>JBBGZY010000361.1:1470000-2070000 GCA_037952925.1 Lithobates clamitans | reverse complement strand
CTGGACCCAATATTTCTATAAATGCTTTTTAAAGCATGTGTCAATTTGTATGCATCTACATGTAATAAGTTGGCCTATGAACCATTTTGCCGTCTTTTGAATTAGGCTAATGCTATCATTTTTACATCCTTCATGCTGCTTACCCCTTCTTTACTTTATGTATTTTTGGATGCCACTTAGTGTTACCATATATAAATGATTTATTACTATACAATAACAACAGTAGAGTGTTGTATCCTGTTAGCCATGAGTAGTAGGAATGTAAAATTATGTTGCAGAAGGTCTCCCATGGAAAAGCTTCGGAAATATTAACCTTCCAAGGGAGAAATCTGTGTAAACTTGGTGGTCGCCTACCACCCACAGATTAGATTCTGTGCAAAATCATAAAGTAACTCCAACCAATACTGCATAAAGATCTACAAGGTCTACAAGAGATATACCTGGACCCTTCCCTCATCTCTTTTAGGTAGTTACCCAACCTAAAGCAAGTGATTGTCCATGACACCTTAAAAATCCATCTGAGAATGGCACATCTCTATTTTTTCAGGTACCACAGTTGCATCAGGTACACAGGGTTTAGGGAAACATTTTAATGCTGGTCCTCCAATAAGGTATACAGTAAAACCTTGGATTGCGAGCATAATTCGTTTCCAGAAACATGCTTGTAATCCAAAGCACTTGTATATCAAAGCAAATTTCCCCATAAGAAATACTGGAAACTCAAATGATTCGTTTCACAACCATTTATTCATAGGTCCTTCAGTTTATAGTCCATATAAAAAGATTATAGCAATGTTTTTTAACCATAAAATGTCCATTCACAAATGGAAGCCTCCACAAGGGTCTTAGAAGCAAAATCCAGCAGGAGCTACAGGGTATTAAAGAGAAGAGAAGCGCCTCTAAGTGTAGCAATATGTTGCTAAATGTTGTAACTTCAATAAATATAACCATATTGCTACACTTAGAGCCATCTCTCTTCTCTTTTATACTCAGTTTTGGCATGACGCTACCTGTATATCAAGACATTGTCAAGGCTGGGCTCAGCCCTTCCTTCTCTGAGCTGGCCGCTCAGCTGTCAGCTAATTGCCTGCTCCCATCTCTCTCCACAGTTACACAGCTGTTGTTGATATCCTGCTCATCAGTCCTGCCTACTTAAGCCGTCCAGTCCAGAGGAGCTCTGCCTTCGCCTTGGTCAACATCACAAGAAACATCTCCTGCGGTCCTGTTTAAAGACTGGCTTTGCTGACATCCCGTTCTGGCTCCAGATCCTGCTTGCTGTTCCACTACTTTGATCCCTGACTTCTGGCTTGGCTGACTATCCTTTCCAGTTACTGAACTTTGGCTATGTTTTGACTACGTTTGTTCTTTTCACTTTTATTATTAAACGTGTGATTTAACTGTACTTCTGTCTCGGTCTGATTTCATGGTTTTTGACAGACATTGCTTGTATATTAAGTCAAAATGTATTTAAAAATGTAGCTTGTCTTGCAAAATGCTCTCAAACCAAGTTACTTTTAATCCAAGGTTTTACTGTATATGATTATAGCTGTGCAATGGCCTGCCACAGATTTCTATGTGGGTGAAACAAACACCAGACAAACACTGGTCATGTGAACTACAGCACCATAGATTTACTATTAACAACAGCAGGAATGATCTTGCCATGGCAGAACATTTCTGCATACATGACCATAATATTGAGGACCTAAGGATCACTGTTCTGATGGGGAACTTCAGAGGGAGAGGAATTTCTGTATAAACTTATTTTCCCATTCTTTCAACACACTACACCGGCCTTTTATACAAAAATTTAACACACAACACCTGCCTTTCTCAAGAAACATATTGGCCTGTAACTCCCACAAGGTAATGGGATGTGCAAGAGGTTCAACTGCACCCTGATCCAGATATTAACCGGCGTAGCCCAGAAGAAGCAAGGGAAATGTACCTACTACTTGGCTGAAGTGGTCTGGAAGTAAAAGCATACAGAAAACATGGCAGCAGGTCACTCACCTTACTACATTTTGTTTGGCCGTACCCTCAGGGGACCAACTAATCCTATGGGTGCTTACCCCCACTGAGGAGCTGGGGGACACATTGACATCATGGATTTGAATGTGTAAGTGACATCTGTCAGAGGTGCAGGTCTTTATGAAAGACTGGTCTTGGGTAAAACAAGAAGTCAGATCCTCCACATGCCAACTTTCAACCTGAGAACAGGGTTCACGTCTGACACAAGAGTGAACATCAACAAGGCAAGTTACAGACCCCATGGGAAGAAACTCTGTAGCCTGTTGCATAATCTTGCACCAACCATTTTAGAGTATGCTGGTCTGTGACATCCAGCAGGGAGGCACACAAAATAATCCAAGGAGCCTACAGTAGATTGCAAGCTGCTCAAAGGAGGAGGAGGTCATATCACTTCATCTGCATCAAAATTTCCTTGTTTGCTGTGGGATTATTGATTCATATTCTTTAATGTCTACTGTACTTGTGTGTTTATATACGTATGATTCTTCAGTTGTTTGTATGGAAACCATACTTGAAGAAAACACTAATTGTTTTTGAAAGCTTGAAGCTCTAATTATTTAGTTAACCACATAAACAATTGATACTTTTTTATTCGCACTAACATACAATTTTTTAGGGCAAGCTTTTCGGGGTATGCCTATTTCTTCAGGGTCCCAGTTAACCACAGGAAAGACATCTCTTGCATTTTTACTTTACTATAAATGAATAGTTAATCGTTACCAAAAGTTAATTGCTCTTCCATAGGGAAACCAGTTAAAAGGTTCTTTCTATTTATTGTAAATGTACCAGTAAATTTAAATAGTAATTGCGCCTTGGGAGTTTCCTAGAAAAATAAAAACTGCTGTGAATAGGAATACAGGACAGACATTAGTGTTGCTGGTTACTGTAGGTGAATAGGAAGATGCTCTCTCGAATTCTACAGAACTTTATAGATTAGAACAGTATATGAAACTGCTTTATGTGGATTTTCATTGGTTAGGGTGTTAGAGAATGCAAATTCAGAACGCTAATTATCTGAACAACGGCACTCATGTAACTTTACTGATTCTTAATGTCACTGAAGATTTGGAAGTACAATTTCGACCTGACATGAAAACCATAGTTATAGTACTTTTCTTATCTTTATTCATTTTACTTACAATTTTTGGTAACATTCTGGTTATGTTAGCATTCATTGTAGACAAAAGGCTCAGAACGCAGAGTAATTTTTTCCTCCTCAACCTGGCCATTTGTGATTTTTTCATTGGTAAGTCAGGCATTATTTTAACATAGAATTGTTTGTCCAATCTTTGTGCAAAGTAATGACTAAAGCTAGATACACACTGTACAACTTTTGTTGTTTGATTTACCAAAACCATGTAGTGCAAGGGCCCCCCTGATTGCATACGAAGTGTTAAGGTTTGACCTCATATTATACGGTTTTGGTAAATCTAAAGGAAAAAATCTAAAGAAAATTGTATAGTGTGTATGCAGCTTAAGTACAACTCTGTCTTAATGCAACACAAATATTATGTCAAATATCTTTAGCTCTGCACCTGAGAGGCTACCATAAGAACCATCAGAGTTTGTTGACATCTGTATATGCTTGTTCAGCTGCAGCTCGGGGATCACTGATTTACAGTAACCTTGGATACTATTTGAACATTTAACAAAATTAGGGCTGCCAGTGAGACTGTATATTTGTATTAGATATACTAGCTATTGCTATATTTGATTCATCTACGGGTTATTTTCTGGGTTATTAGTAGATACACATACACTATATTACCAAAAGTAATGGGACGCCTGCCTTTACACACACATGGACTTTAATGGCATTCCAATCTTAGTCCGTAGCGTTCAATATTGAGTTGACCCACCCTTTGCAGCTGTAACAGCTTTAACTTTTCTGCGAAAGCTGTCCACAAGGTTTATTATGAGTGTCTATGGGAATGTTTGACCATTCTTCCAGAAGCGCATTTGTGAGGTCTGGCACTGATGTGGACAAGAACACCTGGCTCGCAGTCTCTGCTCTAATTCATCTCAAAGGTGTTCTATCGGGTTGGGGTCAGGACTCTGTGCAGGCCAGTCAAGATCCTCCACCCCAAACTCGCACATCCATGTATTTATGGACCTTGCTTTGTGCACTGTCCAATAAATTTGATGGAGGTGGGGATTATGGTGTGGGGTTGTTTTTTAGGGTTTTGGCGGGCTTGGGCCTGTAGTTCCAGTGAAGGGAACTCTTAAGACGTCAGCAAACCAAAATAATTTGGCAATTTCTTGCTCCCAACTTTGTGGGAACAGTTTGGGGATGGCCCCTTTCTGTTCCAACATGACCGACACACATGACACCAGTGCACAAACAAGGTCCATAAAGACATGGATGAGTGTGTTTTGGGTGGGTCCCATAGACACACTCCTGAACCTTGTGGACAGCCTTCCCAAAAGAGTTAAAGCTATTATAGCTGTAAAGGGTGGGCCAACTAAGACTGGGATGCCATTAAAGTTCATGTGTGTGTAAAGGCAGGCATCTCAATACTTTTGGTAATATAGTGTACCATTTACATAAAACATCTAAAAAAATATGGTTTTAGCTATATATAATACCACTGCATGATGGAAAAAGTATGGAAAACTTAATGTGTTCTCTGAGCTTGCTGTTTACTGTTCCCCTTTTGCAATATCAAGTAACCCAACATGTAGAGCTGACTAATACTTACCTTAAAGCAGAGGCATAACTATAACCTTTAGTGCCCTGCTCTCTGAGCTTGGGTCCCTTTACTCCCATTGTGGGGCCCTTTATAATGGTCCTGCAATGGGAACCTTTCACATCTTCTGCAGTGGGCCCCCTTCCTGCCGCCTTGGGTAGGGTTGCCATATCTTCTTCAAACCAAACCCAAACACTTTAGCAGCTCATGGCAAATTTTTTTTTCACACTATACATATATCTTGTGATTAACTAACATCTCTAATTATACAGAATACATCAGAGTCTATACAGTTCCCCCTTTACATCTGAATCCACAGAGTTCCCCTTTACATCTGAATCTGCAGAGTTTCCCATTACATTTAAATCCACAGAGTTCCCCTTTACATCTGAATCCACAGAGTTCCCCTTTACATCTGAATCTGCAGAGTTTCCCTTGACATCTGAACCTGCTGTCAGGGACATCCCAGAAGAAGGCAGCATGAGCGGTGATGCGGGTACCTGCTGTACAAAAATGTGTGCATGCGCACAAATATTCACCAGATGTGAACGCCTATGCGCATGCGCGCGCATTAGTAGCTCTACAGTGGTGCCATAATGGTCTATATAAGGACAGCAGCTGCACTAGTGCAGTGCTGTCTGATCTGCAGCGTTCAGTTTGACCCTGTACCTTTAAGGAGAGGTGGCTCCTTCCAGGCTCACCTGTCCCCTACCTATTCATTATAAATGCATGTGCTTCCAAGATGGAGGCTTTCAGTAGTTAGGGACTGCAGGAAACAGTGTGCCTTGGCGGGGCCTGCAGCTTGCGTATGTATTTTCAAATGTGTGCAACTAAACTGCTGTTCTTAACGCATATTGTTAGATAGGTCAGTTTGGTTGGTCTCTGGCTGGTTGGTAAGTTTGAGCTTGGAAATCTCTTTATATTTGTTTGGTCCCTGTGCCTGTATGATTCCTGTATTGGCCTGGCTTTCTTGAGCACGCTTGCTTATCTCAAGTCCTGACCTTGGCTTGCCTTGTTATACTTGCTGTTCTGCCTGATATCCTGTTGCCAACCTCTGCCTGCATACTGACTATTCTCTGCCTGCTGTTTATGCCATATCTGATTATCGGTGACCGATACGGCTTGTCTGACCCTGTTCCAGTCTTCTAGCTATCATGCTCTGTTCGGTGCCTGGTGACGCTGTCCTGCATGTCTGCACCTGCTGTTCCTGCTGCCACCTGCTGCTCAATGATCCAGTCCAGTCTGGTGACTCATCGGCCACACGTCTCTGCCATCAACGGAGGATCTCGTAGGCACTCCTACCTCACTGAGCTTTCGCAACCACTGTCGCAACTTCAGTGGTCCCTGAGCCAGGGCTGTATGAGAGGTCTCCTTCTGCACATTAGGCTCTGCCACAAGGTACGTGACACCCACAAATTTCCCCTTTACATCTTAATCTGCAGAGTTCCCCTCTACATCTGAACATGCAGAGTTCCCTTACACTGTTAAGGGGACTCTGCAGACTCTGATGTAAAGGTGAACTCTGAGGACTCTAATTTAAGGGAGAACACTGATGTACAGAGGGAACTCTGATGTAAGGGGGAATGCTGCAGTCTCTGATGTACAGGGGAACTCTGATAGAAGGGGGTCTCTGGTAACCAGAGCCCCCACTTACATCAGAGTTCCCAGCATTCCCCTTTAATCAAGCTTTACTGCTCCTAGTACCTCTTCAGTGTCTTCCTGACCATTGGTACCTTTTTGGTCCTCCTGACCACAAAACACATACCAGTGTTAAAGCACAGATGCTGCACTTCAGCTCTGCAGTTTTCTTACAGCTTCCTAGCTGTTCTGTTCCTCATGGACTCTCTCTACAGCTTCCTAACTGCTCTGTCCCTCATGGACTCTCTTTTAGGCTTGAGCCTTACTTTATCCCGAACTGGACACCATGGTGCATACCAGCACCTCTCACGGCTCCCTTCACACACTGACCCCCTCAAGTGGGTAGGGCTCTAAACTCTAACTCTGGCTCTCATTTGAAGCCAGCACACACCGGTGCCATTAGTGTGCTTGCTTCCTACAATATCTGGCGTAAACCATCATTTTAAACAGTGGCACTGGCTCAGCCTGCCACAATGCTTATTTGTCTCGAAATGTTCTTATCCACCCCTACGTGGCTGTGTTATGTCTTACTTTTGACCATGCAATGACTTCATTGGTATGATGTGTGTATGGTTTTACTCATGTATGTGCCATATTGTTTTCCTTCCAACAACATTTTTGGTAAAAGAAAATAGGGGTTGTTACTACTATATCTATATGACTATGTATCTATTTATATGACTTAAACAGAGCTTTAAGTTTAGAATACACTTTAATTTTGATTAAATTAGGAATTTAGATGACATTCATGCCAACCTTGGAGCCAATGAACACAGTAGAAAGTCCAAAAATGACTCATGCTTCATAGGGTTTTTTGCATTCCTCTGGAAAAACTGTGAGTATGGGATTGTATATTTATGGGGAATTATATTTTCTATTGGTTAAACCAGATGGACTTTTTTCTCCTATGTTTGTCTTTTTTCAACCTGACTAATTATGTAATCTGATTCCCAGAGTTTGTGCAGAAATGATGATAATGAACAATACAGAAATGTGTTATTTTTCAGGTGCGTTCACATCCCCTTTGTACGTACCATATATGTTAACAGGAAAATGGATGCTTGGAAAACATCTCTGCAAGTTGTGGCTTGTTGCTGATTATACTATGTGCACAGCTTCAGCACTTAATGTGACTTTGATTAGTTATGACAGATTTATTTCTGTAACAAAGGCTGTAAGTATACATTGTTTGTCAAGCTTTATCGATATGGACATAAAAATGAAAGTAATTGTGTGGTACCTTACTAAATTATATTTTAAAGTCCACTTCTATGGAGGATCCCATTATTCTCCATTGAGAAAAATATGTAAAGAGGAAGTAATATTTTCCTCTTTCTTCAATTTATTAGTAATGTCTTTTTCCTAATGTAGTGTTAAAATATTTAACAATCTAATTAGAAAATCTATTTTTTTTTTTTTGTTAAAAAGGCAGTAGTGTAGTAGTGAATAGTAATTAATCTGGTCTGATTGGAAAATGTGGGCGACTGAACTTTGCTCTTTGCCTTATTGAACAAGCTTCAAAATGTTCTAAAAGAACAGTTTACAGATAAGCAAAGAGAAACACCAACTTTATTAATGTAACATATACATAGCCTTTCTCATAAAAACCCAATTAAACTTTCAGTTTGAATGAGATAAATAAATTCAACATGAATCAAAACAAAAGGTGTGCAAAGTCTTGTGCTTAAAGAGGTTGTACACCTAACAAAAAAAAGAGATCCTGTTCCTTTAAAGCAGGTTAAACAGCATAGTGCATGTGCTGTCTAATCTGTCCATTTCTATGCTGTAAAAAAAAACCTGGTTGATCCTGCTTGTTCCTGTGTCCCCCTATGTAAAATGACTATGGTAACCATGGCTGCTGATCCATGATACTGTGGTCAGTTTACATGCCTCCATCATCATGCAGTCTCTCCTCTCTCCCCCTAACCCTCTGCCTGTCAGCTCCTGTGTGTGAGCGATCTCCTCCCTGCTTCTCCCCTTCCCTCCTGCCGCTATTAGTAACTGGCAGTAAAGTCAGAGTAGGATTACTGCCAACCCCTCTGTTATACCAAGGTATACTACACAGTGTAAATATTTGTTAAAAATTATGCCGCTAAATACCTTCTTTCAGACCGCCTCTGTGCGGTCAAGTGATCTCTCGCCGCTCTCCTCCCCGCTCTAAGGACTACAGCGGAAGGGGCTGAGCGTACAGCACATCGATCATGTGACCTCCCAGCTGACGTCAGAGGGGAATCTCAGCCCCTCCCGCTATAGCCCTTAGATCAGGGGAGGAGAGCGGCGGGAGGTCACGTGATCGCACAAAGGCGATCTGAAATAAGGTATTTATTGGCATCATTTTAAACAGACACACACACACTGTGTAGTATACCTTGGTATAACAGAGGGTCTGGAAGTAATCCTACTCTAACTTTATAACCACTTTAATTTACTTTTGAAAGCCTTAGTAGAAAAGTCTGACACCTTTCAGCATAATGGACAATTGCTCTCTTTGTGGAAGCAGTTGTCCCAATGTTGAGTTCCAACACGCCCCCCGTTGCATTAGACCTAAAGCTTTCCAATCAGCAGGGAGCATGAGTTTTGTTGATTGCAGATAGGTCTGACTCAGCGATCGATGTATCGAACCCCTGCATAGAGACCACAGAAGCATTCCACATAGGTAGCAAGGATCCTTCTCTGCAGATTGATGGCAGGGTACAGACTTTTCTACTCAGGTAACTTTTTGCATACCTTTTGTTTTGATGTACCTGAAATATATTTAGTTTTCAATTTATTTTAAACTGAAAATTCAGATAGACTTTTAATATGTACAAATAAGTTAAACACATAATGAGATTTTTTGTAACAAATAACACAAAGAAATTAAAGATGTGCTACTTATATTAACAGATAAGGTGCTTTTCTATATCCTAACCAGAACTAAAGATGACAGTGAAGAAACACCTTTGTTTTCCATAGGTTCTCTACCGATCTTCACAAAAAAACCACAGCGAGGCTTTTCTGAAAATAGCTGTAGTCTGGATAATGTCCTTCCTTCTTTACAGTCCATCTATCCTTGTGGGTAACGCGGATAACATAGAGAATGTATGTAGGATGAGATTCCTTGACATTTGGTACTTCAATTTAGTCACTTCAGTCTTTGATGTCTTTCTTCCATTAATAAGCATTTCATTCTTTAATCTGACCATTTACTGGAACATCATCAAACGCAAGATGAAAAAAAGACACTCCGCTATTCCTCTATCAACAGGAGAAAAATCAAGTGTCAAACCATTCATCATAGCAACTAATCAAGTGTTAGCTTCTGTAGATGGGGTAAAAGATATTTCAACACAAAGATGGAAAAGAGAAGAGAAAACTGTTAGACTAGGTGTTGCATGTAAAAGGACTTCTTTACAAGCTGATAAGATATGTAGAATGCCAAGTAATTACAATATCTGTGTTATTAAATTATCCAGGGACAAGAATGTGGCTAAATCTCTTGCAGTTTTGGTTTTAGTTTTTGCTGTATGTTGGATGCCATACAGTTTAGTGATAATCATAAGCACTGCATGTCCCAATGATTGTGTTGCTTCGTATTGGTACTATGTTACGGTTTGGATGTTATATTTAAATTCAGCAGTTAACCCTATACTGTATCCACTGTGTCACAAAAGTTTTAGAAAAGCCTTTAGCTTGTTATGGCAACTGTGCCTCAAATTGTTGAATTTGTAAATTCTAAATTATTCATTTATAAAAAGAAACGACAAAATATCTTTTTCATACATTGCAGTTAGTATGATGCATGCCTTGTGTCCATTATTCTTGCTTTAGTAGAAATCTTCCTCTGTCCTATCTTCCCCACCACCCACAAGGGGTTATTCATGCCCTTTCCTGACGAAAGTAGCAGCAGGTCTTACATACTATGACAGTGTCAAATTCAAGGGAAAGAATGCGGCTTGGCCAGTCTGTGCCAAAACGGGGAGGCTTCCATTAAGGATAGCGTGGCCCTGCTCTTTCCCTACTCAACAGGAACATCTCCCCACTGCTGATGCTGTCTCTGTCAGACAGTTGGTCTGTCTCTACACTACCCACACACAGAATGTGCACCAAGCCTGGGAACCAGGGCCTTAAATAGGTTCTGCCTGACCCAAGTTGTCTGTCAGTCATATGGGGAGGTAGCATCTAATCACATAACTTCCCTAATGACTCAGGAAACCATAAAGGAGCCATGTTCCTCTTGAGTCTTGACTTCTCCTCTAGTTTCAATGCCGCTAAGGTTGAGTGGCATCGGCAGTGGAGAAAATATACTACCATACGCCAAAACTCTTGTATACAGGGGCAGGACCACACCATATGCTAAAAAGTACAAGTGTAAGAAAGACTTTTGGGACACACAGCCTCCCACAAGCTGTATATTCAAGAGAGTCTGTGGGGTGAATAATAAGCTTGAAAAGCGTTAGGTGATACTGCACCACAGATTTCACAAACACAGTGTGATATAAAGTAAAGATAATATAGATGGGCAAATAAATGCCCTAGTGTTTGCAAAAGAGAGAACTTGCTGCCTCTACAAATTACTCCCACTGAAGTGGAGCAAAAGATGAATAAGGAAGGTGTAGGCATGGCGCTGTTACTCTTTTGATCTAATTATGAAAGAATATCAGGAAACAGAAGAGTATATGAAAGTGTTGAGGATTAGGACCTGGTGATATACCTCAAAAATGGGAGCTGAATAATAGTAACCTGTTTAGAGACCAACCCATAAACGAAACCTTTTGATCAGAAGCAAAAAAAAAAAAAAGGGGGTTAGTGTGTTTCACCCTCTGCCTTTGTCAAATCAGAGGGGCCTTAAAGTATGAAGAGTGTACATGAATCCACATAGTGTGGAGCATTTGTGTGAAATCACGTTTGGGTGTGTTGCACCCTATATGCTAGAAAATTAACTTTATTAGAGGTGTTACACCCTCTGCCTGTTAATCACAGAATATGTATAAAAAATATATATAAAGTTGCCAAGCTTCAAGACAAATATAACCGACTGACATTTTACAGCCTCTGGTGCAATAAAACCACTAGAGTGTTACACCCCCTGGGGTGCGAGAATAAAAAAAAAATTTTCTGCACAAATAAAAAAAAAAAGTGTTGAACCCTCTGCCTGTTGAACCCTCTGCCTGGCTCCAGATGACGTCTTGGATGACAAAACGCATAGAGCGTCATTGCATCACTTCCGGTCTGGGCGGCGATTGTTGTTTACAAAGCGCCAGCTCTGTTTCATTATTGCATGTTTTAATCACTCGAAATGTGAGTATATTTCCCAATTTTTTCTAAAATAAAGCCTTTCTCAAACAATATCACGCTATGGGCATTCCTCTTTCCTTTATGTGACACCTTGGTTGAAAGCCAGCAAAACGTTTTCTCAGATTGCCCAGCAAGATCCCAGAGAGCTGCACAGTGGCTCATACTGTGAAGGCATAACACCCCTAGGGGGGTAATGTCATCTGGTGAGTGCAATCACATTATCAACACGAATAATATCACCTGGCACTACTGTCACTTGAAAGGATAACCAGCATCTATTTTTGATGAAGCACTGGATACTGTTTTTGAGCACAAGTCACTATATTCACTGTATGGACTATTTGCCATTGTTTTTGTGTTTGGAGCATTTTTCATTATTTGGTTTGGTTTTTGTTTTTGTTTTTGGGTTTGCGCTGTGGTATAACACAGAGACGTATATTTATTCACATTTAGTTTTCCTTTTTCTTTTTTTGTTTTTATTTGTATTTTGGGTTTGCACTGTGGTTCATTTTTCATCTACACATTTCCCTTGAATATTTTATCTATTTTGTATTTGTGATTATACTTTTGCACACTTGCCTCTGACTTTTGTTACAGAGGGCCTATCACATTAACCACATTATCACTTTACACATATAAGAAAATAGAGAACTCTATTCTTCACAAGTTTAGTTCACTGCATAGAAAGGGTTTTGGTTTGCACACCCCAGAGGGTGTAACACACCAGGTGGGAGCATCACACCAGGGGGTGTAACACGGCAGTCGGAGTTCAGCACATATTTGTTTGTAACATACTCTGCAATTAACAGGCAGAGGGTTCAACACTTTTTTATTTTATATGTGTAGAATTTTTTTTTATTCTCACACCCCAGGGGGTGTAACACACTAGTGGTTTTATTGCACCAGAGGCTGTAAAACGTCAGCCGGTTATATTTGTCTTGAAGCTTGGCAACTTCATATATATTTTTTATACACAGTCTGTGATTAACAGGCAGAGGGTGTAACACCTCTAATAAAGTTAATTTTCTAGCATATAGGGTGCAACACACCCAAACGTGATTTCACACAAATGCTCCACACTATGTAGATTCATGTACACTCTTCATACTTTAAGGCCCCTCTGATTTGGCAAAGGCAGAGGGTGAAACACACTAACCCCCTTTTTTTTTTGTTTCTGATCAAAAGGTTTCATTTATGGGTTGGTCTCTAAACAGGTTACTATTATTCAGCTCCCATTTTTGAGGTATATCACCAGGTCCTAATCCTCAACACTTTCATATACTCTTCTGTATTCTGAATAATAAGCTTGATGTAGAAATTTCAGTTGAACGTATCTATCTCTTGCTGAGATCATCAATGGATGGTATTGTTGTATGCCCTCTTCTTAATCATCATTTTCTAATGTAGGTATGTCCTGTTGCCATATTGAAAAGAGTTTGATTACTCCAGATGTGTCCAGCCAAGAAAGGTGTAAGTAGAGGGAGTAAAGGGGTTTATCTTCACTCTCAGACCATAGGAAACTTTCAATATCATGGTACTCAACGGTAATAGGTCGAGGTAACCGGTTCTGCAGTGCGTGGTGTATCTGGAGGAATCTAAAGAACATCCAATTGGGCAGCTCATACCTCAGTATGTTGTTTACCGTGTGCTCAGGTTTGGCACATCGTGGATCGGATGGACAGACTGTTGGGTGGGACTGGGGAGGACCCAGATGTCTTGGTGCACATTGGAATCAGTGACAAAGTTAGATGAAGATGGAGCATCCTAAAAATGATTTCAGGGACTGAGGAGCTATGTTAACCACTTCAGCCCCGGAAGAATTTACCCTCTTCCTGACCAGAGCACTTTTTGCGATTCGGCACTGCGTCGCTTTAACTGACAATTGCGCGGTCGTGCAACGTTGTACCCAAACAAAATTGACGTCCTTTTTTTCCCACAAATAGAGCTTTCTTTTGGTGGTATTTGATCGCCTCTGCGGTTTTTATTTTTTGCGCTATAAACAAAAACAGAGCGACAATTTAAAAAAAAAAACGCATTATTTTTTACTTTTTGCTATAATAAATATCCCCCGAAAATATATAAAAAAACATTTTTTTCCTCAGTTTAGGCCTATATGTATTCTTCTACATATTTTTGGCAAGTGACACGTCTGCAATCTCGTGATTGCATTGACTTGGCGCTTCCCATAGTACACTGTGTTCGGTGCCTGAACACAGTGCACTAAAGGAGGACCTTTTTTTTTTAAAGGGCCATGTTTAAAAAAATTTTTTGTGACTGCCTGGGGGGGGGGGGGGGGGGCGGAGCCCAGGCGCCACCTCTGGACGGGCCAGGCGGCTGGTGCTCAAACTTTTTGGGGGGCGCAAACAAACTAAAAAATACTGAAACCCCCCCATCAATTGCAGCCTCACTGTGCCTATCAAATGCAGCCACTTGTGCTCATCATATGCAGTCACATTGTAAAATAAAATGAAATCATTCAACACACCATAATGCAGAATCAGTGGGAGTCCTGAGCGTGTCATCTGCCACGTCGCCTGCCACCAGATGCCATCAGGTGTCCCCAGCGGAGTCCGTCCTTACATCAAGTGCCCCCAGAAGAGTCCGTCCTTACATTAGGTGCCCCCAGCGGAGTCCGTTCTTACATCAGGTGCCGCCAGTGGAGTTCGTCCTTACATCAGGTACTCCCAGTGGAGTCCGTCCTTACATCAGGTGCCCCAGCGGAGTCCGTCCTTACATCAGGTGCCCCAGCGGAGTCCGTCCTTACATCAGGTGCCCCAGCGGAGTCCGTCCTTATATCAGGTGCCCCCAGCGGAGTCCCTCCTTACATCTGTGTCCCTGTCAGCAGAGTCCCTCCTTACATCTGTGTGCCCGTCAGTGGAGACCCTCCTTACATCTGTGTCCCCGTCAATGGAGCCTCTCCTTACATCTGTGTCCACGGCGGAGCCTCTCCTTACATCTGTGTCTCCAGCGGAGCCCCTCCTTACAGCTGTGTCCCCAGCGGAGTCCCTCCTTACTTCTGTGTGCCCAGTGTAGTCCCTCCTTACATCTGTGTCCCCAGCGGAGCCCCTCCTTACATCTGTGTCCCCAGCGGAGTCCTTCCTTACATCTGTGTCCCCAGCGGAGTCCTTCCCTACATCTGTGTCCCCAGCAGAGCCCCTCCTTACATCTGTGTCCCCAGTGGAGTCCTTCTTTACATCTGTGTCCCCAGTGGAGCCCTTCTTACATCTGTGTCCCCAGCAGGGTCCTCCTCACATCTTTGTTCCCGGCAGCACAGCCCTCCTTGAAGCCACTTCTGTCTCTCCCCAGCTAGTTCCTGGCTTTCTCCGTGTGTTCAATGGAGAGGGGAGGGGCCTCCCCTCTCCACTGAACACAAGAGGATTAGTCCTCACGGCGGCCATCTTTTTGTAGCCTGCCAGAAGTGACTTTGTTCTCACACTAAGAACAAAGCACCCGGCTGGGCTGACGCTGCTCTGCACGATGGATTGCGCCGCAAAGCACCTCCAAACCCCGCCAATGAAGCGACACGTCTGCAATCTCATGATTGCATTGACATGCCGCTTCCCATAGTACACTGTGTCCGGCGCCCGAACACAGTGCACTAAAGGAGGACCTTTTTTTTTTAAAGGGCCATGTTTAAAAAAAATTTTGTGACTGCCTGGGGGGGCGGAGCCCGGGCGCCACCTATGGATGGGCCACCATTGCACAGTGGCGGCTGGTGCTCAAAATTTTGGGGGGGCGCAAACAAACTGAAAAATACTGAAACCCCCCCATCAATTGCAGCCTGACTGTGCCCATCAATTGCAGCCTGACTGTGCCCATCATATGCAGTCACTTGTGCCCATCATATGCAGTCACTTGTGCCCATCATATGCAGCCACTGTGCCCATCATATGCAGCCATGTGTGCCCATCATGTGCAGCCACTTGTTCCCATCATATGCAGCCACTGTGCCCATCATATGCAGCCACTTGTGCCCATCAAATGTAGCCACTTGTGCCCGTCAAATGCAGCCGCTTGTGCCCAGTATATGCAGCCACCGACCCCCCACTTGCAGGGCTCACAGCTCTGGCAGCACCCTTCCCCTCCGTGCATGGCTCTGACAGAGGGGACTTACCACAGCAGCTCCTCTCCAATGCACTAGAGTGGCGGAGACCTCCTCTCCAGCGTGTCTCCTCTGCTCCTCTTCCTATGTGCCAGGCATCCAATAGGGTGGCCTGGCGCTTTGGGCAATCAGAAAACAGGCCTGACACCCTGCCTCCTGATTGGCAGGGAGGAAGGTTAGTGTGAAAATAGCAAAAATTAATTCACTATCATCACATAATTGAGTGGGATCAGGGCGCACTCTCTGTGCCCTAAACCAAGCCTATTTTGAAGCCTAATACAGCCTCTGGCTCTAATCGGGTGCTTCAAAAAGTACCACCCCCTCCCACTCTCACCAAAGGAATCCATGCATCCGGCATCCTGAAAGGGGCCAGCCACATGGATTGGGGGGGTGGTGCCCATGCACCCACAGTACACTGGCCGCCACTGCCCAAGGGTCATGCCCAAGCAGCTATTGCATGCATTCTTATACCAGAAGCTGTTTGCCATAGCCACAGAGGTGTGCTTGGCCTGCAATAGACCTTTCTGATAGGAAGTTAAAAAGCAATAAAAAAAGCAAAGCACAACAATTTACCCAGTAGTTTATTTAACACAACAAAATATATGTTTTTTCTCAATGGCTTTAGGACTGCTTTAATTTTAATATATTAAAATATATATAATATATTCTCATATACAGAATTTCAAGTGCTTTTGGTTACTGAGTAGTAGGAGGGTAGTAGTAGTATAGCATCCAACCTTATTCCTGTTTCTATGGGATTTGTGGGAGCTGTTCTGGAGATTGGAAATTTTTTTTGAGCTCAAGACCACTTATATCTTGGACTTTTTGAATTTGTTTTTTATGTTTGGTATATTAACAGTTTTATGTCTGTATAACATGTCAGTATGGATTCACAATGTGTTATGTCTGATATACTTGGGTAGCACTACACATTATGAATAGCTTATTCATTTTGTTGCCCAATCCTGAACTCTTTCTAATTCAACAACTTCTTTCCCGAGTTCTGGTGTCCAAAATTGAAATGCATATTGAAGGAGAGGCTGAACCAGTGTTTTGTAAAGGGGTAGAATTATTGATACTATCTCTAGAATGAAATCCCTTTTTAATGCAAGGCAGTATTTTGTAAGCTGTGGCTTGGAATTGCATGCTATTGCTAAATCTGTGATCTACAAGCATCCTCAAATCCCCTTCCATCACTGATTCTCACAAGAGAGCTCCCACTATTGTGTAATTTGCATGTGCATTCTTGGCCTTCAAGTTACATTCCTCAATATTGAACCTCATCTGCCATGTAGTTGCCCAATCCCTTATTTTTTCAAGGTCTTCCTGTAATAATGCTATCTTCTGTGCAGAAGTTATTCCCATGCATAACTTGGTATCATCAGCAAACACTGAAGTTGTGCTCTTGATTCCAACTTCTATATAATTAAAAAAACAAATTGCACAGCAAGAGAGAACCCTGGGGCACACCACCCACAACTAGACTATTCAGAGAATGAGTCATTTATCACTACACTCTGTAACCAGTTTCCTATCCATGTACTGTGATATTTTGGGGTTTGGTTGTCAGTCAACTACAGAGGTACCTACGGTGAAACATCAATAATATTACTGTTACAACTATCAAACCTGCCTTTATCATCTGTAAAAACGAGAAATAATGATTTAATACATCCACCTTTTTCCTGTAATCTGTGACCATCCACCCATGTAGGTCCTGTCTGTTCTTTCATAACCTTTTCACTATTGATATATTTGGAAAAAAAATTGGGGATTTGTTTTACTTGCTATAGCAACATTTTTCTAATTTTATCTTTTAGCTGCTCTGATTGCTCCCTTGCATTTCTTGTTGCATTCCTTGTAAATCTGGTATTCTAAGGTTGTCCCTTCTACTTTGTATTAAAAACAAAAAAATGCCTGTTTTTTTTCATGTATTTGTTTATTTGACTCAAGAATTTAACCGCATAGGGTTTCATTTTGTTCCCTTATACTTGTTATCCAATTGAATACAATTACTAATGCACTTGTTTAATTCATCTTTAAAACCCTCCCACTTGCCTTGAGTGCTCTTTGTGGCAAATATTTGATCCCATTGAGTGTCATGCAGTAATACAGCTTATAGAAGTTAGTAGTGGGTGCCCCAGTCAGAATAAAGGTCTCGGTGGCGGTATGGGATTGCCTCCATCCACCACCTTTAATGGCTGGCAACAAAAAGGGCTAACAGTCTAAAGCCAGCCTAAATTTCACTCCAAATGTGATGACATTATGAGGTTGGTTTACTAAGGGCAAATTGAGTGCTCACTTTGCCAGGGAATTTTCACTTTGCAGGGGAATTTTCCCCTAGCTTAATGAATGTAGAAAAAATGTTTTTTGCACTGAATCATTTGCATGAAAAAAAACAGCATTTTTGCTTACACATGATGGAAAATAGAAGTCAGCAGAGTTTCACCTAATTTACTAAGCTAAAGAAATTCCCTTGCGAAGTGAGCAGCCTGTAGGCAGGTGCAGTCTACTTTCTGCACTGCAGATGGAGCTCCTCCTCTATGGTTTCCTGGGTCACTAGGGAGGCACCCAATTAGATGCTTCCGCCTCATGTGACTCTGGCAGCCATCTTGGATCAGGAAGAGCATTTTTAAGGCCCAGGCTTCCAGCTTTGGCATGCTTTATGCAAGTCGGGAAAGTTACACTACCTGACAGCACTAGCATTAGGGTAATATTCCTGATGAGGAGGGAAAGTGTAGGGTCGCAACTCCTTTGGACCATATCCCACTTAGGCACGAGATGGCAAGGCCGCATCCCACTCTCTTACTAGGTGCTGTCAACCCAGCTGATACCTGTTCACTTCACATTTTTGGAAACCGTGAGTGCACTTGGTTGGGCAGGTGTCCTTCTGAGTTCGTTGTAAACTGTTGCTGCATTACTTTAATACAAGTTTTCTATTGCACCTGACTGTGTGAATTATTTCCGCTGCTCTACGCTGCACCCCACCTACAAGCCCATTTGCCTTTAGTAATTCAACCCCTATAAACCAGAGGCAGAAGCACTTTAGATCTCACTCTGTAGTAATATGGCTATGAGGCTAAAGGCACAGGAGTGCAGAGGGCCATGGAAACACATTGCTATTTTACAGGAGGATGATTAGGAAAAAAGTTATATTTTTCAGACCACTGTTTAGGCACAATTAACTTCCCTTGGTGTTCTTTATGACATAGCAAATATTGGCTTTCTGAGTTCAGTTCCATTTTAACCTGACAGAAGTTCCAATACTTCCCCATTCTAGCTAAACCTAGGAGTTGGGAGTTAATTTTATTATATGAATTCCCATTTCATGCAAAAAGCAAAACTATTTATAAGACTGTATATAAAAGTTATTGGCCCTTTTGTGAGATTTACTTATGACAGGTGTATTACTTTTAACAGAGCAGAAACTACAATAAAATATATGCAATTTCTCTCTTTCTCTAAGTTATTATTCAGATTTGCAAGTAAATGTGATTTGTAAAATCTCTAAAATACATATCAAGGTATATGTACCAAAGGAAAAATATAATTGCAATATAATTGGGCCCAAGGTGCGGATAATCATAAACAAAACATAACCTGAGATGGAAAAAATAATAATTGAGAATGCCCAACATCCCTAGATTCTACAGATCTTGTCAAAGTGACATTATAAATATGCTGAGGGATTCTTTGCAGACAGGCTTGTGTTGAGGCAGGACAGACTAAGTGAATTGCTGTGACAATTTTTTTATCCAGTGCATTTTATATCAGGCTCAGGATACACACTGCTCCATCATCATTACTGACAGTGATGATAGCACCTTTTTGTCTTGATATCACTGACTGCTATGCATTTTCTATAGGAATAAAACTCATATCAGATATTTTAATCTAGGATTAGTTTACTAACACTTTCTGTATCTAATATTTTATTCATAGACCTTACTTGTTTTTAAGAGCCTACATCATGTTCAATTTCCTAAAATAAGCATAGCATTTTCTACTACATGCACATTAGTTTACTGTTTTTTTATGTACTTTGTATGTAAAAGTCAATTTGCAAGTTTATTAGCAAATGTATTCACTCTTTAACACACTATTAGTTCTGCCTCTCGATAATGATAATTGTGATATTCCATAAGGTATCTATTAAGGTGGGCAGAAAACAGCATTTTATCTCACAAAATGTTATTTTATCTCTACCCCAGATAGCTCTAAGAAGTAAAAGTTTGCAGTTGTAAAATAATTAATTGATACAAAAAAATAAAATAATGTACCTATTTTGATGGAGAATTATTATAAAAAATATGCATTAAAATAATTCTTGTAAATTGACCTGAATGGTTCTGATAGATATACAATCTAAAAAAAATGCAAAGTCTAAAGTTAAGCAATGTGACACCTGTGCTGTTACCATCTAATAAAACTTTTACTGTTGTTTTGAGATTGCCAATACAGTTTCCAGATGGTGTAAAAGCATTTATATTTGTGCTGATAGCTGTACTTATTTTTCTTATTATCGTTGGTAATAGTCTAGTTATGATAGCTTTTATTGTGGACAAAAGGCTCAGGACACCCAGCAACTTCCCTCTTCTTAACATGGCTATTTGTGACTTCTTTATAGGTAAGTCTGTACATCTACAGTTTTCTGGAAATTGAAATACATGTCAGTATATTATGGGTGGGGAACATAGGTGTGTGCACAGGGTGTGCCGGATGTGCCTGGGCACACCCTAATCATCTAGTGCGTATTAGCATTATTGTTTTGTGTAGCAGCACGGAGATGGGAAAATTCTCCCTTTTACCAGCTCTGCCATAAGACAAGTGCTTGCGCACTTCTCTTTACTGTGCTAGCAGGGAGATCAATATACCAGGGCCATATATATATATATATATATATATATATATATATATATATATATATATATATATATATATATAGACACACACACACACACATGTGTGTTTAAGCTTTAGGGTGCACACCTGTCAGAAACCATGAAATCAGACCAAGACAGAAGTACAGTTAAATCACACTTGTTTAATAACAAAAGTAAATAGAACAAGCGTAGTCAAAACATAGCCTGAGTTCAGGAACCGGAACAGATAGTCAGACAAGCCAAAGGTCAGGGAGCCAGAGATGAGCATAGCAAAACACCAAGCAGGATCTGGAGCCAGAAGGAATGTCAGCCAGAATGCAGGAGAGCGTCTCTGTGATGTTGACTAAGGCAAAGGCAGAGATCCTCTGGGCTGGACGGCTTAAGTAAGCAGGACTGACGAGCAGGATATCATCAACAGATAGGAGCTGCCAATTAGCCGACAGCTGAGCAGCCAGCTCAGAGTAGACACGTGCACACTGAAATATTTTGTTTCGGAATTTTGTTTTCGTCCGAAAAATAAATTTATTTAGTTACTCCCGAAATTCGTTTTTATTTATTTCGTTTTTCCTTAAAAATTGCATTCGTCCGAAAATCCAAATTAATTAAGGTCGAATCTGTCATTGAAGGCTTATGGTGTCTGTCAAATGTTCAAAGAAGATTCGACGGAGCAGCTAAACTGTACGACGCCGTTTAGCTGCTCCGTCAAATCTTCTTAGAACTTTCGACAGACACCATAAGCCAAAGATTCGACATTTGTATGTTTTTCGCTGCTTTGACGAATCTTCGTCGTTCATATTGAATGTATATAGTTCAAACAGAAAATGGACTGGTGATAGTGATCACTGATCAGACAGGTAACAAGATAGGGTATATAGAATCTATATAGAATCTCAATCTATAATATAGAATCTATAATAATAAATCCCCCTCCCCCACAACACGGGCAGCCTCTGAGGCTACCACAACACTAGCAACGCTAGTATCACTATCAAGTTCACAACACTAACACAATAGCAGCAGATTATTATGAAACAGTTAAGTTGAACTGTAGCTTGCTTCACTATTGTTCTGCTGCTGTGCTTATGCTTAATTGCTAAATAATTCAGGTTCTCTGACAAACAGACCAGCTAAGATTGACTGTTTTCTGAAATGATTCAGTGTGTGTGTCTCTCTCTCTGCTAGCAATCGTAAGTGAAAGTAAGTTGGCTGTACGTGTGTACTTAGTTCTAGCTATTTTACTGCTCCTCCTCTTTGGTTACAATCAGCCAATAACATTCATCATCATCATTATTTTTATTTTACTTCCCCCACCCAATTCCAGCAGCGATCTTTTCTCTATATGTCGAATCTTTTCTCTCTATGTCGAATCTTTTCTCTCTATGTAGAATAATCTTGGACTAATAGAGCTATGGTTAGGCACATTCGACCACAGGTTCGATGGACACAGATTGTTATTGTCAGCATCATGTCGAATCTCCTATCTATATCGAACTGTTGTCGCAACGAAAATGAAAATAAAGCATTTGTTTATGTTGGATCTTTCGTTTTTGGGATTCTGCACTTTCATTATCGTTTGTTAAAACGATAACAAAATTCCTGAAATTCGGACGAAAATGCATTCGGACGAAAACGAATGCACATGTCTAGCCCAGAGAAGGAAGGGCTGAGCCCAGCCCTGACAATACCCAAATGCTATAGGCTGCACACACCTATAGTGGGGAGTTATAAAAATTGAAGGATAGGAGATGTTTGAAACCATCACATGTTATTACCTGCACTTGAAGAGTGACTGTTGGTATCTACATTTTTACAGACAAAATTACCCAGTGATCCCCCCCCCCCCCCCGCGTACTGTACTGCACAGGTTTAGGGGATATAAATAAGATCTACTCACCCAATCCTTTGCTTCCCCCACGCTACTAAGCTGGTCCCCGCAGAATCTTCTCCCCCACACTCAACTGGTCTAAGTAGCCAAGTTGGGCTTTAAATAAACTTTAGGTAAGCGATTAACTAATTAAATTATAACTCCAGCTAACGCTTTTTAGATGGTTACAGTACCATTTATTCTTTTTTTTTCTTCTTTTTCTGGAAAAAAGTTTAAAGCATATGAATAAAATCTGATGGATTTCACTATAAAAATACACCTGTTCTTTCAAGAACAGCATGGTGTCTATGGAGTTACCACTCCTCACTTGTACCAACTAGAACTGATCCAGAGGCAGAGAAAGTATTTTAGATCGCAAGTTCATTTGGGGCAGGGTTAAATGGTGAATATTCCAATGTACAGTATTGTGGAGTATATTAGTGCAATATAAGCAAGTAGAATAAATATGACCTAGTATTGTATACTCTAATTCATTATAATAAGTGTGTGTGTGTGTGTGTGTGTATCAGTGTTCTTTACAATTATATCTCATTTTTGTATCATGTAATAGGTGCCATATCAATCCCTCTGTATTCACCATACAAGTTTACAAGGCAATGGAAACTGGGTAAATTTCTGTGCAAGTTTTGGCTCGTCTCGGATTATACAATGTCCACTGCTTCCGTATATAATATTGTTCTTATTAGCTGTGACAGATATCTCTCTGTGACCAAAGCTGTAAGTAAGAAATAAGTTTAGCATTTTTCTATGCTCACCTTTGTATCATATTTTAACTATACTTTTTTTGCTCACCTTTGTACCCATATTTTCAGGGGTTGGTGTAATGTCCACCATTCCAAGTTCTGCATTCTTGGGTGGTGGGTGTTAAAAGACATTTGTAGTGTATGCTCTAGGGCTAGGCAATATAACTACTACCAATAAGAAATAAGAGGGCAGTCTACGGAAGAAGATACAAGTGTTGAACAGAGAAGACTCTGGAGTTTGGATTATTTGCTGGGTGGAAGGAGTCACAGGAACTGCCTGTTACAATAATCTGGCAGCTGCTTGTGGCTGTTTACATTCTACAAACTATAGAGCAAAGGAAAGATGGGGACCCCTGCACGTATAGATCACTGGAACAAGAAGATGAGTTTGGAATACGCCAGTGTCTTGACTGTGGAAGATTTTGCCTGACTGTCCGTGTAGGTACTGATGTTATACTAAATATGGTTACATATGGTACATAAACATGTCATGGTCTACAAATACACACTACAAAGAATTTCCAGCTAGAACTACTAGTAGTGATGCGTGAAATGGTGAATTGCAATTTTGCGGTTCTTGTGAAAATACACATGCATATTCGTGCAGTCTTCTTAACATCAGAATTTGTGAATCATTATTGCCTGGATTCCAAAACTGTGCAATTTTCTGTATATTAGAGATAGAAACATTTTGAAGAAATAAACAATGCTGAATTGTCAGTTTTTCTGAATTTGATCATTTTTAATTATTAGCTCTCATTTGGTACAGAATATAATTTTGGTAGCAACAGTAGCACAAGTTTTATTGTTATTGTAAGTGAATTATATTTTTTGTACGTTTTGCTAATATATTTTTTTGGTTGCCCTTTTATATTGAGTATAAGTCAAAGCCACTAGTACAGCCTTTTTCTAGGATCCAAGAGAGTTTCACAGAAATATCTTTGAAAAAAACATTGGCACCATAAAGCGTTTGAAAAGATATTTAAAAAAAAGAATAAAAATTAAAAAAAATGTTATACTTATCTGCTTTTTGCAATATTTTTTCACAGAGCAGCCCCAATCTTCTTCTTTTTGGGTCCCAAGCCGGTCCTCCTCCTCTTCTCTGTGTGCCTCAATAGCAAGCCACTTACTATCGGGGCACACCTGTAGGCTCGATCATGAGTCGGGCTGTATGCATCTATTGACACATACAGCGTGGCTCAGCCCCGCCTCTCACTTGCTGCTTACAGGATTTGTTTAACAGCCTCTGTGAGTAGATGGAGAGGAGAGAACCACTGTTGATGGGCACTGTGCTGGATTGAGTGATGAGAGATTGGGGGGCTTTAAATACATATATTTAATATATACTTTTTTTAAAATCTTTTTATTTTCGTTTATAAAACATACAAATGATACAACTCTACAATAGCACAGCCAATATCGTGTCGCAGCACGAGATAGGAGACCCACGCAGGGGTCACGGGGAAGCATTGCATGATGTAGAGGTGTCAGATAATCTACAGGTACTATAGACAAATAATGTCAATTAACTGGTGTGGCTCATGCTCCAGACTTAAACCTGTAATGAAACAGCCCAGGTGAAACAGTGTGCATTAAAAGGCCATCTATAAGCATTCTAAAGGGAGGCCAACAATTATCAGGTGACTCGCCTAGTCAGCCGCAGAGGTATAAGGGTCTGCCAACCATTTAGCCCACACTTTGTCATATTTTTTTAGGGGCAGCCTCTATGTAGATAGGTGTCCTTGTATAAAGGCAGCACATTATTGACATGCTTTTTCCATAGAGAAATAGAGGGGGGAGCCCGTTGCTTCCAACATAGGGTGATGGCTTTCCTGGCATAGAAAAGTAAGAGGCCCAACAAAGTCCTTTCGGCCACCCTGGGTACCAGCTCCTCCACCAACCCAAGCAGACATATTTTTGGGGACGGAGCAATGGAGACATTAAGTAATTAATTTACCACTGTAAGGATTTGTGATTCACTGGGCAGGACCACAAAAGGTGAATGTAGTCCCCCGGGGCATGGTCACAGCACCAGCACTTGGAGGAAAGGGAGGACCTCATCTTATGCAACTGAGGAGTGAGGTAAGCCCTGTGAACAATCTTATACTGTATGAGGTGGTCTCTCAAGGAGACAAGAATTTTAAATGGGAAATCCCATATGTCCTCCCAGTCCTTGGAGTCCATATATTTAATATATACTTTAAAGAATATATCTAAACCAAAAAAAGCATACAATATAAATTAAACATTAGGCTTTCAAATAAAATCAAGAGGTTGATTGCTGGTATATTCTATTGCCTACATTCCTCACATCCCAAATCTTTTATGCTAAAAGTGATCCAGACCAAGCCTTTTCTGGAACTTTTTGTTTAAATTTGTATTTTTTGCTAGAAAATTACTTAGAACCCCCAAACATTATATATATATATATATATATATATATATATATATATTTAGCAGAGACCCTAGAGAATAAAATGGCGATCTTTGCAACGTTTTATGTCACAACATATTTACACAGCGGTTTTTAAAATGCATTTTTTTAAAAAAACAATACACTTTCTTTAATTAAAAAAACAAACAGTAAAGTTAGCCCAATTTTTTGGTATAATGTGAAAGATGATGTTACGCCGAGTAAATAGATACCTAACATAAATAATGTGAATGTCCCCGCACTATAATATACTAGTGTGAAATTTTAGACTGCTACCAGGAAAAAAGGTGTGTGTTCCTTTAAAAATTAGAAGAAAGAGTCCCTGTGCTGTCTGTGTTCAATAAAACAAATCTTCGACAATACCATGAATTCATATGCAGAAAAAGTGACAAAATATTCCAAAAATTGCAATTAATAAGTGCATAAGGTGCTATAAATCTTCGGTGCCATGATAATTCCTTTAAAGTGCAATCCGTGCAGAAAAAGTTCCTTAAAAAGTGCAATCTGTGCAATGAAATATGGCAAAAGTGATAAAAGTGCTGTGCCCCCCTTCCTCTCATGCCCCCACTCACCAGCTATCCCTAAAAAGATCAGTAAATGGTGTAAAACCGCGCTTAGTGTTCAGAATATATAACAAAGCAGCCAGCACTACAAGGAACAACTTGAGCAAAAAATTATAAATATAAACAGTGCAGCGCTAAAACATAAAAATACAAAATCATTAATGATAGCGAATCACAAAATAAAGAAAAATCTGAAAAAAATCAATAACACAATAATAGAACTCTTAGATAATTCATATAGGTGAGTCCATAAACTTTGTGATTCCAAATAATGATGATCAATCGCCTAAAAAACAAAAAAGGAAGAATCACTGCTGTGAAATACTTCTGCCACCAAATGTGATATATGTTCCAGTAAGCCTCATACATTTGGTGGCAGAAGTCTTTCACAGCGGTGATTCTTCCTTCTTTGTTTTTTGGGTGATTGATCATCATTATTTGGAATCAAAAAGTTTATGGACTCACCTATATAAGAGTTCTCCTATTGTGTTATTGATTTTTTCACATTTTTCTTTATTTTATGATTCTCTACCATCAATGATTTTGTATTTTTATGTTTTAGCGCTGCACTGTTTATATTTATAATCCATAAAAAGATCGCCTGCAATGGTGGAATCATATGTGTCTTTAATAGATATATCCTTTTCTCTTCCTGGGGTTCCCACTGGTTAGAATTAGTCATAGGAGGAAAATGGAGCATACATGGCGTGATATAGTTTAAAAGGTTTTATTATAATAAAGCAGTATACACTCACATGGTAGTCTTTAAAGACAAGCATAAAAAACAGCCTTGCAATCTGCAGTTTGCGTTCCAAGTTCAGGAAAAGACGTCACCGGGAGTATCTAATGCCTTTCACTCCACCCCGGAAGTGTCATTGGAGGCTGGAGTCTTCTGGTGGCTGGTGACTCTTATATAAATAACCCCTTCCAGTACTCCTTCCGACCCTCCTACTACACCCATTACAAATTTCCATTACAAGCGTCCGCTGGTGGTCACGATTGAGAGCAGTAGAAGTTTGTAATGGTGTAGTAAGAGGGTGCTTTGGGGCTGTTTTTCTTCAGCTATAACAGGGACCTTATTTAAGGTAGAGGGAATTATGAACAGTTCCAAATACCAGTCAATATTGGCACAAAACCTTCAGGCTTCTGCAAGAAAGCTGAACATGAAGAGGAACTTCATCTTTCAGCATGACAACCACCCAAAGCATACATCCAAATCAACAAAGGAATGGCTTCACCAGAAGAAGATTAAAGTTTTGGAATGGCCCAGCCAGAGCCCAGACGTGAATAGATTGAAAATCTGTGGGGTGATGTGAAGAGGGCTGTGCACAGGAGATGCCCTCGCAATCTGACAAATTTGGAGTGTTTTTGCAAAGAAGAGTGGGCAAATATTGCCAAATCAAGATGTGCCATGCTGATAGACTAATACCCAAAAAGACTGAGTGCTGTAATATCAAAAGATGCTTCAACAAAGTATTATTTTAAGGGTGTGCACACTTATGCAACCATAATTTTTTATTTTTTTATTTTTTACTCCACCCCCTAAAAGATTTCAGTTTGTTGTTCAACTGAGTTGTATAGTTTATAGGTCACATTAAAAGGTGGGAAAAGTTCTGAAATCACAGAAACCTGACATTTTAACAGGGGTGTGTAAACTTTTTATATCCATTGTAGTTGATGGCAAATCTAAAGGAAATTGAACAAGAAAATTGTATAATGTATGGGCGGCTTAAGATGTAAAAAATCTGTAATGTAGCTGCCCCATGATCCTAACAAATCTATATTAACTAATTATGCAGCATAATCGTGTGTTGTCTAATGCTTCTAAATTATTACCTTGTAGGTCTTTTATCGCTCATCACAGAACAAAAAAAGTCATGCTGTTTTAAAGATGGCTATAGTGTGGATACTCTCATTCCTTTTATATACACCAGCCATTTTTATTTTTGATAAAAATAATCCAGAATATATTTGTTCAGTGGGATTTAATAGCATATCAACATTTCTTTTAGTTTCGTCATGCTTAGACTTTTTTTTGCCAATTATTAGTATTTCCTTCTTTAATTTGAGTATTTATTGGAATATAATAAAAAGAAGCAGGAAGAAATCTCAGCCTTTTAAGCTTCAACCATTGAATGAAGAGGAACATAATGAACCTTATGTTATTACAGCAGAAGATACTACTTCTTCAGGGATTGAAGAAATAAATAGGGGACCAAAGGACTCTGTCATGCAATGGTTTAATAAGACGAATCCTGTCTGTTCCAAAAATGAAACAAGGACTAATGCTAATTTAATTAGTCTTTCTCGAGATAAAAATGTAGCCAAGTCTCTTTCAGTGTTGGTTTTTGTTTTTATATTGTGTTGGGCACCATACTCAATTATGGCTGCCTGTCGTGATTTATGCTACCAAACATATGTCAGTGATGTTACAACTTGGTTGCTATGCATTAACCCTGTGCTCTATCCCTTTTGCCACAAGAGTTTTAAAAGGGCTTTCACTTTAACTGCTAAAAAGATTGTCAGTGTTTGCAAAATACATTTTTAAAATTTTAGTAAAATGCTGGTTTCTCAACTTTGAGATGCAATGATCTTAGGAAACCACAGCCAGTTGAATTACATTTTAGCAAAACTGTACACATCGTACGGCTGGATTCACAACTTTGGGATGCAACAATCTTTAGCAACTTCAGCCAGTTGAATTGGACACTTACGGACAGCTAAATAATGTCCTCAATTAGAAACGCGGAGAGTAACAGAAAATGAATTTGAGTTGAGACTTCAATAACTATCCTACCAGTCCACCAACTGGCGTTTTTTGAGTACACAGCAACCCAACCAAACTCATCTCTACACATATTTTTTTTCAATTACCAAAAAAATAAGGAGTCAGGTCACCTTCCGCTCCTCTGATGTGGAATCTATTTTGCGTGATGGAGACCTTTCTAAACCCCTGTCTACTGTTTATAAATATCTGTTTCCTGAAACTACCCTGTTTCCCCCAAAATAAGACCTAGCGTGATTGTCAGTGATGGCTGCAATATAAGCCCTACCCCCCAAATAAGCCCTACTCTGTTTCCCCGAAAATAAGCCCTACCCTGAAAAAAAAGACCTACACGGTCACACTAGGTCTTATTTTCGGGGAAACAGGGTACCAAACTGCTTCAACCCTGCCAAATGCTATGGACAGCTGTAGTGCCTGATAGGGATGATGAGGATTGGGAGGATGTATGGGAGGTCCCCTTCAATAGACTGGTATCTGCAAGAGACCGCTTAATACACTATACATTTTTGTTACTGAAAAACGTGTTGCACTATCAATATGAGGTGCAAAATTCATAACAATTAATAAATCAAGTAAAACATTCCTATATATCAAAAACTGTAAATAAGAATGTGTTAAAAAACATTCATAAATAGTCCAGTAAAGTCCATTCTTAAAAAAAGATGAGAAGTGCTCTGGTGCAAAAAGTCAATTTATACTT
This sequence comes from Lithobates clamitans, assembly GCA_037952925.1. Classification (NCBI taxonomy): domain Eukaryota; kingdom Metazoa; phylum Chordata; class Amphibia; order Anura; family Ranidae; genus Lithobates; species Lithobates clamitans. Next base: position 2,040,272 of record JBBGZY010000361.1, on the reverse strand, counting down.
GTGTATCAACAAAAATCCATAGTTCAGTGTGGATAGCAAAATCTTCACACCCAAAAGTGCACACCCAACTCTCAAGCTGCTTACCAGCTACTCTGACTCCAAGATGGTGGTCTGGCTGCACTTTATCCCAGTATCCCCATGGAATGGATGGATATCAGGAGCCAATATTTCAGGAAGGGTTACCATACAACCAGGAAAAACTGAAATTGGACCCGACACAGTGAATAGGGACGCACCAGACCTCTGCTGTGAGCCGCTCCGTGTGGCAGTGTGAACCCAGCCTTACAGTTTCGGACTAACCACTTATTTGCTGTGGTTATTATTTTTAAGCGGTTGCAACAAATTGAGTAAATTGCTGTTAGGATCTGTTTAGGCTCACTATCTGCAAAAATGTGATGCCGCCTTTTTGGGAAACATGAAACAATGTGTGGAGTTTCACCAAACTTATACAGTGCTGACCTATAACATATGTTACAGGTAAGTGCTGTATAAATTTGGAGGATTATTGTGATATCCCCTGTCACAGGGATTGATAAACAGCTGCTTCACCTGCATTTTGATCCTAGAGCTGGTGATACTGTATCAATATCCTTAATGTGTGCAGTTTGCATTTGTAATACATTGTTTGCATCTTTGCAGTGGGGTGGGTGTATATCCTTTCTTTTTTAGGATGTGGAACGTTTTTGTATGGTCGCAGGTATATTTAGTTATATGTTTTGTTTTTCGTGAGTATGACTGTGCTGCTGTTGTTCACTTTGCAGCTACTGTTTGTAGCAATATAAGCAAAATCAATAAAAATAATTTAAAAAAAGATATTTGAAAATGTTTATCTCCTATAAGCATGGTAGATTGTAGCTCTTGCTTTGATTTTTTAACTCTTTAGAAAAAACATAACTATAAAAAATCTTCTAACTAGTATGTGCAGCCTTGGCCCACAAGTGAAATAATTACTAAACTTTAAAGGAAGTGTACAGCTTGCAATAGTCTATTAGTAATAGTCTAGTCTGCAACTAATAAAGAGTAGGGATGAGCTTGATGTTCGGGTTTGCCCGTTCACCGAAGATGGAACATTATGGGGCGTTTGCGGCAAATTTGAGCGCCACAGAAGGATCTATAATGCACTGTGAGATCGCAGTGCATTGCTATATGATGATTGGCCAAAGCATGCACCTAACCTGCATGCTTTGGCCAATCACAGCGTCCTCTGCTAAGAGAGCCATAATTGGCCAAAGGCAGGGTGCCTTTGGATAATCATGGCTCAGGGGGACTAAGTCCATGCCCCACACTATATAAGGCTGCTTACAAGGCGGCCGTGTGTAGTGTTGTTGATGTGGACAGAGAGATAGCTTGATTTAAATTAAGCAGGCAGGTTATTCAGTTAGTGGCAGTGTATTTGATATATATATATATATATATATATATACACAGTCAGTCTAAGACATATATATATATATATATATATATATATATATATATATATATATATATATATATATACAGTGCAGGCAGTGTACAGTGCAGCCGTTATACAGTTTCTAATACAGTTCAGGCGGTGTACACAGTATCTAATACATAGAGTACAGTTTCTACTACACTTCTGGTTGTGTATACAGTGCACAATACAGTGCAGCTGTAGTACAGTTGCTAATACAGTGCAGACAGTGTACACAGTATCTAATACAGTGTGTACAGTTTCTACTACACTTCTGGTGGTGTACACAGTACACAATACAGTGCAGCCATTGTACAGTTGCTAATACAGTGCAGGCAGTGTACATAGTAGCCAATACAGTGTGTACAGTTTCTACTACAGTTCTGTTGTTGTATACAGTATAAAATACAGTGCAGCCATTGTACAGTTTATAATACAGTGCAGGCGGTGTACACAGTATCTAATACAATGTGTACAGTTTCTACTACACTTCTGGTGGTGTACACAGTACACAATACAGTGCAGCCGTAGTACAGTTAATAATATAGTGCAAGTGATGTACACAGTATCGAATACAGTGTGTACAGTTTCTACTAAACTTCTGGTGGTGTACACAGTACACAATACAGTGCAGCTGTAGTACAGTTGCTAATACAGTGCAGGCGGTGTACACGGTATCTAACACAGTGTGTTCAGTTTCTACTACACTTCTGGTGGTGTACACAGTAGAAAAAATTCAGTGCAGCCGTTGTACAGTTTCTAATACAGTGCAAGCGGTGTACACAGTATCTAATACAGTGTGTACAGTTTCTACTAAATTTCTGGTGGTGTACACAATACACAATACAGTGCAGCCGTAGTACAGTTGCTAATACTGTGCAGGCGGTGTACACGGTATCTAATACAGTGTGTACAGTTTCTACTAGACTTCTGGTGGTGTACACAGTATAAAATTCAGTGCAGCCATTGTACAGTTTCTAATACAGTGCAGGTGGTGTACACAGTATCTAATACAGTGTGTACAGTTTCTACTACACTTCTGGGAGTGTACACAGTACACAATACAGTGCAGCTGTAGTACAGTTGCTAATACAGTGCAGGCGGTGTACACGGTATCTAATACAGTGTGTACAGTTTCTACTACACTTCTGGTGGTGTACACAGTATAAAATTCAGTGCAGCCATTGTACAGTTTCTAATACAGTGTATCTAATACAGTGTGTATAGTTTCTACTACACTTCTGGGGGTGTACACAGTACACAATACAGTGCAGCCGTTGTACAGTTGCTAATACAGTGCAGGGGGTGTATACAGTATCTAATATAGTGTGTACAGTTTCTACTACACTTCTGGTGGTGTACACAGTATAAAATACAGTGTAGCCATAGTACAGTTGTTAATACAGTGCAAGCGGTGTACATAGTATCTAATACAGTGTGTACAATTTCTATTACACTTCTGGTGGTGTACACCGTATAAAATACAGTGCAGCCATAGCACAGTTGCTAATACAGTGCAGGCGGTGTACACAGTATCTAATACAGTGTGTATAGTTTCTACTACACTTCTGGTGGTGTACATAGTACACAATACAGTGCAGTCGTAGTACAGTTGCTAATACAGTGCAGACAGTGTACACAGTATCTAATACAGTGTGTACAGTTTCTACTACACTCCTGGTGGTATACACAGTATAAAATACAGTGTAGCCATAGTACAGTTGTTAATACAGTGCAAGCGGTGTACATAGTTTTTAATACAGTGTGTACAATTTCTATTAAACTTCTGGTGGTGTACACAGTATAAAATACAGTGCGGCCATAGCACAATTGCTAATACAGTGTAGGCGATGTACACAGTATCTAATACAGTGTGTACAGTTTCTACTACACTTCTGGTGGTGTACACAGTATAAAATTCAGTGCAGCCGTTGTACAGTTTCTAATACAGTGCAGGTGGTGTACACAGTATCTAATATAGTGTGTACAGTTTCTACTACACTTCTGGTGGTGTACACAGTATAAAATACAGTGTAGACATAGTACAGTTGCTAATACAGTGCAGACGGTGTACACAGTATCTAATACATTATGTACAGTTTCTACTACACTTCTGGTGGTGTACACAGTATGAAATACAGTGTAGCCATAGTACAGTTGTTAATACAGTGCAAGCGGTGTACATAGTATCTAATACATTGTGTACAATTTCTATTACATTTCTGGTGGTGTACACAGTATAAAATACAGTGCAGCCATAGCACAGTTGCTAATACAGTGCAGGCGGTGTACACAGTATCTAATACAGTGTGTATAGTTTCTCCTACACTTCTGGTGGTGTACATAGTACACAATACAGTGCAGCCGTAGTACAGTTGCCAATACAGTGCAGACGGTGTACACAGTATCTAATACAGTGTGTACAGTTTCTACTACGCTTCTGGTGGTGTACACAGTATAAAATACAGTGTAGACATAGCACAGTTGCTAATACAGTACAGACGGTGTACACAGTATCTAATACGGTTCGTACAGTTTCTACTACACTTCTGGTAGTGTACACAGTATAAAATACAGTGTAGCCATAGTACAGTTGTTAATACAGTGCAAGCGGTGTACATAGTTTTTAATACAGTGTGTACAATTTCTATTACACTTCTGGTGGTGTACACAGTATAAAATACAGTGCAGCCATAGCACAGTTGCTAATACAGTGTAGGCGGTGTACACAGTATCTAATACAGTGTGTACAGTTTCTACTACACTTCTGGTGGTGTATACAGTACACAATACAGTGCAGCCGTTGTACAGTTGCTAATACAGTGCAGGGGGTGTACACAGTATCTAATATAGTGTGTACAGTTTCTATTACACTTCTGGTGGTGTACACAGTATAAAATACAGTGTAGACATAGCACAGTTGCTAATACAGTGCAGACGGTGTACACAGTATCTAATACAGTATGTACAGTTTCTACTACACTTCTGGTGGTGTACACAGTATAAAATACAGTGTAGCCATAGTACAGTTGTTAATACAGTGCAAGCGGTGTACATAGTATCTAATACAGTGTGTACAATTTCTATTACACTTCTGGTGGTGTACACAGTGTAAAATACAGTGCAGCCATAGCACAGTTGCTAATACAGTGCAGGCGGTGTACACAGTATCTAATACAGTGTGTATAGTTTCTACTATACTTCTGGTGGTGTACATAGTACACAATACAGTGCAGCCATAGTACAGTTGTTAATACAGTGCAAGCGGTGTACATAGTATCTAATACAGTGTGTACAATTTCTATTACACTTCTGGTGGTGTACACAGTGTAAAATACAGTGCAGCCATAGCACAGTTGCTAATACAGTGCAGACGGTGTACACAGTATCTAATACAGTGTGTACAGTTTCTACAACACTTCTGGTGGTGTACACAGTATAAAATTCAGTGCAGCCGTTGTATAGTTTCTAATACAGTGCAGGTGGTGTACACAGTATCTAATACAGTGTGTATAGTTTATACTACACTTCTGGTGGTGTACATAGTACACAATACAGTGTAGCCATAGTACAGTTGTTAATACAGTGCAAGCGGTGTACATAGTATCTAATACAGTGTGTACAATTTCTATTACATTTCTGGTGGTGTACACAGTATAAAATACAGTGCAGCCATAGCACAGTTGCTAATACAGTGCAGGCGGTGTACACAGTATCTAATACAGTGTGTATAGTTTCTACTACACTTCTGGTGGTGTACATAGCTGTAGTACAGTTGCTAATACAGTGCAGATGGTGTACACAGTATCTAATACAGTGTGTACAGTTTCTACTACACTTCTGGTGGTATACACAGTATAAAATACAGTGTAGACATAGCACAGTTGCTAATACAGTACAGACGGTGTACACAGTATCTAATACAGTGTGTATAGTTTCTACTACACTTTTGGTGGTGTACTTAGCCGTAGTACAGTTGCTAATACAGTGCAGCCGTAGTACAGTTGCTAATACAGTGCGGGCGGTGTACACAGTATCTAATACAGTGTGTACAGTTTCTATTACACTTCTGGTGGTGTACACAGTATAAAATACAGTGCAGCCATAGCACAGTTGCTAATACAGTGCAGGGGGTGTACACAGTATCTAATATAGTGTGTACAGTTTCTACTACACTTCTGGTGGTGTACACAGTGCACAATACAGTGCAGCCATAGTACAGTTGCTAATACAGTGCAGGCGGTGTACACGGTATCTAATACAGTGTGTACAGTTTCTACTACACTTCTGGTGGTGTACACAGTATAAAATTCAGTGCAGCCGTTGTACAGTTTCTAATACAGTGTATCTAATACAGTGTGTATAGTTTCTACTACACTTCTGGGGGTGTACACAGTACACAATACAGTGCAGCCGTTGTACAGTTGCTAATACAGTGCAGGGAGTGTATACAGTATCTAATATAGTGTGTACAGTTTCTACTACACTTCTGGTGGTGTACACAGTATAAAATACAGTGTAGCCATAGTACAGTTGTTAATACAGTGCAAGCGGTGTACATAGTATCTAATACAGTGTGTACAATTTCTATTACACTTCTGGTGGTGTACACCGTATAAAATACAGTGCAGCCATAGCACAGTTGCTAATACAGTGCAGGCGGTGTACACAGTATCTAATACAGTGTGTATAGTTTCTACTACACTTCTGGTGGTGTACATAGTACACAATACAGTGCAGTCGTAGTACAGTTGCTAATACAGTGCAGACAGTGTACACAGTATCTAATACAGTGTGTACAGTTTCTACTACACTCCTGGTGGTATACACAGTATAAAATACAGTGTAGCCATAGTACAGTTGTTAATACAGTGCAAGCGGTGTACATAGTTTTTAATACAGTGTGTACAATTTCTATTACACTTCTGGTGGTGTACACAGTATAAAATACAGTGCAGCCATAGCACAATTGCTAATACAGTGTAGGCGCTGTACACAGTATCTAATACAGTGTGTACAGTTTCTACTACACTTCTGGTGGTGTACACAGTATAAAATTCAGTGCAGCCGTTGTACAGTTTCTAATACAGTGCAGGTGGTGTACACAGTATCTAATATAGTGTGTACAGTTTCTACTACACTTCTGGTGGTGTACTTAGTATAAAATACAGTGTAGACATAGTACAGTTGCTAATACAGTGCAGACGGTGTACACAGTATCTAATACATTATGTACAGTTTCTACTACACTTCTGGTGGTGTACACAGTATGAAATACAGTGTAGCCATAGTACAGTTGTTAATACAGTGCAAGCGGTGTACATAGTATCTAATACATTGTGTACAATTTCTATTACATTTCTGGTGGTGTACACAGTATAAAATACAGTGCAGCCATAGCACAGTTGCTAATACAGTGCAGGCGGTGTACACAGTATCTAATACAGTGTGTATAGTTTCTCCTACACTTCTGGTGGTGTACATAGTACACAATACAGTGCAGCCGTAGTACAGTTGCCAATACAGTGCAGACGGTGTACACAGTATCTAATACAGTGTGTACAGTTTCTACTACGCTTCTGGTGGTGTACACAGTATAAAATACAGTGTAGACATAGCACAGTTGCTAATACAGTACAGACGGTGTACACAGTATCTAATACGGTTCGTACAGTTTCTACTACACTTCTGGTAGTGTACACAGTATAAAATACAGTGTAGCCATAGTACAGTTGTTAATACAGTGCAAGCGGTGTACATAGTTTTTAATACAGTGTGTACAATTTCTATTACACTTCTGGTGGTGTACACAGTATAAAATACAGTGCAGCCATAGCACAGTTGCTAATACAGTGTAGGCGGTGTACACAGTATCTAATACAGTGTGTACAGTTTCTACTACACTTCTGGTGGTGTATACAGTACACAATACAGTGCAGCCGTTGTACAGTTGCTAATACAGTGCAGGGGGTGTACACAGTATCTAATATAGTGTGTACAGTTTCTATTACACTTCTGGTGGTGTACACAGTATAAAATACAGTGTAGACATAGCACAGTTGCTAATACAGTGCAGACGGTGTACACAGTATCTAATACAGTATGTACAGTTTCTACTACACTTCTGGTGGTGTACACAGTATAAAATACAGTGTAGCCATAGTACAGTTGTTAATACAGTGCAAGCGGTGTACATAGTATCTAATACAGTGTGTACAATTTCTATTACACTTCTGGTGGTGTACACAGTGTAAAATACAGTGCAGCCATAGCACAGTTGCTAATACAGTGCAGGCGGTGTACACAGTATCTAATACAGTGTGTATAGTTTCTACTATACTTCTGGTGGTGTACATAGTACACAATACAGTGCAGCCATAGTACAGTTGTTAATACAGTGCAAGCGGTGTACATAGTATCTAATACAGTGTGTACAATTTCTATTACACTTCTGGTGGTGTACACAGTGTAAAATACAGTGCAGCCATAGCACAGTTGCTAATACAGTGCAGACGGTGTACACAGTATCTAATACAGTGTGTACAGTTTCTACAACACTTCTGGTGGTGTACACAGTATAAAATTCAGTGCAGCCGTTGTATAGTTTCTAATACAGTGCAGGTGGTGTACACAGTATCTAATACAGTGTGTATAGTTTATACTACACTTCTGGTGGTGTACATAGTACACAATACAGTGTAGCCATAGTACAGTTGTTAATACAGTGCAAGCGGTGTACATAGTATCTAATACAGTGTGTACAATTTCTATTACATTTCTGGTGGTGTACACAGTATAAAATACAGTGCAGCCATAGCACAGTTGCTAATACAGTGCAGGCGGTGTACACAGTATCTAATACAGTGTGTATAGTTTCTACTACACTTCTGGTGGTGTACATAGCCGTAGTACAGTTGCTAATACAGTGCAGATGGTGTACACAGTATCTAATACAGTGTGTACAGTTTCTACTACACTTCTGGTGGTATACACAGTATAAAATACAGTGTAGACATAGCACAGTTGCTAATACAGTACAGACGGTGTACACAGTATCTAATACAGTGTGTATAGTTTCTACTACACTTTTGGTGGTGTACTTAGCCGTAGTACAGTTGCTAATACAGTGCAGCCGTAGTACAGTTGCTAATACAGTGCGGGCGGTGTACACAGTATCTAATACAGTGTGTACAGTTTCTATTACACTTCTGGTGGTGTACACAGTATAAAATACAGTGCAGCCATAGCACAGTTGCTAATACAGTGCAGGGGGTGTACACAGTATCTAATATAGTGTGTACAGTTTCTACTACACTTCTGGTGGTGTACACAGTGCACAATACAGTGCAGCCATAGTACAGTTGCTAATACAGTGCAGGCGGTGTACACGGTATCTAATACAGTGTGTACAGTTTCTACTACACTTCTGGTGGTGTACACAGTATAAAATTCAGTGCAGCCGTTGTACAGTTTCTAATACAGTGTATCTAATACAGTGTGTATAGTTTCTACTACACTTCTGGGGGTGTACACAGTACACAATACAGTGCAGCCGTTGTACAGTTGCTAATACAGTGCAGGGAGTGTATACAGTATCTAATATAGTGTGTACAGTTTCTACTACACTTCTGGTGGTGTACACAGTATAAAATACAGTGTAGCCATAGTACAGTTGTTAATACAGTGCAAGCGGTGTACATAGTATCTAATACAGTGTGTACAATTTCTATTACACTTCTGGTGGTGTACACCGTATAAAATACAGTGCAGCCATAGCACAGTTGCTAATACAGTGCAGGCGGTGTACACAGTATCTAATACAGTGTGTATAGTTTCTACTACACTTCTGGTGGTGTACATAGTACACAATACAGTGCAGTCGTAGTACAGTTGCTAATACAGTGCAGACAGTGTACACAGTATCTAATACAGTGTGTACAGTTTCTACTACACTCCTGGTGGTATACACAGTATAAAATACAGTGTAGCCATAGTACAGTTGTTAATACAGTGCAAGCGGTGTACATAGTTTTTAATACAGTGTGTACAATTTCTATTACACTTCTGGTGGTGTACACAGTATAAAATACAGTGCAGCCATAGCACAATTGCTAATACAGTGTAGGCGCTGTACACAGTATCTAATACAGTGTGTACAGTTTCTACTACACTTCTGGTGGTGTACACAGTATAAAATTCAGTGCAGCCGTTGTACAGTTTCTAATACAGTGCAGGTGGTGTACACAGTATCTAATATAGTGTGTACAGTTTCTACTACACTTCTGGTGGTGTACTTAGTATAAAATACAGTGTAGACATAGTACAGTTGCTAATACAGTGCAGACGGTGTACACAGTATCTAATACATTATGTACAGTTTCTACTACACTTCTGGTGGTGTACACAGTATGAAATACAGTGTAGCCATAGTACAGTTGTTAATACAGTGCAGGCGGTGTACACAGTATCTAATACAGTGTGTATAGTTTCTCCTACACTTCTGGTGGTGTACATAGTACACAATACAGTGCAGCCGTAGTACAGTTGCCAATACAGTGCAGACGGTGTACACAGTATCTAATACAGTGTGTACAGTTTCTACTACGCTTCTGGTGGTGTACACAGTATAAAATACAGTGTAGACATAGCACAGTTGCTAATACAGTACAGACGGTGTACACAGTATCTAATACGGTTCGTACAGTTTCTACTACACTTCTGGTAGTGTACACAGTATAAAATACAGTGTAGCCATAGTACAGTTGTTAATACAGTGCAAGCGGTGTACATAGTTTTTAATACAGTGTGTACAATTTCTATTACACTTCTGGTGGTGTACACAGTATAAAATACAGTGCAGCCATAGCACAGTTGCTAATACAGTGTAGGCGGTGTACACAGTATCTAATACAGTGTGTACAGTTTCTACTACACTTCTGGTGGTGTATACAGTACACAATACAGTGCAGCCGTTGTACAGTTGCTAATACAGTGCAGGGGGTGTACACAGTATCTAATATAGTGTGTACAGTTTCTATTACACTTCTGGTGGTGTACACAGTATAAAATACAGTGTAGACATAGCACAGTTGCTAATACAGTGCAGACGGTGTACACAGTATCTAATACAGTATGTACAGTTTCTACTACACTTCTGGTGGTGTACACAGTATAAAATACAGTGTAGCCATAGTACAGTTGTTAATACAGTGCAAGCGGTGTACATAGTATCTAATACAGTGTGTACAATTTCTATTACACTTCTGGTGGTGTACACAGTGTAAAATACAGTGCAGCCATAGCACAGTTGCTAATACAGTGCAGGCGGTGTACACAGTATCTAATACAGTGTGTATAGTTTCTACTATACTTCTGGTGGTGTACATAGTACACAATACAGTGCAGCCATAGTACAGTTGTTAATACAGTGCAAGCGGTGTACATAGTATCTAATACAGTGTGTACAATTTCTATTACACTTCTGGTGGTGTACACAGTGTAAAATACAGTGCAGCCATAGCACAGTTGCTAATACAGTGCAGACGGTGTACACAGTATCTAATACAGTGTGTACAGTTTCTACAACACTTCTGGTGGTGTACACAGTATAAAATTCAGTGCAGCCGTTGTATAGTTTCTAATACAGTGCAGGTGGTGTACACAGTATCTAATACAGTGTGTATAGTTTATACTACACTTCTGGTGGTGTACATAGTACACAATACAGTGTAGCCATAGTACAGTTGTTAATACAGTGCAAGCGGTGTACATAGTATCTAATACAGTGTGTACAATTTCTATTACATTTCTGGTGGTGTACACAGTATAAAATACAGTGCAGCCATAGCACAGTTGCTAATACAGTGCAGGCGGTGTACACAGTATCTAATACAGTGTGTATAGTTTCTACTACACTTCTGGTGGTGTACATAGCCGTAGTACAGTTGCTAATACAGTGCAGATGGTGTACACAGTATCTAATGCAGTGTGTACAGTTTCTACTACACTTCTGGTGGTATACACAGTATAAAATACAGTGTAGACATAGCACAGTTGCTAATACAGTACAGACGGTGTACACAGTATCTAATACAGTGTGTATAGTTTCTACTACACTTTTGGTGGTGTACTTAGCCGTAGTACAGTTGCTAATACAGTGCAGCCGTAGTACAGTTGCTAATACAGTGCGGGCGGTGTACACAGTATCTAATACAGTGTGTACAGTTTCTATTACACTTCTGGTGGTGTACACAGTATAAAATACAGTGCAGCCATAGCACAGTTGCTAATACAGTGCAGGGGGTGTACACAGTATCTAATATAGTGTGTACAGTTTCTACTACACTTCTGGTGGTGTACACAGTGCACAATACAGTGCAACCATAGTACAGTTGCTAATACAGTGCAGGCGGTGTACACGGTATCTAATACAGTGTGTACAGTTTCTACTACACTTCTGGTGGTGTACACAGTATAAAATTCAGTGCAGCCGTTGTACAGTTTCTAATACAGTGTATCTAATACAGTGTGTATAGTTTCTACTACACTTCTGGGGGTGTACACAGTACACAATACAGTGCAGCCGTTGTACAGTTGCTAATACAGTGCAGGGAGTGTATACAGTATCTAATATAGTGTGTACAGTTTCTACTACACTTCTGGTGGTGTACACAGTATAAAATACAGTGTAGCCATAGTACAGTTGTTAATACAGTGCAAGCGGTGTACATAGTATCTAATACAGTGTGTACAATTTCTATTACACTTCTGGTGGTGTACACCGTATAAAATACAGTGCAGCCATAGCACAGTTGCTAATACAGTGCAGGCGGTGTACACAGTATCTAATACAGTGTGTATAGTTTCTACTACACTTCTGGTGGTGTACATAGTACACAATACAGTGCAGTCGTAGTACAGTTGCTAATACAGTGCAGACAGTGTACACAGTATCTAATACAGTGTGTACAGTTTCTACTACACTCCTGGTGGTATACACAGTATAAAATACAGTGTAGCCATAGTACAGTTGTTAATACAGTGCAAGCGGTGTACATAGTTTTTAATACAGTGTGTACAATTTCTATTACACTTCTGGTGGTGTACACAGTATAAAATACAGTGCAGCCATAGCACAATTGCTAATACAGTGTAGGCGCTGTACACAGTATCTAATACAGTGTGTACAGTTTCTACTACACTTCTGGTGGTGTACACAGTATAAAATTCAGTGCAGCCGTTGTACAGTTTCTAATACAGTGCAGGTGGTATACACAGTATCTAATATAGTGTGTACAGTTTCTACTACACTTCTGGTGGTGTACTTAGTATAAAATACAGTGTAGACATAGTACAGTTGCTAATACAGTGCAGACGGTGTACACAGTATCTAATACATTATGTACAGTTTCTACTACACTTCTGGTGGTGTACACAGTATGAAATACAGTGTAGCCATAGTACAGTTGTTAATACAGTGCAAGCGGTGTACATAGTATCTAATACATTGTGTACAATTTCTATTACATTTCTGGTGGTGTACACAGTATAAAATACAGTGCAGCCATAGCACAGTTGCTAATACAGTGCAGGCGGTGTACACAGTATCTAATACAGTGTGTATAGTTTCTCCTACACTTCTGGTGGTGTACATAGTACACAATACAGTGCAGCCGTAGTACAGTTGCCAATACAGTGCAGACGGTGTACACAGTATCTAATACAGTGTGTACAGTTTCTACTACGCTTCTGGTGGTGTACACAGTATAAAATACAGTGTAGACATAGCACAGATGCTAATACAGTACAGACGGTGTACACAGTATCTAATACGGTTCGTACAGTTTCTACTACACTTCTGGTAGTGTACACAGTATAAAATACAGTGTAGCCATAGTACAGTTGTTAATACAGTGCAAGCGGTGTACATAGTTTTTAATACAGTGTGTACAATTTCTACTACACTTCTGGTAGTGTACACAGTATAAAATACAGTGTAGCCATAGTACAGTTGTTAATACAGTGCAAGCGGTGTACATAGTTTTTAATACAGTGTGTACAGTTTCTACTACACTTCTGGTGGTGTATACAGTACACAATACAGTGCAGCCGTTGTACAGTTGCTAATACAGTGCAGGGGGTGTACACAGTATCTAATATAGTGTGTACAGTTTCTATTACACTTCTGGTGGTGTACACAGTATAAAATACAGTGTAGACATAGCACAGTTGCTAATACAGTGCAGACGGTGTACATAGTATCTAATACAGTGTGTACAATTTCTATTACACTTCTGGTGGTGTACACAGTATAAAATTCACTGCAGCCGTTGTATAGTTTCTAATACAGTGCAGGTGGTGTACACAGTATCTAATACAGTGTGTATAGTTTCTACTACACTTCTGGTGGTGTACATAGTACACAATACAGTGTAGCCATAGTACAGTTGTTAATACAGTGCAAGCGGTGTACATAGTATCTAATACAGTGTGTACAATTTCTATTACATTTCTGGTGGTGTACACAGTATAAAATACAGTGCAGCCATAGCACAGTTGCTAATACAGTGCAGGCGGTGTACACAGTATCTAATACAGTGTGTATAGTTTCTACTACACTTTTGGTGGTGTACTTAGCCGTAGTACAGTTGCTAATACAGTGAAGCCGTAGTACAGTTGCTAATACAGTGCGGGCGGTGTACACAGTATCTAATACAGTGTGTACAGTTTCTATTACACTTCTGGTGGTGTACACAGTATAAAATACAGTGCAGCCATAGCACAGTTGCTAATACAGTGCATGCGGTGTACACAGTATCTAATACAGTGTGTATAGTTTCTACTACACTTCTGGTGGTGTACATAGCCGTAGTACAGTTGCTAATACAGTGCAGATGGTGTACACAGTATCTAATACAGTGTGTACAGTTTCTACTACACTTCTGGTGGTATACACAGTATAAAATACAGTGTAGACATAGCACAGTTGCTAATACAGTACAGACGGTGTACACAGTATCTAATACAGTGTGTATAGTTTCTACTACACTTTTGGTGGTGTACTTAGCCGTAGTACAGTTGCTAATACAGTGCAGCCGTAGTACAGTTGCTAATACAGTGCGGGCGGTGTACACAGTATCTAATACAGTGTGTACAGTTTCTATTACACTTCTGGTGGTGTACACAGTATAAAATACAGTGCAGCCATAGCACAGTTGCTAATACAGTGCATGTGGTGTACACAGTATCTAATACAGTGTGTATAGTTTCTACTACACTTCTGGTGGTGTACACAGTACACAATACAATGCAGCCGTACTACAGTTGCTAATACAGTGCAGACAGTGTACACATTATCTAATACAGTGTGTACAGTTTCTACTACACTTCTGGTGGTGTACACAGTATCTAATACAGTGTAGTGTGGCGTTGCAAAACAAAATATACATCATGTCCAGAAGGCCACCAAGGTTATGCAGACGCTCACAGGCCACTAAAAGAGGGCAAGCAGCCTCTGTGTCTACAGTCAACAGTGCTGGTTGCAGACATAGTGCATCCTCTGCAGGTGGCCATGGGGCACGCTTGTCCTTTTTTTCTGCTGTTGGCCGTGTTGTTAAGCCAGAACATACAGAAGAGTTGGTGGACTGGATAACAAAGCCATCCTCATCCTCCTCATCCTCTGTCACCCAGGCTCAGAGTAATTTGCCTTCCAAGCAGCTGCCAAAGCGGTCTATTCCACCAGTTCCTTGTCCACTGTCCCTCCTTCCGTAGCCCCACCATCATGCACAGAGGAGTCACCAGAATTATTCCACCACAGTGTCAGGGACATGCTGCTGGAGGATGCTCAGCGATTTGAAGGCTCTGATGTTGGTTCCCAAGTTGCTAGCACTGCAACTGCTGCCTTTTCAGCTGGCAGACTCTGCCCCCTTTTGTGAATTTGTGGAATGTGCTGTACCTCAGTGGCAGGTTCCAAAATGCCATTTCTTTTCACGGAAAGCCATTCTGGCTCTCTACCGCCACGTGAAAGGCAATGTTTTGGCCTCGTTGGACAGGGTGGTCAGCAGTAAGGTGCATATTACCGCTGACTCATGGTCCAGCAGGCATAGGCAGGGACATTATCTTTCCTTCACGGCGCACTGAGTAACTCTGCTGGCAGCTGGGAAGAATGCAGGACAGGGTTCAGTGTTGTTGGAGCTTATTTCGCTACCACGCCTCCAAAATGCTAGTGGTAATTCTGCCACAGCTCTCTCCTCCACCCCCCCTTTTCTTCTTCCTCTATGGCCTCTTCTGCAGATTTGTCCTCTGAACCAGCGGTGCTCCGTAAGCATTCAAAGGGCTATGCAAGCAGTCAGGCTAAAAGATGCCATGCGTTGCTTGAGTTGGTCTGCTGCCTGCTATCTTCAGCCAGGAATAGTTGTATGCGACAATGGCACCAACCTTCTCTCCACCCTCCGACAGGTACACTTGACCCATGTTCCATGTTTAGCACACGTACTGAAATTGGTGATGCAGCGGTTCTTGAGCAAGTACCCAGGCTTTCAGGATGTCGATCTCCTGAGGCAGGCCTGAAAAGTCTGTGGTCATTTCCGCTGGTCATACAATGCCAGTGCTCGGCTGGCTGACATTCAAAGGGAATGCAACCTGCCCACCAACTGCCTCATTTGTGACATGCCCACCAGGTGGAACTCAACTTTGGCAATACTGCAGCGGCTGCGCACACAGCAGAGGGCCATCAGTGAGTACCTGTGCGAGTATAGCACCAGGACAGGGTCAGGGGAGCTTGGCTTCTTTTCACCATGCCAGTGGCTACTGATCAAGGATGCATGCACTGTCCTGTCACCATTTGAGGAGGTGTCAGAAACCATGAAATCAGACCGAGACAGAAGTACAGTTGACTCACACTTGTTTAATAATAAAAGTAAATAGAACAAACGTAGTCAAAACATAGCCAGAATTCAGAAATCGGAATGGATAGTCAGACAAGCCAAACTTCAGGGAGCCAGAGATGAGCGTAGTAAAACAGCAAGCAGGATCTGGAGCCAGAATGCATATCAGTCAAGCAAGTCTTTTATGCAGGAGATAGTCTCTGTGATGTTGACTAAGGCAAAGGCAGAGATCCTCTGGGCTGGACAGCTTAGGTAGGCAGGACTGACGAGAAGGATATTATTAACAGCTGAGTAACTGTGGAGAGATAGGAGCTGGCAATTAGCTGACAGCTGAGCGGCCAGCTCAGAGACGGAAGGGCTGAACCCAGCCCTGACAGGAGGACACAAGGATGGTGAGCAGCGACAGTGCATGCATCAGTGACAGTCCCTCTAGTGTTCCTGTTGGAGCACACGCTTCGTGGAATCATGGACAGGAAACTTGAGACAGAACAGCGGGAGGAAGAGGAGGACTTCCTTACCTCTCAAGGTCCCCTTTATCCAGATAGCATTCCTCCAGCCAGCCAAACACACAGAAAGAAGAGGAGGATTGTGTCAGCATGGATGTAGAGGATAACACTCAGCAGCAGTTTTCAAGGGATGGTTTTCAGTTCTCAGAAACCCAGGGAGTTGTACGTGGCTTGGAGGAGGTAGTTACGGATCATGTGATCCTTAGCGACCTAGAGGACTCAGAATCAAATGCCTCTGCAAACTTACGCTGCATGGCCTCCCTGATTCTGCAAAGCCTGCGAAAGGACCCTAGGATTCATGGTATCAAGGAGAGGGATCATTACTGGCTGGCAAACCTTCTCCATCCAAGTTACAAGGGTAAGTTTGCAGAACTCATCCTGGCTTCGCACAGGGAGCAGAGGATGAAACATCTTCAGGAGGCCTTAAAGAAAGGTTTGTGCAATGCATTTCCAGACCCTGGGAGGTTACAATTTCCTGGTGCTGGACAACATGTTGCTGAGTCTTCGTTCAGAGGAAGAGCGGTGGAGAAGGTGGCTGGTCGATGCCTTTAAACAGTTTTTCAGTCCTCAGCGCCAAGGTCTGATCGGTTCAAGCAACCATCGCTAGTATCTGCATTACATGGTGCAGGAATATCTAGGGGCAAGAGCAGACTTAGAGACCTTTCCAGCAGAGCATCCACTGGGTTACTGGGTCTTTTGGCTGGACCACTGGCCATAACTTACTCAATATTCAATTGAGCTACTGGCCTGTCGTGCATACAGCGTGCTTTCTGAACACACATTCAGTGCTGCTGGAGGGTTTGTAATGAATCAAAGAGTGCGCCTGTCCAGACTCCGTTGATAGGCTCACATTCATAAAAATGAATCAGTCTTGGATCAGCAGTAATCAAGCACCTGATGCTTATGTAACTGATTGAATTTGCTATGGATGCTGGATCCCTTGAATACTGTCTATGCTGACTATCCTATACCTCCTCAATCTTGATGATGCTAGCTTCCAACAATATTTTTGGTTTAGGCACCACCACCCAAGGCCCATTTTGTATGCCCCTGTTTAACAGGGGCATGTAATTAAAATTTTTGATATAGTATTTCACAGCAGGGCCCATTCCTGCACCCACCAAGAGTAACTGTGAGGGCTTACAGTGTTCTGATACCACCACCACCACCAAAGGCCCAATTTTTCTGCCCCTTTTTGTGAGGGCTTGCAGTGTTCTGGTACCACCAACACATAAGGCCCAATTTTCTGCAGAGTATATAGGACAGGCCATATAGTATATATACTGCTGATCAGAGTATATAGTGCCTGGGGGCCCCCCATGCCATTTTTTTTAAATTTGGGTGCGGGTTCCCCTTAACATCCATATCAAATCCAAAGGGCCATGCCATTTTTTTCAATGATTTTCATCTACCATCATCACCAGACAATACATTACAGCCGCAAGTAGTTTAAAATTACATTTTTTCCTTTAGAAATGTCATTTTGCTGTGGTATTGTTATAAACATGGGAAAAATTTGGTACTATACAGGCATACTGACACCCCCCCAGGCATGGTATTTAAAGAAATATTTTATTTTTATTGTTTCACTTTAAGCATTATTAAAATCACTTCTCCCGAAAAAACGTTCGTTCTTAAAACTTTTTTTGCATTGATACATGTCCCCTGGGGCAGGACCCAGGTCCCCAAACACTTGTTAAGGCAATAACTTGCATATAAGCCTTTAAAATTAGCACTTTTGATTTTTCACGATCGTGTCCCATAGACTTTAACGGTGTTCGTGTGAACCGAACCAGGGGGTGCATATCCCTAATAAAGAGCATTCTGACTAGACAGTACCTGTGGGTTTGTCGCAAATGCTCGCAGGTGCAGGACTTTGGAAGAGATGAGAAAATCCTGTGAACCAGATTTCGGAAGCAGGGCTATAAACAGAAAAGGCTAAGGGAGACAAATCAGAGAGGTAGAGAGTGATAGGGAAGAGCTCCTCTAGACGCAGGGACTCACACCTGTGCTAAACATTGGTACTTATTAGTGGGAATGCTTTAGCAGTCCCACTATTGTTATTCGATTTTATTTATTTTTAATTAGTGGGAATGCTTTAGCAGTCCCACTATTGTTATTCGATTTTATTTATTTTTAATTTTAATTTTATTCCGTACGTTTTTCGGTAATGTGTAACTTCTGCATACTTTCAGCTATTAAAACCATTCAACTATCAAAATGTTCGTCTCTTTTAGCTGAGGTGTGCTCTTTTTCAACTTTTTTTCTACCATTTATACTTTTTAAAATATTAAGCTTTTTATCACTTTTTTTAACATTGAAGTCAATGGGAGCATGCTTGAAATCCTTAAGTTTTTCTTCCGCTCCCAAAAGTTTCAGCTCCTTCATACTTTCACCTAGAGACACCAAACAAACTTTAAAATGTTCACAAAATATTCAGCTATCTGGCTATATCTTTTCAGTTTGATATCTTTTACAGTTTTTGAGAAAAAGCTTTTTGTTTAGAGGTCATTTCAGGAAATTTTAGCCATTAATCAGAGTGTACTGTGTGTGTTTTGTTGCCATGGTTACCAAAGCTTCTGTTATACACAGGGGGGGAGGTGGCTGGAGCATCTCAGCTCTGATTACAGAGCCCGGGGAGGGGACAAAAGCTGAAAAATCAGAACATGATTTCTAAACTGCCGCCACTCCCTCATTTTCAAGCCCACCTACACAAATCTTATATCAAAACGTTCAGCTATCCCTGCTGCCACTAAACATGTCCACGGCTAAGCCATAGTCCTGATAGTTTTCACAATATGACCATTTGTTTGCAACTCACGCCGTCCATTGACATTCATTGAAACTACACTCTAGCCCCTTCAAATTTGAAGGGCAATTTCTAAACTGCGACCGTGCCTTCAATTTTAATATTTCAGAGACATACTATGTATCAAAATCTAGGTCTGGGTCTTGTGATTCTCACAATATAAAGATCTTCGCTGTAGGATGTATAGTTTTTAAAATACGGCCATTTGTTTAGAGGTCATTTCAGGAAATTTTAGCCATTAATCAGAGTGTACTGTTAGTGTTTGTTTTGTTGCCATGGTTACCAAAGCTTCTGTTATACACAGGGGGGGAGGTGGCTGGAGCATCTCAGCTCTGATTACAGAGCCCGGGGGAGGGGGACAGACACACCATGTACTGATTTATAATAGAGGAATATGATGGGGCAGTTTTGATGGGGTAATTCTGATGGGGCAGTTTTGATGGTGGCAATATGATGGGACAGTTTTGATGGCAATATGATGGGGGCAATTTTGCTGGGGGCCGTTTTAGCAATTCAGCATTCCCACGCATTTTCCCCAGGAAATGCATTTTCTAGTTTTAATTTTATTCTGTACGTTTTTCGGTAATGCGTAACTTCTGCATACTTTCAGCTATTAAAACCATTCAACTATCAAAATGTTCGTCTCTTTTAGCTGAGGTGTGCTCTTTTTCAACTTTTTTTCTACCATTTATACTTTTTAAAATATTAAGCTTTTTATCACTTTTTTTAACATTGAAGTCAATGGGAGCATGCTTGAAATCCTTAAATTTTTCTTCCGCTCCCAAAAGTTTCAGCTCCTTCATACTTTCACCTAGAGACACCAAACAAACTTTAAAATGTTCACAAAATATTCAGCTATCTGGCTATATCTCAGTTTGATATCTTTTACAGTTTTTGAGAAAAAGCTTTTTGTTTAGAGGTCATTTCAGGAAATTTTAGCCATTAATCAGAGTGTACTGTGTGTGTTTTGTTGCCATGGTTACCAAAGCTTCTGTTATACACAGGGGGGGAGGTGGCTGGAGCATCTCAGCTCTGATTACAGAGCCCGGGGAGGGGACAAAAGCTGAAAAATCAGAACATGATTTCTAAACTGCCGCCACTCCCTCATTTTCAAGCCCACCTACACAAATCTTATATCAAAACGTTCAGCTATCCCTGCTGCCACTAAACATGTCCACGGCTAAGCCATAGTCCTGATAGTTTTCACAATATGACCATTTGTTTGCAACTCACGCCGTCCATTGACATTCATTGAAACTACACTCTAGCCCCTTCAAATTTGAAGGGCAATTTCTAAACTGCGACCGTGCCTTCAATTTTAATATTTCAGAGACATACTATGTATCAAAATCTAGGTCTGGGTCTTGTGATTCTCACAATATAAAGATCTTCGCTGTAGGATGTATAGTTTTTAAAATACGGCCATTTGTTTAGAGGTCATTTCAGGAAATTTTAGCCATTTATCAGAGTGTACTGTTAGTGTTTGTTTTGTTGCCATGGTTACCAAAGCTTCTGTTATACACAGGGGGGGAGGTGGCTGGAGCATCTCAGCTCTGATTACAGAGCCCGGGAGAGGGGGACAGACACACCATGTACTGATTTATAATAGAGGAATATGATGGGGCAGTTTTGATGGGGTAATTCTGATGGGGCAGTTTTGATGGTGGCAATATGATGGGACAGTTTTGATGGCAATATGATGGGGGCAATTTTGCTGGGGGCCGTTTTAGCAATTCAGCATTCCCACGCATTTTCCCCAGGAAATGCATTTTCTAGTTTTAATTTTATTCTGTACGTTTTTCGGTAATGCGTAACTTCTGCATACTTTCAGCTATTAAAACCATTCAACTATCAAAATGTTCGTCTCTTTTAGCTGAGGTGTGCTCTTTTTCAACTTTTTTTCTACCATTTATACTTTTTAAAATATTAAGCTTTTTATCACTTTTTTTAACATTGAAGTCAATGGGAGCATGCTTGAAATCCTTAAATTTTTCTTCCGCTCCCAAAAGTTTCAGCTCCTTCATACTTTCACCTAGAGACACCAAACAAACTTTAAAATGTTCACAAAATATTCAGCTATCTGGCTATATCTTTTCAGTTTGATATCTTTTACAGTTTTTGAGAAAAAGCTTTTTGTTTAGAGGTCATTTCAGGAAATTTTAGCCATTAATCAGAGTGTACTGTGTGTGTTTTGTTGCCATGGTTACCAAAGCTTCTGTTATACACAGGGGGGGAGGTGGCTGGAGCATCTCAGCTCTGATTACAGAGCCCGGGGAGGGGACAAAAGCTGAAAAATCAGAACATGATTTCTAAACTGCCGCCACTCCCTCATTTTCAAGCCCACCTACACAAATCTTATATCAAAACGTTCAGCTATCCCTGCTGCCACTAAACATGTCCACGGCTAAGCCATAGTCCTGATAGTTTTCACAATATGACCATTTGTTTGCAACTCACGCCGTCCATTGACATTCATTGAAACTACACTCTAGCCCCTTCAAATTTGAAGGGCAATTTCTAAACTGCGACCATGCCTTCAATTTTAATATTTCAGAGACATACTATGTATCAAAATCTAGGTCTGGGTCTTGTGATTCTCACAATATAAAGATCTTCGCTGTAGGATGTATAGTTTTTAAAATACGGCCATTTGTTTAGAGGTCATTTCAGGAAATTTTAGCCATTATTCAGAGTGTACTGTTAGTGTTTGTTTTGTTGCCATGGTTACCAAAGCTTCTGTTATACACAGGGGGGGAGGTGGCTGGAGCATCTCAGCTCTGATTACAGAGCCCGGGGGAGGGGGACAGACACACCATGTACTGATTTATAATAGAGGAATATGATGGGGCAGTTTTGATGGGGTAATTCTGATGGGGCAGTTTTGATGGTGGCAATATGATGGGACAGTTTTGATGGCAATATGATGGGGGCAATTTTGCTGGGGGCCGTTTTAGCAATTCAGCATTCCCACGCATTTTCCCCAGGAAATGCATTTTCTAGTTGTCAAATGACAATTTGGTCCAAACTTATAACCTCAATGTGTTTTCCCGTAAAGCCCAGTGTTTTACTGACACACAGTGATTCCTCGTGAAGGAAGCACAATTCTGTGAGTGATAATAATGGGGTATTTTTAGAGTGGTGACTTTTCTACTACATGAAAGAGGGGTGTGATGTTTGTAGTTGGGGAGGCTCCTCAGGTGCAGGGGGCGTATGGATTGTGGCACAAGGGTGTGGTCTACATGCTGACTTCGCCTTTGGAGCCTAATACTTTCTCAAAATGACTAGAACCCATGGGTAGCACCTGCATGTTCATGTCTATGACATCACCACCTTTAATTTAAAATCTCCTATAGCCAGAAATTTGTTTTTGAACACAATGGGGGAACTAACATGCTAAAATGTTGAGTGGTGGAAAGGGTCTATCAGAATTCAAGGGGAGGTCATTTTAATCTATTGATCCTACAAAAAAAAGGTTTTTGTATATACACCCAAAAGTTCTAGGTCCATAAACAACAGAAATGGCACAGCAAGTGATTAGGTAATAACAAGAAGTATTTAGCAATACAGTAAACAAAAAGAAATATACTGTTATTATTAAAAAGTAATGCCCCGTACACACGGTCGGACTTTGTTCGGACATTCCGACAACAAAATCCTAGGATTTTTTCCGACGGATGTTGGCTCAAACTTGTCTTGCATACACACGGTCACACAAAGTTGTCGGAAAATCCGATCGTTCTGAACGCGGTGACGTAAAACACGTACGTCGGGACTATAAACGGGGCAGTGGCTAATAGCTTTCATCTCTTTATTTATTCTGAGCATGCGTGGCACTTTGTCCGTCGGCTTTGTGTACACACGATCGGAATTTCCGACAACGGATTTTGTTGTCGGAAAATTTTATCTCCTGCTCTCCAACTTTGTGTGTTGGAAAATCCGATGGAAAATGTCTGATGGAGCCCACACGGTCGGAATTTCCGACAACACGCTCCGATCGGACATTTTCCATCGGAAAATCCGACCGTGTGTACGGGGCATTAGAGAAATATACTTCAACGATTAAGCAATAGGAGGAATATCAATAAAACCAATCAATAATTGCGCTATTACAAAATAGCATGAGTGATAGCTGCCGGCATGTAACAATGTGGTAAACAATGTACAAATGAATAAAAATAAAAAAACACATGCAGCCCTAGAAATGTGCGTTTACATATTCAGCACATGTTAATAAAAAGGTGCTGAAAACATAAAGTATACCTAATAGGTGGTATGTGTGTTTGTCTAACACAGTGTTTCTCAACTCCAGTCCTCAAGGCGCACCAACAGGTCATGTTTTCAGGATTTCCCTCAGAGGAAATGGCTGTGGTAATTACTAAGGCAGTGAAACTGATCAAATCACCTGTGCAAAATAGTGGAAATCCTGAAAACATGACCTGTTGGTGCGCCTTGAGGACTGGAGTTGAGAAACACTGGTCTAACACATAAACAAATTAAAATAAAAGTCCATAGGGGTGTGGTGAATCATATGTTGATTGAAAAACACATGGGGGTTCAAAGGCATAGATGGTACCACAACTTCACATGGGGTGGAGACTGGAACCAACTCTGTATAGAGACACTTCACACTTGAATCGTCTGCGTGCTCACAGCAGACTGCGAATGGTAAAATTTTCTTAATGCAGAAGTGTTTCAAAGACAAGTCTTGTGTAAACCGACACCCCTCCCACACACACTGTGCAATGTGTTTCCATTGAGTGACCACTATGCCAATGCTGTGAAGTGTGTCATATGTGAAGAGGCCATTGTTGTGCCAAAGATCAAGCATTCAAAGAGAAGGCAGCAAGACAGGATGCAATAGGAGATAAAGACATACAGCTCACAGCTAAGATGCATCAAGGTTGAGCTTTCCTGAGTAAGGACTTTAAGGAGAACTCAGCTACAGTTATATCTAAGGACCTCTCCAGCTGGATATCCCTGGGATCGTTAGATCCCTTAAGGCCTCTTTCACACGGATGATCCGTATGTCCGTTTTTCATCCATCTGTTTTCGGATGAAAAACGGACATACAGTCATCCCTATGGAGCGTCGGATGTCAGCGGTGACATGTCCGCTGACATCCGACCCCGCTCCGATCCGAAAAGTGTAACGGAGGAAAAACCTACTTTTCCCTCCGTTTTCGGATCGGATCGGATGACGACGGACACTACGGACCGCCATCATCCGATCCCCCCATAGGGGAGAGCGGCGCTCTGACATGTCCGTCGCTGCACAGTGTGCAGCGATGCACCTGTCATCTTCCTGCTCAGCGGGGATCGGCGGAGCTATCCCCGCTGAGCAAGTGGATGTTCACGGGGCGGATCATGACTGATCTGCCCCGTGTGAAAGAGGCTTAAGTCTGTACGACACTCCACCGTACGGTGACTGTGTCCACCTTTTCTGGTAAGGATACCCATTTTTACCATTCGCAGTCTGCTGTGAGCACGCAGACGATTCAAGTGTGAAGTGTCTCTATACAGAGTTGGTTCCAGTCTCCACCCCATGTGAAGTTGTGGCACCATCTATGCCTTTGAACCCCCATGTGTTTTTCAATCAACATATGATTCACCACACCCCTATGGACTTTTATTTTAATTTGTTTATGTGTTAGACAAACACACATACCACCTATTAGGTATACTTTATGTTTTCAGCACCTTTTTATTAACATGTGCTGAATATGTAAACGCACATTTCTAGCGCTGCATGTGTTTTTTTATTTTTATTAATAGGAGGAATATGCTGAAGAAACAATAATTGTTACAACACACAACCCCTTCTGAACTCTGTACTGGGCAATCCAAACTAGGGGGAGAATATGTATACTGTATAACAAGAGCAGTTCAGCAGTCAGTAATATGCTAATAAACAAAAAAATGCAGCGCTATATATGTAAATAAAACATAATGAATAAGAACCCACCAAGTGACATCATATCAAATGATCGATGCATAAGTGGAATCAATCAAGCAAAAAAAAACTTTAACATGTGAAAATTTTTTTTAAAACAATATATGTGATAGTCCAAAAACATATTAAAGTCCATAAACAAAGAAGGAAAAAAAACCCTCATCCAGGAGAGGTGTGATAAGAATTAGATGATCCACCAAGGAGTGTGTGAGTAAGGTCTGCTTACCAAACAGCGATGACTACTATTACAGCAGTCTCGCCCAGCACAGGGATTATGGTCTCCCAAAACCACAGGTACAGAGCGGGACCAATAACTTTAACACTCGACCATGACCGGAAATAGAAAGCAGAACAGATCCATAGCGCAATAACGTATGATAAAAGGTTTATTTAATTAAGATAAAATAGTTGCACTTACAATTTAGCAGAATCAATATGGCATAAAAAGGCATCAAACACAGCAGCGGTGTCTCTGTGTGCCGCGGTTCACTTCCTGTACTGCAAAGCCCGTCTAAGAACGTGATGACGTCACCGTCGTAGGCTCCTCCCTACGCGTTTCGTCACGAATGGACGTCTTCTGGGGATTGGCCGGGTGACAAGTCATCACGCTTGGGCTTATAAATACATGGGAGACGCCATTTTGACTATTGGCAAATGCAATATATATAATGGAGATGAATCCAAAGGGGCCATATTGACTTCTGGCCATTGATAGTAAAACCATATATATAGACAGGAAGTGGCAGAAGGCAGCATCGCCATCTTGTGGAAATAAAGGAGAACAAAAAAATTTGCGCCCAGCCTGGCCAATTTATTTATGGCCAGGTGGGAAAAAGAAGTTATTGACACCAATCCCCCCAAGGAACTGCGCCTATGGAGAAGATATATCGATGACGTTCTCCTTGTATGGGACGGAGATATGCCATCTCTAGAGAACTTCTTCTCCCAACTCAACTCTAACAACAGGGGTATCTCTCTGCAGTTTGAGGCTAGTCAATCGAGAATACATTTCCTCGATTTAAACATCATGGTTGCTAATGGTTGCCTTTTCACCAGTACACATTTCAAAGAGACGGACAGAAATGCTTATATACCGCTCTCCAGCTGCCACCATCCATCATGGCTGAACTCTGTCCCTCTAAGTCAATTTCAACGTATAAGACGTAATTGCACTAATGTTTCAGATTACCACTCACAAGCTTTGGTACTAAAACAAAGGTTTTTGGACAAAGGGTATCTGGAGAATGATATTGACATTACTATTAATAAAGTTGCCACCATGGATCGGTCTCTGATGCTGAATCAAGATAGAGAGCATAATCCGGGGCCTACTAACAAATTTGAATGGTCCATGATTACGGGTTTTTCCAATCAGCATTATTCTATTAAAAAAATTTTTCGGAAGCATTGGAGCATTCTTCAGAATGACCCAATACTCCGTACAGTTATTCCAGATAAACCTGTTTCGATTTATAGAGGGGCTCCCTCTCTGAGACATAGTGTGGCTTCAAATGTTGTAGATCCTCCGCGAACGATCTCTTTTTTTCAAAACATGAAGGGTTTTTTTCCCTGTCGCAGATGCAAAATCTGCCAGATTAACTCCTTCAGGGGTAGAAAATGTGAAACCTTCAGTTCAACAGTCACAAACAAGGTATATAACATAGAGTCTTTTATAACATGCTCTACTCAGTACGTTGTCTATTTATTCCAATGTCCTTGCTCAAAGCAGTATATTGGACGCACCAAACGCGAGCTACACGTGCGTCTTTCAGAACATGTCGCTAACATCAAACGAGGATTTACGAAACACAACCTCTCTAGGCACTATGCCAAATATCACAACAAAAAACTACAAGGTACCTTGTTTCTGGCCATTGACAGAGTACGTCCCCACTGGAGAGGAACTAACATGGTTAGATCCATCTCCAGACTTGAAACCAGATGGATCTTCAACATGTTATCTTCTAAACCACAAGGGCTAAATGTGGAGTGGGATATAAACTGCTTCATCAATAATGCATGATGGGCGTTTTTTGTTACCTTCCACATTTATCCCATTTTTATATATATATTTTTTAATTTTTTTCAAAAAAAAAAAAAATTTTTTTCATATTATTTTATTCTGTCAGGTTTCGGGGTTTTCAAGTCTTTATTCAGCATTTAGATTATGTTATTTATACATACTTCTCTCTTTTTCCCATTTAATTTTTTATGTAGATTAGATATGAACTTGTCTATGTTTATCTGTTGTGCCTCGTTTTTCTTCCTATGCAAAGCCTTATCCGTAAATCTCCTTTATTTCCACAAGATGGCGATGCTGCCTTCTGCCACTTCCTGTCTATATATATGGTTTTACTATCAATGGCCAGAAGTCAATATGGCCCCTTTGGATTCATCTCCATTATATATATTGCATTTGCCAATAGTCAAAATGGCGTCTCCCATGTATTTATAAGCCCAAGCGTGATGACTTGTCACCCGGCCAATCCCCAGACGACGTCCATTCGTGACGAAACGCGTAGGGAGGAGTCTACGACGGTGACGTCATCACGTTCTTAGACGGGCTTTGCAGTACAGGAAGTGAACCGCGGCACACAGAGACACCGCTGCTGTGTTTGATGCCTTTTTATGCCATATTGATTCTGCTAAATTGTAAGTGCAACTATTTTATCTTAATTAAATAAACCTTTTATCATACGTTATTGCGCTATGGATCTGTTCTGCTTTCTATTTCCGGTCATGGTCGAGTGTTAAAGTTATTGGTCCCGCTCTGTACCTGTGGTTTTGGGAGACCATAATCCCTGTGCTGGGCGAGACTGCTGTAATAGTAGTCATCGCTGTTTGGTAAGCAGACCTTACTCACACACTCCTTGGTGGATCATCTAATTCTTATCACACCTCTCCTGGATGAGGGTTTTTTTTCCTTCTTTGTTTATGGACTTTAATATGTTTTTGGACTATCACATATATTGTTTTAAAAATTTTTTCACATGTTAAAGTTTTTTTTTGCTTGATTGATTCCACTTATGCATCGATCATTTGATATGATGTCACTTGGTGGGTTCTTATTCATTATGTTTTATTTACATATATAGCGTTGCATTTTTTTGTTTATTATATCTTGGGAGTCAGATACGGGACTTTTATAGGTGCTGGCAGCTTTTTCTCTTTCACAACTGTTCGTTTATGCTTTAAGTCTGAGCGCAGCTTTGACTCTATCTTGGGTTTTATTATAATTTACACTAGTCAGTAATATGCTACTCTATTTCTTCTGCCGACCAACTCATTGGGGCCCAAAGTAGTATCCCTTTAAGAACTGATGCAGGCACTGCCACTGTGTTTCTTGCAAACAAATCTGTCTCTCTATTATCAAGGTGTAGTGCAGGGTTGGACAGCGGCCCCTCACCACTCGGTGTCAACAGGGGGGATCTTCTTCTGCTCACTGGCAAAGTATACCCCGGTCAATGTCCTCAGCCTCTGGGTTTTCAGTTAGGCAGCAGGCTCAACCAGTATCCAGGGCATCCTTCAATGTTCCAGAATGACTGCCACGTTGTCTCTCTTTCACTTAGGAACATCAGGCCCCTCACAGCCTCAGTTTCTCTGCAAGTCATGCTTTTCCTTTCTCTTTAGCCCAGGAAAGTTACAACACTCCCCCTCCTCTCCACCACAGTGCTGCTGGGAGCTGAATTCTTTTGCCAGTTTAGTTTGTAGAAACTGTACCTCTCACAATCCTCCACACTCCTCTCTAGAGCAGGGGTGTTAAACCCAATTTCATAACGGGCCGCATCAGAAGTATGGTTGCCCTCAAAGGGCCAGTTGTTCCTGGGGTGTGCTATGTACAGAGTGCAGAGTTCAAGAGTGTGTTACGTACAGAGTGCAGAGTTCAGGATTATGCTACATACAGAGTGCAGAGTTCAGGATTATGCTACGTAGAGAGTGCAGAGTTTAGGAGTGTGCTACATACAGAGTACAGAGTTAAGGAGTGAGCTATGTACAGATTGCAAGGTTTAGAGGTGCGATATGTATGTAGTGTAGGGTTTAGGGGTGGGCTATGCAGAGTGAGCAACCCCAACTCCCCCATCTCTTCCTTGCATCTCTACTCTCTCCTACCTGGCCTGGCTCTAGTGCCTCTCTGTTTAGGCAGTTCTGCCTTGCTTTGCAGGGAGATCATTCTCTGCCAGATTCTGTAGATCTGTTCCTACCCTGACTGTGTGCAGGGATCTATTAGTTCTGGGAGCCGCTGAGAGCAAAACTGTCCCTTGTTAACACAGAAGGGTTCTATGTTTACAAGTGACAGCGGGAAGTGGGAGTGAAGGGTGAAAGTCAGAGGTGGCAGTAAAAAACGATCATTCTATTTGTAAAGAGCCCTGTATTGATTGTCAACACAGGGCTCTGGGCTGTGATTTGATCCTAGGTTCACACTGTAGCGGTGCGGGAACCAACGCAATTACAGCGCCAGTTCCTGCATCGCATCTCTCCCGCAGACAGTTAACACTGCCCTCTGCAAAACGCTGCGGGTGTCAATACAATGTTAATGACACCCTCAGATCAGTTTACAGATCGCAGTACAAAATGTGAACTCGCACAGTAATCAGATCGCATAGGTGAGATCTGATTCTAGTGCGGAAAAAAAAAGTCCCTGTACCATTTTCCTGCCAATCCAATGCGAATTCAGCCATACAACTGTATGGCTGAACTCGCATTGCACAGACATCGCATGCGATCGGCACCGCAGTGTGGGTGCAAATCACATGCAATGTCTTTGTTTGCTATAGTGTGAACCCAGGCTGACACAGCTGGTAAACATGTCCCAGCCATGAATCATTGGCTGGAATCTGCTGACAGTCTCCTGCTGCGTCAAATCACAGGGGTGTAGGTGGGTGGGGGCAAGCGCCCGAAACCCTGGAGCAGTACTGTGACGGGTCGACAAGTGGTTAATTACCAATGGTATTTGTAATATTCAGCATGAGGGGGTTAATGTATTTCCATTGGTCACTGATGGATTAGTGACCAGTGGCAGTTAATTAACCCCTTTGTGCTGCATTAGTGGCACCAGTGTCAGTGTTAACACTCATGCTGCATATTACAAATACCATTGGTAATTAATTGGTAATTAACCTCCCCTTAGCCCCCCCCCCCCCAAAAAAAAACTGGTTAACTCCATATGCAGATGGCAGACCTGTAATTTGCTTACTTGTACTTGGATCCTTCTTGGCTCACCGGGTCCTTTATGCTACAGCTTCAGCTGCAGCACGCTATGATCTCCTCCTCTGGGTCCTCTCCAATCCCACCTCCCATCGGCGGTCGGCCTCTCATTGATGTCACACCGGGCCGAGACTACGGTGAGCCTGTCAGGCGGGGTATTGCCGCTTACAGGAAGTGAAGGGCTGGGTTATACTAATGTTATGTCGGGTGCAGGAATGCACTCGGCACATTGTTACAACTATTGCCGGCCGGCCACCCGCCTGGTGTGTTAGTTACACACACAGCAAATTTAGAAGCACTTCACCTGCGCTGTGCCCCCCTTCCTGGAGTAAATATCCTGCCCAGGGCACCCCCCTTCTGCCCCCCCTTCTACTGGCCCTACCCACAGGGGATATATTATATAATTGTGTAATTAAGAATAAAGCAGCCACAGTGATTATTAATGAAAATTAACCCTAATAAGTGTCAGTGAAAGTCTAAATAAGGTCTAACTATCTCCTGACATGAGATGTAAAGTGCTGAACCCGTAAATAAAATGTGCCACAAAGTCTTACATATGTAAAGAGGGCTACAGGATCTTAGTTGTTGACCAAGCAGCATCCCAAATGTAATTATTTATACCCAACTGAACCCACTAGGCTTTTGTAAAAGGTGCCACCTGGACACCAGTAAATTGCCACTACATGGAGAAATTGGCATGATGGCCTGATGCACACACACGCACATACAAGGCGTGCACACAACCACCAGCTGGGCACAATATGGCCCAATACAACCTGGCCTATGTCCCCAATCACACTGGATTGTTGAGGGCAGCAAAGACTCATACCCTCCCCGCAACAGGGAAAAGAGTGAGGGGACATAATCACACGTTAAAACAGTACTAGGTCACTTGCTGTGAAGCCTGGCGTTCCCATCGAGGGGAATGCCAGGCTTCACAGCAAGTGACCTAGTACTGTTTTAACGCGTGATTCTGAAGTGCAAAAGAATAAAGATGTGAACTGACGCTGTGTACCCTCCCCAACCCCCGCAGTCCCCGCTGTGCTTGCCTCTGTGGATGCTGAGCAGTCAACTGGTGTCTTCTCTGTGCAGCGCTTCCAGGACGTTTGATTGGTCAGCGCTGGCACAGAGCATCTCTCCATTCCTAAGGTGCAGCACAAAAAAGAGGGAGGAAAGCAGGGATTTTAAATCCCCAGACTGCTGCACTGGCTGTGTGGGCACTGAAAACTCAGCGTCCCTGGATGTTACCGCTGACTTATTGATTGGTTGAAATCATATCTACCATATCCTTGGAGTTCGGGATTTGAATAATGAGTGTCCAGTACAAACTATATCTCATGTTTGGATCCAGTGTATTACTATCAGTGTTAGGATAAGCGATGAAATGATGCCTTGTGATTGATGATTTTATGCTTATATATTATCACCTTCTAGTAAGCAGATTGGATTCACATTGGGTGTGGTGTGCTTTTCCAAACACACTGAAGCTGGTGAAGGGACCTTTCATATCTATCCCTACTTGGAAAGATCTGTTATTTTTAAGCGCTGCATTTTGGACTTTTATTTTTATTGTTTGACTATCAACAAACTGTGCTGGCTGCTTAGATTAGATGCTAGCACGGATGCCCACCTCTCCTGTTTTTTTTTGGACTAGTAATATAATATACGAGGAGAATTTTAGAGACCTAGTTCAACAGCTCTCATGATTGGCTGGCAACGATTCAAAGGTATACCCTTTATCGCAGGGATAGAGGGGGTAAAAAAGGGGGAGGGGTATGCCTATATATCAAGAATAATGTACAAGTGAATGTGAGAGATGACATCACTGTGGGAGCTAGGGAGCAGGTGGAATCCTTATGGTGTAGAGGGATTTAAGGGATGAAGCTAAGGGAAAAATAATACTGGGAGTATGCTATAGGCCCCCTAACCTGAGGGTGGAGGGGGAGACAATTCTCCTATCACAATTTGGATTAGCAGCAAGGATGGGAAGTGTTTTCATAATGGGGGATTTTATTATTATTTATTATTATTTATTATTGGATCTACTGATTACCAATAATACAGACCTGATCGCGGATGTGGAAATACGGGGCAATTTAGAAAACAGCGATCACACGTCAATTGGCTTCAGTATACATCACACAAATAGGAAACATAAGGGCAATACAAAGACACTGAATTTCAAAAGAGCCAACTTCCCTAAACTACGAACCTTGCTAGAAGGCATGAATTGGGATAAAATCTTAGGAACAAAGAACACGAAGGAGAGATGGGTTTGCTTTAAGAGCATATTAAATAAGGGCATTAGCCAATGCATCCCATTGGGTAATAAATTTAAAAGAGCGAACAAAAGTCCTGGATGGCTTAACTCCAATGTAAAAATGCATATAAAAGCAAAGGAGAAGGCCTTCAAAAAATACAAGGTTAAGGGATCATCAGCATTCAGACATTATATAGAATGCAACGAAATGTAAGGGTGTCATTAAGGCGGCTAAGATAGATCACGAAAGACACATAGCGGAGGAAAGCAAAAAAAATCCCAAGAAATTCTTTAAGTATTTAAACAGTAAAAAAGGGAGGACAGACCATATTGGCCCCATAAAGAATGAAGAAGGACATCTGGTTACAAAGCATGGGGAGATGGCGAAGGTATTGAATTTTTTCTTCTCCTCAGTCATCACGAGGGAATCGAGGGGCTTCAGTAACCAAAACTGCAGTGTTTATCCTCATGACACACCACAGGAAGCACCTCCATGGTTAACAGAGGACAGAATTAAAATTAGACATGGGAAACTTAACATTAATAAATCACGGGGACCAGATGGCTTGCACCCGAGGGTACTTAGGGAACTCAGTCAAGTAATTGCCAGACCATTGTTCCTAATTTTTACTGACAGTCTACTGACTGGAATGGTACCAGCTGATTGGAGAAAAGCCAATGTAGCATCAATATTTAAAAAAGTCCCCAAAATATATCCCTGGGAATTACAGACCAGTTAGCCTAACATCAATAGTATGCAAGCTCTTGGAGGGGATCATAAGAGACTATATACAAGATTTAGTAATGAGAATGGTATCATTAGCAGTAATCAGCATGGATTCATGAAGAATCGTTCTTGCCAAACAAATCTACTAAGCTTCTATGAGGAGGTGAGTTGCCATCTAGATAAAGGAAGGCCCATAGACGTGGTGCATCTGGATTTTGCAAAAGCATTTGACACAGTTCCCCGTAAATGTTTACTGTACAAAATAAGGTCCATTGGTATGGACCATAGGGTGAGTACATGGATTTAAAACTGGCTACAAAGGCGAGTTCAGAGGGTGGTGATAAATGGGGAGTACTCGGAATGGTAAGGGGTGGGTAGTGGGGCCCCCAGGGTTCTGTGCTGGGAATAATCCTAAACAACCTGGAGGATGGGGTAAACAGTTCAATCTCCATATTTGCAGATGATACTAAGCTGAGCAAGGCAATAACTTCTCCGCAGGATTTGGAAACCTTGCAAAAAGATCTGAACAAATTAATGGGGTGGGCAACTACATGGCAAATAAGGTTTAATGTAGAAAAATGTAAAATAATGCATTTGGGTGGCAAAATATGAATGCAATCTTTACACTGGGGGAGAACCTCTGGGGGAATCTAGGATGGAAAAGGACCTGAGGTCCTAGTAGATGGTAGGCTCAGCAATGGCATGCAATGCCAAGCTACTGCTAACAAAGACTATTGGCATGCATTAAAAAGGGATCAACTCCAGAGATAAAACAATATTTCTCCCTCTCTACAAGACTCTGGTCTGGCCACACCTAGATTATGCTGTCCAGTTCTGGGCACCAGTCCTCAGGAAGGATGTACTGGAAATGGAGCGAGTACAAAGAAGGGCAACAAAGCTAAGAAAGGGCCTGGAGGATATTAGTTATTAGGAAAGGTTACGATCACTGAAATTATTCTTTCTGGAGTAGAGACGCTTGAGGGGGATATGATTTCAGTTTACAAATACCATACTGGGACCCCACACTAGGGATAAAACTTTTTCGCAGAAGGGAGTTTAACAAGACACGTGGCCACTCATTAAAATTAGAAGAAAATAGGTTTAACCTTAAACTACATAGAGGGTTCTTTACTGTAAGAGAGGAAAGGATATGGAATTCCCTTCCACAGGCGGTGGTCTCAGCGGGGAGCATCTATAGTTTAAAAAAACTATTAGAGAAGCACCTGAACGACCACAACATACAGGGATATACAATGTAATACTGACATATAATCACACACATAGGTTGGACTTGATGGACTTGTGTCTTTTTTCAACCTCACCTACTATGTAACTACTGTTAACATTTTATTTTTATACGGTTTGTGTTTTTGATGTATGTGGACCGAGCCTGGGTATGCCCAATAGGCTCTGTTTTGTATCCAAACTTAAAACCCAATAAAAAGAATGAAAAAATAAATAAATGAAAAATTCATTAATCTGGAGTGGTGAGAGGATTACAGCTGTAAGTTCCTAATTTACGATGTTGGGGTTACAAATACTCCCAAAGGGAGCACTCCAATCAAAGATACAGGGCTCCTATGTTGTGTGTTCAGACTGCTATGTACAGATTCCACTGGTCATGGGTTTAGAGAGGGACTCCTTGATATTAAGTCCCTTGGCAGTGCTACCTATCAAAATGGTTGTGCTTACAGTACAGTTCTCTCTGTCGTCTGTTTCAGTTGAATTATTGAGGTTTACTAACGGCAAATAGGCTTTTTACATTGCAAGGGAAGTTTCACTTTGCAAGGGAATTTACCCTAGGTTTTCACAAAGAATACCTGTGCAAGGAAAATGAAAAACTTTCATTTTGATTGCACATGATTGGATGATGGAAGTCAGTAGAGCGTCACCTCATTCACTAAGCCCTGGGGCAAATTCGCTTGCAAACAGAACAGGCCATATGCCTTTAGTAAATCAACCCTATATCATCTAGCCTCCTTACCTAAGAAATCCCTTGCAAAACGCTAGGATTATCAGGGAGTTCAGATACTACCTGAGTGGCTCATCAACTCCGGAAGCAGAAGGACCTCTGGGGATAGTATTACAATAAATTGTTAAGGTATACTGTATCTTTATTGACAGATATGTGTTTTATTATTTGGAGCTCATTTTTAGACTGTCTACCAAGCTCTGTAGATGCCAATCCCTGTGTTTCCAAGCAATAATAAATCGTAACATAATCTTGGGGGAAAAAAGGATGATGATGCACAGTCTATGAAAACAAGGGAGCAGACAAGAGTGTGGGAGCCAGAGTAGAATCAGATGATATGCAGTCTCTTCATTCTCTGTTTCTTGCCTAGTAAATATTATTTGCAGCTTCTGCTTAAACTTCTGTATATTCCCTGTCCTAGTTTCATCTTTGTACTTTTGTATAATTGTTTGTCACATCCCCTTAGCAATATTATCACAGTAGAATAGGATTAAATTAGTCAAAAGACTGACTCTATGAGGAATGAGAAATTACTGACTAATGATTTGACTAAATACCTCCAGATTTTGACAAGCCCTCCATTTTGATGTGCAGAATAACAGTACCACATTTATACAGTATGTATTCTTTGTTAAGAATATGTGATTATTTCATGTTATTATTGGAAGCGTTAAATATGTATTCTAGAAATTGTTTTGTACTTGTAATTTTCTTTTCAATACCTCTGTGCAATTGCCATAGGATAAACTAGGGACCATTAAACCTATCCTGCACGATAAGTCATTTGCTTGTGTCTCAGTAGGTATTGTCCCTGGTGGAACATTATGTATATATAAACCTATATTATGTAATTTTTCCACCAGAAGATGGTCATGAATTCTGGGTGCCTAATACTGCTTGTTGGTATTCAGCTTTACATTTAAGGTAGGAACAGATTTAGCTTATTACAAAACATTTAACATACTTTTAAAATGCATAGTAAGCTAAAATATTTCCTACCTTTCAGTGACACTTGGAATAAGTATTCATAATGCAAGCCTACTCCGGGAATGACTCCTTCCATACTGTCAATATCTCTAATGAAAGGCAGGCTTCCTCCGATGATTCCAGAATAGTTAAAGCTGTGTTGATGTCCTGCATGATCAGTGTAACAGGAACAGGAAATGCTCTGGTCATTCTTGGTTTTATAATAAATAAAAAACTTAGGACTCCAAGTAACTACTTTCTATTAAACCTGGCCATTAGCGACTTTTTCACAGGTAAACAATAAATATTGCACATTTACGCTATAGAAAAGTTCCTGAGGCTGAGTCTGCCATTCATCTCAATACATGCACATGGGTCTGCTTCATGATGTGCGGCATATGGATCTTTTCCTTTGACATAGAACAGTTCCTACTTCACTACTGAACTGCACAGGTATACATTGTAGTTCCAAATCCTGATTCATAGTTAATTCCATACCATTGCTGGTAAGGGAGTAACAAATATCCATGACATTAAAAGGGACTATTCAGCTTGTGAGTTTTCTGACAGAAAGTAGTTGATTTAATAAAACTGGAGAGTTCAAAATCTGATGCAGCTGTGCATGGTAGCCAATCAGCTTCTAACTTCAGCTTGCTCACTTAAGCTTTAACAAAAAAAAAACAGAAGCTGATTGGTTTCTATGCAGAGCTGCACCAGATTTTGCACTCTCCAGTTTTAGTAAATCAACTCCAAAATTGTCAATGTAATAGACAGAATATATGTGAAAGAATATAAATTGCATAGTCACCTTACATAACACACCTATTAGTTTGGGTTTGTGCTAGAACAGTTAAGATAAGTTTAGAAAAAATTATAATTTTGCACACCTAAATCCAACATTGAATCCTCTATTTTTTATAGCATATAGGCTTGGAGGACTAATTAAGCTTGACAAAAGACAGAATAATCGTACATTATATTGAATGCCTTAAGATATACTCACCTCTTCTAGGGAAGTTTCTCAAAAATGTTAACGTTTATTTAAAGCCAGACATTTTTTTGTTTTAATTAGCATGCAAAGGGGGCTAGAACCCCTGTTTTTTGTGGTCTGTGTCCCTGTTAGGAAGGCTCACCTCCTCTATTTATCTTGGTGACTGTTGTCACTAGGACTAATGCCCTGTACACACAGTCGGATTTTCCGACGGAAAATGTGTGATAGAACCTTGTTGTTGGAAATTCCGAGCGTGTGTGGGCTCCATCACACATTTTCCATCGGAATTTCCGACACACAAAGTTTGAGAGCTTGCTATAAAATTTTCCGACAACAAAATCCGTTGTCAGAAATTCCGATAGTGTGTACACAAATCCGACGCACAAAGTGCCACGCATGCTCAGAATTAATTAAGAGACAAAAGCTATTGGCTACTGCCCTGTTTATAGTCCTGCCGTACGTGTTTTACGTCACCGCGTTCAGAACGATCAGATTTTCCGACAACTTTGTGTGACTGTGTGTATGCAAGACAAGTTTGAGCCAACATCCGTCGGAAAAAATCCATGGATTTTGTTGTCGGAATGTCCGATCAATGTCCGACCGCGTGTACGGGGCATAAGAGTGAGTCAAAATCCAAAATTTTGAGTAGTCAACAGAACAGTAATAGAGTAGAAATTTTCCAAAGTAGACATTTGTTCTGTTGACAACTATTGAAGAATTTCCCTAAGTGTGGCGATATTTCCTCTGACTTTCTGTCTACTGGAAAAGAAGTTAAGCAAAATCTACTTATTGGTGCACAGACTGCAAAGAAACAAAAGTTTGGGCTTTAGATACACTTTAAGATTTGGTATAATATATATGATCATTGCATAAGTTATCAAATTTGTCTAGTGCTAAATATTTTTCCACTTCAAAGAGCTGCCTACACTGTGCATATTACTGATTTGTTTTCTAAAGAAAAATACCAGTTGTCTTTTTTCATTGAAGAATGGTTGAATGGAAGTTGTTGTTAAGTTAATAATAAAATGGCAGAAATAGGATTCTAACTTTTTTTTTTCTGTGTACTTCAGAATTAGTGCACAAAATCTAATGTCAAAGCAGCTCAAGCATTATTGGCTACTTTCTGTATGACTGATTTCTGTTCAAAGATGACAGTATCTTGCAGCCTCCTCGCTTCTCCTTCCATATTACCATATTACATGCAGATATTAAGGAAAAAAGCAAAGCTCTGTGAATAAAAACCATGATGAGCTCTGTAAGCAGTATATAGGTTACCACTCTATTGGATTACTTTTTTTTAAAGTCTATTATGGAGAATGCAGCAGAGGGTGTTGGAGCATGCAAAGCTGTCGGGAATGCCCAAAACTTAAATTTGGATAGGAACTGATCTGGGAATAATGTTACTGTTGCAAGAGTATGCTAGACATATAAAGCCAGGGGCTCTCTCAGCCCACTAGATTTCACATTTTACTAAAATATCACCCTTGGGTGTACTGACCATTTAAAGGCCCCCTGAATATTACAGTTTATATAGTGTTGCAGGAGAGCAGAGAAAGCAGAGTGATGTCCTTGTCATAGTACTAATACTCTTTCATTATTCAATCACAGGGTGAGGGGGTGAGAGCAGGTTGGTGGCCAAGCTATACAGAAAAGGGAGGTTATCAACATTGCTTTGCAATTGACCGGTGTACCTGGATCATATACCTGACCAAGCACAATTACAAAGATTTTGTTGGCAGGTAAATCAGTTTATATTCTTTGGCTGCAGTGTACCCGTGGTACAGCTATGCTTTTCCATAGACTTCGATTATGTCCTGGGGTTTTGGTGCACAAAAAAACGCAGGACATAATAGAGTCTATAGGAAAGTGCAGTTAACATCCATGAAAAGCATGCATTGCACTGCAGTGAGGACAGTGTGAAAGCACCCTTAGTATGCTTCAATTCTTGATCCCCTCCTTTTTGCGTAGATTTAGACATGCATTTGGAACGCGGTCCAGAGGCTACTGACAGGCGGTGAGGAAGCGATGTGACGTCTTCTCACTGCCTGTTTTCGCTGCCCATTTTTGCTGACAAAAATGCCACATCCGTGTGCATTGTACATGGTTATGGGGCATTTGCGGCACTTCCCTATTGTTTTGAATGTGTAGCATTTGGCGGGCTTGCTACATATCAGGTAAACTTTGCCTTGGGCGTAAAGCGAAACAACACACCCATAACATGTAAACACCCCCCTCTGCCCAAAAATGGAACTTTTGCTTTAAGTGCTGGTGACCCCCTGACATGCCACATTTGGCATGTTATTTTTTGGGGGGAGCGGGTACCCTGTTTTTACAGGCACCCAGCTCCTACTTCCTCCCCTGGCGTCACAGGCCCCAGAAGATTGCCCAGCCATTAACAGCGCACAGCATGGCTCGCGCATGCACAGTGCGTGCCCGGCTGTGAAGCCACAACCGGGCGCCCACAGTTAGAAGAGGAGGGGGAGAGGAGCGAGGCTTCCTGCACCCGTATCGCTGGACTGTGGGACAGGTGTCTGATGTTTAAAAGTCAGCAGCTACACTTTTTGTTGCTGCTGACTTAAAAATGTGTGGAACTCCGCTTTAAAGTGGATGTAAACCCATTCTGCAGGCTTGTACCTACAAGTAAGCCTACAATAAGGCTTACCTGTAGGTACTATGAATTTTAGGAGATTTTCATACTTCATCCAGCCGGTGATATTACCTATGCATGCGCGCTGAAAGGGCTGTATATCCATGTCGTACCTTCAGAGCTCCGTGCCGCAGTCCGTGACTCCTGTGCGCACGCTTGGGAGTGACGTCATCGCAGCGCGGCCGATCAGAGGGCCGGAGGACGCAAACCTGTAAGGAAGACCGGGTTAAGATGAAAGCGTCTGTCAGAGCTCACAGCGCGGTGGTGCTGGGCTTCGTTCTAAGGTAAGTATTTCATAATGTGTTAGTATGCGATGCATACTAGCACATTATTTAAAAAATGGGGAGGTAATATGCGCTAAATATTCAAATAAATAGAAAAACAAATGACATATGAAGGGAAAACAGCTGCTAGCACAGGTCAATAGATATACCAAGTAACAAATAATAAAAAAGGTGCAGTGCTATTAAACATGAATAAACATGATTCATAAAAAATGAATGTGGCAATCAAAAAAATGTAATCAGTAAAAAGTTCAAAAAAAGTCCATAAACAAATGGAAGAAATGGCCAATGGCAAAAAGAGATGAAATCATGTATCCCAATCCCAATCCAGCACAAGAAGGGTGAAAAACCGGAAGAAAAAAGGGTGCATATAGGAAGAAATCCAGCCTCCCCAAAAACCTCTGTGTAGAACAACTCCCAAGTGACGAAGAAAGATGGCAGCTTACCAGAATGTATTGGCTTCCAACCTAACGGAATATCCAACAGCGCGGTAGGGAAACACGTATCCCAATGAGATCCACAAAAGTATAACCAGTCCTGGTAAATCTCTCCTCGCAGCCTCACACAGGTATATAGGTAAAAAAACAGAAGGAGGACCATAGCGCAATACTGTATATATTCAATTTATTGAAAAAAAAACAGAGTACACAAACATGGTCAACAATTCAAACAAGCGTGTAATCAAGCAATGCTGCAGCATTAGCGAGATAGTGTATGGAGGGGCCGTAAGAGTGTCATAGCGTCAATACTAGCACATTATGTCTTTACTTTTGAGGGTTTAAAAAAAAAAAAAATTGACGTGGTTTGCTACCTCTTTAAGGGGGGTTTTTGGTCGGCAGCATAATTGCGGCTCAACCCCACATTTTTTGGCCGCCCATGGACCACATGTCTAAATGAAGCCATAATCTAATACTATAATCTCTTAATGCTTTCATGTGCCAAAGGGAAATATTTTGAACCGTTTACTAATATCAAGTGTAATAGAAAATATAGTACACAATTTTAGAGTAAAAATATGTATTTTTTTTTTCAAGGTACTTTCTCTCTCCCACTCTATCTGAAGAATTTCATTATCAACAAAGAATGGGTTCTTGGAAAACATATTTGCAAGCTTTGGCTTACAGTCGATTATACCTTGTGTCAGTGTACAGTTTATAACATTGTTCTCATCAGCTGTGACCGTTTTCTGGCAGTCACCAGGGCTGTAAGTTAAATTAAAATATGTTTTACACAAATATTTTTGTAAATGCAGTAAGGCATGACAACAGTATGAGACACATTTCTGGAAAAAGTGGGTCAGGCTATTTATTGTAAAAGTTGTGGTGCAGATACAGAAAGCTTCCCCCGCCAGCCTTATTCTTGCCTGTCTTCAATCTAACCAGATATTCCCAGCTAAGCTGCAGAGCTGCTTTGTCAAACTACGTTTCTTTGCTTCCCTTGCTGAGCAGATCAAAAAGGCAACACCTGATGAGGCAGAGGCAGTTAGGCAAGTGATCTATAGTCAGTTGAGCGACCCTCCACTGTCAAAACTGGTGTGCGGGCAGCTAAGGAGCTTAATAGTAGGCAGCATTTATAAAAGATCCAGCAACTCTGAGGAGCCCCTCCCTGAATGCTTCCTGATCCCTCCAGCTGTTCGTCTGTATTATCAGTAGAGATGGGAAGGCCTGGAAAAAAATGAAAAATTGGGGAAAGTTTTTTTTTTTTCCCGAAAAATTTGAAAGGAAAAGAGTGTGGAATGTGTTCTATTACAATGGTAAATAACACATCTATGACATGGTATTCAAACTTTATAATATGAAGACCTTAATTAAAGATTTCTGAGACTTTATGTGAAGTCTTAAATTATTGTTCTCTCAGCTGAATGAAGACAAGCAAATCCTGGAACACAATTCAAATAACACTGAATTTTGAAGTTCAAAAACAAGGTAAAAAAAGCATTTCTACCACTAGGGGGCACTGGTGGGTAAAGGCTCCAATTTAGTTAGCTTTTGGGGTCCATCTTGTACCTCCTACAGTTGGGTGATTGTTGGGATACAGTAGATAGTAGTTTCTGTCCTTTCAGGCTTAAATTGATAGCTAAGAGGGCACATTTGTCTGACAAATTAGTCTATCTTTAAAACATTTAAATGATTCTTATTAATATTCTCCACCATTACAGCATAATGTTCTCTATAGTCTGGTCAGTAAATCGTTTTTTCTTTTCCTCCTCTCAGCAAAATGGTGAGAGCAACATCCAGAGTTTGAAAACATTTCCACAGTGCAATTTTTGCTGAAAGCAAAGCTGCAATTTGCAAATATTGTGAGAATAAATGTTCTTTTTCCTTTGCTACAAGTATGACAAAACACATCCTGGCATGCCAGAGGTGCCCTAAAGATATTAAAAAATACTTTATAGAATTAAATGATGAGGACCATAATGAAAATGCAAGTAGCTTTTCCCTCCAGAGTTCTTATTCCAGAAACACTCTTTCTACTGCTTCTGGATCATCACAAAGTGTTTTTTCACCAGCAGCATCCTTAAATAAGGAAGTGTTACAAACCATGGCCTCACAAAAATACACAAAACAGTCCTTGTTATTCCATTTGTAATAACAAAACAAATTAAAAAGCAAGTTTAGTTATTTTACTGAATTAAGCTGTACTTTTATTTCAAACATATTTTAATTATACACTGCAGTTCATGTTCCCAGGGTAACAAAATGACTTTCAATTTGTAAAACTAATCCACACTGAATTTTTTTCTAAATTTTTACAAAGTTTTTCATTTTTATCTGGAAAAAAAAACCAAGGAAAAAATGTATTTATTTTTCTCAAGGCTTCATCATTTCCAGAAATGTTACATCTCTAGTTAACAGGGCTACCATGAACTTCACTGGGAGGGACAGTGCCTA
This sequence comes from Lithobates clamitans, assembly GCA_037952925.1. Lineage (NCBI taxonomy): Eukaryota > Metazoa > Chordata > Amphibia > Anura > Ranidae > Lithobates > Lithobates clamitans. Next base: position 1,996,748 of record JBBGZY010000361.1, on the reverse strand, counting down.
CAGGGTAATCACAAGTAATTGTGTTCTGTACTGTTTCTCTGAAGTAGTGATCCTCAGCTAGACTTTCTGTTACCCTGATTGAGTCACAGAGACATTGCTGTGAAGAGACCTTGGGGGTGATTTACGAAAGCCGTGTGCCATCAGTAGAGGCGCATGGCGAGGCGCAATGCACATTTCCATAATTACGAAATGGTGCGCCGGTAACAGAGCATGAACCCCCCCATTTACTATAGCGATCTCGGCGCATGGAAGAATGCAATCTGTGCGCCACTATGGACATGGCGCACGGCATCTCCAATTCAATATTGACAGAAGATGGAGGTGCCAATATTATGGGGTGATGTGAGGACGTTTAGTAACAACTGCCCAAGTAACGAATATGCCCAAAATAAAATGAGAAAGTAACCTTTTCAGAGAAAGCCTGATGTGCCTGCAAGTACATTTAGAACTGCGTGAGATCAATGTAAGAACTGCGTGAGATCAATGTAAGCAGTGCGCATGCACAATCGGCTCTTGTGCTCATTCACATGAGTTTGTTCACTGCATCTCCAAAATGCAACGTACATGCAATTGCACAGGTTGAACGGGCGCACCTCTGAACTTGACAAATTTTTTTTTACGCTGGTTCACCTCTATGTATTTTTTCACGGAGATTTACACACGGGTCATGTTAGAATGTTACGTTGCCAACATGTGACATACACCTTGTTAAAATTATGTAAAAAGACCCTCGCTCCTCTAGCTCCTCCTAAAAGGGCATCCCCTCTAATGCATATGATTTCCTTGGGCTAGCTTTTGCTTTTAACCGCCCTGGCGGTATTCCCGAGTCTGGCTCGGGTTGGATTTTTTATACCAAAAGCGGTATCCCCGAGCCAGACTCGGGCTTGCATCGCAGGATCCAGGAAGAGCATACTTACCTTGTCCCCTGGATCCTGCGATGTCTCCCCGCTCTGATCGGCGAGCCGCTGTGTCTCGCTCGATTCACAGTGCCGAGCTCCGTTCCCTGCGAGCGGTGCGACGCACGGGGACGGAGTTCGGCGGTAAATTCAAATAGTGAAACACACAGTATAGATACAGCATACTGTAATCTTACAGATTACAGTACTGTATCAAATAACTACACATCCCCTTTGTCCCTAGTGGTTTGCCCAGTGTCCTGCATGCGGTTTTATATATATAAAACTGTTCTTTCTGCCAGGAAACTGGAGATTGTCCATAGCAACCAAAACTGTCTCTTTACATCAAAAGTGGTTTTAGAGCAGCTAGAAACAAGCGATAATAAATTAGAATCACTCGCAGAATTGAGCGATAGTGATTTGTGGGGAGATCCGTCATCAAACACTAAAAGTAATAAAAGCCAAAATTCTGCAACTGAGCAAATTTCAGTGTTTTTGATTTGATTACATTATTATATAATTTTTATTATTATTATATTATTATTTGTTATAATTATTTATAGTTATTTGTTATATTATAATTTTTTATTTAGTTTTTCAAACTTTATCATACCCGGGATGTCTACTAGACTCTTGTTTGGACAGATTTAAGTGAACTATTCCTAAGAATTACAGTCCTACAATATAAAACGCCAAATTTCTGTGCAAAATAATTGTACCGCTTTCAGCACCTAAAATCAGAAATAATCATACCGCCAGGGAGGTTAAAGGGGAACTCCACACTCCCTTCACCAATGCTCTTGTCTCCCCCCTCTAATCCCTTCGATTTCCTTGGGCTAACTTTTGCTTTTAAAGGGGAACTCCACACTCCACTCTATTCTCAAAAGGCTGTGAGCTGCCTTCACCAATCTAAACCACATCCTTTTTCAGAGCATACAACAGGGCCAGCTAGGAAAGGGGCGAGAAGAGCAATCGCCCAATCCACTCCTGAACCATACAAGGCCACATGCACTCAACATAGCTGGCTGCCTTTGGGGCATGTTGGGCTCAGCCCAATACCAACCACAAAGCACCTTGTACCCACTAGTTTAAAGGGGCTTTCTACATTCCGTAAAGCCCCCTGTCTGCAGCCCCCCACAACCCCAGCCTAGGGTTGTGTTGAAAAGGTCCTTGTCCCCCTGAATATGGGAACAAGGTGGTTGACTTTTGGGGTGCCCGAGCCCCTCCTTCCTGCCCCCAAGCATCAACCCCCCTTTCATGGGCTAGCTTGCTGTGTGTTTGGCTAGGGGTTTGTTAGTGTGTGAGTGGGGCACAAATTTTTTTTATTTTGGGGTGGTATTTTTCACGTGGGGGTCCTCATTTTAAGACTTAACAGACCCAAATGGCCTTTTATGTATTGGTGGGCAGGCTATTTTTGGTTTTGGGTTAAAATCTTGCAGCTGCAATGTATATTTGTACGTTTTCTCTAAAGCCGTACATCTTTGAAGCAGCATTTTGGATACATGCTACAGATGCACCACTTTACAGGCAGATTAACCCCCTCCCCCCCAAGTTACTAGCTTTTAAGCAATTTTGCATTTTTAAAGGCACTTCTCCTTGTTTCGTTTTTGGGGTTGTCCAAATTGGTGACATTGATATATGTCCCTCAGTGTGGGACCTGGGCCCCATACCCATTTTAAGGCCAATAACTAGAATATAAGCCAGCCAAGTGGGGACTAGCAAAATTAACAAGTCAGTTCCTATAGATTGCAATGGTATTTGTTGTATAACTTTTGCCCATGTTAGGCTCTTTGTTTGCCCCCCCTGGACCGGGGGGTGTTTGTCCCATCTGTAATTTTGTAGCATGCTGGATAATGTGCTTAATTTTGGACAGGGTGGTGGCTTAATTTGTGATAGCTGCATTTGGGTTGGTCTGGGCATGCTCAGGGACTTTGTTTTTTTTGGTGTGGCTTTTGGTGTGTGAAATGCATTTGGGTTGGTCTGGGCATGCTCAGGGACTTTTTTTTTTTTGGTGTGGCTTTTGGTGTGTGAAATGCATTTGGGTTGGTCTGGGCATGCTCAGGGACTTTCGTTTTTTGCTGTGGCTTTTGGTGTGTGAAATGCATTTGGGTTGGTCTGGGCATGCTCGGGGACTTTGTTTTTTTTTTTTGTGTGAACAGCACTTTGATTTTTCTGGGCAAGCTCAGAGAGTGTGTTTTTTGGGTTAGTAATTTAAGGATATCCTTAACAGGTGTACCCACTTTAAAGTTCTGTCTCTACACTGGGTGAACTTGCATTTTGTGTGTTTCATGGACTGTGCATGTGTTGCAAAATCTTCCTCCAGATGTGGTGACTATTAAATGTTTAAATCCTTTAATCCGTTTGTGGGCACAGTCCTTTTAACTCCTTTTAGCTCCTGTTAATTTCCTCTGCAAAATGGTCAGACCTCAGATATTCTGTTAGTGTCTCAAATTAACATGCATGTGTTTTTTTTGCTTTCCTTGCTCTTTTCCAAGTCCTGTTTTGTTGATAAATAAAATTTGTAGCAAATTTTTGTTTTGTGTTTTAATAATTTGTTTTGCAGATGCATGCTCAATCCAAGTAATGCATTTTACACCCCCCTAAACAATTTCTATGCAACAGATTTCCCAGCTGCAGCTTAACTAGGCTGATTGGCATGGCAAAACAAAAAAAGGTGTGATTTGTCTAAAAGCTACTTTCCTAGTGCCTTCATGGTAGCATATGCATGGATTGTGCATATGCTGCCGTGGATAGGCACCAGGAAAGGAAAATTACAGAGAGGTAAGTATTTAATTTTCCATTTTAGTGCAGTGGTTCTCAGCCTTAGTCCTCAAGTACCCCTGACAGGACATGTTTTGGGAATTTATCTTAGCTAAAATAACTGTCCAAAATACCAAGCCATTGACTCCAATTTAAAGCACCTTACAAGATGAAGGAAAACTTGTAAACATGGCCTGTTGGGGGTACTTGAGGACAGGGTTGAGAACCACTGATTTAGAGCACTGAGCTAAAATCTATCTCAAGACAATCCTATTCTAATTGTGGACATTTGAGGGAAACCAAGTAAGTATTAGAACCCCTGCTTGTCTTAGGTTGGGCTTTGTGTCCCTTTTCTGAAAATTGGCTTCACTTCCTGTCACATAGCCAAACAGTAAGTGAGGGTAAAACCCTACCAATGTCTTTCCTTGGGGGCACACAAGTCAATCTAACTGGTGTCCCCATTAAACAAATTTCACTCTAACACTTTGTGGTGTACACCCCAAATTATTAGGCATTTTGGGGTTTATTAAAGGCAAATCCACTCTGCATTACAAGTATACTCGCTGTAAATCTAAGGGGAAGCATTGGTGATTTTATCATCCAATCATGTAGAAGCAAAGATACTCCATTTTTATTTTCCTTGCATGTCCCTATTGGATCTCCAGCAACTGCACTCCCAAGTGCACTTGTAGTGCAAAGTGGATTTGCCTTTATTAAATAAACCTTAAAGTCCAAGATACCTTATAATTTGGGGTGTACACTGCAAAATGCTAGAGTGCGATTTCCCTAATGGGGAAACTATTTAGATTGACCTGTGTGTCCCCAAGGAAAGACATTGGTAGGGTTTCACCCTCACTTCCTGTTTGGCTATGTGACAGGAAGTGAATAAATTTGAAGTAGAAACTGGCAAAATTTGGGAGGTGTCTTCACCCTATCAGGGGTGCAGACATCTCCAAAAACTGACACAACTTCTAATCCCTCTGCACTCTATCCCCAAGCAAAAATAAGAAAGGATTTAATTTAGTTTAACTTTGCAAAGACACATTCCTTCAACTGTGATGCATGTCAAAGGCCCATTTAGACCTTGTTTAATAGAAAACACCAGTTGCCTTTCACTATAAACCTTTGTTAGTCCAGTCCTGGAAATCTGCACCTGCTTTACTATTAATTTCCATAAAAATTGGGTTCCTGCATCTAGATGCGTGACCGATGTGTATGTGAGATGCGTGGAGGTTTGTACCCATGGCACATATCTGGTTGCCGGAAGCTGTGGCCAGCACACAGGAATGACATCACGCCCCTCCAAGAAGTTGCATGCAGACATCCCAACCTGCAAAAACTCATTTCAGGGAGGTGACAAACTCATTTCAGGGAGGTTTTGCGCTGCCACTGAACCCCACCCCCCAATTAAATGCAGCCTCACCGTGCCCATCATTTCAGCCTCACCGTGCCCATCATTGCAGCCCCACCATGCCCATAATTGCAGCCTTACCATGCCCATAATTGCAGCCTCACCGTGCCCATAATCGCAGCCTCACCGTGCCCATAATTGCAGCCTCACCGTGCCCATTATTGCAGCCTTACCATGCCCATAATTGTAGCCTTATCGTGCCCATAAACCCAGCCTCACCGTGCCCATAATCCCAGCCTCACGGTTCCCATAATCACAGCCTTACAGTGCCCATAATTGCAGCCTCACCATGCCCAAAATTGCAGCCTCACTGTGCCAATAATTGTAGCATTACCGAGCCCATAATCGCAGCCTTACAGTGCCCATAATCGCAGCCTTGCAGTGCCCATAATCGCAGCCTTACCATGCCCATAATCTCAGCCTCACTACGGTCCATGCCTGGATTACACATAGCAGGCATCCCCCGCTGTGTCTCGGAATTCAGTGTGAAAACTTTGGCCAGGCTGTGACAGTGTTCTGTCTATCACACAAGCTGGTCTAGGAGGAGGGCGGGACTTTTGTCACAGCGCGGCCAAAGTTTTTTACACTCAGCTCCAACCGCTGTGTGTGACTTGTAGTGGAGGAGGGGGAGGAGGGGGGAGGAGGAGGGAGGGGAGCACTACAGGCAGCCACAGACAGAGCAGTACTCCATTCGGCCGCTCGGGCTGCTCTGTCTGTGGCTGAGTGACAGGCTCAGCCGGGAGATCGCCCAGCGCTCGCGGGGGACCAGGTGCCTGCACCCAAATGCGGGAGACTCCTGCGACTTGCGGGAGAGTTGAGATGTCTGTGCATGTACTGCTGCTAATTTATTACCACCACCATGCCCCGCTCACTATTCTCTGAGGAAGAGCTGATCCTTATTTGCAAATTAAGATATTATTTTATTTATTTTTACATGGGTGGTGTTTGTGTGGGTCATGTGTGTATGTCTAAAGGATTTGGCCTCAAAACACACACCTACTTCCTGTGTACAGATTCTCTTCCAGGCCAATGTATATTGCTTCCTGCTTCAGTGTGTGTGTATATATAGATATAACTATATATATATATATATATATATATATATATCTATAGATGTAGGTTCTTGTGTCCACCAGCAGAGAGAAGTTGGGTAGATGCCACACTCCCAATTATGGAGGCATACAAGGTCTAGCACAGGGGTCTTCAAACTACAGCCCTCCAGTTGTTTAGGAACTACAATTCCCATCATGCCTAGTCATGTCTGTGAATGCCAGAGTTTTACAATGCCTCATGGGATGTGTAGTTCCTCAACAGCTGGAGAGCCATAGTTTGAAGGTTCCTGATCACTCTAGCATGTCTTGAAAAAAGGTGGTTTTTCATGTGCCTTGTATAATGCCCAAGAAATATCATTTGGAAGATACAAGTGGGTCATGGCACATCTACATTCCAAATTTGGCACTTAAGATGGTCATGCACTATGCAATCTGATTGGCCAATCTCTGTAAAACTCGATATTTAGGCAAAATAGGTAATAGGAAGACGCCCTTGAACTATTAATTCAAATTATAGGAAATCAAACAGGCTCTTGCATTAAATCTAATTTATTTAAGATATAACTGATTGCAGTGTATGGTCCCCTTTAAAGATCAAGATCTGAAAATATCAATTTATTGAGTTTAGAAACACTTATGCAGGTATTTATTATCGCTATTGCTCTTCAAAGTGCGCCGGTTTGCACGTTCGATTAATGATTTTTCCAGCGCACCAATTAATGTATGAACTGGTGCAATGCCTTCTTCTTAGTAAATCACCCCCCCATGTTTGTGCAACTTTCATTACTCTGCACTGCATGCATGTTTTTGTTATCCTGAACCTATTTGGAATTACTTTGTCTAACTTTGCACCTGTTTAGTAAACTGCAAGTTACAGGTATGCTCTGTCTGATATTTGGGCTAATTACTCACTCTGTTAAAACACTTTAATCTATGGGGATTCATTTATATTTATATCCCTGACCATCTGCTTAAAGAACCAGAGAGATTAAGGCAAAATACAGGCTAATATTTTACCGTTTTCTGGTAAGAAAAGGTGGTGGTGAATCACAAATGTTTTGGATTGCACATTCCTGTTCAGCACAGTGGATTAATATATGAAGAATGCATAATGAGACTTTTTGTATATATATATATATATATATATATATATATATATATATATATATTGCTAAGCACAATTGATTAATGATGTGAATCATTAAGGTTGCAATTTACATATTTGATGATATATTTTGACTCATATTTTTCAATATCTTTTTATATTATTTGAAACTTTCTAATATTCTTTGGCACCAAAGGGTCAGCACAGTTATCTATTATATATATATATATATATATATATATATATATATATATATATACTAATTGTCCCTACTGGTACTATGGTACTAGTGGCGAACTGCTAGCTGCATCATACCCTATATATTGATACAATCTTTTGTTTTGTTGCGCCGGGGGCATATATCACACATTGGAACTTCTAGGGGGCTGATAACTTTTCCAACTGATAACTTTTCCAACTGTAAACTGGTCTGACTCCTCATGCCAGCCTTAAGTAACACTCAGCTGAGAGTCTCATATATTAGAGTCTCATAAGATACAACAAGCATGGGGGCACAGAGGCTGAAAGACTTTTGACCATTTCGCTTCAGCACACCTTCAGGAACCAAAAGAAAAGGCAAACCATTGCCTTACCCTGCAAGGAGTTCAGTTGTAGGGGAACAGACCCAAAGTGGATGAATTGTAAGTATGCACAACGCCATTCCATAAGTACAAATGTACAAACTGTTGAAGGACAGCAACACTATGGGCCCAAATAGATTGCACTGACACACAGGGAAGTAATCAATAACCATGTATTATACATAGGAATGTGATAGTGAAAGTCAGAAACATGATGTGTGGATATCTGTGCTCCACCTAAAAGCCCTGCTGTTCTAGACCATGGGCAATGTGAGCTATAAAGAAATCTGGATCTAATTAGTTCCTGGAAACATAATACCTATTTATCTTCTTACAGGTAAAATATCGTGATCAGCAAAATAAAATGAAATTGGCCTTTGTGAAGATGATTTCTGTCTGGATTATAGCCTTCCTTAATTTTGGCCCAGCAATAATAATCTGGGAGTATGTGGTGGGTTACAGTGTAGTACCAGAAGGAGAATGTAACCCAGAATTTTACACAAGCCGCTACTCACTTTACTCCTCCATTTTTGACTTTTTCACTCCAATGACAGCAATTGTATTTTTTAACCTCACTATATACTCTAATATCAGAAGTAGAATAAAGAACAAAGTCCCATCTCTCGACAATAATTCAATTGTTTTAGCAGAAGGTTTAAGAAGCAATGACATATTTGTTATAGATTGTAAAGAAGACAACTTAAATAGTCCGGCAGCTTTGAAGCAACCTAATCAGGATCTTTGTACAAATAAGCACAACTTCTTAAGATATTTTGTAGTGATTTGTGAAAGCAATCATACTCAACCAGCTGCAAAAACCAGTGAAATGTCAAACAGAGTTCAAACCTTGGATTCTGCCAGAAACTCAGCATTGTCCAAGGACAAGAAAATGGCAAAATCATTAGCTCTGCTTGTGTGTACATTTTGCATCTGTTGGGCACCATATTCCTTACTTACTATTATCTCGGTGGGCATTTGTGATGTTTGTGTGTCTCCAGCTGTGTTTGAAGTCACCTGCTGGCTATTCTTCTTAAATTCATCAATTAATCCCTTTCTGTATCCATTTTGCCACCCAGCATTTAAGAAAACTTTAATACAGTTTTTCTGTGTAAAAAAAAAATTATGGAAAAAAAGAATAAACCATGGGACCACACAGACCAACCCCTCTTCCCAAATCAGAAACAAACAATACCTAAACATTAATCGATGCACACTGTGAATTGTTTTTTCCATTGCCATAGCACTTTCTTGGGGTTAGATTCATAGCTAATTAATTACATAAAACCATGAAAGAGCATCTAGTTGTGTAACTCAACTTCCTGAGGGTCCATAAACAAATTGTTTTTCCACCTTGAGAGTGACCTTATCCCCATTAAAAATCTGCCTACAATGATAAGGGTCACTAAACACATTACAGTCTGGCTATATAATCAACTTCAGATTTACCAGATCTATTTATTATGAAGACCTACCATACATTGCAAAGTTATGAGTAGATCTAAATGAAATTGTATAATCAAATTGTAACATGTGGTGAGCATAAGCAAAGTACCAGACCACCAGATAGTAAATCCCTTGCCAAAACAAGGTCCTGTAATGAGTTGGGATGAATGGAATAATTTTAGTGAAATAAATTTCACGGGGAAATTACTGTCTTCATCATTGCCAAAATTTGGATGAAATTAGCCTCCAATGTCACCATATTTTCTGCTTTACTTTTTTCTGCAGCTTTATTTTTTTTATGTCAAATAACAAGAAATCACAATAATACCTTAGAAAAAATACACACACACACACGTCAGGAGCCATTTAAAGCAAATTGTCCCCTTTTAAAACAACCTTCACTCTCCCAGTTGACTCTATTGCGTTTTACTGTAATGATATAAATTCCTTAAGCACTTCAATACAGGGCACTTATACACCTTTCTGCCCAGACCAATTTTCAGCTTTCAGTGCTGTCGCACTTTGATTGACAATTGCGCGGTCATGCTACACTGTACCCAAACTAAATTTTTAGCATTTTGTTCCCACAAATAGAGCTTTCTTTTGGTGGTATTTGATCACCTCTGGGATTTTTATTTTCTGCTAAACAAATAAAAGAATGACCGAAAATTTTGAAAAAAATTTTTTTTTTTTTATGTTTCGGTTACAAAACTTTGTAAATAAGTAAGCTTTCTCATTCACTGAGGGCACTGATAAGGCGGCACTGATGGGTACCGATGAGGTGGCACCAATGAGGTGGCACTGATGAGGTGGCATTGATGGGCACTGATGATGGGCACTAATATGCGGCACTGATGGGGCACTGATAGGTAGCACTGATATGCAGCACTGATGGGTACACATAGGTGGCACGGATGGGCACTGATAGGCGGGACAGATGGTCACTGATAGGCGGCACGGATGGGCACTGATAGGCGGCACGGATGGGCACTGATAGGCGGCACGGATAGGTGGCACTGATGTACTGTAATGTATGGTACTGATGGATGCCAATCAGTGCCAAATGCTAATGCTTGCCAATCAGTGATGCCCATTGTGGGCACTGATTGGCATCCATTTTGGGCACTGATTGGCACCCCTGGCGGTCTAGGGTGGCATACCTGGTGGTGACATCCATGATGGTCCTAGTGGCATCCCTGGTGGTCCAGTGTGGGCATCCTGGGGGGGGGGGGGGCGAAGGGCTGCGCTGATAATCGATCAGCACAGACCCCCCCTGTCAGAGGAGCAGCCGATCGGCTCTCCTCTACTCGTGTCTGACAGACACGGCTCTTCCTGTTTACATCGTGATAAGCTGTGATTGGACACGGCTGATCACATGGTAAAGAGTCTCCGTCAGAGACTCTTTACCTAGATCGGAGTTGCGGTGTGTCAGACTGGCACACCGCAACAACGATCAACCGCATATGACGTTCGGTCAGGATATTGAAACCACTTTGCCGCCGTCATTTTGCTATATGGCGAGAGGCAAGTGGTTAAAGTGTCTTGATTCACACTGAAATTTCAGCAAATTGAAAATGGCCAATTTTGCTGACCGCTAATGATGAATAAGTAGTCCCAAGTCCTCCATAGTAGCCCACATGGACACTATGGGGCTGATTTACGAAACGTTTGCACCATGAGTTTAGGTGCACAGCGAGTGCAATGCACATTTTCATATTTATGAAACGCACGGGAGAATAAAATCTGAGTGCCAGTATGGACATGGTGAACGGCATCTTCAATTCAATATTAATAGAAGATGGAGGTGCCAATATTATGGGGTGATGTGAGGAAGTTTAGTAACAACTGCCAAGTAACAAATATGCCCAAAATAATATGAAAAAGTAACTTTTTCTGAGCAAGCCTGCCGTGCCTGCAAGTACGTTTAGAACTGTGTGAGATCAATTTAAGCACTACGCATGCGCAAGCGGCTCTTGCGCTCGTTCACATGCGTTTGTTCACTGCGCGGCCAAAATCTTAGTAAATGTCAAGCAACGCAAATGCAATTGCATGGGTTGAACGGGCACACTGAACTCTAAACTTGACAATTTTTTTTTTTACGCTGGTTCACCTTTTGTATTTTTTTAAGGATATTTGCACACAGGTCATGTTAGCATGTTACGTTGCCAACATGTGACATGCACCTTGTTAAAATTATGTAAAAAGACTCTCGCTCCTCTAGCTCCTCCTAAAAGGGCATTTAACCATCCCCCTCTAATCCATATGATTTCCTTGGGCTAGCTTTAGCTTTTAAAGGGGAACTCCACACTCCATTCTCCAATGCTCTTGTCTCCCCCCTCTAACCTCTTGTATTTCCATGGGCTAACTTTTGCTTTTAGAGGGGAACTCCACACTCCACTCCATTCTCAAAAGGCTGTGAGCTGCCTTCACCAATCCAAACCACATCTTTTTTCAGAGCATACAACAGGGCCAGCTAGGAAAGGGACGAGAAGAGTGATCGCCCACCCCCCTCCTGAACCATACAAGGCCACATGCACATAACATAGCTGGCTGCCTTTGAGGCATGTTGGGCTCAGCCCAATACCAACCACAAAGCACCTTGTACCCACTAGTTTAAAGGGGCTTTCCACATTCCGTAAATCGCCCCGTCTGCAGCTCCCCACAACCCCAGCCTAGGGTTGTGTGGAAGAGGCCCTTGTCCCCCTGAATATGGGAACAAGGTGGTTGATTTCTGGGGTGCCTGAGCCCCTCTAGCCTCCAAGCATCCACCCCCCTTTCATGGGCTGGCTTGCTGTGTGTTTGGCTAGGGGTTTGTTAGTGTGTGGGAGGGCACAATATTTTTTTATTTTGGGGTGGTATTTTTCACGTGGGGGTTCCCATTTTCAGCCTAAACAGACCCAAATGGCCTTGTATGTATTGGGGGGCAGGCTTTTTTTGGTTTTGTGTTAAAATCTTGCAGCTGCAATTTGTACGTTTTCTCTAAAGTCGTAAATCTTTGAAGCAGCATTTTGGATACATGCTACAGATACACCTATTTACAGGCAGAGTAACCCCCCCCCCCCCCCAGTTACTAGCTTTAGGGCTCGTTCATTCCATAGAAACGCAGTCCAGATGCGTTCCAGATGCTTTTCTGCATGTGAGTTTTTGATGCTTTCCAGTGCGTTTATGATACATTTTTGTTGCATTTTTGATGCAGTCCAGTACTCCTTTTTTCTTAACCTTAAATAAGGACATGCTGGATGATGTGCTTACTTTTGGACAGGGGGTAGCTTATTTTGTGCTAGCTGCATTTGGGTTGGTCTGGGCATGCTCAGGGACTTTGATTTTTTCCTGTGCCTTTTGGTGTGTGAAATGCATTTGGGTTGGTCTGGGCATGCTCAGGGACTTTGTTTTTTTTGTGCTTTTTGTGTGTGAACAGCACTTGGATGTTTCTGGGCATGCTCAGAGAGTGTGTTTTTTGGATTAGTAATTTAAGGATATCCTTAACAGGTGTAGTCACTTTGAAGTTCTGTCTCTACACTGGGTGAACTTGCATTTTGTGTGTTTCATGGACTGTGCATGCGTTTTCAATTGCCTCATTAGCACACAAACCTATGTTATATAAAGCTTGCAGATAGCATTCTTTACCTTGCCCTGAAAAGAGGCAAGATTGTGTGTGGGGCCCGCAAGAGAGTACATTTGGGTGTCCTTATCGAGTTTGTAACACATGTATTTTCTTTTCTTTTTTTTTTTTTTAAAGATATTTTTATTGCATCTTTTTGAACATACAAACAGACGTACAAATAGAAACAACAAAATCCAAACATAAAATACAGAATGCTCCTATGTCATCTTAGAACAGAAGGAAATTGTGCATCATATATTTACTATGGTATTTAGAGTGGATAACATATAACTCGACATTAAACTTTGTATGGACGAGTATCACAGACATGGATAGTACTATCGTGGCAAAAGTCATTCACTGTGTGAGGCAAACTACCTTAAATAATACCCCACTATGGCAGTGTAGGTGAGAGGGTTAGTGGGCTAGACAGCCATCTGTCCCAGATCTTGTGAAATGTTTTTTTCCTCTTTCGGATATCAAAGTTTAGCTTATACAGTGGTAGAGATTTGTTAATTAGTTTTAACCAGTGACCTCTAGTAGGGGTTGCAGTACCCTTCCAGGTCAGTAAGATGACCTTACTTGCGTAAAAATAGAGGATACGAAGCAGTCTTTTGGCCTGGGAGGGAACAGCGAGGTCACCAAAGATGCCTAAGAGACAGTTCCTGGGATTAAGTATATTGGGGAGACCCAGTGCTGAGGAGAGAAAGGCGCCTATGTTCGCCCAGAAGTTCTGTACTATAGGACAAGTCCAGAAGCAGTGGAAGTCAGCTGTGTGTCCACATTTCCAAAAGCATTCGGCCGAGGGGGATATTTTTTTCATTTCAACTGGAGTAAGGTGTGATTGGTGAAAGACCTTAAGTTGAATTATCCTATCTCTGGAAGAGATAACCGAGGTCTTAAAGGTGTCACAGAATTCAGACCAGTCTTCTTCTGTGATAGCAATGTCTAAGGAGTCCCATTTCCGTCGTGTTGCTCTGAACCTGGGATTAGAGTTTGTCACTAGGGCTGAGTAATAAGTAGATATAAGTTTTGTCTGGTCCGGAGCTCTTAGGAGTTTTTCCAGGTCGGGGGTCTCGAGGGGACTAGCTAGGGAGCCAAACTGAGCTCGTACAGCATATCTGAGTTGGTAGTAATAGAATAGATAGGTACGTGGCAGATCGAAGTCCAGTCTCATCTGGGGGAAGGATTTGAAGCCCTGAGGAGTGTATATATGGCATAACTATTTAATCCACTTGGATATCCATCTCTTAGGGTCAGGTAGGGAGTTTAGTTCCTTAAGCTTAGGGTTATACCAGAGTGGGCTATTTGGAGAGGCCATCCAAGAGTCATAGGTATGTTTAACTATCACTGTTTTAAACATAGAGACAGAGGTATGTATGATAGACATTCCAGGTCCTGGTGGTGTGCATCTGCGGTATATTATGTTATGTAGTGTTTCAAACGAGGAAACTATGGCTCCTTCAGTAGTTGTACACGCGTTATTTAAGTCAGGGTGTAGCCAGTCATGGATATTAAAGCGGAGTTCCACACAAAAATGGAACTTCCGCTTTTCGGAACCCCCCCCCCCTCCAGTGTCACATTTGGCATTTTTCAGGGGGGAGGGGGGTGCAGATACCTGTCAAAGACAGGTATTTGCACCTACTTCCGGCATAGACTCCCATGGGAGTCTATGCTTCTTCCTGTCCCGACCGCGCTGTCTGCTGGGAACACACAGCTCCCAGCAGAGAGCGAGGACCACTAGGGACGCGCATGCGCAGTAGGGAACCGGGAAGTGAAGCCGCAACGCTTCACTTCCCGATTCCCTCACCTAGGATGGTGGCGGCAGCTGCCGAGAACCGAGCGGGTTCTCGGCGTCCCCTGCTGACATCGCTGGACCCCGGGACAGGTAAGTGGCAATGTATTAAAAGTCAGCAGCTGCAGTATTTGTAGCTGCTGGCTTTTAATATTTTTTTTTTTTTGGCGGTGTGGGTGAACCCCCGCTTTAACTAATTGAGATGCCTGGTAGTAGATGTAAAAGTCAGGGAAAGCCAACCCAGCCAGGTGGGACGGGAGGCGAAGTGTCTCTAGTGCGACTCTAGGGGGTTGTCCATTCCAAAGGAAGGTAGTACAGATAGAGTCTATGCTCTTAAAAATAGAGTTAGGGATTTTGCAAGGGGAGTTAGCCATGACATACAGCAATTTAGGTAGATATATCATTTTAAGGACATTGGCTCGCCCCATAAGGTCTAAGGGTAAGTTCTTACACTGTCTGGTCTTAGTCTGCAATTGGAGTAGTAGGGGGGCTAAATTATTGCTTATATAGAGGAAAAATGGCAGTTGAATTATAATGAGGTGGCTATTTGCAGTCTGGAGTCCGGTTTGATCTCAGAGGTAAGAGCTTGATCTAGGGGAAAGAGGATTGACTTGTCCCAATTCACTCGGAATCCGGAGAAGTCGACAAATATATTGATGACAGCTAACAGATTGGTAAGGGGGTCATGGGGGACGGCTAGGTAGACTAGTGTATCATCTGCATAAAGAGATATCCATTCTTCTATGTCATTTATGGGGAGACCTCTAATTAGCGGGGAGCTACGGATCCGAATCACAAGGGGTTCCATGGCCAAGGCGAACAGGAGGGGTGATAAAGGGCAGCCCTGCCTGGTGCCTCTAGTAATAGGGAAAGTCTCAGTAACTTGTGAATTAATTCGTATACGGGCCAGTGGCAGAGTATACAAGAGCCATATCCAGGCTATCAGTCAGGGGCCGAATCCACATAGCTGTAGGACTTGAAACAGGTATGGCCATTCTATGCTGTCAAAAGCCTTGCAGGTGTCAAGGGACGCAATAACCCGAGTGGGTGGACAGTCATGTGGGTAGATCAGGTTATGAAATAATCTGCGAGTGTTCATTCTGGTCGAACGACCTGGTATAAAGCCGCCTTGGTCACCCCCTACCAACTTCGCAACCACTTTATTCAGACAGTTGCCCAGCACTTTAACCAGAATTTTGACATCTACGTTGATGAGAGATATCGGCCGATAGGAGTCGCATTTGAGAGGATCTTTTCGGTGTTTAAGTATTAAAACAATTAAAGCCTCTCTCATTGAGGGAGGGAGTACTTCTTCTTTCAAGGCCTCATTATATGTATTAAGTAGGATAGGGCTAAGGAGGTGTTGAAAGTGCATATACCATTCAGCTGGAAAACTATCTAAGCCTGGTGTCATGCGAGTTGGCAGTTGTGAAATTGCAAGGGAGAGCTCCTCCACAGAGAGAGATTCATCTAGCTCCTCGCGGTCTTGGTCTGTCAGTTGGGGGAGTGATATTTGGGTTAAATAGTCATCAAGTTGTGTCTTTGAGTATTGAGTTCTAGAGGTACAGAGATCACGGTCAAGGTTTAGGAAGGCGTTTGTTATATCTTGAGCTACATCACTGATGTGGTCCTTAGAGACCGAAATCCTGGGGATTGAGACAGGGGGGGTGGTCAGGTCTGGTGAAATATGCGAGTAGGCGACCCGCTTTGTTGCCATGTTCAAACGTCTTCTGAGTGACATAGAGCATGCATTTTTTAGTGAGATCTAGCAAGCGAAGTTCATATTCCCTGCGACATTGTAGCCATGGAGTTAATGTAACTGTACTGGGGTTTTGGGCGTAGGTCGCCTCTGCCACTAGTAATGCATTTTCTAATTCCTCAGTATGCTGTTGGGCATTTTTGCGTAGGATGCCAGTGATAGACATGAAGGTTCCCCTTAACACTGCCTTGGAGGCTTCCCAGGCCGTGGTAGGTCCAGTGGAACTCTGGTTCACCTGCCAGTAGTCAGTGATGCCCTTCTGACATTCACTCTGTACGATCTCATCCTCCAGCCAGTGAGAGTTCAGTCTCCAGACCCGAGGGCCTGCTCTTGGCAGAAGGAGGAGGTCCACAGACATAGGGGCGTGATCAGGGATCCCTCGAGGTAAATACGAGACAGATTGGACAAGAGGGAGTACCTCTGCTGGGGCAAATGCCAGGTCTATGCGAGACATGGTATGGAAGGAGTCAGAGTGACAGGAATACTGTCAGTCATCTGGATGCTTCCATCGCCATTGTTCAGTGAGGTCATATACCTGGGTCCAGTCAGCAAATAAGGGGTAGGATCTGCCCCCTCCCCGCAAGCGGTCCACAGTAGGATCAAGTACAGCGTTAAAGTCGCCTATAAACAGCAGGGGACCAGGGGATCTGGACAATAGTAGGAGGGATATGTGGGAAAGAATTTCTGGGGAGAATGGAGAAGGAACATATACGTTCACCAATGTAAAAACTATGGAGACTATACGAAGGGTAATTATAATAAAACATCCTGCAGGGTCCGTTTTTGCAAGTATTATTTCTGCTGGGAGAGACTTCGCTAGCAAGATTGAAACCCCCCGGGAGTAGTTGGTGTAGGTGGCATGATATTGGGTAGCCAGCCAGGGACATTGAAGAGTCCATAACGCTTATAAGGTGAGTTCAGACCCCTGACATTCCAGGAAATTAATTTTAGCACATCAGCCATATATGGTCTTATCTAACATAATATCGTTAGGAGAGTAATCAAACATTACAGCATACCACATATGACATAACATATAATATCATAGTAGGGATGCAATAGCAGTAGAAAAAAAGGTGTCCATAGGAGCATGTAAACAACAAAAAAAACCTGAAAGACCAGTCATTCTTATCATCCCTAACTTGAGATGAGACTGGCGTGTCGAAATCCCCCCCCTTCCGCTCTACTAACCAAAACACAGTGAGCATTGGTTCCCGGAACAAAAAAGAATCCTTCTCAGCAACAGTCATGAGAGAGATTAGGAAGACCTGTGGCCTCACCACCTACTGGTATGGGGGAGGTAGCAGTTTCATGGAGGCTCTCAAGTAATGTGCAGGTGTCCATCTTGCAGAATATAGGATAGTTCTGTAACATAAGGCACATACAATAACAGTAACGGTGTATTAGACACAACAGGTGCAATTTGTAAGTGGATCAGGGGATATATTGCTGTTTGAAATGATCATCAGACCCGATTAGGGTGTAAGGAAGTTCAAAGAAAAGGGGTAATGCAGATACCTAATCTTGAGGAATGCTTGATTAATGCTGTCTTCATGGCAAAAGAGAGTGAGCACAGGATGGGGTTCTCAGATAGCCGTGCTAGCAGTCATCAAACAGGATAAACGCATAAGCATAAAAGACCCCCCCACAGAGCCCGAGGCTGATGACATCAGTTGCAGCATTACCTGGGTTGCTTTTCAAAGTGGGTATCTAGCCAGGCCATAGCTTCTTTAAGGCAGGTGCAAAAGTGAGCTTTGCCTTCATGGATGATGCGCAGTTTAGCTGGAAATAGCATCGCATAGGGGAGGCCTTTATAACGGACTGCCGCATAGGACATGCGTTGGCGTTGCACTTTTGCTGAAAAATCAGGGTATATGGAGATGGAGTTGTCATTGAACTTAAGTGGACTATTTTCTCTGGCAAGTCGCAGTATGGCGACTTTGTCACGGAAGTTGAGGATTTTCGCAATCAGAGATCTCAGGGGGGGGCCTGGTTGTGGAGGGTGCAGGGGGGGTGCGATGCGCATGCTCAATTTCAAATGCATGTGAGAGCTCCTCTGACCCAAAAATGTCATGCAGCCATTTATGGAGAAATCCTTCAGGGCGGGGACCTTCGGATCTTTCGGGGAATGCCACAAATCTAAAATTGTTCCTTTGGGAACGATTTTCCAAATCGTCCAATTTAGCTCTAAGGGTCACTAGCTCGTCTGTGGCCGTGCGTACAGTCGCATTCAAAGGATGCACAGTATCTTCCAGAGAGCTGACACGTGCCTCCACCTCGCACGTCTTGCTTCAGTAAGGAGAAATCAATGTGGATGCTCTCCATTTGTACAGTGAGAGAAGCCTTGCAGTCTTTTATGGCCAGCATGACTTCTGCCAGTGTGGGTTTATCTATGGAGGGGATGGGGGAGGTGGGGTCCGCTGAGCTGGCAGGGGAGTCTAGAGCTGCTAGGTGTGTAGCCTGGGTACGAAAAGCTGCAGGAATAGAGTCACTCACCCCTTGTGCAGAGACCTGTGATGAGGATGGAGCTGGCTGCAGCATGGCCTCCTGCATGGCTGGAGGATCAGTGCCATCTTGCCTTTTGAACCAGATCAGTTGCTCTGCAGCGGATAGGGGCGCGGGCATACCTCCCAACTGTCCCTGATTTGGAGCAATGTCCCTCTGTCCCTCATTCCTCCCCATTTGTCCCTCATTTTGGTCTGATTTATATAGATGTATATAAAATGCACTTTTTATCTATCAAAAAGTGTTTCCCAGTGCTAAACCTTTCATCCAAATTCTAAATTGCTGCATTTGAAAATTCCAAAAGCCAATATGAAGGAATAGTCGTGGTAAAAAAAGGACTTGTGGGTTTAACCAATCTTGTTTTTGTGTACAATTCTCCTTTAAGGGGGCGTGGCAAGGGGTGTGTCCTATGCCTGCATACTTTTTCTGATAAGTGTCCCTCATTCCCATCATAAAAAGTTGGGAGGTATGCGCGGGTGGCCCATATTTGTTTGCCATCATGCCTGGAACGGGTGCCCACCATCTTTATGAGGAGTTCGATGCCACTTGTGAAGAGATTGGACCCAGGATACCTGCAGGATGGATATTTAGAACCAGAGCTGTGGATCTAAGCTGCTGTTCTCATGAACCTCAAGCCTCGCCCAACACGCGTATTTTCTCTTTGTATTTCGTTTGTTATGTCTTTGCAAAACAGATGTATTTTCAAGCAAGTTTTTTTTTTTGCTTTGGTTTATTGTATTTTTTTGGGTAGGGGATATTTTCCCCTGAAATATTTTTGATGTTGTCAGTGTGTGTCATTTGTAGGTTGTTCACTTTGATTTAATTGTCTGTGCTGCATTATTTAGCAAAATATTTCTCAAGATGTTGTGACTAATGTTTAAATCCTTAATAGATATCCATTTGTGGGCGCAGTCCTTTTAACTCTTGTTTAGTTTCCAATGCAAAATGGTCAGACTTCAAGAACCATATTCTGTTAGTGTCTCAAATTAACATACATGGGTTTTTTGCTTCCCTTGCTCTTTTCCAAGTCCATGTTTTGTTGACCAATAAAATTTGTAGCACATTTTTATGTTTTATGTGTTTTTTGTTACTTTTCATGCAACAGATTTCCCAGCTGCAGCTTAACAAGGCTGATTGGCATGGCAAATCAAAAAAAGTGTTATTTGTCTAAAAGTTACTTTCCTGGTAGCATATGCATGGATTGTGTGTATGCTGCCATGTATAGGTACCAGGAAAGGAAAATTACAGAGAGGAAAGTATTCAATTTTCCATTTTAGCACAGTGGTTCTCAGCCTTAGTCCTCAAGTACCCCCGACAGGACATGTTTAGTGAATTTTATCTTATCTAAAATAGCTGTCCAAAATACAAAGCCATTGATTGTGATTTAAAGCGACTGGGCAAGATGAAGCAAAACATGACCAGTTGGGGGTACTTGAGGACAGGGTTGAGAACCACTCATTTAGAGTACTGCGCTAAAATCGAGCTCCAGACAATCCTATTCTAATTGTGGGCATTTGAGGGAAACCAAGTGAGTGTTAAAACCCCTGCTTGTGTGTTTTGTTTTTTTTGGTTTGTGTCCCTTTTTTTAAAATTGGCTTCACTTCCTGTCATATAGCCAAACAGGAAGTGAGTGTAAACCCCTACCAATGTCTTTCCTTGGGGAAACACAGGTCAATCTAACTAGTGTCCCCATTAGGCAAATTGTACTCTAGCACTTTGTTGTGTACACCCCACATTGTTAGGTATTTTGGGGTTTAGTAAAGGCAAATACACTCTGCAATACAAGTGTACTCGCTGTAAATCTGAGGGCAAGCACTGGTGAATTTATCATCCAATCATGTAGAAGCAAAGATGCTATGTTTTTGTTTGTTTTGATTGTTTTGTTTTTTTTGTGGTTTATTTTTTTGTTTGTTTTTTTTTTTTTCCCTTGCATGCCCCCCTCGGATCTCCAGCAACTGCCCTTCCAAGTGCACTCTTAGTGCAAAGTGGATTTGCCTTTAGTAAATAAATCCTAAAGTCCAAGATGCCTAATAATAATTTGAGGTGTACACAGAAAAATGCTAGAGTGCAATTTGACCAATCAGGGGACACTGTTTAGTTTGACCTATGTGTCCCCAATTGGTAGGGTTTTACCCTCACTTCCTGTTTGGCTATGTGACAGGAAGTGAATACATTTGAAGGAGAAAGTGGCAAAATTTGGGAGGTGTCTTCACCCTATCAGGGGTGCAAATATCCCCAAAAACTGACAAGATTTTTAATCACTCTGCACTCTATCCGCAAGCAAAAATAAGAAAGGATTTCATTTCGTTTAACTTTGCAAAGACACATTCCTAAGTTCAACTGTGATGCATGTCAATGGCCCATTTAGACCTTGTTTAATAGAAAACACCAGTTGCCTTTCACTAGAAACATTTGTTAGTCCAGTCCTGGAAATCTGCATCTGCTTTACTATTAATTTCCCTAAAAATTGGGTTCCTGCAGCTAGATGCGCGACCACCGTGTATGTGAGATGCGCAACTGCTGTGTACGCGAAGGTATGTACCTGTGGCGCATATCTGGTTCCCAGGAGTGGTGGCCAGCACACAGGAATGACATCACGACCCTACAGGAAGTTGCTTGTACTGCTGCTAATTTCTTCCACCACCATGCCCCCGCTCACTGTTCTCTGAGGAAGAGATGATTCTTATTTGCAAATTAAGAAACCTATTTTTTTTTTTTTAACATGGGGTGGTGTTTGTGTGGGCTCCTAACACACATTCATACATATTAGGGCCAATTTAGACAGGGACAGGGAGAACATGCAAACTCCAGGCAGATGGTGTCGCAGGATTTGAACCAGCGACCCTTTCTGCTGCTGGGTGAAAGTGCTAACTACTACACCACTATATATATATAGATGTAGGTTACCAGCAGAGAGAAGTTTGATAGATGTCACACTCCCAATTCTGGAGGCATAATAATGGTCTAGCACAGGGATCTTCAAACTATGGCCCTCCAGTTGCTCAGGAACTACAATTCCCATTATGCTTAGTCATGTCTGTGAATGTCAGTTTTACAATGCCTCATGGGATGTGTAGTTCTGCAACAGCTGGAGAGCCGTAGTTTAAAGATTCCTGATCACTCTAGCATATCTTGAAAAAAGGTGGTTTTTCACGTGCCTTGTATAATGCCCAAGAAATATCGTTAGGAAAATACAAGTGGGTCATGGCACATCTACATTCCAAATTAGGCACTTAAGATGGTCATGCACTATGCAATCTGATCTGTCCAAATCAATATTTCGGCAAAATAGGTAATAGGAAGATGCAGCAATTAATTCAAATTATAGGAAATCAATCAGGCTCTTGCACTAAATCATTTTTTTTAAAGATCTAACCGATTGCAGTGTATGGTCACCTTTAAAGATCAAGATCTGAAAATATGAATTTATTGGGTTTAGAAACACTTCTCTGTTCTTTGTAATGTATTGAAAGATTTGGGTAAAAAAAGAAAAAAAAAAACATTTCAAAGATAAATTAGAAGTGATAGGAATGAGATTAGCATCAAAAGGGTTAATCAACTGAGAACACGTACTAATTGCCTAACAAGAAACAGCCAATGAGATGAAATTAACCAATTGTATTGGGCGTGCGATATTATCAATGAGAAAACCGCAGTTAACCTAGCACCAGTTTACATATTTATTATCGTTTTGCGCTTCAAAGTGCGCTGGATCGCACGTTCGGTTAATTACTTTTCTGGTGCACCAATTAAGGTGTGAACCGGTGCAGCGCATTCGCCTTAGTAAATTACCCCCCATGTGTCCTAAGGCCAAAGGGGGCCAGTTGGAGACCCAGGGATGGGAATCATTAAAAGAGAAGTACAGCCAAAGCTCATTTGGCTGTACTTCTCCTGTGGACCACAGAAATGCAGATTCTTCTGCACACCTTTGACCCATTTTCAGCAGACAGGGGCTGAAGCCCACTGTTGGCTAATGTCACAGAGCTGGTCGAGGCTCAGGAAGGATCGTGACCATATGAACAGGATCTGTCAACATGCCTGTACCAGCATCCGGTTCAGCCTCTCAGCGAGCCGCTGAGAGCCTGAGCCATCCTCTCCCGTCCTCTCCATAGCCCAGCGCTCCAGTGAGCGGGGGGGGGGGTGCAGGGGCAGAGTAGAGAGCAGTAAGTAACAGTCACCAACTCTCTGCTCAGGGAGCTCTGAGAACAGAGCAATCGGTGGTGTTTGAATACTCACTTCGTCTGTGGCTTTGACAGGTGACATGACGTAATGTAGAGTGCAGCAGAGGACGTGAGTAATGGAAGACTTCCTCTGCCAACTTCTCTGATAATAAATTACAACAGCAACTGGGTGAGCTGTCATATACTATGCGGTTCCTGCACTGATGGAATTCTAAATAGAGTTAGGTGGCTCAGGGTAACTGCCTAAAGATGAAAATCAGGTATGGATATTTTTTACATAGCTTGGACCACTGTAATTATCCACATACCATACCTAATCAATCCCCCTGGGAGCTGAAATCCATTGTAGTAGGCATCACTACTACAGAGATCTCCACTAGCTTCTGGGTCTTGTGCCAAGAATCTGCCCTGCTGCATTGTGAATACAGGAGGTTGCCTGCTTGGCAAGGGCATCATTCAGAGAATGCTTTGCATTTTCTTTAAAGTGGAGTTCCACCCAAAAATGGAACTTCCGTTGTCCGGATTCCTCCCCCCCTCCGGTGTCACATTTGGCACCTTTCTGAGGCAGGGGGAGCAGATACCTGTCTAATACAGGTATTTACTCCCACTTCCGGTGAAAGATCGCTGCAGTATCCACAGCGATCTACGCCATGTCCGGCCCCTCCACCGTCCCGCAGCCTGGTGGCACACAGGTCCCAGAAGACAGCAGGGACCACTCAAAATGCGCAGCGCGACTCGTACATGCGCAGTAGGGAACCAGGCTGTGAAGCTGCAAGGCTTCACTTCTTGATTCCCTTACTAGCAATGCTGGTGCCTCCACCTGGAGCCAAAGGATGGGTTGGCTTCGGGTGAGGACATTGTGGGCGCCCTGGACAGGTAAGTGTCCTTATTTTAAAAGTCAGCAGCTGCAGTAAAACTCCGCTTTAATGAACACAAAGCATTCTCTAATTGGATAGGATTGAGAGGCGGGCAGTGATGTCACAACCTCTGCCTCGTCCAGAAACATGTGGAGGTCACTGTAGTAGCGGTGCCTACTACAGTGATTTCTAGCTTTCTGGGGAATTGGCAAGGTATGGTGTATGCATGGTTACGTTGGTCCAAGCTGAACCAAGATAACTATGTAAAAATACCATATCTGGAAATAATCTTTAATGATTCTCATCCCTGGCAGCTTCTGTGTTCACAAATAACGACAGAGTTTGGGTTAGCTGTCATATCCTGTGCAGGTCCTGCACTGATGAAGGTCTGGATAGAGTCAGCTTGAACAGCAAGCTGGGCCATTATTGGTATGTTGTAAACTACCCTGCACTAACTCTGCTGTGTGTTTTCTTTTGCCACAACAGTTCATTCCTTATGAAATGGTGTAATCCCTGAATGTCATGCTGTACATTCCCAGTTCCGCAAGGCCTAATACCATATGCTTTGCATTCAGTATGCATGCTGTATGTTTCTTTTTCTGCAAGGCCTCATTTCATATACCATACTGTGCATTCCCTATACTGCACCACTTCATTTTGTGTGCCATGCTGTATATTCCCTATTCTGCACTGCCTCAATCCATATGCCATGTTGTACATTCCTTATTCTGCACTGCCTCATTCTGTATTCCATGCTATATATTACCAATTCCACACTGCCTCATTTCATATGTCATGCTGTCCGTTCCATATTCTGCACAGCCTTTCCCTTATGCCATGCCCACTTTTTTCGGGGGTGGGGAGGCAGCAGAACAGGGGGCAGGGATAATAGTGACATGTGCAGCATGCTAGATCAAGTGTTGTGTGTGGCCAATTGTGCTAACAGTGGGCGTGGCTTAAAGCTGTATAGTTTAATATCACCTCAGCCTTCTTTGCTCTGGGTCAAGAGTGCATAAAAAAGTGTAGAGGCCAAAATAGGTAAGCAACAGAGTGCCTCCAAACAGAATTCCCTCCCTGGGCCCGATACAATTCCCCATCCCCCCCAGAATGACAAAACCACCTTAAGCACAAATTCCCCAGCTCATATTTTAACCCCATTGTCATTTTGAAACCATGTCTCAATAAAGTTTATATAAATTTAAACCTGGTGTTATCATTCCCCTATTGCCTGCTGCCTAGAAAACCCCTTTTTGGGGATAACTTCCTCTTTTCTGATATTACCCGGGGTGTGCAGCCATCCCTTCTTTTCCCAAGTGTTTTCCCTGTTTTCAAGCACAAATTCCCCTTTCCTTGAATTATATACAACAGACCTTGGCATGGCATTGCTAGTGAGTCCCCAAAGTCCACCATCTGCTTGTGAGTTCTCTCCCCTCATTTCCAGTGGTATTACCTGTACAGCTGCAGAAGGCACCATGTACTTGCAAGACAGGGAGGAGTCTGTGGCATCAGATAGAGCATATAATATGTAAAAAACCAAGCGCCATGATGGATACAATAAATCAATACGTGAGATAAAATCTAAATAAAAATGCAGACCAATCAATAAAATAAAGCTGCTATCAATAGGAGGTAATCAGATTCCCAAAAATTATGTACAAAACATGTAGAATTGATGAGCACTCATATATGATTAATCCGCAAAGAATATTGTGCTAAATGTGCAAATAATGAAGCCAACTATTAAAATATGTGCAAAGCCAAAATAATAAAATGCAAAAAGAGTGTTGGATTAAATAGTCATGGTACTAGTGAATGCATACAAACATCCCCCCAGTGCTGACTGGAGTTAAAAACACATGCACTAAATCACTCTAATAAAATTGTGGCACATATATAAATATACTATCATGTGTGCAAGCATAAAAATCCTAGTGCTGGTGCTCACCAGAAAACGCCATAGTGAAAATATAAATGAATATACAGAAACATAAATATACAACACTCAGATGTGAGGTGCCAACCTTTAAGGATGGAGATGGAGATGAGTTAATCCGGAATATAAATAAAATTGTCCCAGCAGTTCATTAGTTACCAAGCTGAATTAATTGATTAAATAAATTGTGGTGTTAAATAGTTGTTCATGACTGTTCTAGCGTCCCACTTCAGCCATATTCATGTTGGTAATCAAGTTCTCAATGTAGGCGATTATATAAAAAATAAGCAGAGGAAAAAATCATTGCGTGGTGAACTTATTAAAAGGACACAAGCAAACTACTCAGAGATACACTCACGTGCGCCCAGTTAGGTACAAGCATATAAGTATGCAGATCACAGTCAGCCGCTGTGGACGAGACTTCTCTCAAAAGCCGCTGCCGTTCAACTCCAAGTGTCAAACTGCAGTGAGCGTCCTAGGCTCCTCCCACGCGTTGCGTCACTGTCACGTGACTTTCTCAAGGCCTAGGTTTAGTTTAACTAGGTTTAGTTTACTAGGTTAGCCAGCACAGGTAAATTTAGGCAGGCTTATGCTGTGCGCTGGGCCTATCTGTAGCTTCGGGCGTTACCACCTGCACTTCAGTTCTGAGGCACCTCCCCTGTTTCTGAGGAGAATGTTCTGAAAAAGGGACTGGGCCTGGAACTGGAGTGGCATGCAGCTTGTGTGTGAGCCCTGACCAATCCCCAATCAAGATTGGCAGGGGGCGGGCCTCATACATAAGCTGAGGTGATTCTCCGCAGGAGGAGAGTTGGCTGGGTGAAGTGAGGAATGGCATGTTAGTCAGTCGCAGGAGGATACCCTCATCTGGGGGGTGCGCCAATCGCAGGAGAGGCCCGGGGAGAGCTATGAGGGAACATTGCCTCTACACGGTCATTGGCAATGTCTCTGACATCACACAGAGTTCCTCATCAAGGACTCAGGGCTGTTGGAAGTTCTGTGAGTGTTACCACAGTGGGGCTAGAGGTGCCAAGGGCTGAGGTGCCAAGGGCTGGAGTGCCCAGGAGTGTGTGAAAGGAACTCTGATAGTACACAGTCACCAGTGAAGTCTTCATCAATACACGCGGTGGATAATGGGGAGTCCTGGATCAGAAAAGAGACTGTGGATATCTGTGTCAAGTCGATGCTGCCTGCGGGCACATGATTTGCAAGTTTGGCTGGCTGGGAACAGTAGTCCATATTTCCTAGAAGATATGCTTTTAACCCACTGGGCCTCCGGGGAGAGGTTCTGCAGGCCTCTGGCCTAGTGGCAGCGAGCAACCAGAGCCATAGTAGGGAGGCTTATTCAGAGTGGGCCCCTACTATTCAATAGAAGAGGATGTGTCACATTTCAGTACAGTAACTAAGTTTGTGCAGGAGGAACCAAGTGTACAGGAGGAAACAAGCTATGGGCAGGAGGTGAAAGAGATCTAAGAACATTACTTTTACATGGTCATTAGTGATGTCTCAGCATCCACACAGTCGGATAGCGGGGAACACTTAGATGGAATAGTCTGCGGAGGTTGAGCTGCAGAAGGAACAACAGTCTGCATGGAGATGCATGAGGAAATTCATACCTAAATATGCACATTACATCTTCTGGCTCTAACTTTATTCAGAATGTACTAAATCCTTAAATATGATGGCAATTACTTATCCTATGGGCATCCCATATTCCTGATCCCTATCCAAGTTGTCCCCCCCCCAATAAAAACAACAAAAACAAAGCTCGCAAAAGACTGTTCATTGTCTCTGGAAGTGATGTATGAAGTCTGGCAGTGGAGTGATTTGGCGGATTGTTTGTTACTAGCTGCAACACCATGGCTACACAGAGTTCAGGAGTGCGTTACATAAAGAATGCAGGGCTCAGCTGTGCCCATTTATGTAGCCTCACCAGTGCCCATGAATGCAGGATGAACAGTGCCCATCTAGGCAGCCTCACCAGTGCCCAGCAATGCAGCCTCACCAGTGCCCAGAAATGCAGCCTCACCAGTGCCCAGGAATGCAGCCTCACCAGTGCCCAGCAATGCAGCCTCACCAGTGCCCAGGAGTGCAGCCTTACCAGTGTCCAGCAATGCAGCATTACCTTTGCCCAGGAATGCAGCCTCACCTGTGGCCAAGAATGCAGGCTTATGTGTGCAGCGGATCAGAGGAGAAAAGAGCCCGTGTTCTGCCGAAAATGGCCAGATCATCACACAGATCCTGGGCGGGTGCTGAGGCGGGGGGCGGTCTTGCTCAGGTGCCACACACTGGGGGGGGTGTCAGGCTGACGTCTCCCGCTGTGCCAACTTTAATTTAATTTGCCAGACCATCAAACAAGTCCCGCCTCCTGGACAGCTCCTACCTATGATAGACAGCACACATGCCCTGGCATTGGACAAGTGTGCTGTCTGTCAAAGGAGAAAACCAGGAGGCGGGACTTGTGTAATGGCAGGCACCCGGCAAATCAAATTAAAGTTGACACAGCGAAATCCGTTTGCTCAGTGAGGGATCTCTCCCCTGATTACCACTGAGCAAATGGATGACATGTCTGTGTCCGGTTCGCTGATGTAGAGCGGCAATGGACACAGCACGCTGCTCTCTATGGGGCTTTTGGATGGAAACAGATCTGATCTGCCAGACGGATGGGGAATGGATCTCCCATCTGTCTGTTTTTAGTGGACTGGATTGGATGGTGGCGGGTGTCAGCGGGCACAGGTCCGCTGACGTCTACCGCACCATAGAGTAAGGTGACCAGATTTTTAAAACTAAATCCGGGGACATTTTAATGGTTAATGATAAACTATTTTATAAGCATATTTTCCTCAAATGATATATGCAGTGCATGTGGTATGTGTTTATGGAATGATTGTATCATATATATACGTATTTCTAACAATTCGTCCATAAATAAAGATTAAAAAAAAAAAAGATACTGCTTAGAATTTTTAGACTGCCAAATGTTATGAAGATAAGACAGAGAAAATACAGAATGCAGAGTTCAGAAGTGCGTTACATAAAGAATGCAGGGCTCAGCTGTGCCCATTTATGTAGCCTGACCAGTGCTCATCTATGCAGCCTCACCAGTGCCCATCTATGCACCTCACCAGTGGCCATTTATGCAGCCTGACCAGTACCCAACTATGCAGCCTGACCAGTGCCCATCTATGCAGCCTAACCAGTGCCCATATATGCAGCCTGACCAGTGCCCCAGCAATGCAGCCTCACCAGTGCCCAGTCCAATCCGATCCACCAGATAGATGGGGAATGCATCTCCCATCTGTCTTTTTTTAGAGGACCAGATTGGATGATGGCGGGTGTCAGCGGACACAGGTCCTCTGACATCTACCGCTCCATAGAGGGCAATGGATTGTCTGATCGGGTCTGCCTGAAAAACTGACAGGGGAACCCGATCAGTCCGCCAGTGTGAAAGAGCCTAACACATCTGTGCTGTGTACCTAATCCACTTCCAACCTCCAGCACATCTCTGTACCCCTCTCCACCCCACACTTTCACCCCATGGTCACTCACCAATCAATATTGATGACAGATGACAGCATCTCCCCCTGCACCCCAGATCACTTCTGTTGCAGTTCACTATGCAGTGGGGGAGGTGGGAGGGGGCGATCGGCAGCTCTGTGATGTTCGAAGGCGGCGGGATCTCCCTGGGGCTTGTAGTTCTCTTCCTGAGTCTATACAGTGGATTGGGGAGGGGGCTCTGACCCGGGCATCTATCAGCAAGAGTGTACAAGCAGAGCGACTCACTTGTACACTGAAGAGTGAAACTGATACATGCCCGAGGCCCCTCGCCTCTCCATTGTACAGACTCAGGAAGAGAACTACTAGCCCCAGGAAGGTCCCGCCGCCCGCGGACACCACTGAGCTGCCGATCGCCACCTCCCCCCACTGCATAGTGAACTGACAGGCAGAGGTGCACGGGGAGATGCCGGGTCCCCCCGCCGCCCTTCTAATCCAGGGACAAATCTGGGGACAGATGGTCTCCAGGCAAAGTGGGCTCAATCCGGGGACTGTACCCGAAATTGGGGACGTCTGGTCACCCTACACTACACCAGCCTGGGGGAGGGACCAGGTAGATTATGTGACATCAGCATGCGACATAGGGTTGCTACCTCATACATTTAAACTGAAAACATATTAATTACACAGGTTCTGAGGCTAATTTAATGTAGATAAGGCACTAAGTGAGTTTAATTACCACCTTAACCAGCCACAGAACCTGCATATTTAATAAGTGTTAAGTTTTAGGTTCAGTTTACACTGGCGCGATGCGAGAACCCTGCGAATCCATTGCGGGTTCCCGCATCGCACCTGAATCACACTGCCATATGCAAACCACTGGGAGTGTCAATACAAAGTTAATGACACCCCCAGATTGGTCCGCATATTGCAGTGCGAACTGTCAGTTTGGGCATAAATTGGATCGCATGGGTGTGAACACCCATGGGATCCGATTCTGGTGCGGACCAAAAAAAGGGTCCTGCACGACCTTGGTTCCAATGCGATGCAAATTCAGCCATACAATCTGTATGGCTGAATTTGCATCACACAGACATCGCATGTGATTAGCACTTCAGTGCGGTGCGAATAAAAAAGGCTATATCGCACAGCGCACCAGTGTGAACCGAGACTTAAAGGGATGAGGTGGCAACCATAATGGGACATTATCAATCAATAAGCCCAGATACAGCTGGGAGCAAACACACTTTTAGCCGCCCCCCCCCCCAGTTCTGTTTCAGGGCATCACAAAAATGTTGCTAAAATGGATATCCTTGCAGCCTCCTGGGCCAGGAACATCATTATTAAAGCTGCAAAGAAATCAGACATGTCTTTTATCAAGGGACAAAACTAGGAAAACTTTTTTTTCCCCTGGGAACAGCCCCCTAAAATCCAGAAACTGGAGACTTCTGGTTACCCTATTCCCAGGAAGTGCCTGAGCAAAAACCTTCATAACAATTTCACCAAGTAGTATTTTAAAGAAAGCTGTAGTTTTAAAACAATAACTTTCAAAATGACAAAATTACTTTATTTTAATAATTGGGTTTTGATCTACTTTAAGGTCGGGTATCTGAGAAATGTATTTAGGTGTGTAGCTTAAATTCTTCTGTGTCACTGACTTCATAGTCAAGGAAAAGCCAAATGTTTGTCATCTGATTGTAGGTAGGGTGTTTAGCCAGCAGTTCCAACATCCCAATCATATTTGTTCTTGTACAACGCTGACATCCAGTGGGTAAGTTGTTTACTACAGTTAACTTTCTACTCGTATTAATGGAAACGTTTTTGACTTGTAAGGCTTTATGTACACTAGCCATAGGCATGCGCAGGGAGTGTGCCGAGTGTGCCTGGACACACCCTAATCACTCCGTGTGCATTAGCATTATTATTATCTGTGTGCCAGCGGGGAGATGGAAAATATCTCCCTCTGGCCAGTTCTGCCATTAATGAAATGCTACCGTACTTCTCTTTCACTGTACCTGCTTTGCTGTAAGAGTGTGTGTGTGTGTGTATGTGTGTGTGTGTGTGTGTGTGTGTGTGTGCGTGTATATATTACACACACACGTGTATCTGTGAGCTTCAGAATGTACACCCTAATGCAATAGGCTGCGCACACCTATGACACTAGTCTACACTAGCAGCTCCTAAACTTGAGTTTAGGAGCTTTGGCGTTTTTTTGCCAAAGCTCCTAAACTCAACTCTATAAAAAACAAAAACAAAGAAAATTCCCAGCTCAACTCGCCAGCCAGCCTGCTACCAAACGTTAAAAACAGGAGTTTGCGCACATTTGCAAATACATGTGTAAGCTACGGAGGCCACGACAAGGCACACCAGTATTATCTGCATTCCTAACTCTATACATTTTTTAGAGCCTCCATAGTAGAAGCAAATTATAATGGATAGGCAGAGGGTAAGTGAGCCTGGTGAGAGCCCACACCTCCTTAAAGGCACAGGGCGCACTGGACACCCAACATATAGCACAATGGCAGCAAATGTGTCCAGTGTATCCCCTCACCAGTATTCCAACAGTACAAACAAATGGCCACTGCCCCTACATATAACTGGCCTTCGCAGCAAGGAGCACATGGAAGGGCAGCACAAAGGAAGGGTAAAACAAAAACAAGTAATATTCCCAGCTCAACTCGCCAGCTAGCCTGCTACCAACTGAATTAACCCGTCTAACAGTTTGCATTAAAAACAGGGGTTTAGCTAGCACACATTTGCAAATACATGCATAAGCTGCGGAGGCCAGTTATAGGTGGGCCAGTGGCCATTTGTTTCAACTCCATAAAAGCCTATATGTCAATGTACACATGGGTTTTTAGCAGAGTTGAGGAGCTGCTGCGTTTAGGTGAACTTCAACCTTCCTCTCCTAAACGCAGAAGCATCACGTTAAAAATAGGAGCTTTTTGACCGCGGGAAACGGCAAAACGTGACAAAAATGTGCCGTGATTTTGCCGCATTTTGCATTTGCCCGTGGCTGCTGTATATGTAGGCCAGTGTACATGAAGCCTTTAAAAGGAAAAGCCCCTGTAAAAACTAGCCTTACGCTAGCTATTAGGGATGAGCTTCGAGTTCGAGTCGAACTCATGTTCGACTCGAACATCGGCTGTTCGCAAGTTTGCCGAACAGCGAACAATTTGGGGTGTCCGCGGAACACCCTTTAAAAGTCTATGGGAGAAATCAAAAGTGCTAATTTTAAAGGCTTATATGCAAGTTATTGTCATAAAAAGTGTTTTGGGACCTGGGACCTGCCCCAGGGGACATGGATCAATGCAAAAAAAAGTTTTAAAAACGGCCGTTTTTTTCAGGAGCAGTGATTTTAATAATGCTTAAAGTCAAACAATAAAAGTGTAATATCCCTTTAAATTTCGTAGCTGGGGGGTGTCTATAGTATGCCTGTAAAGGGGCGCATGTTTCCCGTGTTTAGAACAGTCTGACAGCAAAATGACATTTCAAAGGAAAAAAAGTCATTTAAAACTACTCGCGGCTATTGCATTGCCGGACCGACAATACACATAAAAGTTCATTGATAAAAACGGCATGGGAATTCCCCACAGGGGAACCCCGAACCAAAATTTTTAAAAAAAATGACGTGGGGGGGTCCACCTAAATTCCATACCAGACCCTTCAGGTCTGGTATGGATTTTAAGGGGAACCCCGGCCAAAAAAAAAAAAAAAAACGGTGTGGGGTCCCCCCAAAATTCCATACCAGACCCTTATTCGAGCACGCAACCTGGCAGGCCGCAGGAAAAGAGGGGGGGACGAGAGAGCGGCCCCCCCTCCTGAACCGTACCAGGCCACATGCCCTCAACATTGGGAGGTGCTTTGGGGTAGCCCCCAAAACACCTTGTCCCCATGTTGATGAGGACAAGGGCCTCATCCCCACAACCCTGGCCGGTGGTTGTGGGGATCTGCGGGTGGGGGGCTTATCGGAATGTGGAAGCCCCCTTTAACAAGGGGACCCCCAGATCCCACCCCCCCCGTGTGAAATGGTAAGGGGTACCCCTACCATTTCACTAAAAAACTGTCAAAAATGTTAAAAATGACAAGAGACAGTTTTTGACAAGTCTTTATTTAAATGCTTCTTCTTTCTTCTTTCTTCTATCTTCCTTCATCTTCTTCTTCTTCTTCTGGCTCTTCTGGTTCTTCCTCCGGTGCTCTCGTCCAGCATCTCCTCCGCGGCGTCTTCTATCTTCTTCTCCTCGGGCCGCTCCGCACCCATGGCATGGGGGGAGGCTCCCGCTCTTCTCTTCATCTTCTTCTCTTCTTCATCTTCTTCTTCATCTTCTTCTCTTCTTCTCTTCTTCATCTTTTTCTCCGGGCTGCTCCGCACCCATGCTGGCATGGTTGGAGGCTCCCGCTTTGTGACGTGTCTCCTCTTCTGACGGTTCTTGAATTACGGGGGGCGGGGCCACCCTCTGACGCACGGGACATGACGGGACTTCCCTGTGGCATTCCCCGTGACGTCACAGGGAAGTCCCGTCAAGTCACTGTGAGTCAGAGGGGGGCGAAGAAGAAGATGAAGGAAGATAGAAGAAATAAGAAAGAAGAAGCATTTTAATAAAGGAATTGTCAAAAACTGTCTGTTGTCATTTTTAACATTTTTGACAGTTTTTTAGTGAAATGGTAGGGGTACTTTTGTATCCCCTTACCATTTCACACAGGGGGGGCGGGATCTGGGGGTCCCCTTGTTAAAGGGGGCTTCCAGATTCCGATAAGCTCCCCGCCCGCAGACCCCCACAACCACCGGCCAGGGTTGTGGGGATGAGGCCCTTGTCCTCATCAACATGGGGACAAGGTGTTTTGGGGGGCTACCCCAAAGCACCCTCCCAATGTTGAGGGCTTGTGGCCTGGTACGGTTCAGGAGGGGGGGCGCTCTCTTGTCCCCCCTCTTTTCCTGTGGCCTGCCAGGTTGCGTGCTCGGATAAGGGTCTGGTATGGAATTTTGGGGGGACCCCACGCGTTTTTTTTAAATTTTGGCCGGGGTTCCCCTTAATATCCATACCAGACCTGAAGAGCCTGGTATGGAGTTTAGGGGGACCCCCACGTCATTTTTTTTTTAAATTTTGGTTCGGGGTTCCCTGTGGGGAATTCCCATGACGTTTTTATCAATGAACTTTTATGTGTATTGTCGGACCGGCAATGCAATAGCCGCAAGTAGTTTTAAATGACTTTTTTTCTTTGAAATGTCATTTTGCTGTCAGACTGTTCTAAACACAGGAAACATGCGCCCCTTTACAGGCATACTATAGACACCCCCCAGCTAAGAAATATAAAGGGATATTACACTTTTATTGTTTGACTTTAAGCATTATTAAAATCACTGCTCCTGAAAAAACGGAAGTTTTTAAAACGTTTTTTTGCATTGATCCATGTCCCCTGGGGCAGGACCCAGGTCCCCAAACACTTTTTATGACAATAACTTTGATATAAGCCTTTAAAATTAGCACTTTTGATTATTCATGTTCGTGTCCCATAGACTTTAACGGTGTTCGCGTGTTCGAACAAACTTTTTTCCTGTTCGCATGTTCTGGTGCGAATCAAACAGCGGGGGTGTTTGGCTCATCCCTACTAGCTATACACATAAGGATTTGTAAACTGTTTTAAAATCTATTGTCAGAATCAATATAATTGATCTAAACCTAATTGAATTTGTCATCAGCAAACATTTTTCGTTTATAACCTGGTCAAAATCAATTGTTTGTCCCAGTTATCTGATCCTTGCTTATTCTGATAAATGTTAAAGTGTATGACTAGCAAAACTATTCACTTAATGTTTAAACAAGTTTTTATTTATATTTTGGTCTTTCTGTCCCTCTTGGTAATGGTCTCTACTGTGTACCGTATGGGAACAATCACTTTCTTTAGATTTAGTTACATAGTTTGTTGGGTTGATAAAAAGACAGAAGTCCATCTAGTTCATCCAATAAACATATAAGCAAATAGATATATACATATACACAATCCTATACCCACAGCTGATCCAGAGGATGGCAAAACAACGCAATAAAGCATGATCCAATTGGCTCCAGCATAAGAAAAGAAAATTCCTTCCTGATCTCCCAGGAGGCAATTGGATATTCCCTGGATCAACAATTCCTGATGTTATTATCCAGTTATTATTTGTGTATTTAGGAATATATCCAGCTCTTTTTTAAAACAATCTACTGAGCAGGCCAGTACTAGCTCTTGAGGGAGTCTAGTCCACATTTGCACAGCTTTTACAGTGAATAAGCCTTTCTGTATATGGAAGTAAAAAGGAATTTTCCTCCAGATGTAAAGAATGCTCCCTTGTCCTCTGTAATGATCTCAAAATGAATAACTCTACACCACTATGTTCACCATATGGAGTATGGAGTGTATATGTATTTATACACGGTAAACATATTTTCCCTTAATGACCTGTTCTCAAGAGAGAATAAGTATTCTAGTGTATACGAATCTGTGGGCAGCCAAGGACATAACACATAACCGGGTGGCTGCTAAAGGTTGGGAATGCTGAAGTAGCAGTCATCTGATCAAGTGGCGCATACACTTATGCCGCGGCACTTACCTTATGCCCGTACACATGACCGGACTTTCCGGCAGAAAAGGTCAGACGGAATCATTCCATCAGACATTCTGATCATGTGTGGGCTTCATCTGACTTTTTCTTTCGAAAATTCTGAGGGACCTAGAAATAGAACATGTTTCAAATATTTCCGACGGAATCAGTTCCTATCGGGAAAACCGCTTGTCTGTATGCTGTTCCAACGGACCAAAAACGACGCATGCTCTGAAGCAAATACGAGACGGCAACTATTGGCTACTGGCTATTGAACTTCCGTTTTCTAGTCCCGTCGTACGTGTTGTACGTCACCAGATCTAGACGGTCGGACTTTGGTGTGATCGTGTGTGGGCAAGACAGTTTCAGCGGAACTCTGTCGAAACTCCGTCGGAAAGTCCTTCAGAGTTTTTTCTGACGGAAAGACCGGTCATGTGTACGCGGCATTACATATCAAAAGTTGAATTCTAGGAATTCAGCTCCTTTGTAAAAAGTGAAGGTACACTATGAGTTAAGTCCAAGGAGGTGCATGACATCTCCTGGGCTTTTCCCTATCATTTACAGCTGACAGTTTTATTGCACTCCCAGAAGAGGCTATGGCTGTATTTCTGGGAGCCCGACACTGATACTTTAGGTCTAAGCAGCTTCAATATTAGAGTTGGTGCAGCTGCTATGCCTGCAATTTTTACAAAGTAGCTTTAAAGCATTTAAGGCATATGACAGGCAGATTCAGAATTTTTAAGCCTGCCATCGGTGGTCTACTGCAATCACAGATGCTCTTTTCTCACTGGTGTCCTAGGCACCAAAACTGTCACAATTTTAGGACACAAAAGAAATGCAGTTACAATTGCTGGTTGGTGTATTACCTCCTTACATTGATTGTTGGTTGAGAGGTGTATCTTTTCAGTGATGCTCAGAAGAGAAGTAATCCCTTACATTTATGGTCATTGTAGTGCACCCTTATTTATGGTCATTGTAGTGCACATACCTATAGAAATGCATGTATTATTTATTAAAAAAAGCATTTAAAGGAGAACTCATTCAATCCAATGGGCCTGTGTGTATCTAATTTGCATAGTCAATACATCTCCTAACTCAGCAATCATGTGGTAGGATTCACCCCTTTTTATAAATGCTCTTGTTTAAGCCCCATCCATCCTAAATCATTTACTTAAAGGGCATAGTCAAAAATGTAGACCCAGTTGCAAATCCTCTACTTACAATGCACAAATTATCTCTAAACAAAAGTGAATTTTTACAGTGGTGGTCAGTGTGTCCCTTTACATTGGTGTTAGTGTAGTGCTACCCCTACATCAGTGGTTAGTGTAACACAGCCCTTACATGGGTGGTCAGTAAAGTGCCCCTCCTAAATCAGGGGTCACTGGTCAGTATAGCTCTGCAGTTACATCAGTGGTCAGTGTAGCAGCACATGCATGGATTGTGCGTATGCTGCCATGGATAGTGACCAGGAAAATAAGATTTCAGAGTGTGCCTTTATGCTGCAATATGCCCGTTTTTACACTGCTGTCTGACTGATGTGGATCGGCTGTGCTCCATCCTAATTTGACCCATAAGGGAAAGCTTTTGTGACCCTCTATAACCAAAGGGTCCCTGCTACAAGGTGAGAGGCCATCCTTTGCATTGGTGGAGGGTGCACTGAAAGTCACTGAAATGTCAGCATGAAGTCACACTGCACCTGATTGGATTTATTGAATGTTTATGGACTATTATGGTTGTTTTTTCTAGCGCTGCACCATCTGTTTATTATTTCTGTTTAGGGATTTGATTTTTGAACCTGGTGTTCAGCTGCTGTGTCTTATATACATATATGCGCTGATTTGTTTCCTTTTTGAGTGGTCAGTGTAGCGCTAACATTTACGGTCAATGTAATGCTGCCCTTATATCGGTGATCAGTGTAGAGCTTTCTTACACTCTTATAGGGCGTACACATGGTCGGACTTTGTTTGCAGTAGCATTATCAAAAATCGAAATATCCATTTCAGATAAAACAGGCCTGTGTAAAACCAACAAGAAAGCCAAAAAACTTGAACTTACAAAGTTCACATTAGGTAAAACCTGAAGGCTATATCAGACATCAGTATTTAGGAACTGGGTTTGATAAAGCGTTCAGATGGGGGGAAATCACTCCTGGAAAAGCCAAATTTGGAAGATGCACACCAATTTACGAATGTCAACATGTGCTATCTGCCATCAGGGGGGATCAAGGGACGTGTTTTGGGGGAGCAAGCCCTTCCTCAACGCGACTTTATAATTGAGGAAGGGGTTGCACCCCCAAAACGCGTCCATTGATCTCCCGTGATGGCAGATAGCACATGTTGGCACACTGTGTGCATCCTCCAAATTTGGCTTTTCTAAACATTGCAAAAAATTTTAAAATCTTGAACCACAATACAAAAAGTGATTTTGTGGGGTTTAAATTCACCCCAAAACATCAATGATGTTATTATATTTTTTAATAACATCATGGATTTTTTGCTGGATGTTTTGCAGTTCGGCATTACACCCCATGATCTCCCCGATCAGGATCTGGGCACTTTCAGAAGTAAAGCGTTGGGGATCCACAACCTCACGATCACCTAAAAAGAGATAAATAAAAAAAAAAAAGGTCTCAAAAATCTGCCACCATCCATCTCTTTTACCTGAGCCTGTGGTCGCAGACACTCACCTGTTGTGGTGCCAATCTCCACCACATCTTGTTCTTCCTCCTGCTCAGCTTCGTTTGGGGGTATTTCACCTTCTTCCATAGGTGGGGGGTGTCTGGTCTCCTCGGATGAGGGGTGTCCTCCGAGTCTTTTCTCCCCTATGTAAAACAAAAATGGTATAATTAGCACACAGATATTTGATGGCAGAACTAGAAATAGTAAACATTGCTTGGAAGTGGGGTACAATTGTCTATTTTAGCAGAGTTCCAAGATGTATATTTTTTATTGGCCTTTGTCAAGCTGCAATACTTTACCTGTTTGGTACAAGCTTCACAGATGTAGCCCCCCCTATAGTATACACTGGAGCACCTGTGTGCTAATAAAAATGGTGTTCTTGTGTCCCACACTAGTGCTCCAGTGTCCAGATGTGAAAACAGCTGCTCAGTGTTCTCTTCTTACACACAATCTAGTTGGCATTTCATTCTAGTAACAAACCCATCTACACAAACAAATATTTGGCATCCAAGTAGGCCCAAAAAAAATGTGTGAAAATGCATATGGCCTAAACAATGGTGTTCTAGAGGCCGAAAGAAAAATGTTGGATACGAACGAATAATGGGCCCATGAACATTAAAGTTGCCCTTTTAAACGTTACAATTAATAAAAGCATATGGAGCAGAACGAATGGAATAAAGACAGAAAGAATAGGAACACAGCACATCTACTTACTTTTTTGCAGCACTCTCCGGATCTTTCGGTACTGCTCTGGCTCTCTCAACTTCAGGTCCGACCACCGCTTCCTGAGCTGATCTTTAGATCTTCGTACCCCGAAATTCCTGTGAAGGCTTTTGATCACTTTAGCAATGATTTTGGCCTTTCGGATGTTGGGGTGGGGGTAAGGCCCATATTTTCCGTCATAGTCGGACTTCCTCATGATGTCGATCATCTCCAACATCTCCCCAAAGGACATATTTGTGGCCTTAAAACGTCTCCTTCTGGATCGGGACATGCCTGGATCCGGGCTTTCCTCCTCCTCGTTGCTATAATTAGCACACACCTGCTCTAAATCCGCTATCATGCTCTTCACCCACTGCACCGAACGAAAAGGGGTGGGGAGTAGACTAGAAAGAACGCCAGGGGCGGGCGGAGTTACACGCATGCGCAGTGTGTATAAAGCGTAACACGCGTGCGTATTACGTACGATCTGTGAGCGGAGGAAGGAGCATTGGATGCGCCGATCGTAAGAACGAAGGTAAGAGACAAACTTGTGCCTATACTGCTTCTACATTGAAGCCTATATTGTAACAAGATTAGGAGAGTTTTGTCTGACATTAGGCTTTGTCTTGTGTTGTGTCTTGCAGTGAACATGGATATGCTACTCAAAGATAATGACTTCATGTCAGTATTCATAGATATGTTAAGGGAGCTGCCCTGTCTGTGGGAGATTAAACACCCCCATTTCAAGAACCAAGCAAAGAGGAAGGCAGCACTGGTGCAATTGTGTGAAATTGTGAAGCAGGTGATCCCCACGGCAGACATCACCTATTTAAAGATATTAATTGGTTGCCTGAGGAGTACATATCTGAGGGAGCGCAAGAAAGTCCTGGATTCACAGAGATCCGGAGCAGCAGATGACATCTATGTCACCAGGATGTTGTACTACGACAGGCTGCACTTTCTGGCAGGCCAGACTGAACCCAGGCCATCCCTCTCCAGTCTTCCTTCCACGCTTCCTCCCCCCCCCGGCTGAGGCTTCTGACGCCCAACCTGGGCCTTCCAGGCCACATGTGGAGGAGCCCAGATTGAGCCAGGTATAGCATTCCTCTAAAGATTTCTGCTTGTCCAATCAATGATGTAACTAGATGTTAGTTGAGAGTACTAATTTATGATTGTGATTGATGATGCAACAACTAAAACCATGTCCCCTTTTCATACACAGGGAAGTCTCAGCCAGGAGGTGGCCGGGCCGAGCCGGCTGGCTGATCTGCAGGTCCCTCCACCCCCCCTGAAAACAGAAAGTGGCAGTAGGAGGAGTGTCCTAGAGGTGGCTGCTATAGGATTCTTTTGGAGGGCTACAGAGGTCCTGGGAGCACCCCACACCATGGAGGAGAACATTGCTGCCTTCATTGCATATAAAATGCAGAGGATGGAGAAGGGCCAAAAAGTAATGTGTGAGGCCCTCATATTGGAGGCTCTGGAGAAAGGTATGAGGGGCCAAATTACACCTCAGACACACCTTCGCGATAGTCCTCCTCCTCCTCCTGCAGGTCCTCCTCCTCCTCCTCCCTCTCCTCCAGGTCCTCCCAGTCCTCCTCCAGGTCCTCCCAGTCCTCCTCCTCCTGCAGGTCCTCCTCCTCCTCCTCCTCCTCCTCCTCCTCCTTCTCCTCCAGGTCCTACTCCTCCTCCTGCCACATCTCCAACTGCACAGCCACAGCTGGGAAGGAAGCGTGAAAGGAAGACCAGAGAGTGATTGCCCTGGGTTCAGTCTGGTCGGCCAAAAAATGCAGCCTCTTGTGGTACCACAGCCTGGGGACACAGATGTCATCTGCTGCTATCCGGATCTCTGCGAATTCTGGACCAGACTGCCCTCCCTTACATATGGACTCCTCAGGCCACCAATTTTGATGTTGAAGAATTGATGTCTGCCGTGGGGGTCCCAGGCTTCACTAATTTCTCCTGTTGATCCAGTGTTGCCTTCCTCTTTGTTTGGTTCTGATCCCTTAATAAAGGATTTTTGTTTTGAATTATACTCTCCTATGTGTTTTACTTCAAAAATGACAGTTGGTTTGTGAGGATTCAGGTACATTTCAAATATACAATGTGAAATGAACAAGGGACACCAACACCAAACAATCTCCTGGAGATTAAATAATAAAAGATATTAATGGTGTTGGGGTAACTTGACACACAAAACACACACAAAAATATTCTGGAGTAAAAATAAAAATAACATTGAACAAAGATCAGCCTTGGAAAAAATCCAAACATTAAATAAAAAAAAATGCTTAAAATCCAAAAAAAAAAAAAAAAAAAATATATAAAACTGTCAGATGTGACAACTAATAACAATATATTCAGGGAATCCCACTAAAAAAACACAAATAAAACTTTGTGAGAAGTGTGTGTGAATATGAGCAGCAAAACTACTTAATTCTTGTCACATTATAAAGAAGAAGAGAGTGCGCTGTATTAAACCATTTTGAACATTGTAGTGTGACGAAAGTGCTGTATCCATTGCGAACGCTAAGTTTACCAGAACGAGCTGTCCCGTCTCAGAATTTCTTCTGAGCATGCGTGGCACTTTGTGCGTCGGAACAGGCCACACACGGTCGGAATTGACGCGATCGGATTTTGTTGTCGGAAAATTTTATCTCCTGTTGTCCAACTTTGTGTGTCGGAAAATCCGATGGAAAATGTCCGATGGCGCCCACACACGGTCGGAATTTCCGACAACACGCTCCGATCGGACATTTTCCATCGGAAAATCCGACCGTGTGTACGGGACATTACACTGCTGGTCAGTGTAGTGTCACCCTTACATTGGTGGTCAGTGTAGTGCCTTCTTACACTCTGGTGGTCAGAGAAATGCCCTTTCTACATTGTTGCCCAGTGGAGTGCTGCACTTACATTGGTGGTTAGTGTAGTGCCTGCTTTAAATCAGTGGTTAATGTAGTGCTATGGTTACATCAGTGGTCAATGTGGTGCAGCTATAACATTGATAGTCAACGTAGTGCATCCATAATATTGATGTCCAATGTAGTGCTGCTCTTACGTTGGTGGTCAGTGCAGAGCTCTCTTATACTGTTGGTCTGAGTAGTTCCTCCATTATAGTGGTCGTCAGTGTAGTGCCACAATGATAACCTGTGTAGAGCCACTATTAAATTTGTAGTCAATGTAGGGCCACTATTACATTGGTGGTTAGTGTAATGCCACCATTACATTGGTAGTCAGTCTAGTCAGTGGTAAAGTGCCCCTTTACATTAATAGTGAGTGGAGTTGAGCTGCCTTACAGTGATGGCCAATAGTGCTCGCTTACAGTGGTGGGAGCTAAATATATCATTGGTGTAAGTGGATACTTACCTGAGAGGAGAAGCCCCATGTCCAGCACCCTGGCTCTAATGTTGGTGCAGAAGAATTTGCCCAGGATTGCCTGCACATCAAACTGAGGCCACTAAGCAGTGATGCCCTTGATTTTGACTTTACCATTGTTTTCAGTGCATGTTCCTAAAAAAAAATAACTAAAAAAAATGTGTAAGCTTTATTATTGTCTTTAAGTGTCCCACAGACAATACAACAACCAGGGCAGACAGCTCCCGCCCAACATTATGCTATTGGTATGACACTGGGTGGAGTGTAGTGTAGTTTTGAAAGGCTGTTTGCTGTTGCTGCTGGCAAAACATCATATAGTACAGTAGAAGAAAAAAAGTTAAAGTCAGTCTAGCATACCAGAATTACCAGATTATAAGACTATTTGACCAAGTGTAGAATAACATAGACATAACTGACTTTGTTTAAACTCCAAATAAAAAAAAAATATATGTCCCTAGTATTTTGACCCTGCATCTGCTTTTAATTTAACTTTGGTATAAAAATATGTCCTACTTTGTTCCCCACCCATTAATGCATTTTCCTGATGTCAA
This sequence comes from Lithobates clamitans, assembly GCA_037952925.1. Lineage (NCBI taxonomy): Eukaryota > Metazoa > Chordata > Amphibia > Anura > Ranidae > Lithobates > Lithobates clamitans. The sequence goes on along the minus strand of JBBGZY010000361.1, from coordinate 1,953,488 downwards.
ATGCTGTAATGTTGCAGTCTCACTTATACTGAACTTATTATAGCTTACTTTTAAAGACTTTTTATGAATTCTTCTCTTTAGTTTTCTTCCATAATCAGTTCCCAAAGATGATTGTTAGCAACTGGTGTGCAATGTAACACCTGTACAATGTACACCCTAACGCACATGTTATTTGATTTTTATTACTTAAGTAGAAAACTCTTATCAGATGCTAAGGCTACGATTCAATTCTACTTTTACTGTATATCTTTCCAAACCATTGAAATCACTCTGATGATATGCCACTGAAATTTAGCAGAATGCGGCTTAGACTTTGGCAAAGGGCTTGGAAACATCTGTAGAATTGCCTGTCTTGGCTTTGTGATATTCACTTGGGATTTATAAACAAAACAAATGAGAAACGTAGCTAAAATGCAATTGTCAGCCATTTTACCAATCACTTTCATTTGGAACATTTAGATTTAAAAATGATTACTTGCAAAATCAAATGTATTTTAACATTGTTGGTGGTAAAGTACTGTATTTATTAGCATAATAACTGTATCACGCCATAGCTCGCATTAATCTGCTAAAGGAAACCTTTAAAGGGATAAACATTGTTGTGGAAATTTTATGAAGATGTATTTTAATATGTATTGTCATAGAGTCTCCCAGTGTTAGTTGTCCCGCAACCCGCTCTAAAGAGCTGACTGGGGCAGACAGACGCTGGTTGAGATCCGTTAGGTAGTGGAAAACTTACTGTTGTTGGAGAGAGGTGTTTGCGGAGTGAGGATATGCCTGCCGGCGAAAGGGCCCCTGTGTGATGCACAGACGTTCATCTGGGTGGGTTTGTTCGCTCTGCAAACACATTATCGGTTCAGCTGATGTGCGCTCTTGTCATCCCTGTATGCCTGATCAACATATTTATGGTGTCATGAGTATACACCTGCAGATAATCTCTCATCAGCAGGAATTGTAGCCATTGTTTCATTGGTTGTTGTATAAGTTAATTTTTCCTGTGTTGACATTCACATCCTGTGTTGTTACATCCTGTGTTGTTACATCCTGTGTTGTCACATCCTGTGTTGTCATATCCTTATTTGGTCATATCCTGTGAGGTCACATCTTGTGTAGGAGGCGATTGGCTGTTGGAGGCAGGGCTTCCAGTTTGTGGCTTCCTGTTTGTGTGTGAATAAAAGCAAGAACCGCTGCCCAGGATGAGGACATAAGAATGTGGTAATGTCTGTTTACTGGGGAAAGGGGGAGACATGGGTTACTTAAGGATACATTTTACCAAAAGGCTGGATGGGCTCTTAATAGCCCAAGAGTATAGTGGGTTTATCCATGACAACATAAAGTCTGCCATTCAGAAAATGCTAGTGGCCTGCCTGTTTCCTGGTTGTACTTTGAGTCACCAATCTAGAACCAAAAAAGACAAAATTTGAGTGCTGCTCAGGTAGAGAGGTAAAGTCCCTAGACTGCTGTGAGTGCAGGCAGGGAGAGGGAGCTCATCCTAGCTCCAGGCTGCAGCAATGTCAAAGAAAAATATACATAAGCATCATGAAGCAGACCCATGTGCATCAAGTGAGATGAAATGAATCCCCAGCCTGAACTCCATCCAGGCCATACCTCCAATGCATTTCGCTCTTCCCTTTGGAGCTTAATCATGGGGAACACCAACCTAGAACATATATTGAGATTAAGGACATCTGACTTTAATATGATTTTCCTGGTCTACATACCATACATGTTCGAGGCCAATGACTTAAGTTATTGACTGTAGTGGGACAACATAATACCCTGTCAACTCGCTTTTGCAGAACAAGTTCAGCTATGACAGGCTACAGGTTTCTCACAAGAAAGGTTTACTTTAAGTAGATGATATTGTTATCATCAGAATAGACCAGACTTTTTTCAACCAGGTCCCCATGAAACCTTAGGAATCCTCCTGATTTTGCTAGGAGATCTTTGAGCAGTGAGCAAAGCCAAAATTGATCTCTCACTTACACTGATCATCAATGCAAGTAGGCACTGCCACAGCCTTTACTGAAAACAATTTTGTTATATGGAGTGGGAGGGTGGGAATTATTCCTCTCAGTTGTCTTCATTTTCCGCTTCTGGAGGTGGTTGCTGTGACTGAGTGACCAGAGCTTGCTTTGAATGGGTGAACCAGTCTGAGTGGGCACTCGCACAGATTTGCTCACTGGCAAGGGGTGGTTGCAGTTCCAGGTTTTTAAAAGCCCTGTCTTTCCCTCTGGGCAAATCGAATACACAGGAAGGTCAGGTAACTGACCACAAACAATGTACAGCTGCAGGCTCCATCTGGCAGCTAGGTTTCCCAGTAGCACTCTGTCACCTGGTTTTATGTCACAAACTCTAACTCTGAGATCATATCTTCTTTTGTTTTGCTGTCTGTGGGTGTCAGGAGCAGTTTGAGCCTTCTTGTAGGCAGAGTTATGTGTCTTTCAAAGGCAGTCGACATAAACTTTGTATGCTGCAGCCAGCATTCCATTTATAGGGATGCCAGATGCACTGGTAACTGAGCTTCTCTTCCAAACATAAGCATATAAGGTGAATACCCTGTTACATCATGCTTCATGCTGTTGAAGGCATGAACCATAGCTCATAGATATCTACTCCAATGTTTCCATTCAGTTGTAAGCATAAGCATGCCCTGCAAACACAGAATGGTAGTTTAATTGCTCAGGCTGTGGGTCTCCTTGAGACTGGTAAGGAGTAGTTTGTGACTTCTATTCCCCCAGCATGTCTAATAGGTCTTTGATGAGTTTGTTCCCATATTCTCTAACTTGTTCTGAGTGGATCTTCTGTGGCAATCTAAAATGGACAAAACTGTTTTCTACTAAGACTTTTGCTACAGTGGAGGCTTTTTGGTCCTCTTTCAGGAAAGCTTAAGCATATTGAATGAAATGGTCGATCACCGCAAAGGTGTTCCCCTGTCCACTTGTATCAGGCATCAAGCACAGGAAACCAATGCACATTAACTCCATGGGTCTTTGTCTTTTGCAGGTGGCCCATTGGGGTGGCTCTAGCTGGTAAGGTTAACCACTGTATACACCAGGGACAAGAACAGCAGTAGCTCTCCACTCTATGCTTCTGTTCAACTCTATGACACTTCAGGATCTTGGCCTGGTGGGAATGGCTTCCAACATTTTGGGGTCAGTGGCAATTCTTTCAGGGGAAACAATATGCCCAAGGCAAGTAACAGACAGCTGACAGAATTAGCACTTTACCAGGGGAAGTTTCAGCTCTTCCTCATGAAGTCACTTTATTACTTTCTCCAAGCATTGTCCATGTTCCTCATAACCTTGGAATCTGGACCTGAAGTCTGTTCTTTAAATTTAGAGATATTGGGGTGTTGGCTGGGTAGAAATGATTCACAGGAATATTATCTTTCACCCCCCCCCCCCCACTGAAACAGAATGTAAAATAAGGGTAGCTGGGTTCACCTGCCCAAGCAGTACTTAGGGCAGTAACGTCTCTGGATAGTCAGTGGTGCTGCAGACACTGACAGGAACCCTCCCTTAAATGCTTCCATTGATATCACTTTGGAAATCAGCTATATATCAGCATCTCTTTTTTTTTTTAGGATTTTTCTCTAATATGACATAGGGTCCCAGAAGTTTCTACTTAACTTCACCAAGGCTCAAAGAAAATCCTCTCCATTGAGATCCAGTCACAATCTCCTGACATGCGAATTGAATGCAGGGAAAACTGCATTCAATTCTCAATAGTGTGAACCCAGCCTAAAAGCACACATTTAGCAAAGTTATCACATCCATGTCACGGAAACTGCAAATAACAGCTATTCGAAATGGCGGAGACAGAGGATTCTGTAACTGTACACTGTACTGTTTTTTATATAGGAACTTTGAAACCTAATGATCATCTAGCACAGGGGTGTCAAACTCAAGTTAATCGCAGGCCGCATTATGGTTGCCCTCAAAGGGCAGTTATATCTGTAAGGCTAAAGAAATGTATCTACTCTCTATCATTTTTAATGGCCTCTGCATTTGATTATTACTGGATTTAGTAATAAATTAAGACTTAAACTGTGAAGGGCAGGTGTAGACCGGCACAGAGCCCACTCACACATCTGTAGCAGATGATGCAAGTCTGAAAAGGAGAATCGCACACCACTGTTTTCATCCACAAGAAACTTTTTTAGAGACTACACAGACAAGAGGCCCCCCACCATCAGATGGTCCAGAGTCCTGCACCCCCCTTACCTAGTGCCGCTGCTGAGAAGAAGCTGGGGACATAGCAGGAAAGCAGAAAGTGCAGGGTCTGGAGAAGGCTTAGAGCAGGGCCAGCTGCCATAGTCTACCACATTTTCTTTTCACCATGTGAGTCGGCTACTCTTGGTTCTTCATTTTCTTCACTTTTCTTAGATTTTTTTTTACCTCAGACGAAGCTCTATTTGAAGAGTGAAATGTGTTTGGGTGATTTGATTTTGGGAGCACCTTCTGACTTTAATTTCATTTGGATTCACATGATTTAATTTTTGTCCTGACAAATTCTTTCCCCCCTCCCCTCCTTTTATTTGTGGGGTGAGATATGCCTTGTGTCAATGCAGTCTTGATTAAAAGAGAAGATTTTTTCTGGATATGGTGATATATGGGGCTCATCCATCAGTGGTTATTTGTGTCCACATGGATGAGTGTACCCGTATTACATATCTGAGAGATAGATAATTTCATAGGACAGAAGACAAGATATCTTCAGTAAGGCAGTACTTACTAGCATACTTTCTCTTTTTCTGTTCATCTCATTCTTATATGTGGCTAACAGATGTGAGGAAAGACAGATATACTCACTTCTCTTGATACCAGTTGGTGTTGGTGAGTAGACCTTGAATTTATATATCCTCTAGCCTGGAGCCCTTATAATGCAAGAGGGGATTTTAACCCTCAATTGTCTATATGTATATACAGTTGTGCTCATAAGTTTACATACCCTGGCAGAATTTATGATTTCTTGGCCATTTTTCAGAGAATATGAATGATAGCACAAAAACGTTTCTTTCACTCATGGTTAGTATTTGGCTGAAGCCATTTATTATCAATCAAATGTGTTTACTCTTTTTAAATCATAATGACAACAGAAACTACCCAAATGACCCTGATCAAAAGTTTACATACCCCAGTTCTTAATACCATGTATTGCCCCCTTTAACATCATTGACAGCTTAAAGTCTTTTGAGGTATTTGTGGATGAGGCTCTTTATCTTCCCAGATGGTAAAGTTGCCCATTCCTCTTGGCAAAAAGCCTCTAGTTCCTGTAAATTCTTGGGCTGTCTTGCATAAACTTCACGTTTGAGATCTCCACAGAGTGGCTCAATGATATTGAGGTCAGGAGACTGAGATGACCACCCCAGAACATTCACTTTATTCTGCTGTAGCCAATGACAGGTCGACTTGGCCTTGTGTTTTGGATCATTTTCATTTTGGAATGTCCAAGTACATTCCATGCACAGCTTCCTGGCTGATGAATGCAAATGTTCCTCCAGTTTTTTTTGATAACATACTGCATTCATCTTGTCATCAATTTTGACCAAATTTCCTGTGCCTTTGTAGCTCACACATGCCCAAAACATCAATGATCCACAGTTTCACAGTAGGAATGGTGTACCTTTCATCATAGGCCTTGTATACTCCTCTCCAAATGTAGTGTTTATGGTTGTGGCCAAAAAGCTCAATTTTGGTCTCACCAAATGACTTTGCCATGTAAATGCCATGTCAATGCCATGTAAATGCTTGAACGTGAAAACCTGTAATTCTGTTATCTCCATGTACATTTTGTAAAGGATTTGCCCTATACACATTATATAGGAAAAAAAGTTGGAACGTTGTGAATCAAACAGAAACGAAACAAAAAGCTCAATTTTGGTCTCACCACTCTAAAGGACTTTGTGCCAGCAGGTTTGAGGCTTGTCTCTGTGCTGTTTGGTGTATTGTAAGCGGGATACTTCGTGGCATTTACGTAGTAATGGCTTTCTTCTGGCGACTTGACCATGCAGCCCATCTTTCTTCAAGTGCCTCCTTATTGTGCATCTTGAAACAGCCACACCACATGTAATCAGAGAGTCCTGTATTTCACCTAAAGTTATTTGTGGGTTTTCTTTGCATCCCGAACAATTTTCCTGGCAGCTGTGGCTGAAATTTCAGTTGGTCCACCTGACCGTGGTTTGGTTTCAACAGAACCCCTCATTTTTCACTTCTTGATTGGAGTTTGAACACTGCTGATTGGCATTCTCAATTCCTTGGATATCTTTTTATATCCCTTTCCTGTTTTATACAGTTCAACTACCTTTTCCCCAACTGCCAGTTCATATGTCCACTTCTGTTCCTATGCAGTTGCAGTAAATTGTACACGAATTAAAGTTCAATAAAGCACAACTACCCCGCGACAAGACAACACAACTTGGCGCTCTCATAGAATGTTGCAGTGAAGAGTATAACAGTAGCCTAACAGTAGTAACTTCAGATCAGTCATCACCCATATCCTTCTGGCAGCTCGCCCCCCAATACTCCGCAACTAGAGTGACACTCTCCTTTAAATCCCTCTGACGTGGTAAAACTGGTCCACCGGAATTATATATCCGAACGCCTTATAGCGATTAACTCTTTAACATGTAAGAAATTTGATGAGTATTGGTTGATATGGACAAAAAATACAATAGCCTATGATACCCTTTTGTGCTGTTTACATTGCCAACAACGATTGTTATATCTAAGAAGTCACAGGGTGTGACATACTATATACCAATGTGCAATGTGTGTATTTACTTGCTTGTTTTTTATTGAGTTTTCCAGGTTTTTAACAAACTATTAGAGAAAAAAAAAAAAAAAGAGTATAACAGTAGGTCTTGGGCACACCATCATCATTTGTCTTTAGCAGTGGAATGTGGCCTGTCTAGTACGTATGCATATGGAGAAGCTTCCAGTTAGGATGATGTGTCTCTGTACTTTCCCTACTCATCTGGAACCTCTCCATGCCACTAATGACAGACAGGTGACCTGTCCCTACACTACCCACACACGAAATGCAAGCCAAGACCAGGAGCCAGGGTCTTATATAGACACTGCCTGACCCAACATGGCCACCACAGTCATATGGGCTGACAGCATCCAATCGGATTTCTGCCCCAGTGACCCAGGAAACCATACAGGAACCATGTTCCTCTTGACTTCCTCTTCTTCTGCAATGTCGCTGCAGTTGGAGAAAGTAAACTTGCAGCATACCCGTCCCCTTCCTACTTCTCTCCAACCAGTAACAGGCAGGCAGTACAGTGTGACTCGCAAGGGCCTGCAGTAGTCCAGCAGAGCCAGTAGCATGGTTGCCTTGCAGTGGCATATCTAAGGTATCGCAGCCATGGCAAGTGCCATGGGTGCCATGGTCGGCGGCACAAAAGCAGCCCCCGCACGAGAAAAACCCATTTGTCCTCCCGCGGCCACCTGCCGGACTAATATAGCCCCCCGGCGCCGCGGCTGGCCTGCTGGAGCACAGCGCCGGTGTTCTGTCAGATACCTGTTACCTGACCTGGGCTGTTGGGCTCAGCTTAGGCTGAGGGAGGCTCTATCAGCAGGGAGAGGCGAGGCCGGGAGCTCCACTGATGGTCTGACCCTGCCCCGCCCCATGTAGTCTATGTGCTCGGAGCAGAGTGGGAGCTCTGACATCGCCTCTCCTGGACTTCTGAGAGCCCCGTCCTGGACCGTGAAAATCCCCGCCCCTACCGCCGAAAGCCCCACCCCCGGACCTCTGAGAGTGGGAGGTGAGCCCGGCTGGCCAGGTCGGTCTTTCTGACAATATACACTGCCTGTAGACTCACTGTTATGCTAAACCCTCCCTGACAATGTTGTTTACCCCCTGTATAGCTGTGCATTGCTGAAAGTTCGAATTTTAAAAATGGCTATTTGATCATCTCCCGTAGTCGCATCTGCAGTCTGGTCATCTCCTGTTGTCGCATCCGCAATCTCTGGTCATCTCCTGTAGTCGCATCTTTAGTCTCTTGTCATCTCCTGTAGTCGCATCTTTAGTCTCTGGTCATCTCCTGTAGTCGCATCCGCAGTCACTGGTCATCTCCTGTAGTCACATCTGCAGTCTGGTCATCTCCTGTAGTCGCATCTGCAGTCTGGTCATCTCCTGTAGTCACATCTGCAGTCTGGTCATCTCTTGTAGTCGCATTTGCAGTCTCTGGTCATTTCCTGTAGTCACACCTGCAGTCTGGTCATCTCCTGTCGTTGCATTCGCAGTCTTTGGTTATTTCCTGTAGTCGCATCCGCAGTTGCTGGTTATTTCCTGTAGTCGCATCCGCAGTCTCTGGTTATTTCCTGTAGTCGCATCTGCAGTCTCTGGTCATCTCCTGAAGTCGCATCTGCAGTCTGGTCATCTCCTGTAGTCGCATTTGCAGTTTCTGGTTATTTGCTGTAGTCGCATCCGCAGTCTCTGGTCATCTACTGTAGTCGCATCTGCAGTCTCTGGTCATCTCCGGTAGTCGCATCTGCAGTTTCTGGTCATTTCCTGTAGTCGCATCTGCAGTCTCTGGTCATCTCCGGTAGTTGCATCCGCAGTTTCTGGTCATCTCCTGTAGTCGCATCTGTAGTCTGGTCATCTCCTGTAGTCACATCCGCAGTCTCTAGTTATTTCCTATAGTCGCATCTGCAGTCTCTGGTCATCTCCGGTAGTCGCATTCGCAGTTTTTGGTTATCTCCTAAAGTCGCATCCGCAGTCTACTTAAAAGTAGTACCTTCTGTTACACTGCACAAATCACTTTATTACACTTTATTTATGATATCTATGGCTATGCATATTTATTTAATCCATATTGAGCACTATATTTGATTGGCTACTTGCTTCTGCTTGGGCCTGGCACACACGCACAACTGCACATAAAAGTTTTAAGTCACCATCATGTGCGATTGTGCGTGTGTGCCAGGCAGAAGCAGCCAATCAATTATAGTGCTCAATATGGATTAAATAAATAGATATTATAAATAAAGTGTAATAAAGTGATTTGTGCAACAAGCTCATTAAAGAGTCCACATTCAGTGAAAGTTTGTGTACTGCAAACTTTGCAGTACATAAACTTTCACTGAATGTAGACTGTTTAATGAGCAGGGGCAGACTGACCCATCGGGCACTTGGGCACTTTATATAGTGCCAATCCATAATTTGTTACTTGAAAGATTAAAGAGCTCGACTTGTAGTCTTGTTAGCTGTTTTTTTTTTGTTTTGACAGAGGCGCAGTTTCAGTGCTTGCCAAAGGCGCCATTTTCATTAGATACGCCTCTGTAGCCTTGACCACTGGCTCTGATTTTTAGGTTTGCAAGCATGCAACAGGCTGGAGAATTTAACACAAAAAGCCGGCAATTTCCCAGGAATGCGCATCACTTGCCAGAACAGTAAGTATTAATCTTCCCCTTTTCCAGGATATTTCTAGCTTTATTCCAGGATAACTTTAAGAAATGAGTTACACTCTCACTTAAACCTAACATGCTTAACAAGAAAGGTACTGCAGACAGAAAGAACAAACGAGAACACTTTTGTTTTTCTATTGTACCTAAGTGCACCATGCTCAGCAAAATTGCATTCTGTTTTATGTGCTATTAAGCAATTGCCTCCTGGTGTAGTTTGTATGTATGTGTGTGTTTTCCATTTGGTTTAATCCTACCTCTGTTTACTAATTATTACATTGTCATACATCCCCTAGAAGCAAATGATGGTTCAGCGCTCATTTCCGACAGACAAGAGCCTGAGCTGTTTTCTTTTGTATAGGTGTTAGCAGCATTTGATTGTCTGAAAGTCAGTGAACCTTGCTGGACCTCTTGGGAATAAGCAATGGACTACTGGAGAAAAATACTTTTACTCTTCTCTTCTACATAATTTATGTATATTTAATTTATGTGAGGTATCACTTCTGCTTGCATTTTCATATTATGTAAGCCTGAGTGTGTTCACAGTACCCTAATGAGTAAATGCCAGTAATAATAATATACAAATGGGTTCAGATGGAATGCTGACTCTGGAAGCAAGGCAGTCTGTGAGATGTGTACTGTTGCTTTCTTTAGAAAGCATTGGCAATGCCATTAAAGATTCATGTTTACAAATCCATAGAATTATCTGTGCTTAGATTCCTTCCACTTTACCCAGCGCTGAACATTTCCTCATTTTATGGCCATCATGCAGTTAATGCAGCATAATATGAGTAATATCTGTACATAATATCTAGAATGAAGATTTTTTTACATCCTCCTTGATAAAAAGGATGGTGATCTGATTTTCCTTCTTGCCCAAGCAGTAATTAACCTCGATAAGCAGCTTAAAATGAACAGAATCTTATTTGCACGTGTCACTGCACCTGTGCTTTTTGCATTTTTATTAGATTTGGGTATTTTAGTATTTGATTTTCTATTTTTTCTATGGCAGACATTTAATGTAATTTTTTTACTTAATAATTGTAATTTGACTGTTTCTGGTCTTAACTCATTGGTTATATACAGGGCCAGATTTTCATCATTTGACCCTTTAGGCACCCAATATTTAGGCCAGAAGCACAGCGACTCTGATAAAATTAACTCTTTAATACAGGACAGTTTTTTGTTTTACTGGTCCTATCCTGGCTTACAATATTGTAAGAATGAGTTAATAAGCTTTGATTGAAATGACTGTGTTTCTGCTGATAATGGGAAAATGTATGGCTGATATACACAGTCAAAGACCACCTACTTGTCTCTGCTACTGTCTCTGTTACCTGTGGCAAGGGTCCCCTATGCCTAAACCCTGATTATATAACAGTTTATGCATGTGGCTGCTTCATCGGGTATTGTTTTTATTCAATCAAGAGGTTCTATACATAAACGTAGATCTATAACAGAAAGGGTAACCTGTCAAATGATCAGACAGGGAGTAACTAACTTGCAGTTTAATAAAAAAAGTGCAAAGTAAAAATCAATAATGCAAAACAGGGTCAGAATGAACACTGGGAATGATACAAAACATATTATGAAAGCTACACAAACATGAACTCTTCGCAACAATGGGTTTGTGGCTCAATCTGGGTAACATGTGGCTGCATAGAGGGCATGGCTTGGCAGATGACAGTACATTGAAAAAATTCTAAGACCCAGCAGCCTTTCTACCTTGTTTCTCCACTGCTAAATGCCAAAATATGGGCCGAAAGACCAAGGGAGCTTTACAGGCTAGAACTCCATCAACCACCACCTCCAGCTGCCAGAAACATATCGAACATATTCCAAACTTGGCACTATACCCAGACCAATATATCCCCAAGCAAGATGGCACCTTAGCAACAGGACGAAGAGCACAGTGAGGGCTCGCAGTCAATTTCAGAGGATGTGGTAAAGGAAATGGCCATTCTCTTACACTTGCTGACATGACATCTATTGCAGCAGTACATTAAAAACACCTTCTCATCTGCTATAACAGACCAGAGAATAGATCTTCTGTATGGGATGGGCTGTCTGTTCGAACATGAGTTCGACTCGAACATTGGCTGTTCGCCCGCTCACCAAATAGCGAACAATTTGGGGTGTTTGCGGCAAATTCGAAAGCCGCGGAACACCCTTTAAAAGTCTATGGGAGAAATCAAAAGTGCTAATTTTAAAGGCTAATATGCAAGGTATTGTCATGAAAAGTGTTTGGGGACCTCGGTCCTGCCCCAGGGGACATGTATCAATGCAAAAAAAGTTTTAAAAACGGCTGTTTTTTCAGGAGCAGTGATTATAATAATGTTTAGAGTGAAACAATAAAAGTGAAATATTCCTTTAAATTTTGTACCTGGGGGTGTCTATAGTATGCCTGTAAAGTAGCGCATGTTTCCCATATTTATAACAGTCTGAGAGCAAAATGACATTTCTAAAGAAAAAAAAAATCATTTAAAAGTACTAGCGCTAGTGCCGGCTATTAATGAATTGTCGGTCCCGACAATACACATAAAAGTCATTGAAAAAAAAATGGGTGGGGGTCCCCCAAAATTCCATTACCAGGTCCTTCAGGTCTGGTATGGATATTAAGGGGAACTCCGTGGCAAATTTTTTAAAAAAATGGCGTGGGGTTCCCCCCAAAAATCCACACCAGATCCTTATTCGAGCATGCAACCTGGTAGGGCGCAGGAAAAGAGGGGGGGACGAGAGAGCGACCCCCCCTCCTGAACCATACCAGGCCACATGCCCTCAACATTGGCAGGGTGCTTTGGGGTAGCCACCCCAAAGCACCTTGTCCACATGTTGATGGGGAGAAGGGCCTCATACCCACAACCCTTGCCCAGTGGTTGTGGGGGTCTGCGGGTGGGGGGCTTATCGGAATCTGGAAGCCCCCTTTAACAAAGGGGACACCCAGATCCCAGCCGCCCCTGTGTGAAAAGATAATGGGGTACATTGTACTCCTACCATTTCACCCAAAAAAGTGCCAAAAAAGGTAAAAAAAAACACACACACAGCTTGGCACAAGTCCTTTAATAAAAAAAATAAATAAAAAATTCCGATGTAATCCTTCTACGATCCACAAATGATACAGCCTTCTCCATAGGAGGCGCCCAGCAGAATGACGCGCAACTCGGATGACAGCTCTTAAATTACCGAGGGCGGGGCCACCCATGACGTAGATGGGTGACCCCGCCCCCCCTCTGACGCAAAGGGAAATGCCTGGGTATCTGGTCTGGAAGATTCAATGAGGAGACTGTCTGCTGAATCTAGAGGGAGGATTCCAAGTACAAAGGACACTGTGAGTACAGACCCTTTAACATCAATGATAGCTTGAAGTCTTTTGTGATATTTGTGGATGAGGCTCTTTATCTTTTCAGATGATAAAGCTGCCTATTCCTCTTGGCAAAAGGCCTCCAGTTTCTGTAAATTCTTGGGCTGTCTTGCATGAACTGCACATTTGAGATCTCCCTAGTGTGGCTCAATGATATTGAGGTCAGGAGACGGCCACTCCAGAACCTTCACTTTATTCTGCTGTAGCCAATGTCAGGTCGACTTGGCCTTGTGTTTTGGATCATTGTCATGTTGGAATGTCCGAGTACGTCCCATGCGCAGCTTCCTGGCTGATGAATGCAAATATTCCTCCAGTATTTTTTGATAACATACTGCATTCATCTTGCCATCAATTTTGACCAAATTTCCTGTGCCTTTGTAGCTCACACATCCCCAAAACATGAGCGATCCACCTCTGTGTTTCACAGTAGAAATGGTGTACCTTTCATCATAGGCCTTGTTGACTTGTTGTGGCCAAAAAGCTAAATTTTGGTCTCATCACTCCAAATGACTTTGTGCCAGAAGGTTTAAGGCTTGTCTCAGTGCTGTTTGGTGTATTGTAAGCGGGATGTTTTGTGGCATTAGCGTAGTAATGGCTTTCTTTTGGCGACTCGACCATGCAGCCCATCTTTCTTCAGGTGCCTCCTTATTGTGCATCTTTAAACAGAGACACCACATGTTTTCAGAGAGTCCTGTATTTCACCTGAAGGTATTTGTGGGTTTTTCTTTGCATTCCGAACAATTTTCCTGGCAGTTGTAGCTGAAACTATAGTGGGTCTACCTGACCGTGGTTTGGTTTCAACAGAACCCCTCAATTCTTTTTTTTCAATTCTTTTGTTTTCCTCATGACCCAGAATCCAGAAACGTCAGTGCAGCACTTGATAAAAGATGCAAGGGTCTGTCTGTCAGGAATCCAGAAACTCATTGACCTTTTATACACACACTAATTACAAGCAAAAAGATCACAGGTGAGGATGGTTATCTTTAATAGCCATTCAAACCCCTTTGTGTCAACTTATATGCATGTTATCAGGCCAAAATCACCAGGGTATGTAAGCTTTTGATCAGGGTCATTTGGGTAGTTTCTGTTGTTATTATGATTTGAAAAGCGTAAACACAGTTGATTGATAATAAATGGCTTCAGCCAAACACTAACCATGAGTGAAAGAAATGTTTTTGTGTTATCATTCATATTCTCTGAAAAATGGCAAAGAAATCATAAATTCTGCAAGGGTATGTAAACTTATGAGTACATCTGTATAGCAGATTACCAATTGCTCTGTAATACATATCATTGTTGGATAGCAAGTTTTCTGTTTTATGACTCTTTTGCTAGCCTGGTTCCATAGGAGTTTTCACTTCCTTTGCATCTTGCATATGAAATTGTTCCAAGATTTGAGAGATTTTCTGAGATTGGTTGAGAAGATAACTTCCATCTCCTTCTCAATCTATTTGGATTTCCAGATAGTAGCTAATGTTCCCTAGCTCTTTGATTTCAAAATTTTCTTTCAGCTTGTGAACTATCTGATTGTAATCCCCTTTTTGTTTAAAAAAGGTTAGAATGTCATCAATAGGTAAGGATAAGGGCTGCAAAAATTAACGATTAATTCCTCGATTAATCGTTAATTTTATTGATCGATCAAAATTTTTTTGATTGGTAGGCTGCCTGCCCTGGTGCTACTTTGAACCAAGCTGTGGCTGCAGCTTCCTCCTCCTCCTCCTCCACTATATGTCATACACAGTCTGCGGACATCTCCCGCTGTGTGTCTCCGAGCTGAGTGTGAAAGCTTTGGCAGCGCTGTGAGAAAAGTCCCGCCCTCCTCCTAGATCAGCTCATGTGATAGACGCAGTGTTCTGTCTATCACACGAGCTGATCTAGGAGGAGGGCGGGACTTTTCTCACAGCGCGGCCAAAGTTTTCACACTCAGCTCCGAGACACACAACGGGAGATGCCCGCAGACTGTGTAATCCAGGCACAGGCACTGACTACAGTGAGGCTGTGATTATGGGCACAGTGAGACAGCATTATGGGCACGATTAGACAGCATTATGGGCACAGTGAGGCTGCGATTATAGGCACGATGAGGCTGCGATTATGGGCATGGTGAGACAGCATTATGGGCACGGTGAGGCTGCAATTATGGGCACAGTGAGGGTGCGATTATGGGCACGGTGAGACTGCATTATGGGAATGGTGAGGCTGCAATTATGGGCACGGTGAGACTGCATTATGGGCAAGGTAAGGCTGCGATTATGGGCATGGTGAGGCTGCGATTATGGGCACAGTAAGGTTGAGATTATGGCCACGGTGAGGCTGAGTTTATGACGTGTGACGTCCTAACCATGCCCCGTTATGTCCGGCTTTGGCCGTTGCCATAGCAATGGTGCTAAATCAGCTAAAGTAGTTGGATCTCTATGTGCATTATAATTAATCAAAATTAGTCGATTAATTGATTAAAAAAAAATCGATTTATCGAACACGAAAATTTTAATCAGTAACAGCCCTAGTAAGGATGTATATCCATTTGTCTCCTTGATTCCTGGAGTAGCGTCTCTACTCCAGGAATCAAGGAGACAGATGGATATACATCCTTATCTGTTGATGACATTCTAACCTGCTTTACTTCTTGAGAATGCCTTTCTAGTAAGCATTTATTCATTTTCTTATTCCACATCCTTGCAGATTGCTTAAGACTGTAGACGCTCTTCTGAAGTTTACACACAAGGTTATCTCATTGCTCAAACCCTGGTGGCTGCTCCATGTAGAGATCTTCCTTAATGTCTCCATAAAGGAGTTTTAGCGTCTAGGTGCTTCACTTGCATGTCTTTCCCAGCTGCAACGCTGATGCCGTGTACACACGGGCGGACTTTTCGACCGGACTGGTCCAACGGACCAAATCCGGCGAACAATCCGACCGTGTGTGGGCTCTATCAGACCTGCAGCGGACTGCAGCGGACTTTTTTGGTCAAAAATCTGACGGACTTTAGATTTGGAACGTGTTTCTTATTTGTCCGACGGACTCGAGTCCGTTCGAAAAATCCGCTCGTCTGTATGCTAGTCCGACGGACAAAAACCCACGCAAGGGCAGCTATTAGCTACTGGCTATCAACTTCCTTATTTTAGTCTGGTCGTACGTCATCACGTACGAATCCGTCGGACTTTGGTGTGATCGTGTGTAGGCAAGTCCGTTCATTCAAAAGTCCTTCGGAAGTCCATCAAAAGACCGTCGGAAAGTCCGTCGGACCAGTCCGGTCGAAAAGTCCGCCCGTGTGTACGCGGCATAAGAAGCGCTCTGATGGTGGAGTGTTTTACGATGGGAGCAAATGTTTCATTGTAATTTTCACCAAATTTCTGGGAATAACCCTTGGCAACTAGTCTGGCTTTGTATTTGTGGATATTCCCTTCTGCGTCTCACTTTACTTTGAAAGTCCACTTACTTCCTATAGTTTTGCGGTTAGGAGGGAGCTCTGTGAGTGTTCAGGTTTTATTTTCTTGAGGTGACTTTAATTCTGCTTCTGCTGCCTTTCTCCATTTATTTGCTTCACGTTTTGGCAGTTTTTCTATGTCTTCCCAGGATGTTGGTTCAAGTATGCTGTGTGTTTTGACAGTGTATGACAGCTTGCGGGGTGGTATCCCCTTTGTAGTCCGAGTGGATCTTCTGACTACAGGCAGTTCACGAGGATCTGGTGGAGAGCTTGATTTAGTTCCACCTCTTGTTCTGACTCCTGCACAGGTTTGTTTTGGTCAACCTGTTCTTCTGGTTTGCTGGGCATTATTCACTTCACAGCTTTCGGGGATTGGTGTTTCTGGTGATGGGCTCTGATCAAAATACATAAACATACATAAACATAAACATTACGGCTTATTGTCACTTTATCAGTCTTTGGGTGTAGGATTCTGTAACCCTTAGTTTGCTCACCATACTGTAGCCTACTAGAATGCCCTCTATGCCTCTGTTCTCCAGCTTGGATCGCTTTTCACTTGAAATATAGGCATATGCTTTACATCCAAACACTCTGATGGGCCCTATGCTAGGCTTTGATCCATGCCACATTTCGAATGGAGTACTTTTAATGGCTCTTGAGGGTAGTCTGTTCTGTAGGTAGGTTGCAATCATGACTGTTTCTCCCCAGTACTTGTGAGGTAGGTGACAACATGCACCTGGCCATTTCTATAATGCCCCGTACACACAGTCGGACTTTGTTCGGACATTCCGACAACAAAATCCATGGATTTTTTCCGACGGATGTTGGCTCAAACTTGTCTTGCATACACACGGTCACACAAAGTTGTCGGAAAATCCGATCGTTCTGAACGCGGTGACGTAAAACACGTACGTCGGGACTATAAACAGGGCAGTGGCCAATAGCTTTCATCTCTTTATTTATTCTGAGCATGCGTGGCACTTTGTCCGTCGGATTTGTGTACACACGATCGGAATTTCCGACAACGGATTTTGTTGTCGGAAAATTTTATATCCTGCTCTCAAACTTTGTGTGTCGGAAAATCCGATGGAAAATGTCCGATGAAGCCCACACACGGTCGGAATTTCCGACAACACGCCCTGATCAGACATTTTCCATCGGAAAATCCGACCGCGTGTACGGGGCAAAAGAGTGCGTATTTTCCTTTCTGCTACACCATTTTGTTCAGGAGTCTATGGTGTGGTTGTCTGGTGTACTATTCTTTGTCTCTTCAGGTATGAGGCCACTTCTTTGCTTATGTTTCCTCCTCCATTGTCGGTGCATATTATTTCTGGTTTCCTTTGGAATTTGTTGCTAGACATGGCAACAAACTCTTGAAGTTTCTCTGATGTTTCATTCTTGTGTTTCACCAGAAAAGCAGGCGTGTACCTGGAATAATCATCAATGAAAGTTAGTAGATATCTATTCCCGTCTGACGTGGGAGTTTTCATTGGACCACATACATCACTGTGTATGAGCTGCAGGGGGTGGGTAGTTTTTCTTTGACATGCCTGTGGAAGGGGAGCACAAGTTGTACACTCACTACTTTACATTGTAGCAAAGTGTGATTTCTTCAGTGTTGTCACATGAAAAGATATAATAAAATATTTACAAAAATGTGAGGGGTGTACTCACTTTTGTGAGATACTGTATATACAGGTGGGAAGGAGCTGTATGTGTATGCACAGGTGGGGTGCTGTGTGCACAGGTGGGGGAAGGGAGCTTCGTGTATCCAGGCGGGGAGGAGCTGTGTGTGTGTATGTGCAGGTGGGGTGCTGTGTGTACAGGTGGGGGGAGGGAGCTATGTGTATTCAGGTGGGAAGGAGCTGTATGTGTATGTACAGGTGGGGTGCTGTGTGTACAGGTGGGGGGGGGGAGCTATGTGTATACAGGTGGGGAGGAGCTGTGTGTGTATGTACAGGTGGGGTGATGTGTGGGTACAGGTGGGAGAATGGAGTTAGCTGTGTAGCGTGTATACAGTTGGGGGGAGCTGGATGTGTATAGGTGGGGAGGTGGGGTTCTGTGTGTACAGGTGGGGGGAGGGAGCTATGTGTATACAGGTGGGAAGGAGCTGTATTTGTATGTACAGGTGGGATGCTGTGCGTGTACAGGTGGGGGGAGGGAGCTACATGTATACAGGTGTGAAGGAATTGTATGTGTATGTACAGTTGGGGTGCAGTGTGTACAGGTGGGGGGAGGGAGCTACTGTATGTGTATGTAGCAAAGTATTTAGCCTCTTCCAGTCTAATGAGGACCATTAAGGCCAAAGATAGCTGACATCCTTCTGTAAGTAGTGGGTTTTGAGGCATAGTGGGTGCAAGGTGTAAGTTATTGGGCACCAGACACTTCTTGAATGCAAAAGAGATGTTTATTTCTTTTACAGTCTTTCTTTTATGAGGGAAAGAGGGTTAGGGCCAGGACACCCTTAAGCCGTTGCAATTTCAATTGGCAGACTCTGAGACTTCAATATGTAGCAAAGTCTTTTACCTCTCCCAGTCTAATGAGAACCTTCAAGGCCAAAGACTGCTGACATCCTTCAATATGTAGTGGGTTGTGAGGCATAGTGGGTGCAAAGAGGGTGAAAGTCATTGGGCGCCAGACACTTCTTGGATGCTAAAGAGGTTTTATTTCTTTTAACAGTCCTTATTATATTTTGCAAGGGAAAGAGGGTTAGGGCCAGGACACCCTTAACCACTTAACAACCGGCCCATAGCCAAATGACGGCTACAGGGCGGTTGTTTAACTCTGGGAGGGCGTCCAGGGACGTCCTCCCAGAATTCTGCTCTCGCGCGCCCCCTAGGGCGCGCACTCGAGAGCATCCGTGACCGCCGGGTCCTCACAGATCCCGGTAAATGGCCGCTGATCGCGGCCGTTTACCATGTGATCGCTCCGTCAAATGACGGAGCGATCACATGTAAACAAACCGGCGTCATCTGATGACGCCGGTTCCTCTCCTCCCCCTCTCCTCCCCTCCTGTGTACCGATCGGTACACAGTGACCGGAGAGGCGGATGGATGGATGGCTGCAGCGTTGTGGGCTGCATCTGTAGTGCCCACAGCGCTGCACAGAGACATCCAGCCATCCATCCATCCATGCTCAGCCATCCCTACTACTCTGCATGCCCTGCAATGCTGTGCAATACTCTGCAATTCCCTCTGCAATGCCCCACAATACTCTGCCATACCCCTGCAATACTCTGCCATACCCTGGAATACCCCGCAATACTCTGCCATACCCTGGAATACCCCGCAATACTCTGCCATACCCTGGAATACCCGCAATACTCTGCCATACCCTGGAATACCTCGCAATACTCTGCCATACCCCGGAATAACCCGCAATACTCTGCCATACCCTGCAATACTCTGCAATACTCTGCCATACCCTGGAATACCCCGCAATACTCTGCCATACCCTGCAATACCCTGAAATATCCCGCAATACCCAGCCATACTCTGCAATACTCAGTGATACCCAGCCATACTCTGCCATACTCTGCCATGCTCTGCAATACCCCACAAAAATCTGCAATACTCTGCCATAACCCGCAATACTCTGCCATACCCAGCCATACTCTGCAATACCCCGCAATACCCAGCCATACTCTGCAATACTCGGTGATACCCAGCCATACTCTGCCATACCCAGTCATACTCGGCGATACTCTGCAATATTCGGTGATACCCAGCCATACCCTGCCATACCCAGTCATACTCGGCGATACTCTGCAATACCCAGCCATGCTCAGCCATACCCAGCCATGCTCAGCCATACCCAGCCATGCTCAGCCATACCCAGCCATACCCTGCCATACCCAGTCATACTCGGCGATACTCAGCCATACCCAGCCATGCTCAGCCATACCCAGCCATGCTCAGCCATACCCAGCCTCTGTATGTGGCCAGGCTGTGGAAGTCTCACACATGTGGTATCGCCGTACTCAGGAGGAGGAGGAGAATCTATTTTGGGGTGTCATTTTTGATATGTACATGCTATGTGTTAGAAATATTGTATAAATGAACAACTTTGTGTTAAAAAAAAAAAAGCGTTTTAACCACTTCCCGCCTTCCGTCATACGACGTCCTTGACTTTGTGCGGGGATATCTGAATGATGAGTGCAGCTACAGGCATCATTCAGATATCATCTTTTTCAGCCGGCGATTCCCTACACCATGAGAATGATCATAGCGGCTGTTACACTGCTTGATCGTTCTTACGGGAGGCGAGAGGGGACGCCCCCCCCCTCCCGCCGCCCTCCGGTGCTTCTACCGACTCACCGCTACGATCGAAGCCAGGATCTTTTTTTTTTTTTTTTTTTTATTTCAGGAACAGCCTAGAGGTGAGATGTGGGGTCTTATTGACCCCATATCTCACTGTAAAGAGGACCTGTCATGCCATATTCCTATTACAAGGGATGTTTACATTCCTTGTAATAGGAATAAAAGTGATCAAAAAAAATTTTTTTTTTGGAAAAAAGTGTCAAACTAAAATAAATAAAGTAAAATGAACAATAAAAAAAAAATAAAATTTTTTTAAAGCGCCCCTGTCCCTGTGCTCGCATGCAGAACCGAATGCATATGTAAGTCCCGCCCACATATGAAACCGGTGTTCAAACCACACATGTGAGGTATCGCTGCGATCGGTAGAGCGAGAGCAATAATTTTGGCCCTAGACCTCCTCTGTAACTCAAAATTTGTAACCAGTAAAAAATTTTAAAGCGTCGCCTATGGGGATTTTTAAGTGGCGAAGTTTGGCGCCATTCCACAAGCGTGTGCAATTTTGAAAGGTGACATGTTAGGTATCTATTAACTCGGCGTAACTTCATCTTTCATATTATGCAAAAACATTGGGCTATCCTTACTGTTTTGTTTTTTTTTAAAGCAAAAAACATTTTTTTTTCCAAAAAAAACGCGTTCGAAAAATTGCTGCGCAAATATCATGCGAGATAAAAAGTTGCAATGACCGCTATTGTATTCTCTAGGGTCTTTGCTAAAAAAACATATATAATGTTTTGGGGTTCTATGTAATTTTCTAGCAAATAAATGATGATTTTTACATGTAGGAGAGAAATATCAGAATTGGCCTGGGTGCTCCAGAACGCCTGAAGGTGCTCCCCTGCATGTTGGGCCTCTGTATGTGGCCACGCTGTGTAAAAGTCTCACACATGTGGTATCGCCGTACTTGGGAGTAATAGCAGAATGTGTTTTGGGGTGTAATTTGTGGTATGCATATGCTGTGTGTGAGAAATAACCTGCTAATATGACAATTTTGTGAAAAAAAAAAAAGAAAAAAAAAAACTTGATTTTGCAAAGAATTGTGGGAAAAAATGACAACTTCAAAAAACTCATCATGCATCTTTCTAAATACCTTGGAATGTCTTCTTTCCAAAAAGGGGTCATTTGGGGGGTATTTGTACTTTTCTGGCATGTTAGGGTCTCAAGAAATGAGATAGGCCGTCAGTACTTCAGGTGTGATCAATTTTCAGATATTGGTACCATAGCTTGTGGACGCTATAACTTTCACAAAGACCAAATAATATACACTAATTTGGGTTATTTTTACCAAAGATATGTAGCAGTATAAATTTTGGCCAAAATATATGAAGAAAAATTACTAATTTTCAAAATTTTATAACAGAAACGAAGAAAAATTTATTTTTTTACAGATTTTTCGGTCTTTTTTCTTTTATAGCGCAAAAAATAAAGAACCCAACGGTGATTAAATACCACCAAAAGAAAGCTCTATTTGTGTGAAAAAAAGGACAAAAAATTCATATAGATACAGTGTTGCATGACTGAGTAATTGTCATTCAAAATGTGAGAGCACCAAAAGCTGAAAATTGGTCTGGTTATTAAGGGGGTTTAAGTTCCCAGTGGTCAAGTGGTTAAGTAGTTACAATTTAAATGGGCAGACTCCGAGACTTTAATAGGAGGACAGCCATACAGGGAAAGGCTCCAGCAAGGTGCCACTTCTGCGCGTGCAGGTTTGCTGTCTCCTATGGCAACAGTATCTAATTGTTCCTAAAACAAAGTTCAACAGTTCTCTCAGCTTCACTACAATGTCCACTTGTAGCTCTTCAGCCCCTTGAGCTCCTAGTCTCTCACTGGACTCTGTGATTCACTGACTCTGAATCCCGTGAGCTCCTCAAGACTTTTGCGGAGGTATCTCCCTCAAGCGTCACCCACGCTTCCTTGCTGGGTCCCTAGCTTGGAACTCCAGATACCTTTCAAGCTTTACCCCTGCTAACCGGCTTGGTCCTAGGCTTGACACACAAGGCTGCTCTGCAAGCGTCATCTCCGCTGGTTGGGTCCCTGACTTGATCACCACCTGAAGTTTCCCAATTCTCCACTGTGCCTGTTCGATGAGAATACTGATTCAGTACTTGCTTCAGTTACTCACTATGGTCCCTGGTAAAGGTGGTTGGTCCCTTAGTGGCAACAGCTTCCCTTCTACCTCTGACCACAAAAGGATCCGTCACTGTTGGTTGGACTGCAAGCCATAGTCCCAACCCTGCGCTGCCCACAGCCTGGCAGCCAGATGCCCCCAGGATAGGCCCAATCTCCGGCCTAGCAGCCTGGGGCATACGAAACACGTCCACCCAGCGGTCCGGGTGGCACAGAACATAGATCACCTTACTCCACCCGAATATATAGACTCTCCCAGCAGGCTAAAGGATTCAAGAAAACCCCTGCCCATTGGCTGAGATATCCCATATACCCATAACTTGACCTTGATATGTCCTTCTCACATCTAATGCCACCAAGTGCCCGGCCACCTAGTGGCAGAAGAGAAAAGTACAACAAGGCCAAACTTAGGGAGAAATCAATGGATCTCTAACAACTATCTACAGTATCTACTCCTGACAAGGAATTTGGGGAGGAACTCCCTGACTAAACCCCAGGGTGCTACAAATAGGAGGACAGCCGTACAGGGAAAGGCCCCAGCAAGGTGCCACATCTGCACGTGCAGGATTGCTGTCTCCTATGGTAACAGTCTTTAACAGTTCCTAACACAAATCGTAACAGTACTCTCAGCTTTACTACAACTTCTTTTTTTTTTTTTTTTTTTTATGCAATAGTTTTTTATTTATTTGTTTGTTGTGTTATTACACAGTTAACAAAGAAAAGTTAAAAGATACAACATCATAAAATATTGCGTGGTGTCTTACAATACATGGTGTTATCGCTGCTTTATCTACCCACTCCCTCCCTCCCAGCTCGCACCCACCCCCCTTACCCACACACCACAGCATCCTTAATTATATATAGATTCTATTGGTTGTAAAGACATCAAGAAAAGTGACTAGATGGACAAGCATACTCCAAGGGTTGGGAGGAATGCCAGAGGAAAGGGCATCCAGAATCCTCAAAAGAGGGGGAAGGAGGAGGGCAGGGAAAATCACTATACATTCACCATTCTCCCCCTATAGGGGATACCCCACCTTATCCAGCCAGGGTCTCCACATTCTCTCAAACTTTCTATAGTTACCTTGCCTAATAAATATCACTCTCTCGCCAGTTATTGAGTTGATATTCTCAACGCAGTTCTCTACAGTCGGGGGTTTGTGTGCTTGCCATTGCTGTGTGATTCATTTTCTCGCCTGAAATAGGCATCTTAACACTACTTCAATGGTGTTCTTTGAGACTCTACCCCCCTCCAAATCCCCCAATAAGCAGATCCTGGCCATCGGTTCTATTGCAGTCTTAAAGGTTTTATTTATCCTATCTAGGATCTCTATCCAGTATCTAAATAGCTTCGGGCATTTCCATACCATGTGGATAAGGTCCCCTGATGCCCTGCATCTGGGGGACTGATCGTTTTTTCTCCACTCAAGTTTGAACATTTTTTGGGGGGTATAATATACTCTATGCATTAGGAACAGATGAGATATCTTCTGTGAGGGGGAAATTGAGACCAGAGTTCCTTGTCTCAAGATCCTGTCCCACTCCTCCGTGGTCATTGGTCCCACATCTCTCTCCCATCCCACTCTACTCTTGAAGGGTCCCGCTTGATTTATTGTTCTAACTTCCAATCTGGCATATAGTTCGGAAATGAATCCTTTGGATGTATCTAAATTCATTATTTTTGCGAGAGTGGGGATCTGGGTCCATTCTAGTGTCTGGGACCTGAACTGCGTCTGGATAGCGTGCCTGATTTGGAGGTATTTATAGGATGAGTTGTTTGGTATATTAAATTCTCATTTTAGGTCTAAGAATGTTTTCATAACATTGCCCTCATATAATTGGCTTAGTCGGTTAATGCCCTGTCTCTCCCATTCCATAGGCCTCTCTATATCTCTTAAATCCGCTAGATTTCTATTGTTCCATAGAGGGGCATATTCTGATATAACTCTATACCCCAGTAATACTTTTGTTGTCTGCCATACTTTGCCAATTAATTTTATTGATTGGCATCTATGGATAAATGAGTCTGCCTCTAATACCTCTATTAATGTATTATGTGGGGCCCCCATTATCATCATCCTACCGCTAGAATTTCCCCCTCCATGGGTTCCACAGCCCATTAGCTGCTGAAGCTGGGATGTCAGAGAATATGACCTCAGGTGCGGAACCGCTATACCCCCTTCTTTGGTCGGTAACTGCATAGTTTGCAAATTGTAGATTGACCTTTTTTCCAAATTAAATCCCTGAACAGGGATTCTGGGGCTAAGTTGACATTAAGGTATAGATTTATTTCTCTAGAAATCCAAACCCCCAAATATTTCAATTTTGCAACTACTTTTAGATTGGGAGTTCCCGACAGTGTCTGGTTGTCAAGTGGGTCGACCGGTAGCAAGGCCGATTTGTCCCAGTTGACAACCAGACCAGAAAATTGTCCGAACTCTCCAACCATTTGTATCACTGTTCTTAAAAAGGTTTGAACATCTCCAAGGAAAAACAGGACATCATCTGCAAACAGTGCAATCCTATCCTCTCCTGTCCGCCTCCAAAATCGCTGTATACCCAGAATTGATCTAGACATGATTGCTAGTGGTTCCACCGCAAGAGCAAATAATAAGGGGGGCAGGGGATAGTCCCATTCCAGGCTATCAAAGGCCTTGGTTGCATCCAAGGCCAATATAGCCCTAGAGCCACCGTTGTCTGTTGGGATCTGCATTTTTAAAAGGACTCTTCTAATGTTAATACTAGTTGACCTATTCGGAATTAAACCTGACTGGTCAGGATGTATAAGATTTTGAATACATCCGTTTAAGCGGGTTGCTAGTACTCTGGCCAATATTTTTACATCCGAACATAATAATGAGATTGGGCGATAAGAGGAGGCTTCCAGTAAATCTTTCCTCTCCTTGTGTATTACAATGACAGTGGCTTCCAACATTGAGGTGGGCAGTCTCTCGAATGTCTTCAGCAGCTCTGGGAGCAGTACCTCTCCAGTGTTAGATCTAATCAATAGAGACAACATGCGACCAACTCTCTTCCCTTCTCCAAATTGGCACTGTCTCTGGAATATTCGTCTGTTCTCTGCCTTTCTTGTAATGGTTATTTTATAAGCTTGTTGCTTGTCTAGCCATTCCCTCTGTCTGTCTGGCGTTGGGTCCTCGACATACCACCTCTCTGCCAGTGTCACCTCGTCTCTAGCATCCCTTTCCCACTTCCTAGATTTCCCCTTAGCTCTTGCCACCTGTTGAATCAGGAGAACTCTAAGATAGGCCTTCAAGGAGTTCCATACCACTCTGGCTGGTGCAGTACCTGTATTTATTTGTATAAATTCATTTAATCTAGTCACCACTTCTCCAGAGTTGCCTATCAATTCCAACCAACAAGGGTCGATCTTCCATCCTCTTGGGTGGGCTTTACCTCCTGCATTTATTGTCAGCGCAAGTGGGGAATGGTCAGAGACTCCTCTTGGGCTCACAACAACTTCTACTTGTAGTTCTTCAGCCCCTGGAGCTCCTCAAAGCTTTGCAGTGGTATCTCCCTCAAGCGTCACCTGCATTTCCCTGCTGGGTCCCTAGCTTGGCACTCCAGATACTTTTCAAGCTTCACCCCTGCTAACCGGCTCGGTCCCTGGCTTGACTCACAAAGCTGCTCTGCAAGCGCCACCTCCGTTAGTTGGGTCCCTGACTTGATCCCCGCCTGAAGTTTCCCGATTCTCGGTGAGAATGCTGTTCCGGTACTTGCTTCAGTTACTCACTGTGGTCCCTGGTAAAGGTGGTTGGTCCCTTAGTGGGGACGGCTTCCCTTCTACCTCTGACCATGACAGGTTCTCTGACCAGCAGAACCATCACTTCTGGTTGGGCTGCAAGCCACAATGCCCTCTTACTTCTGGATAGGCCCTCACACAGCCTGGCAGCCAGATGCCCCCCGGGATAGGCCCAATCTCTGGCCTAGCACCCCGGGGCGTACGACACACGTCTACCCAGACAACCGTCCAGGTGGCACAGAACCTAGATCACCTGACTCCACCCGGATATATAGGCTCTCCCAGCAGGCTAAGGGAAAACCCCTGCCCATTGGCTGAGATATCCCATATACCCATAACCTAACCTTGAGTTTTCCTTCTCATATCTAGTACCCTCAAGTGCCCGGCCACCTAGTGGTAGAAGAGAAAAGTACAACAAGGTCAAACTTAGGGAGAAATCAATGGCTCTCTAACAATTGACTAAGGTAACTACTCCTGGCAAGTAAATCTGTGAGGAGCATCCCTGACTAAACCCCAGAGTGCTACATGTTTACAGGTAGTGTGGGGCTTGGTGTGTACAGGTGGTGGTTGTATGTGTACAGTGGTAGGGAGGGGTCTGTTAGGTAGGCTTTGTGTGTACGGGGGGAGGGGTGGAGCTGTGTGCTTGCAGGTGGAGAGTTGCTGTGTGTGTATATACAGGTGGGAGGGCTGTGTATATACAGGTGGGAGGGCTGTGTATATACAGGTGGGAGGGCTGTGTATGTGCAGGCGGGAGGGATGTGTATCTGCATGTGGGAAGGCTGTGTATGTACAGGTAGAGCTGTGTGTGTACAGGTGGGGAAGGATCTGTGTGTGTACATACAGATGGGAAGGCTGTGTGTGTACGAGGGGGGGTCTGTGTGTTTTATGGGTGGGGGAGTTGCTGTGTGTGTATGTACAGGTGGGATGGCTGTGTTTACAGGTAAGGGAAGAGCTGTGTGTGTATGTACAGGTGGGGGCTGGAGCTGTGTGTATACTGGTGGGGATTGGAGGGAGCTGTGCATTAGGCAGTGGAGGTATGTGTACAGTGGGAGGAAGGGGGGTGTTTAGATTAGTCCACCCAGACACCGCAGTCCAATATAAAGGGATGTTCTGCAATGTGGAGGGTGCATTTAAAAGCAAGACTATTGATTAGGACTTGCTAGGCATGAAACAAAGTGGTTGCAGAAAGTGCCGGACCCTTCGGGCAATTGCCAATATTCATTGGTGGGATAGAGTGTGGAGCAAAACGTGGCCTGTCCTAGGGTGGCAGAAGATTACTCGTACTGTACAAAGCAATAATCTTCCTTCAAAATAACAGTATTCAGGTGCCTATACTCCACACATTAACAGGGGATGCCCTCTTTCTCCCTCGCTAAGCCAATTGGAGTTGCTCATAGGCTCTTACTTTTTAGATCACCTGCTGTTGCATCATCTGTTCTTGTATCTACTAGACATCTTGGTAGAGGTGTGGAGGTATACTTTGATATCTATCCTGGATGGGAAGACTCTTTCCTCTGGGTAGCTTGTGTTTGTTTAATGCAATTGCTGCAGACCAGGTCATAGTCCCCCTCTTGAGAACACTTCTGACCACCTGTCATGTGTGATTCTCAGTTCCTTGGTAGTTAATTGTAGTGGTAATATTTTCTCTCTTGCACACTCTTGGCTTATTCCTGCTGACCACTGAGACATATTTACTCTTGTAATGTAGTGACTACCATGAAACACTCTGAGTTCTTTGTGCCCCACCTTGGGGGCAGTCACATTCAAGATTTGAGCCAGTTTTATCACTGCTGTCTCAGGGAGCAGCTAGAGTGGAAGAGTCTTGGAGTTCCATATTCTAAGTAGCACTTTAAGGGCCCAGGCAGCAGTGGAGAGTGGAGCTACATCTAGGGCTGGTGCAAGGAGTTTTGACACCCTAGGCGAAACCTGATTTTGCGGCCCCTCCCCCTTGGCTCTGCCACTGATTTTTGCAGCGCCTCCCACCTATTTCTTCAGCCGTGGTCTGCAGGCCTGCACCTGTGCCTCTGGACCCAGCCTGAAGACAAATAAGGGAGGCACCGGTTCGCTTCTTCATGCCAACCGTGGTCCGCAGACCCAGGGCCCGCCCCTGTGCCTCTGGACCTAGCCAGAAGACAAACAGCACCAACCCGCTTGCTTAACATGCCAGAGACACGCTGCCCCTTACTGTTGTGCGCTCTAGGCTGGCGCCTACCTTGCCTATAGGTAGTGCCGGCCATGGCTACATCCAGATAAGCCCCAGATATCTTATGGGGAGTTCATTAGTTGCTGTCAATGAAATATGTGTCTGGGCTTATCTTATTCTTAGGAATGTATTTCTGGAATATCAGTTCTGGAAGGGTAGTGACTTGTGAGCTGTCAAAAAGACACTAGATATCTTGGCTGTCCAAGCATTCATGCAAAACACAACCGTTGACCACCGCATCTTTGGCTGTGGGATAAAGAATTGTTCCACCTCAGTGCTTGACTTCTGGCAGCGGGACATTCTAGTTTAGCAGCTTCCTCTATGTATGTTTGAATTAGTCTCTCTAGAGATGGCCCAACTTGACAGCCCCAGCACAAGTATAGTGATCTTGTCCACCATGCCACCTCCAAGGCAGTGTTCATCTTTTTCACGAGGGGTATTAACACACATCTCCCAGTTTTCTCTTGTGTTTTCATACTGTTAAATGTAATTCTGATGAACACTATAGGTGGCTGTGCTAAAACACTTTTTCACTATCAGTAACTCTGTCTAAAGCAATTATGTGCAGATGATGGTGGAGATGTGTTCATGTAGATGGGATCCACAAGTTGATATATACACTGCACTGAGTGGATCAGCACATTCTCCACTGCAAAATCCCTAGGTGCTGGTCTAGTTCATTGTACTCGGAATCTGCAAAAAAAGTGCACTCTGGGCTGCAGCCAGATAAAAACAGGTAAAACGTCACTTTATGAAAAAAAAAGTGGCAAATGTTTTTACAACATTATACTATCTGCTTTAATAAAGTGTATTATGTTTAATCAGAATCAGGTGCATAGCCATTTGTTGAGTGTTCACACAGTGATGTGAATTAATTCTGATTATGAGCAGATTATCTCTGTGCTTTTCATGCTTTCTGTGCTTGTCTCACTTTCTTACCTTCATGTCATTGGACATGCTTATTCTCTTTAAACAGATGGTGACATTTTTCCTTCTTTGCTTTATTGTGATTGAGAAACTAGAATAAATGCTTTTAGCAGAAATCAACTGATATGCCCCGTACACACGATCGGACATTGATCGGACATTCCGACAACAAAATCCATGGATTTTTTCTGACGGATGTTGGCTCAAACTTGTTTTGCGTACACACAGTCGCACAAAGTTGTCGGAATTTCTGCTCACTAAGAATGCGGTAACGTACACCACGTACGACGAGACTAGAAAAGGCCATTTCAGAACCAAGCGTGGCACCCTTTGGGCTCCTTTTGCTAATCTCGTGTTAGTAAAAGTTTGGTGAGAGACGATTCGCGCTTTTTCAGACTCATGGTTTTCAGATCGTTTTCTGCTGTTCAGTTTGTGCTTGTGGGTTTGTATCTGCTCTTCAGTGCGTGCACTTGAAACTGCACTTGTAGTGCAAAGTGGATTTGCCCTTAGGAAATAACACCCATTGTCACAGAAAACAGCAATTAGAGCACCACAAAAGTGTTGTAGCGTTGAGACAATAATCCACACATTCTTGATTAACAATCTTTTTAATACCTGCACAATCACATGTGCATTTCGAAAAGGTTTTTAAAACAAACCAACATGTTTGTAGTATAACAATTTTTGGGGTCACATTAGAAAAAGTAGAAATGTCCATTTAAGATAAAACAGGCATGTTAAAAACCAACAAGAAAGACACAAATCTTGAACTTACAAAGTTCACATTTGGTAGAACTTGAAGGCAATATCAGACATGAGTATTTAGAAACTGTATTTGATATTGCGTTCAGATGGGGTGAAGTCACCCCGGAAAAGCCAAATTTTGAAGATGCACACAAATAGCCGAATGTCAACATGTGCTACCTGCCATCACGGGGGATCAAGGGACGTGTTTTGGGGGTGCAACCCCTTACTCTCAGCTACTTGATTATTGAGGAAGGGCTTGCACCCCAAAACGCGTCCATTGATCTCCCGTGATGGCAGATAGCACATGTTGACACACTGTGTGCCTCTTCAAAATTTGGCTTTTCTACAAATTGACAAAAAATGTTAAAAAATTGTAGCACACCAAAAAACAAAGGGATTTGGAGGGGTTTTAAACTCTCCCCAAAACATCAATGATGTTCTTATTTTTTTTGAAGAACATCATTGATGTTTTTCTTGATGTTTTCCAAGTCCCTATTACACCCCATGATCTCCCCGATCAGGATCTGTGCACTTTCCGAGGTGAAAGGATCTGGATCCACAACATCACGATCACCTAAAAAGATAGAAACCAAAAAAAAAACATGTATTATAAATATGCCGGCATCCATCTCTTACCTGAGCCTGTGGTCGCAGACACTCACCTGTTGTGGTGCCAATTTCCACCACGTCTTCCTCCTCCTGCTCTGTTTGTCTTGGGTGGATTTCCCCTTCTTCCAGAGGTGGGGGGTCTCTAGTCTCCTCGGATGAGAGGTGTCCTCCGAGTCTTTTATCCCCTATGTAAAAAAAAAATGGTATACTTAGCACACAGATATTTGATGGCAGAACTATAAATATGAAACATTGTTTGGAAATGGGGTACAATTTTTTTTGTGGCCAGAGTTCCAAGATGTAGCATTTTTCTTGTCCTTTGTCAAGCTTGAATACTTAACCTGTCTTGTACAAGCTTCACAGATGGAGACACCCCTATAGTATACACTGGAGCACATGTGTGGGACCCCCTAATAAAAAGGGTGTTCTTGTGTCCCACACTAGTGCTCCAGCGTCCAGATGTGAAAACTGCTGCTGAGTTTCCTCTCCTTACACAGAATCTAGTTTGCATTTCATTCTAGTTACAAACCCATCTACCCAACTAAATTAGTTTCAGACAAGTAGGCCCTAAAAAATGTGGCCAAATGCATATCTTGCTCTCTTAATTTGAGGTCCGACTACCGCTTCCTGAGCTGATCTTTCGATCGTTGTACCCCGAAATTCTGGTGCAGACTTTTGATCACTTTCGCCATGATCTTTGCCTTTCTGACATTGGGGTTGGGGTAAGGTTCATACTTCCCGTCATAGTCGGCCTTCTTCAGGATGTTGACCATCTCCAACATCTCCCCAAAGGACATATTTGATGCCTTAAATCGTCTCCTTCTGGATCCAGACGTTTCAGGCTCCGGGCTTTCCTCCCCCTCCTCCTCCTATAATTAGCACGCACCTGCTTTGTCTCCGCCATGTGCTCTTCCCCCACTGCGCCGAACAAAAAGTTGCGGGGAATAGACTAGAAAGAACGTCAGGGGCGGGCGGAGTTACACGCATTCGCAGTGTGTATAAAGCGTAACACGTGTGCGTAGTACGTACGATCTGTGAGTGGAGGAAGGAGTATTGGAGGCACCGATCATGATAACGAAGGTAAGATCTAAACTTGGGCCTATACTGCTTCTAGATTGAGACTTATATTGTAACAAGATTAGGAGAGTTTTGCCTGACATTAGGGTTTGTCTCGTGTTGTGTCTTGCAGATAAAATGGATGGCTTCAATGACCACAACTTCCTCCCCCTGTTCATAGACAAGTACAGGAGCTGCCCTGTCTGTGGCAGGTGAAACATCCACATTACAATAATAAACAAAAGAGGCAGACAGCGCTGAAGAAACTGCTGGAGTTGGTGAAGCCGGTGGTCCCCACAGCAACCATCCTCTATTTAAAAACCAAAATTGGTGGCCTGAGGAGCACTTATCCTAGGGAGCGCAAGAAGGTCACGGATTCCCAGAGATCCGGAGCTGGAGCAGATGACATTTATGTCCCCAGACTGTGGTACTATGAGAGACTGTGATTTCTGTCAAACCAGACTGGAGTCAGGGAATCCCTCTCAACCCTTCCTTCCACTCTTCCTTCCACCCCAGCTGAGGCTTCCGATGTCCAACCTGGGACTTCCAGCCAGGAAGAAGTGGAGGAGCCCAGATGGAGTCAGGTATATCATTGTTCTACAGATTTCTGGACAATAAATAAATGATGTTTACTAGATGTTATTATTGATCACTAATTGCTGATTTAAGAAAGTGTTTTACATATCAATAGACAGTAGTGGCCAAAAATAATTGGGACAAGAATGAAAAATGCTGGGCTCAGAAGGATAGTCTGTTATATTTGTTAACATTCAATTTGCAACAATCATGAGCTGAAAATTGTCTGTGATTGATGAATAAAAAACTAAAACTATGTCCCTTTTTCATACACAGGAAGACCTCAGCCAGGACGAGGCTGTGAAATGTGGCAGCCAGGAGGAGGCGGGGGTAAGTGGCAGCCAGGAGAAGCCAGGGCCCAGTCGTAGCCTGACCGAATCGCAGGTTCCTCCCCTCCGCCTTCCATACAAAAGACCCAGGAAGGGGAGTCACGTTCAGGATTCAGCGCTCAGGCTCATTCAGGAGGCTTCTGCGTCCCTCAGAGCCACTCCCACTCCTGAAGAGGCCTTTGCCTCCATGGCTGCCACCAAACTGCAGGCCATGCAGGAGGGTCAACGCAAGCTGTGTGAGGACCTTCTGTATAAAGTCCTAACTAAGGGAGTGAGTGGTGAAATCACACCCAATACCCACCTGAGTGAGTTGGAACATCCTCCTCCTCCTCCTCCTGCTGCCACAACTCCACCACCACAGCCACAGCGTGGAAGGAAGCGTGGAAGGAAGACCAGAGAGTGATGGCCCTGGGTTCAGTCTGGTCTGACAAAAGATGCAGTCTCTTGTATCACCACAGCCTGGGGACACAGATGTCATCTGCTGCTTTCCGGATCTCTGGAACTTCTGGACCAGACTCCACTCCCTTATATATGGACTCCTCAGGCAACCAATTTTGCTGTAAAAGAATTGATGTGTGCCCTGGGGGCCAAAGGCTTCACCAATTTATGCTGTTTCTCCAGCGTTGCCTCCCTCTTTGTTTGGTTGTGAGCCCTTAATAAAGGAATTTTTGTTTCAATTATACTCGCCTATGTGCGTTTTCGTTTGTTTGTGAGGAGGCAGGTACATTTCAAAATACAATGTGAAATTAACAAGGGACACCAACACCAAACAATCTCATTGAGATTAAATAATACAAGATATCAATGGTGTTGTGGTAACTTGACACACAAAACACACACAAAAATATACTGGAGTAAAAACCAAAAAAAAAAAAACAGCCTTGAAAAAATACAAACCCCAAAAAAATTAAACAGCCTTGAAAAATTTTTTAAAAAACTTAAAAACAACCAAAAAAAATTGGTCAGATGTGACAAATCAAAATATATTGAGGGAATCCCGATAAAGAATAAAGAAAGAAGTTTGTGAGAAGTCTATGTGAATATGAGCAGCAAAACTACTTCATTCTTCTCACATTATAAAGATGAACAGAGTATTTATTTAAAACATTGCAGCGTGACGAAAGTGCTGTATCCATTCCGAACGCTCATTTTACCAGACCGAGCTGTTCCGTCTCGGAATTTCTTCTGAGCATGCGTGGCACTTTGTGCGTCGGAACTGGCCACACACGGTCGGAATTGACGCGATCGGATTTTGTTGTCGGAGAATTTTTTAGCCTGCTCTCAAACTTTGTGTGTCAGAAAATCCGATGGAAAATGTCCGATGGAGCCCACACATGGTCGGAATGTCCGACAACAGGCTCCAATCGCACATTTTCCGTCGGAAAATCCGAACGTGTGTACGGGGCATTAGACTCTTAAGAGAATATGTCACTAAGTAACCCTAGGTTCGAACCTATGTGTTTTTTTTAGTGCATTTTGCAGTTAACATAACGTCACAAGGGGCGGGCTCCCCAGGGCGGCGTCATTGGATGGCCATGCCTATATAAGAGGTACCGGACAGCGGGAACATCACAACGGGAACATCACAACGGAGAAAGACAGCTTCAGGATAAGGCCGGCTTTTTTATGGTTATTAGCGGGTAACTGGCAGCAATGAAGAAGACGGCGGTGGTGAGGAAGAAGGAGATGGCGGCGGTGAGGAAGAAGAAGATGGCGGTGGCGAGGAAGAACGCGGCACGGGAGATGACGGCTTCGGGAGAAGATGGCTCCGGGCTACTTATTTAATAAAGAACTTGTCAAAAACCGCCTCTTGTAGTTTGTTAACATTTCACTGTTTTTTTGGTGAATGGGTAGGGGTACGATGTACCTGATACCCATTCACATAGGGGGTGGGCCGGGATCTGGGGGCCCCCTTGTTAATGGGGGGCTTATAGATTCAGATAAGCCCCCTGCCTGAAGAGCGCGACAACCACCAGCTAGGGTTTTTGGGAAGAGGCCCTTGTCCTCATCAACATGGGGGCAAGGTGCTTTGGGGTGTGTGGCACCCACCCCCCCATATTGAGATTATGCGGCCTGCTATGGTTCAGGAGGGGGCGCTCACTCGTCCCCTCCCTTTCCTGACCTACCGGGCGGCATGCTCGGATAAGGGTCTGGTATGGATTTTGGGGAGGATCCCATGCCTTTAAAAAAAAAAATTGGCATGGGGGGTCCCCTCTGAATCCTTACTAGACTTGAAGCGCCTGGTATAGACCTGGGGGGAACCCCATACCTTTTTTTTTAGCCGCCAAATTTTTTACATTCAGCTTTCAGCAGGGAAGCCTGTTGACAGCTGATGTCAACTCCTCCATGACGACATCAAAGGGCTGGTGGATGTTAGAGACCTTGTGCTCCTCCGCCTCCAGTTTGAGGATGCCCCACAGATGCTCAACAGAGTTTAGGTCTGGAGACATATTGGCCAGTCCATCATCTTTACCCTCAACTTCTTTAGCAAGGCAATGGTCATCTTGGAGGTGTGTTTGGGGTCGTTATCATGTTTAGTGTACCACCACTACTATTTACAACCATAGACCTTAATAGTGTATATTATTCAAAATATTATAGCAGTGTGCATAGCAAGGTCTATGGTTGTAAATAGTTGTGGTGGTACACTAATTTATTTTAATAGTTGGCGCAGTCCATAAACACGCTTTTTTCTTTATAAAAACCTTACCCGAGAGTGGGGAGGGCCTTTTTTCTGACTGCAGCAGACATAAACGATTGGCATAATATATATTTTTGATTCTCTGCACCGGTACCCTGTAAATATATTTATATATATTTTTTAATTTTTTCATGTTGCAATACTGCCCTATGGCTCAGTTTCTGAAGGGAGAGGATCATGCTCTGCTTCAGTATGTCACAGTACATGTTGGCATTCATGGTTCCCTCAAAGAACTGTAGCTCCCAGTGGTGGCAGCACTTATGCAGCCCCAGACCATGACACTCCCACCATCATGCTTGACTGTAGGTAAGACTAACTTGTCCTTGTACTCCTCACCTGTTTGCTGCCCCAAACGCTTGACACCATCTGAACCAAATAAGTTTATCTTGGTCTCATCAGACCACAGGACATGGTTCCAGTAATCCATGTCATTAGTCTGCTCGCCTTCGGCAAACTATTTGCAGGCTTTCTTGTGCATCATCTTTAGAAGTGGCTTCTTTCTGGGACGACAGCCACGCAGACCAATTTGATACAGTGTGCGGCGTATGGTCTAAGCACTGACAGGCTGACCCCCCACCCCTTCAACCTCTGCAGCAATGCTGGCAGCACTCATACGTATATTTCCCAAGACAACCTCTGGATATGACGCTGAGCACGTGCACTCAACTTCTTTGGTCGACCATGGCGAGGCCTGTTCTGAGTGAAACCTGTCCTATTAAACCGATGTATGGTCTTGGCAACTGTGCTACAGCTCAGTTTCAGGGTTTTGGCAATTTTCTTATAGCCTAGACCATCTTTATGCAGAGCAACAATTCTTTTTTTCAGATCCTCAGAGAGTTCTTTGCCATGGGGTGCCATGTTGAACTTCCAGTTCCCATTTTGGACATTTTCACTAAGGGGTGTACTCACTTTTATTGCCAGCAGTTTAGACATTAATGGCTGTGTGTTGAGTTATTTTGAGGGGACAGCAAATTTACACTGTTATACAAGCTGTACACTCACTACTTTACTTTATTGTAGCAAAGTGTCATTTCTTCAGTGTTGTCACATGAAAAGATATAATAAAATATTTACAAAAATGTGAGGGGTGTACTCACTTTTGTGAGATACTGTACGTTACACATCTGAGATATTGATTGCAACCTCTATATTATGATACCTGCATTTTATAAATTGCTTCTATGTACTGTAAATGTGGCGGCGGCTTTCGACCACCAATTTATATACCACCTGTTTTTCTTTATTCTGTACCCCCAACTACCCCCAAAAAAATTGTTAATAAAAATATATTCAACCATAAACATCCAATCCGGTACCCCTGATGAAGTCACGTGACGTGACCTATTGCGTAGGGTGTGGCCGGAGCAAATCACGGACTGGAAGTGACGTGTGAGGCGGTGTGAACGCCGATATTTGTTTCTTTTAAAGCGCATCTTTATTTTAGCTGTGTAAGCAGGCATTTTTAGTCTAAATAAATGGTTTTAAGTGATAATGCACCAATAGAGGCTTGTTTACTTTTGCATGGTGAACGGAATATCCTTTATGTGAGGAGGAATCCTTTGTGGGAAGCTGTAGCTGAGAAAGAAAAGCGTGCTGATCTCCCCATTTTTTGGATTGATATCCAAGGCTTATGTTATATGCCTATGATGTGAGAGTTCTGTGAGCACAGAGGTGTTGGTGATAGCGGCTGTGTCGTCTGAAAATCCACTAATAGACTACTCTTTTCACTATTCACAATACTTGGATTACTGGATGAATCACACGAATGGACTTTATTTTTTATAATTAATCAATCCTTCACATTTATGTTTGTTACACTATTTGTTATTATTTAGAAACTGAAGGTTTTGCGCAAGATCACTGTATACCCTAATTCTGTTTAATTGCGTAGTTGTGAAAACTTTTTAGGTTTTGTAGCATTTCCACTCGTTTATATATTTTGTACGGTTATTTAGTAGCACAGAGGACTGTTAAAAATGCAACATTACCGCATCATGCATTAGGTGTGTTAATGGGTGCTCTAATTTTTTTTTTTTGTGTAAATGAGCCCTTACCAATTCAGTTCAATGTTTTCTCATACCGTGTGGATCTAAAAGCATGTGGATTTTAAGCTGTAAATGATTTATTTGCCCTGTATTCTGCATGAACATATTTAATGTACAGTAGTTTTAATTTAAATTCCCATACACTTGCAATTCGTCAAATATAATTTACTGTATTAGACCACAAGATGTCGCCGCTGTTCCATATATGATACTTACAGGCTTCATGTACCCTGAAAGAATCATGGCCGTGCTTGGGCTACAAAATGGATACTAACATCCATTTGTGGCGTTTGTTGTCTTTTAATATAAACATACTACAGCTTTTACAGAACAATAAAATCTAAAGTACTGTGGCAGGTGTTAACCTGAAAGAGCAGTTTTCATAGCGATTAGATGGGTTGTGCTTCCAGGCTGAAAAGTAAGCAAACCTAAATAGGCGTAGTGCAGATAGTGAGGCTCTGGAAGTGCGACGTAGATAGTTTTTAGGCCAGAGAGCAATGTCCTACCCTTAGAACCCCCTCACATTAACCCAGCCCTGCAAACTTCAAGTGGTTGTAAACCTTCAGGGTTTTTTAAATAAAAATAACAAACATGCCTAGCCTATGCCTGCTCTTTGTAATAGTTTTGCACAGAGCAGCCCCGATCCTCCTCTTCTGGGGTCCCCCACAGGCGCTGCAGGCTCCCAAGTCCTGCTGCTGCTTCCATTGACACAGACAGTGGGACTTGGCTAGTGTTGCCACCTCATCCCTTTAAACCCAAACATGTATTAATTACGTAGGTTCTGTGGCTGATTTAGGTGATAATTAAACTCACTTGGTGCCTTATCTGCATTAAATCAGCCTCAGAACCTGTGTAATTCATGTGTTTAGGTTTAAAGGGATAAGGTGGCAACCCTAGACTTGGCCCTGCCCCCCCACCCCAGCTCCCGTGTCACTGGATTTGATTGACAGCAGTGGGAGCCAATGGCTCCCGCTGCTATCAATCTGTCCAATGAGGAGAGAGACAGCGGCTACGCTCGTGCACATCGCTGGATCAGATTAGGCTCAGGTAAGAAAAGGGAGGGGGGCTGGGGGGAACTGCAACACAGAAGGTTTTTCACCTTGATGCATAAAATCAGGGCCAATCCTGGGCAGGTGCACGGTGTGCACCACACCCAGGCGCCGCAGAGGGGGGGCGTCAAAGTGCCAGCCAGGGCATCGCCAGTCCCGTGTGCTGCCTCGCGCCTGCGGCAGTGCGCACATTCCCAGCCCGCCGGCACACCCACTGGCACGCCTGTGGCAGTGTGCACATTCCCCGCCCGGGCATCTGCTGCACATCCCCCACCCGGCGCCCGCTGCATTTTCCATACGAGGAAGGAGGAGGAGGTAGGCTAGATCTGCTCCACCTCCTCCCCATGTCCCTCCTGTGCCTGCCCACAATCCCTTCGTGCAGCCAATCTGTGCTTGGGAAGGGGGTGTGGGCGGAAGATTTCAAACCAGCCATTGATCCTGCCTGATGTCGCTGCCTGCAGTGCCTGTGCCTCTGAAGACAATGCAGCCCTGTGTGAGTTATCTCTCCCCTCGCTCTCTTCTCCAAATGTGCCATAGTCTTCCATGTGCAATAGTTTTCCAGCCTTCCATGTGCCATCGTTTTCCAGCCTTCCGCGTGCCATAGTCTTCCACGTGCCATAGTTTTCCAACCTTCCATATGCCATAGTCTTCCAGCATTCCATGTCCCATAGTCATCCATGTGCCATTGTTTTCCAGCCTTCCATGTGCCATAGTTTTCCAGCCTTCTATGTGCCATAGTCTTCCGGCTTTCCATGTGCCATAGGTTTCTAGCCTCCCATGTGCCATAGTCTTCCACATGCCATAGTCTTTCAGCCTTCCATGTGCCATAGTTTTCCAGTCTTCCATGTGCCATAGTCTTCCAGCCTTCCATGTGCCATAGTCTTCCAGCCCTCCATGTGCCATAGTCTTCCAGCCTTC
This sequence comes from Lithobates clamitans, assembly GCA_037952925.1. Taxonomy (NCBI): domain Eukaryota; kingdom Metazoa; phylum Chordata; class Amphibia; order Anura; family Ranidae; genus Lithobates; species Lithobates clamitans. The sequence continues at coordinate 1,913,926 of JBBGZY010000361.1, read as the reverse complement.
CATGCTCCAGAGCCTTCCAGCCTTCCATGTGCCATATTTTTCCATCCTTACATGTGCCATAGTTTTCCAGCCTTCCATATGCCATCCTTCAGCCTTCCATGTGCCATAGTCTTCCATGTGCCATAATCTTCCTGCCTTCCACATGCCATAGTCTTCCTGCCTTCCATGTACCATAGTGATCCTGCCTTTCATGTACCATATTGATCCTTCCTTCCCGCCTTCAATGTACCATGATCCATCCTTCCTGCCTTCCATATACCATAGTGATCCTTCCTGCTTTCCATGTACCATAGCAATCCCACCTTCCTTTCTATAATGTACCATAGTGATCCTGTCATCCATGTACCATATTGATCCTTCCTTCCTGTCTTCCATGGACCATAGTGATCCCTCCTTCCTGCCTTCCATGTACCATAGTGTTGCTTCCTTCCTGCATTCCATGTACCATAGTGATCCTTCCTGCCTTTCAGGTGTCATAGTGATCCTTCCTGCCTTCTGTGTGCCATAGTGATCCTTCCTTTCTTCCCTGTACCATAGTGATCCTTCCTGTTTTCCATGTACCATAGTGATCCCTCCTTCCTTTCTTCAATGTACCATAGTGATCCCTCCTTCCTTTCCTCCGTGTACCATAGTGATCCTTCCTGCCTTCCATGTACCATAGTGAGCCCTCCTTCCTTTCTTCCATGTGCCATAGTGATCCTTCCTTCCTGCCTTCCATGTACCATAGTGATCCCTCCTTCCCGCCTTCCATGTACCATAGTGTTCCCCCTTCCTTTCTTCCATGGACCATAGTGATTTTTCCTTCCTGCTTTCCATTTACCATAGTGATCCCTCCTTCCTTTCTTCCTTGTACCATAGTGATCCTGCCTTCCATGTACCATGGCGATCCTTCCTTCCTGCCTTCCATGTACCATATTGTCTTCACTTCCTTTCTTCCATATATCATAGTGATTCTTCCCTCTCCCTAAGGGTTCATACTACAGTACTTATTCTTTGGCTCCAGCCCAGGTTCTTCAGATCCTTTATAATCCTCTATTTAAAGCTCCTTGTCTATTTTCAGTTTATACAAAACCAGATGTATTGGAAGTATTTTCTAAATGATTGTGTTGAGGTTTATATGTATCCCTGCGACTCCAGCTTGTGGCACAGCAATCAAGGCATATTTATAGGTGGGCACTAATAAGGCTGCATTTGGTGGGCACTGGTAGGCCACAATTGGTGGGCACTGATGAGGCTGCATTTGGTGGGCACTGATGATCTGCATTTAGTGGGCACTGATAAGCTGCATTTGGTGGGCACTGATAAGGCTGCAATTGGTGGGCACTGGTAGGCTGCATTTAATGAGCACTGATGAGGCTGGATTGACCTCTTGTATCATTTTTGCAGTATGTGACTATCTCTTGTATCATATATTGTGTCTGTAGTCTCAAACCATCTCATGTATCATGTCTGCAGTCTCTGACCATCTCCTGTAGTATGTCTGCAGTCTCTGACCATCTCTTGTATCATGTCTGCAGTCTCTCTCCATCTCTTGTATCATGTCTGCAATCTCTGACCATCTCTTGTAGTATGTCTGCAGTCTCTGACCATCTCTTGTAGTATGTCTGAAGTCTCTGACCATTTCTTGTAGTATGTCTGTAGTCTCTGACCATCTCCTGTAGTATGTCTGCAGTCTCTGACTGTCTCCTGTAGTATATCTGTAGACTCTGACCATCTCTTGTATCATGTCTGCAGTCTCAAACCATCTCCTGTATCATGTCTGCAGTCTCTGACCATCTCCTGTAGTATGCCTGCAGTATGTCTGGCAGCTCTTTCTAGAAGACTCTATCAGAGGCCCTCTTTGTGTCCATTAGAGAGACCCCCCTCCAGGTCCCATTAGAGTACTCTGCTTCTCTTCCTGTATTTTGTTTATTGCTAAGAGATCACGGGAATATCCCAGGGTAACAAAGACTCCTTAGGGAAGCATCGCTGTGTTTGAGTCGTTGCCATAGAAACATTTGTAAAAGGGGAGGCATTAGTAAGATAACCACGGCCATGTGGGGGCACCAGAAATATTTCTGCACCCAGGCGTCTGTGACCCTAGGATCTGCCCTGCATAGAATGTATCAAGGTGAAAACCATTAAGGCTTTAGAACCACTTAAACCCCAACATTAATGTAAACCAACAATAGTTGTAAAGGCAGAAGGTTTTTTTTATGCATGCAGCTTCCTCCGCAGCCCCCTAAATATATACCTGAGCCTGATCTCAATCCAGCGATGGATGGGCTCAGACATAGCTCCCAACTGTCCCTGATTTGGAGGGTATGTCTCTGATTTGGAACAAGGTCCCTCTGTCCCGCTTCCCTCCTCATTTGTCCCTTGTTGGCTCCCACTGCTGTCAATCAGAGCCAGTTATGAGGAATGAGGGGCGGGACTGAGCCCGGCTTTGTGTGTCTTATGAACGTATAGCAAGTAGCTTGCTATAGGGCACTCAGCAGGGGGGGAGGAGCCAGGAAAGCCAACAAGGAACTGAAAAGACGAGGATCAGGACTGCTAGGTAGGTAAGTATAACATGTTTGCTATTTTAACCACTTGAGCCCCGGACCATTATGCTGCCTAAGGACCAGAGGTCTTTTTCCAATTTGGCACTGCGTCGCTTTAACTGCTAATTGCGCGGTCATGCAATGCTGTACCCAAACGAAATTTGCGTCCTTTTCTTCCCACAAATAGAGCTTTCTTTTGATGGTATTTGATCACCTCTGCGGTTTTTATTTTTTGCGCTATAAACGGAAAAAGACCGAAAATTTTGAAAAAAAATGATATTTTCTACTTTTTGTTATAAAAAAAATCCAATAAACTAAATTTTAGTCATACATTTAGGCCAAAATGTATTCGGCCACATGTCTTTGGTAAAAAAAATGTCAATAAGCGTATATTTATTGGTTTGCGCAAAAGTTATAGCGTCTACAAACTAGGGTACATTTTCTGGAATTTACACAGCTTTTAGTTTATGACTGCCTATGTCATTTCTTGAGGTGCTAAAATGGCAGGGCAGTACAAAACCCCCCCAAATGACCCCATTTTGGAAAGTAGACACCCCAAGGAAATTGCTGAGAGGCATGTTGAACCCATTGAATATTTATTTTTTTTGTCCCAAGTGATTGAAAAATGACAAAAAAAAAAAAATATTTACAAAAAGTCGTCACTAAATGATATATTGCTCACACAGGCCATGGGCCTATGTGGAATTGCACCCCAAAATACATTTAGCTGCTTCTCCTGAGTACGGGGATACCACATGTGTGGGACTTTTTGGGAGCCTAGCCGCGTACGGGGCCCCGAAAACCAAGCACCGCCTTCAGGATTTCTAAGGGTGTAAATTTTTGCTTTCACTCTTCACTGCCTATCACAGTTTCGGAGGCCATGGAATGCCCAGGTGGCACAAAACCCCCCAAAATGACCCCATTTTGGAAAGTAGACACCCCAAGCTATTTGCTGAGAGGCATATTGAGTCCATGGAATATTTTATATTTTGACACAAGTTGCGGGAAAGTGACACTTTTTATTTTTTTTTTTTTTTTTTTTCATAAAGTTGTCACTAAATGATATATTGCTCACACAGGCCATGGGCATATGTGGAATTGCACCCCAAAATACATTTAGCTGCTTCTCCTGAGTATGGGGATACCACATGTGTGGGACTTTTTGGGAGCCTAGCTGCGTACGGGACCCCGAAAACCAATCACTGCCTTCAGGATTTCTAAGGGTGAAAATTTTTGATTTCACTCTTTACTGCCTATCACAGTTTCGGAGGCCATGGAATGCCCAGGTGGCACAAAACCCCCCCAAATGACCCCATTTTGGAAAGTAGACACCCCAAGCTATTTGCTGAGAGGCATGGTGAGTATTTTGCAGCTCTCATTTGTTTTTGAAAATGAAGAAAGACAAGAAAAAAAATTTTTTTTTTTCTTTTTTCAATTTTCAAAACTTTGTGACAAAAAGTGAGGTCTGCAAAATACTCACTATACCTCTCAGCAAATAGCTTGGGGTGTCTACTTTCCAAAATGGGGTCATTTGGGGGGGGTTTTGTGCCACCTGGGCATTCCATGGCCTCCGAAACTGTGATAGGCAGTGAAGAGTGAAATCAAAAATTCACGCCCTTAGAAAGCCTGAAGGCGGTGCTTGGTTTTCGGGGTCCCGTACGCGGCTAGGCTCCCAAAAAGTCTCACACATGTGGTATCCCCGTACTCAGGAGAAGCAGCAGAATGTATTTTGGGGTGTAATTTCACATATTTCCATGGCATGTTTGAGCAATATATCATTTAGTGACAACTTTGTGCAAAAAAAAAAAAAAAAAAAAAAAAATTTGTCTCTTTCCCGCAACTTGTGTCGCAATATAAAATATTCCATGGACTCGACATGCCTCTCAGCAAATAGCTTGGGGTGTCTACTTTCCAAAATGGGGTCATTTGGGGGGGTTTTGAACTGTCCTGGCATTTTATGCACAACATTTAGAAGCTTATGTCACACATCACCCACTCTTCTAACCACTTGAAGACAAAGCCCTTTCTGACACTTATTGTTTACATGAAAAAGTTTTTTTTTTTTTGCAAAAAAATTACTTTGAACCCCCAAACATTATATATTTTTTTAAAGCAAATGCCCTACAGATTAAAATGGTGGGTGTTTCATTTTTTTTTTTCACACAGTAATTGCGCAGCGATTTTTCAAACGCATTTTTTGGGGAAAAAACACACTTTTTTTAATTTTAATGCACTAAAACACGCTATATTGCCCAAATGTTTGATGAAATAAAAAAGATGATCTTAGGCCGAGTACATGGATACCAAACATGACATGCTTTAAAATTGCGCACAAACGTGCAGTGGCAACAAAATAAATACATGTTTAAAAGCCTTCAAAAGCCTTTACAGGTTACCACTTTAGATTTACAGAGGAGGTCTACTGGAAAAATTACTGCCCTCGATCTGACCTTCGCGGTGATACCTCACATGCATGGTGCAATTGCTGTTTACGTTTGACGACAGACCGCCGCTTGCGTTCGCCTTAGCGCGAGAGCAGGGGGCGACAGGGGTGTTTTTTTTTTTTTTTTTTTTTTCTTTATTATTTTTTTGCTTTTTTAATCTTACTTTTAAACTGTTCCTTTCATATTTTTTTTTTTAATCATTTTTATTGTTATCTCGGGGAATGTAAATATCCCCTATGATAGCAATAGGTAGTGACAGGTACTCTTTTTTGAAAAAATTGTGGTCTATTAGACCCTAGATCTCTCCTCTGCCCTTAAAGCATCTGACCACACCAAGATCGGTGTGATAAAATGCTTCCCCAATTTCCCAATGGCGCTATTTACATCCGGCGAAATCTAAGTCATGAAATACTCGTAGCTTCCGGTTTCTTAGGCCATAGAGATGTTTGGAGCCACTCTGGTCTCTGATCAGCTCTATGGTCAGCTGGCTGAATCACCGGCTGCATTCTCAGGTTCCCTGTTGAGACAGGAGATCCAGAGAAAAACACGGAAGACGGTGGGGGGGGGGGGGGGCATTCCCTCCCACGGCTTGTAAAAGCAGTCTAGAGGCTAATTAGCCGCTAGGATTGCTTTTACATGAAAGCCGACCGCTGGCTGAAAAGAATGATACCAAGATGATACCTAAACCTGCAGGCATCATTCTGGTATAACCACTCAAAGTCGTGAATGGCGTACCTGAAGACAAAAAAATGATTAACAATGGTTAACAATAAAGCACAGTAAAGTGTAAATAATTACACACCTGAAAAACAAACATGATAAAACATAATAACAATAACAATAACAATAACAATAACAATCAATAACAATAACAATAACAATAAAACATTGCAGAATAGAATACAGTAAAAAAGAGCAGAACAATAGAGAGAGAGAATAGAGAGAGAGAGAACAATAAAACAACAACTATTTTTTTTATTTCATATTTTTTTTTTTTTACACTTTTTTTGTAACTAACTTTTATAACGGTAACCGGTTCCAGGTTCGGGTCTCTCAAAATGCGATGGCATCTTGGGAGACCCTGTGAAAGTGTGCCTAGTCTGTGCAATGCTGTACCCTACGCTAATACTCAACTAGTGAATGGTAGCGTTCAAAACATTCACCAATGCAAAGACCAGGATTGTCAGGACAGGAGGGACAATAATAGCGGGTGTCACGCCTATATCTGCGCTTGCTGCAGACACGACATCTTTTTTGGGGGGTTCGCTGGGTAGGGGTACTCGGGAGGACATAAAAATGCCTCTCATGCAGCCGACTGCATTTGGTTGGGGATGTGAATGGGGGAAGTACGGGCGCTGCAGAAGTGGTGGGTTCCCAATTAGGATTGGCGAATGCAGCAGGAAGGGCACTATGGGCACGACGGGCCTGTGTTTGTCTTTTTGGTGGCAGCGGGACACTACTTGTGCTTGCCACCTCACCAGCTTGAACTGCACTTATGGGACTCGCCACGTCACCACGTGTTACTGCAGTGCTGGTTTGACTACGACCGGGGTGTACTAGGACGCTGGTGCTTGCCAGTTCACCAAAACGCTACAAAAAAACTGTTAGCGATCGCAGGGATCAGGCCTGACTCTGCGAACGCTGCAGTTATGCGTTTAGTGCCTTGTAAGTGTCAGTGATCGATCGATACTGCACTTGGGTGGGCTGGGCCGGGCCGGGCGGAGGGGCAAAACGCAGGTGCTAGCAGGTATCTGGGCTGATCCCGCTAACACTGCGTTTTTGGGAACCCTAAACTGCTGGTGACGCCAGTATAGATCTGATCGGATCAGATATTGATCCGTTCAGATACTATACCACTAAGGGAGGCGTATGCTGCGTGCGTGGGTGTTAGCGGTACTGGCGCTAATCTGACGCTGCCTGGGGCTGGTGCTTACCAGTTCACCAAAATGCTACAAAAAAAACTGTTAGCGATCGCAGGGATCAGGCCTGACTCTGCGAACGCTGCAGTTATGCGTTTAGTGTTTTGTAAGTGACAGTGATCGATCGATACTGCACTTGGGTGGGCTGGGCTGGGCCGGGCGGAGGGGCAAGACGCAGGTGCTAGCAGGTATCTGGGCTGATCCCGCTAACACTGCGTTTTTGGGAACCCTAAACTGCTGGTGACGCTAGTATAGATCTGATCGGATCAGATATTGATCCGATCAGATACTATACCACTAAGGGAGGCGTATGGTGCGTGCGTGGGTGTTAGCGGTACTGGCGCTAACCTGACGCCTGGGGCTGGTGCTTGCCAGTTCACCAAAATGCTACCAAAAAAACTGTTAGCAATCGCAGGGATCAGGCCTGACTCTGCGAACGCTGCAGTTATGCGTTTAGTGCCTTGTAAGTGACAGTGATCGATCGATACTGCACTTGGGTGGGCTGGGCTGGGCGGAGGGGCAAAACGCAGGTGCTAGCAGGTATCTGGGCTGATCCCGCTAATACTGCGTTTTTGGGAACCCTAAACTGCTGGGGACGCTAGTATAGATCTGATCGGATCAGATATTGATCCGTTCAGATACTATACCACTAAGGGAGGCGTATGCTGCGTGCGTGGGTGTTCGCGGTACTGGCGCTAATCTGACGCTGCCTGGGGCGACGCATATCACCGCCGGGCGATCGGGGGGCTAAACCTTTATTCGGTAATAAACGGCGGGTGCCCTGACACTATAAAAAATAAACGAACTAACCAGCGTCACCCGTAACGGTTATACGGTGATCAGTGGTGAAAGGGTTAACTAGGGGGCAATCAAGGGGTTAAAACATTTATTAGGTAGTATATGGGGGTCCCTGTCGCTATAAAACGCTGACGGCGAACCTCAATATTTACCTCACTAACTAGCGTCACCAGCGACACTAATACAGCGATCAGAAAAATGATCGCTTAGCGACACTGGTGACAGGGGGTGATCAAGGGGTTAAAACTTTATTAGGGGGGGTTAGGGGGGTACCCTAGACCTAAAGGGGGGTAACAGTAACTGTGCCAACACAGTAACTGTCACAAACTGACACCTAGCAGTAATCAGGAAAAAAAAAAAAAAAAAAAAAAAAAACTGCTGGTGTCAGTTTGTGACAGGGGGGGGGGGGGTGATTGGGGGGGGATCGGGGGGCGATCGGGGGGGGGATCGGGGTGATTTGTGTGCCTGGCATGTTCTACTGTGTGTGTGTAGTGTTGTGCACTCACATACTTGTCGTCTCTCCTCGGGCCGGAACGGAAAATACCGACCCGAGGGGAGATGACATCACTTCCTTTGCTGCTGTTTAGCATACAGCAGCAAAGGAGCGTTTTCATTGGCCGGCGGCGATCGCGAGGGGGGGGCCACGAACGGATGGTCTCCCCCTCATCACCGATCGCCGCTGGACATAGGACGACCGCCTCGGGCACCGGGGGGGGGTCCGATCGGACCCCCCACCCGCGGAAGGCAAATCACGTACCCTGTACGTGATTTTGCCTGTCCGTGCCACTTTGCCGACGTACATCGGCGTGAGGCGGTCGTCAAGTGGTTAATTAAAATTAAAAAAAAAACAAGGGGGATGTGACTGGTTCTCTGTTACAACTCCTTAAAGAGTAACTCCACTTTTGTTGAGAAAATAAAACATTCTCGTCTGGGTGATCTATGTACATTGCAGGGATTTTAGCAAACGGTTGCATTTTACAGAAAATTACAGAGCTGTGGATTAAAAAGGAAAGGTAATTTTTAATAACATTCAATTACAATATGACTTGTGACGCAATTGTATATGCTATATTATTTTTTTTATTTGCTATTTTTTTCCAATGAAAGTGGAGTTACTCTTTAAAGTGGTTATAAAGGCTTTGGGTTTTTACCTTAATGGATCCTCTTATGCCCCGTACACACGGTCGGATTTTCCGATGGAAAATGTCCGATCGGAGCGTGTTGTCGGAAATTCCGACCGTGTGTGGGCTCCATCGGACATTTTCCATCGGATTTTCTGACACACAAAGTTGGAGAGCAGGAGATAAAATTTTCCGACAACAAAATCCGTTGTCGGAAATTCCGATCGTGTGTACACAAATCTGACGGACAAAGTGCCACGCATGCTCAGAATAAATAAAGAGATGAAAGCTATTGGCCACTGCCCCGTTTATAGTCCCGACGTACGTGTTTTACGTCACCGCGTTCAGAACGATCGGATTTTCGGACAACTTTGTATGACCGTGTGTATGCAAGAGAAGTTTGAGCCAACATCCGTCTGAAAAAATCCTAGGATTTTGTTGTCGGAATGTCCGAACAAAGTCCGACCGTGTGTACGCCCTATTATACTTACCATGAGCCCAATCCTGATCCAGGGATGTGCATGAGAGCTGCGGCTCTCCTGGCTCTGTCCCGCCTCACTGCACAGATTGATAGCAGTGGGCACCATTAGGCACCAAAGGTGCTTCACTGCTGTCTCAGCCAATGAGGATTGAGAGCCCCGGGCAGCCAAGTCTCTCGTGCAACATTGCTGCACGATGTTGCAAATAGCAATGACGTCAGAGCGTCAACCTCCCAAAGGAGGTGGTTCCCTGCAACAGGGAATCCAAACACTCGAGCTCAAAGGCATGTAGACAAAGGAGAAATGGCCATAGTGTAAATCTGATAGGACATTTTATTTTAAAAGGTAGAAAACTTACATAAAACAGAAGAAAAACAGCAATTCGCCGGCTGGCATAGCGAGCGCCCGTTCACACTAAGATAGCAATGACGTCAGAAGGAGGTTTCTGACGTCCCAAAGGAGGTTGACGCTCTGACGTCATTGCTATCTCAGTGCGCACAGGCGCTCGCTATGCCGGCCAGTGAATTGCTGTTTTTATCCTGTTTTATGTAAGTTTTCTACCTTTTAAAATAAAATGTCCTATCAGATTTACACTATGGCCATTTCTCCTTTGTCTACATGCCTTTGAGCTCGAGTGTTTGGATTCCCTGTTGCACTTCCGTAGCTACGCTGCACACAGACAAGTCATAGCTGGACATTCCTTGCTTGGACTGCACACAAGCTTTTATTGCTTGCTTTTTGGTAAGCGCAAAATTTATGTGGTGAAGGATCACTGTGAGTGGTGTGTCAATGTAATCTTCACAATCAAGTCCTCTTGGCACAATATTGAGGGGCTTGTTTTTGGGCTTTTTCTCATCTCACTTGTGGTCCCTGTTTCTCTTCAGCCAAGATCATATGCATATACTGACTCACAATTTTATTTGTCTTGGTAATCACTGATCCTTTATGAAATATTTGATTATTGCACATTTTTTGGTTTTTCTTTGGTGCTGTGTTTGCATAAGAGGAATCTTCATAATTTATATTTTATGATTTGATGATATGTATGATTTACTTATGTACACTCACATTTAATCTATGGTTTAGCGCAGTTTTTTTCTTTACAAACTGATAAGAGGCATGGAGGAGCTCAGCTATGAGGAAAGATTAGAGGAACTAAATTTATTCACTCTTGAGAAGAGGAGAATAAGGGGGAATATGATCAACATGTTCAAATATATAAGGGGTCCATATAGTGAACTTGGTGTTGAGTTATTCTAATTACGGTCAACCCAGAGGACACGGGGGCACTCATTACGTCTAGAGGAAAAGAGGTTTCATCTCCGAATACGCAAAGGTTTCTTCACAGTAAGAGCTGTGAAAATGTGGAAAAGACTCCCGCCAGAGGTGGTTCTGGCCATCTCAGTAGATTGCTTTAAGAAAGGCCTGGATACTTTCCTAAATGTACATAATATAACTGGGTACTAACATTTATAGGTAAAGTTGATCCAGGAAAAATCTGATTGCCTCTTGGGGGATCAGGAAGGAATTTTTTCCCCATGCTGTAGCAAATTGGAGCATGCTCTGCTGGTGTTTTTTGCCTTCCTCTGGATCAACTGAGGGTATAAAATTGGGTATATTGGATTGTACGATATTTTTTATTTTATTTATTTATTGTTTTTAAGGTTGAACTGGATGGACTTGTGTCTTTTTTCAACCTGACTAACTATGTAACTATGTAACTATGTAATGGAGAGGTAAATCGTTTGGGTCCCGAGGAGGAGTCCATTTCGTCTTCTGGTACTAAGTTAAAGTCTCCGCAGATTAGCAGGTGTCCCTGCTGTACTTCCCTTATTGCCTTTAGAGTAGTTTTAAGGAACTGTGATTCGGGGCATACAAGGTTACTATAGTGTATGCAACATTGTCTATGATACATATTAATATGATGAATCTTCCTTCTGGATCTAGTGTACAGTTTTGTAGCTGAAAGGAGACGGTATCTCTAATAGCAATTAGTACGCCCCGTTGCTTCCGTGAGTAACACGCTCTGTAGATGTATGGAAACGCCTTGTGTTGGCAGTAAGGGGTAGCATCTTGGGCGAAGTGCATTTCTTGAACGCATAGAATATCGCTGCCATGTGACAGCCCCATTTTCCATAGGGATGCTCTTTTGGCCGAGTGGTTCAGGCCTTTTGCATTAATAGTCTATATGTTGATAGTCATTATGAGATTGTGATGTGTTCTGTGGTAAAAACTCACTGTTGGTAGGTCAGAAGTTTGCTCTTCAGGTTAACGGACGATGGAGTCCTCTAGGTTTCCCTGGAATCTCTGGAGACCTGAGATTTGCAGTGATTGCACACTGTACTGTCTGTGTTGGTAAGGAGAAAAAGAGTCAGGTTAAAGCATGAATACAACGTGGTGGGGCCTTGCTGGGACCCTTTTCCAACCTGGGTAGTAGATGGGCCTCGCTGCTGCTGGCCTAGTAATCACTGTGTCACAACCGTGGGAATAGAAGCTTTAGTGTGAAAAACTCAACGTTTAACTGTAACTCAAAAGTCAGTAAGATTAACGTGTAGTACTGACCAAATATGGGGGTAAAGTTCAGAAAGGTTTCAGTCAGCTAGATGTAGGACCGGGGATATAAGTTGCAGGTGTAGTAAGTTGTTGCGAGGTATGTCATTTTCCTCTGGAATTGCGAAATTCCCTGTGCTGTGTCCCTGCTTCGGAGGTCCAGCAGAAGGCTTCATCGCAATGCTGGGGAGCTCAGGAATTATTCTCAAGGAGTTCAGGAGCTCTAGCCATCTTTGGGATTGGATACTGTGTTCGTCGTCCCGTTTTTGGTGATCACTACAGTGGCCGGGTGTCGCCATTTATATGGGATCTTGTGGTTGTTAAGGGCTTTAGTGATCGTCTTCATCTGTCTCCTCATATTGAGGGTATATTGGGAGAAATCAGCATACAGGTGTACCCCATTGTATGGCGCTGGGAGCTCCGGAGCTGATCTGGCCTTCGGCAGTAATTTCTCTTTGGTGAGGAAGAAGTGGATTTTCATTAAGACATCTCTGGGTACCGATGCCTCCAGATGTTTCGGTTTTGGTATGCGGTGTATGTGATCATCAATGCGTTCAATCAGTGACACCTCAGGGAGCAGTTTGGCAATCATGTTTCCTGCATATTTCTGCAGGTCGGTCGGGGGGACAGATTAGGGTACCCCCCTGCGTTTAATATTATTTCTCTTCGAGGGGTCCTCGAGGTCTCCGAGTTTCGCTTTTATCCAATCTGTATCATCTGCTTGGTCTTTGTATGCATCAATGAGGTTGTTTACAGTTGTGGTGCATTCATCCATTTTGTGCTCTATGTGTTGTACTCTCTCACCCATTCCCTGCATCTCAGATGTAAAGTTGTTAATGGCGGATATATTTAACATTAGGGATGACTGTAGGGAGGGGAGCATGTCCTTCATCATTGTATCTAGGACCGGTTGGCCAGATGTGGAGTAGTTTGCGATAGAAGATGGCATATTGAGGCCTACCTGGTCTGGATGTATAACACTACTCACTGCACCTGAGGCCTGTGCGGCAGGATCCATCCGCATCCGCGCTTTTGCTGGGCTGTTGGGTGACGAACTATGAGGAAGCGACCCTTGGGTGGATAACGGACCGTTCCCTGCATCCCATGTTCCAGGATTGTCGTCTGGGAGATCGGTGTAGGAGGATGAGGCCTGTGATTGTTCTCCGCTGGCGCCATCTTGCCACTTCTCCCCGTCCGTCGCTGGCATGGTGAAGAAGTAGGTAAGCTTCTTAGGGTAGCGTTCCTCCTTCCGTTTGCGGGACTGTATTGGGTAGGCTCCTGTGAAGCTGTGGAGCTCTGTGAGGGCTCCTGATGTGCGGTATCCCGCTGGCAAAGTCGCTCTTTCCTCGGTCGTTCGTCAGAGCGGTCAGCTTAAGTGGTCATCACGATTGCGCGCAAGCCATGCCCCCAAGGGTTTTTTATCTTAATGCAATAAAAAACCTTCTGATTTTACAAGCACTTTTATTTGCTACCACGCTACAATAATTCACAGAAAATAGGCCACAAGCAACTAGATAGTAGATTCAAGGGATTTATCATGGCAAGGCAGTTAAACAATGCATGCATCAATAAACAGGCAATTTAACAGCTTTAACCACTTCGGCCCTGGAATGATTTACCCCCTTACTAACCAGGCTATTTTTTGCGATATGGCACTGCGTCGCTTTAACTGACAATTGTGCAGTCGCGCGACGCTGTACACAAACAAAATTTATGTCTTTTTCCCCACAAATAGAGCTTTCTTTTGGTGGTATTTGATCACTTCTGCGCTTTTTATTTTTTGCGCTATAAACAAAAAAAGACGACAATTTTGAAAAAAAAACAATATTTTTTACTTTTTGCTATAATAAATATCCAAAAAAAATAATTTCTTCATCAGTTTAGGCCATTATGTATTCTACATATTTTTGGTAAAAAAAACCACAATAAGCGTATATTGATTGGTTTGCGCAAAAGTTATAGCGTCTATTTGCTATAATAAATATCGCATTTTTATAAAAAAAACAAACATTTTTCCTCAGTTTAGGCTTCTACATATTTTTGGTAAAAAAATAGCAATAAGTGTATATTGATTGGTTTGCGCAAAAGTTATAGTGTCTACAAAACAGGGAATATATTTATGCCATTTTTATTAATAGTTTTTTTACTAGTAATGGCGGTGATCAGCGATTTTTATTGGGACTGCAACATTGCGGCGGACAGATCGGACACTTTTGACACTTTTTTGGGACATGACATTATTACAGTGCTCAGAGCTAAAAATAGCCACTGTGTTATTAGCAAAGTCCATCAATTAGTCCTTTGATGTTTTATGCTACACAATAAATGATACAGTCTACGTTCAGAGGCGCCTGTTTTTCTTTCTGTTTGGGAAGGGGTTAACACTAGGGGGCGATCAAGGGGTTAAGTGTTCCCTAGGGAGGTGTTTCTAACTGTAGGGGGAGTGTACTGACAGGGAGTATAGAGAGATTGTTGTTCCTGATTACTAGGAACAGACAATCTCTCTCTACTCCCCTGTCAAAACGGGAATCTGTTTATTTACATTGACAGATCCCCGTTCTGGCTCTCTATAGAACGATTGTGGGAGGCCGGCGGACATCGCAGCCGCTGGCCAAGTGCATCAGCTCCGCTGACGTGCCGCGGGCACAAGGGTGCCTGCTATAGCTGTTAAAGGGAACGACGTACAGCTACGTATAACTGCAGTATAACTACAGTGACTGGTCGGCAAGCGGGTTAAAGATGCTATACTAGATAATGTGAACACTGACTCATTAAATTGGCAATCAACTGACTGTAAGGATGCTAAATCAAATTATAACTGATACAAACAGGGTTAAAAGAGAGGTATGGGTTTGTTTGTTTTTCCCCATTATACTTACCTAGGTGGATGCAGCATTGGTCCGATGCCGCATTTGTCCCCCGGCGTCTCTGCACTGAGAACCGAGCTATCGAATATCGCAGATGGCTCGGTTCTCTCAGATCCCAGAGCAGAGAGCTGCTGCCTTTCAATTAGCAGCTCTCCTGCTGTGCTCCTCCACGGTCACTGGAGCTGTGGAGGGGCGGGGAGTGGCCGTCTCAGCCTCTCAGTGGCTCACTGAGAGGCTTAGACAGCTATCAGTCCAGGCACCTGGCGGATCCAGACTCCCAGAGTCGGGATGACGTGGTGGTTGCACTGATCTGTGTGACGTCAGCAGAGAGCAGACTTCAGACCTCTGTCTGCTGAAAATGGGTCACAGGAGTGCAAAACCAATTGCACTCCTGTGACCCATAGGAGAAGCCCAGCCAAACAAGCTCTCCTTTAAGAGTATAGGCATTAACTAACCCAAAAATAACGTTTCTTGTGTGAACACTATGCATACAGCCTCAATAGTGGGTGAGTGTATGTGTTCCTCACAAAGAGGTATCGCTGGTGGTTTCTGCAAAGTATCTGGTACCTAATTGTCAGTATTAACCAGCTATTGGTGGGGCCTTTCTGTAAGCTGGTGCAAGTGAAACTGTCCCATTATGAGTGTACAATGGATGGCTGATGGGCTGCTATGTAAGGAACAGTCTCTATTTCAGTAACTGTGTTAATCTGGTCACTCAGTCTTCACAAACAAGTCCTCACAAGGCTCAGTCTCTCAATTCTGGTCCTCGCTGGTTTTCCCTTGCTTTAGACACTCACAGCAACAGGTCCTTTCAGCCCCAGTCCCAGCTCAGGAAACAATCTCTCAGTGACTCAGTCTTATTGGTGCTATGCTCAGACACCTGCAACAGGTCAGTATCCGATGTAGGCACTGGTGCCCCAGTGGTGGGTCTGCACTCTCTGGTCCCTGCACTGCAAAAGCTCTGGCAGCAGTCTTTACAGCCTGGCTTCCTCCTGCAAAAGACCCAGGTCTCTCCAGAAGTGTACCTTGTGGACTACATATCCCAGTGTCCATGATGTCTGCATAACAAGTTCTCCTTCCCCCAACTGGCTCAAGTCTGCTGCTGCTGGGGGGGCAGGAGCGAGTAGGTGAAGACACACAGCCCACTCTGCTCACACAGCAGGGAAGCAAGGGGTGAGAAGCCTGCAGCACAGCTGCTCTGACACAGTGTACAGGCTGGGAGAAGGGGGGGGCGAGCAGGGGCTCCTCAGAAGGAGCTGCTCCAGCAGTAGCTTCCAGCAGTAGCTACAAGCGCAGCAGCGGGGTAATAGTAGCTGGCACACCACTGGTGGCACCCGGCTACATAAATATATTCCTCAATAGCCACAAAAGATATAAAATCCACTGTTTATGCACCAAATGCCTTTGCAAATCCACATATATCACTTTGTAATAGTAGTAGCGATATCATTATTGTGTTGTTCATAGCACGTGCAGAAAGCAGCTCCGTGAGTGGGACCCAGAAAGCCAACCCACTACAGGATGCCTGAAAAAAACTACAGGAGGGGACGGATACAAGACCGAACGCCATGTACGAGGAGAGAGAGCAGGAGTGGCTGGAGTTAATTACAGGAATGTCCTTCACAGAGGAACAACGATCAACTAGGAAGCAAATAACAGAAGCCCATTGTTAGGGTTTACATATACTTTAATTTACACTTGTTAATCAGACTGATCTAGGAGAGGTGTCTGAAAATAGACAGAATAACAGATTCTAGCTGAAGTCTTTTGTGAACCTCCAGGTTGGTACCGTCTCGGAAACTGTCCCGGCCCTCAGAAACAGTTATTTGCATACAACAAGTGATTTGGGTTCCCAGGGTCTCAGGGCACCCTGAAGGACAATCAAACTGAAGGTATAATTGAAACACTATATGGTGCCAGTACCTGCTTAAAATGCTGCATTAGTGTTTTTTTTAAACAGATTATTTAAAGAAATGTTTATACATTTTATACATTTACACTATTAAGACAGACCGCCGCACAGGGTGCTAGACAAAGAAAAACTAAAGATATCAATTGTACATAATATTTAAACTGGAGTGAAAAATAGAAATATATTACAAATATCCCCCAAAATATATACAGTGGGGACGGAAAGTATTCAGACCCCCTTAAATTTTTCACTCTTTGTTATATTGCAGCCATTTGCTAAAATCATTTAAAGCGGGGGTTCACCCAAATTAATCTTACCCCATTCAGTTAAATTCATAGATGCTCAAATGCCGCACTAAAATTTTTGTATTGCCGTAATTACCTTTATATTTTACTTTATAGTTGCACTTCCTGTCTCTCCTCCCGTGGGAGTAGGCGTGTTTAATGCCCTTCCCCTGTTCCGCACTGTCTCCTGGGAGCTAAGTGTCAGGCTTCCCAAGATTCAGTGCGCTGTTTGGTTGCCATCACAACGGGGCGGGAACTTCCGACGATGCCGCCCGTTGTGATGGCAACCCGGAATTTTACGGCGCTGCCTGCTGTTACCAATGAGCATGCGTGGGAATGAGTGGTGAATGCTGGGGGCACAGCATTCACCGGGTCCCAGAAATAAAAGCTTGTGGGCCTCACATGCCCACAAGGAAGATGAAATTGGCCAGCGTCGCATTTTATAAGTTATTCTTGTGGACAAAATCAGAAAGAGGCGTAAATAATAAACACAAACAGTGAGTATTATATTTTGATTAGCAAAGTTTCTTAATGAACGGAAAAAAAAAAAAAACGATAGGTCGCTGGACTCTCGCTTTAAGTTAATTTTTTTCCTCATTAATGTACACACAGCACCGCATATTGACAGAAAAACACAGAAATGTTGAAATTTTTCAAGATTTATTAAAAAAGAAAAACTGAAATATCACATGGTCCTAAGTATTCAGACCCTTTGCTCAGTATTTAGTAGAAGCACCCTTTTGATCTAATACAGCCATGAGTCTTTTTGGGAAAGATGCAACAAGTTTTTCACACCTGGATTTGGGGATCCTCTGCCATTCCTCCTTGTAGATCCTCTCCAGTTGTGTCAGGTTGGATGGTAAACATTGGTGGACAGGCATTTTTAGGTTTCTCCAGAGATGCTCAATTGGGTTTAAGTTAGGGCTCTGTCTGGGCCATTCAAGAACAGTCATGGAGTTGTTGTGAAGCCACGCCTTTGTTATTTTAGCTGTGTTTAGGATTATTGTCTTGTTGGAAGGTAAACCTTCGGCCCAGTCTGAGGTCCTGAGCACTCTGGAGAAGGTTTTCATCCAGGATATCCCTGTACATGGCCGCATTCATCTTTCCCTCGATTGCAACTAGTCGTCCCGTCCCTGCAGCTGAAAAACACCCCCATAGCATAATGCTGCCACCACCATGCTTCACTGTTGGGACTGTATTGGACAGGTGATGAGCAGTGCCTGGTTTTCTCCACACATACCGCTTAGAATTAAGGCTAAAAAGTTCTATCTTGGTCTCATCAGACCAAAGAATCTTATTTCTCACCATCTTGGAGTCCTTCAGGTGTTTTTTAGCAAACTCCATGCGTTCTTTCATGTGTCTTGCACTGAGGAGAGGCTTCCATCGGGCCACTTTGCCATAAAGCCCTGACTGGTGGAGGGCTGCAGTGATGGTTGACTTTCTACAACTTTCGCCCATCTCCCGACTGCATCTCTGGAGCTCAGCCACAGTGATCTTTGGGTTCTTCTTTACCTCTCTCACCAAGGCTCTTCTCCCCCGATAGCTCAGCTTGGCCGGACGGCCAGCTCTAGGAAGGGTTCTGGTTGTCCCAAACGTCTTCCATTTAAGGTTTATGGAGGCCACTGTGCTCTTAGGAACCTTAAGTGCAGCAAAAAATTTTTGTAACCTTGGCCAGATCTATGCCTTGCCACAATTCTGTCTCTGAGCTCTTCAGGCAGTTCCTTTGACCTCATGATTCTCATTTGCTCTGACATGCACTGTGAGCTGTAAGGTCTTATATAGACAGGTGTGTGGCTTTCCTAATCAAGTCCAATCAGTATAATCAAACACAGCTGGACTCAAATGAAGGTGTAGAACCATCTCAAGGATGATCAGAAGAAATGGACAGCACCTGAGTTAAATATATGAGTGTCACAGCAAAGGGTCTGAATACTTATGACCATATGATATTTAAGTTTTTCTTTTTTAATAAATCTGCAAAAATGTCAACAATTGTGTGTTTTTCTGTCAATATGGGGTGCTGTGGGTACATTAATGAGGAAAAAAATGAACTTAAATGATTTTAGCAAATGGCTGCAATATAACAAAGAGTGAAAAATTTAAGGGGATCTGAATACTTTCCATTCCCACTGTAAATATATATATTGGGACCTAACATCCATTCATTGAGACCATACCATATAGCATAAAATTTATGCATGGAATTTTTCAAATAATAGGTATGATATTCATAAGAAATAACGGAAAATTTATATCAAATACTTACCGTAATTTTCCTTTCCTGATAGGCTCCATGGCAGCATACGTGTGGGTAGGCCCCGCCTCAATAACTACCCAATAGGACCCCTCTCCCATAAATCTTTGCTCTAGGCTGCTATCCATGTTTCGTAACTAGCTTACTCCAGACATTTGGAGGGACTCCTGCTGCCATGGAGCCTATCAGGAAAGGAAAATTACGGTAAGCATAACCATATAGCATAAAATTTATGCATGGAATTTTTCAAATAATAGGTATGATATTCATAAGAAATAACGGAAAATTTATATCAAATACTTACCGTAATTTTCCTTTCCTGATAGGCTCCATGGCAGCATACGTGTGGGTAGGCCCCGCCTCAATAACTACCCAATAGGACCCCTCTCCCATAAATCTTTGCTCTAGGCTGCTATCCATGTTTCGTAACTAGCCTACTCCAGACATTTGGAGGGACTCCTGCTGCCATGGAGCCTATCAGGAAAGGAAAATTACGGTAAGTATTTGATATAAATTTTCCGTTTTCCTGACAGGCTCCATGGCAGCATACGTGTGGGAAATAACTCGCCAAACACACCCGGGTGGGCAAAAATGTTTGAGCAAAGAAACCAAATTTTATTTAACATTGTCAACCGACAATACTTGTAAACCAAAATTAATAGATGACAGAGCAGCAGGCTCAACACAGTAGTGGGAGACAAATGTGTTAATAGAAGACCAAGAAGCCGCTCTACAAATGATTTCAGGCGCGACATGCCGAGAAGCTGCCCACGAGGTCGAGATACCCCGGGTCGAATGAGCCATCACTGCCTCTGGAGGAGCCAAGCCCTTTGCCTTGTATGCCCTCTGAATGGTCTGCACAATCCAAGAAGAAATTGATCTGACTGAAGCTCGCATTCCCTTGTTTTTACCATGGAGAAGAACGAAAAGAAATTCTGTTTGTCTGAACGGAGCCGTGACATCCAGGTATTGTTTTAGAGTGTGGCCTATATCAAGTGGATGAACATCCTGATTATCTGTTGTTCTGAAAGTAGGAAGTACAATCTCTTGGTTTTCATGAAAGACTGAGGTCACTTTAGGGTTTGGCCCTAACATGGGAATCAACACTACCCTATCTGGAAAGAAGGTCAGAGAAGGCTCTTCTGAACCTAGATTCTTAATTTCCGACACTCTTTTAGCCGAAGTCACAGCTACTAAGAAGGTGGTCTTGAGCGTGAGGTCTCTCATGGAAAGAGGTTTGTCAGGATCTGATTCGAGATTGGAGAGAAAATCCAAGACAATAGGGAGGTTCCATTTGGGAAGGTCTTCTTTGAGGTTTAAGCCTGATAGCTCCTTTAAAGAATTGACAAACTAATGCATGATTTGCCCAAGATACTTCTGTGAAGGCCGAGATGGCTGAAACTTGAACTCTTAGTGAGCTGACTGCTAAGTCCCGATTGGAGAAAAAAGTATGTCCTGTACTGCTGGAGAGTTGCATGGATTCGACCTGGAAGACATATGATCAGTGAATCTAGACCATATACGCTCGTATACCCTACTAGTACTTCCCCTCCTGGCACTGAGAAGAGTTGGAATAGCTTCTTCAGGACAACCTAGAGATTCAAGCCTTCCCCTCTCAAGAACCACACCCTGAGGTGTAGGCAGGATGAGCATGGGTGTAACGATGTGCCTTGAGACAGTAGATCCAGTCTGAGAGGTAGGGGAACTGGGTCTTGATAACTGAGGAGTGATAACAGAGGGAACCATGGCCTGTTGGGCCAGAAAGGAATCACTGCAATGATCTCCACCTTCTCTGTTCTGAGCCTCCGGAGAAATTGAAGAATCACCGGTATCGGAGGGAAGGCATAAGTCTTCTGAAACCTCCACTGATCTGAGAGAGCAACTATTCCATATGCCTGGGGGTCTCTGAACCTCGAATAATATCTGGGCATTTTGTGATTGCATGGGGAAGCAAACAGATCGACCTCTGGAAGTACTCCCAGGGTCAGAAGCCACTCGAAGACCTCTCTGTGGAGGGACCACTCGTTGTTGTCTATTTGAACCCACGAGAGGAAGTCCGCCTGTACATTCTGAATCCCCGGAATGTAAACTACCGAGATGTTGGACAAATACTTCTGAGCCCAGCTCATTATTGGCTCCACTTCCTGTAAAAGAGTAAGTAAAGATTCCATTTTGAACTTTTCCTTTCGGAAAAAGTAATTGAGATGAGTTAAGTCTATGACTGGTCCCCATGTACCGTTTTTCTTTTGTATAATGAACAGAGGAGAATACATGCATTTGCCTCGTTCGTTTTCTGGAACAGGGACGGCTGCGCCTTGATCCAATAAACAATTCACGTAGGTTAACAGGACCTGCTTTTTCTCTTCTGAACCTGGAAGAGATGTAGGAACAAATCTGAGTCTTGGGGTGTTGTTGAAGACCCACTTGTGACCGGTGGAGACCGTCTTTATGGTCCAGTAATCCCGGATTGAGGCTGCCCAGACACGACTGAAGTGGCGAAGACGAGCCCCCACATGGCATGCCTGAGCAGGCCCAATCTCAAAAGGACTTAGCGGAGTCCTGGTTGCCAGAGGAACCACCTTTTGTGGGTTTTTTGAAAGAGGGCTGCCTGGATTTCCAGGACCTTGAAAACTCCCGACCAGGCCTGTAGCTGCGCGCTTCCCTAGCGCGATCAGAACTTTTTCTTCTAGGAAAATTGCGTTTCTGATTTTGTAGGCGTCGGTCTTGAGGGAGGAAACCACCTGTGGCCCGGATTATGGCACTATCAAGCTTGTTGCCAAATAATGAAGTTCCTTCAAAAGGAATTCAGCACCAAGCTTGTTTGGAAGCCGGATCCGCCAACCATGGACGAAGCCATGAGGCATGACGTGCTGAAACAGCTGCCAACATAACCCGGGACATCAGGCAGATGACATCAATAGAGGCCTCCCCAAGAAAAGCAGACGCCAGCCTGATTTCCTGGATAGGAGAATCTTTAGCTGTTTCAACAGAGATACCTCTTAGGAACTCATCCACATTATCAGACCAAGATTCTAAAGCTTTGGATACTGCAGCTAATCGCAAGTACTGGCTTGCATGCCATTCCTGACGTCAGGTAAATCTTTTTTAGATCTGAATCAATTCGTCTTTCTAGAGGGTCTTTAAAAGATACAGTATCCTCTAAGGGAAGAGTTGCATATCTTGCTAGTCTCATCAGTGCTGCATCCACTAAAGGAGCTGACTCAAGGTGTTTTACTTCCTCTTCCTTAAAAGGATATAGTTTCAAGACTTTTGATTGCATGGAACTCTTTTTTTCCATCTTGCTCCATTCCTCAGATATGATATTGCCCAGCTCAGAGAGAAAAGGAAAATATTGTCGCTCCTTAATGAGCTGCTTGAAAAATTTTCTCTGTTTTGGGTGGGGAAGTAACAGGATCTTCCCACTTCAGGGCCTCTCTTACTGCTTTCACCAAAGAAGGGACTAAAGCGTATTCAAACCCCATGCCAGGATCTTCCAGATCCGATTCTTTGTCTGAAACAGGAGCAGAATGGCGACTTGGCTGGGAAGACTCCCATGTCTCATGTACTGAACCTTCTCCCACTGGAGGGCATAATGGGTCTGATGGGGAATCACGGGGCTGTTGAGCCTCTCTTTCCTGTAGAGATTATTTTACAACCTGTCTCACCATAGATTCTAAACGCTGGTCTGCACCATCCCTCTCATCTGCAGCTTTAGAGAAGCAGTGATCACAGAGAGATTTGTCTACTGGAACAGGCATCCTGCACCCCCAGCATGATTTTTCTGATCTCTTGCTAGAGTGAGATGAAGGGGGGTGAGAAGGATTTTTACTGCACTGTTCAGATATGGAAGGAGATCTATGATGGCTAGACCTGGAGGAAGATTGCCGGTGGTGTGATTTTGATGATCCACTTCCTTTATGGGAACTACGGTGTGGATCAGACCTAGAAGGGCTGTAAGGAAAGAAGCACAGAAACGATAGAGACAGAAATCAGCTAGTGTCCAAAAAAAATCCTATTCTCAATCCTTGCACAGGTAAAAAAGCATAAATGCAAACATACCTGCTACAAGCGGGCTGGCCACTAGGGGGCAGTGAGGAGTCCATAGTGTCAACACAATAGGAAACTGCAGAGTCAGATTCACACATCAGCTGGCTTGACAAAGACCTCATACCCAGACAATAGAGCTTGTCTTACCTTGAATCGTCAAGATAGTTGCCCGATACGGAAGACGCCGTATCCACCACGATCATTCCCGAGGCTCTGAAAGCTTACCACTGCTTTTAAAAGTGGCGCCCGTGACATCGCCGACGTCAGACGCGAGACACTCACGCACGCACGAACCAAGCCTTGACTTCGTATCGGGTCCGCGCATGCGCAGAGCGCACGCCGGTACCCGGTAATGAATGAGGGAGCGGCTGCTGGAATGCAGGAAGCGTCTGCGCTAGCTAGGACACCAGTGATGAGGGAAAAACATACAGGAAAGTTACAAACAACACATAAACACTACTGTCATGTGTATATAAATCTGAAAACTTACCCCTCCACCTACGATCACCTGGGCCGAGTAACCACCATACCCACACACACACCGGACTTGGCAGCAGATAATGGTC
Organism: Lithobates clamitans; assembly: GCA_037952925.1. Lineage (NCBI taxonomy): Eukaryota > Metazoa > Chordata > Amphibia > Anura > Ranidae > Lithobates > Lithobates clamitans. Next base: position 1,890,163 of record JBBGZY010000361.1, on the reverse strand, counting down.
GCCTGGAACAATAGGCAAACAGACCGTGCGCACATAGATGAACCGATCCACACTTCAGCGCTACTCTGCTATACACTCCATACCCTGCTTAACAGTCAGGGCCTATTGGAGGAATAAAATTGGCACTCGGCTAATTCGATTGTAGGGAGGATTATCTTCAGGTAGGAGAAGCAACACCTGGTCCTACGGAGGAGGACAAAAAAGGAACATGGATAGCTGCCTAAAGCAAAGATTTTTGGGAGAGGGGTCCTATTGGGTAGTTATGGAGGCGTAGCCTACCCACACGTATGCTGCCATGGAGCCTGTCAGGAAATAGCTATTTATATCCGTTATCCACTACTTATTTGCTTGGTTTTCTTTCATTCCAGATGGCAATGTTTGAAAGACTGTCTGTGATAGATGCTACTCCAGGTTTTATGCTTTTGTATGCCACATTATATAATATAGAATGTATGAAATTGCAGTCTCTTCAAATGATGATTTATTACAACAAATGAAGTTTATATTGTATACATTACTGTTTCTAAGGAATTGTACACTTACAGTAAAGTGATACTAGACACACACTGTTTAACTTCTCCATATAGTAAAATGACAGATAGGCAGGAACATTCTCATTCTGGGAGGATGTCATATGACATCCTTCCATTCTTGGTGTGCAGCACGGAAATCAGTAGTGCACCGCGTCCCTGGGACCGATCATGGTAAAGAGCCAATGACGTAGGCTTTTTACCATGTGATCAGCTGTGTCCAATCAGAGCTGATCAGTGTAAACAGGAAATGCCGGTCATAGGCATTCTTCTCCTCAAGCTGACAGCACATGAGGAGAAGAGAGCCGGTAAGCGGCATTCATCAGTGTCCTGATTATCAGTTTAGCCCCAACAATGCCCACTAGTGCTGCCATTCAGTGCCCACCAGTGCTGCCTCTCAGTGCCCATCAGTGATGCCTTTCAGTGCCCATCAGTGATGCCTGTCAGTGCTCATCAGTGCCACCTATCAGTGCCTCCTCATCTGTGCCACCTATCAGTGCCTATCAGTGCTGCCTATCCAGGCCACTTATCAGTGAAGCCACCATTAGTCTATATGTAATATCCCGCCCCCATTGAGTTTAGCTGGTTGTAATTACTCAAAAAGGGGAACCAGATAGGATTTTAACCACTTAAGCCCCAGAAGGATTTACCCCCTTCCGGGTCAGAGCACTTTTTACAATTTGGCACTGTGTCGCTTTAACTGCTAATTGCGCGGTCATGCAATGCTGTACCCAAACGAAGATTGCGTTCTTTTGTTCCCACAAATAGAGCTTTCTTTTTATGGTATTTGATCACCTCTGCGGTTTTTATTTTTTGCGCTATAAACGGAAAAAGACCGAAAATTTTGAAAGAAAACGATATTTTCTACTTTTTGTTATAAAAAAAATACAATAAACTCAATTTTAGACATACATTTAGTCCAAAATGTATTCAGCCACATGTCTTTCGTAAAAAAAAATGTCAATAAGCGTATATTTATTGGTTTGCGCAAAAGTTATAGCGTCTACAAATTAGGGTACATTTTCTGGAATTTACACAGCTTTTAGTTTATGACTGCCTATGTCATTTCTTGAGGTGCTAAAATGGCAAGGCAGTACAAAACCTCCCCAAATGACCCAATTTTGGAAAGTAGACACCCCAAGGAAATTGCTGAGAGGCATGTTGAGCCCATTGAATAATAATTTTTTTTGTCCCAAGTGATTGAATAATGACAAAAAAAAAATTTACAAAAAGTTGTCACTAAATGATATATTGCTCACACATGCCATGGGCATTTGTGGAATTGCACCCCAAAATAAATTTAGCTGCATATCCTGAGTATGGGGATCCTGAGTATGTGTGGGACTTTTTGGGAGCCTAGCCGCGCATGGGGGCCCCCGAAAACCAAGCACGCCTTCAGGATTTCTAAGGGCGTTCATTTTTTATTTCACTCCTCACTACCTATCACAGTTTTGAAGGTCATCAAATACCATGACAGTTCAAACACCCCCCCAAATGACCCCATTTTGGAAAGTAGACACCCCAAGCCATTTGCTGAGAGGCATGTTGAGTCCATGGAATATTTTATATTTTGCCACAAGTTGCGGGAAAATGACAAACTTTTTTTTTTTTGCACAAAGTTGTCACTAAATGATATATTGCTCAAACATGCCATGGGAATATGTGAAATTACACCCCAAAATACATTCTACTGCTTCTCCTGAGTATGGGGATACCACATGTGTGGGACTTTTTGGGAGCCTAGCTGCGTACGGGGCCCCGAAAACCAATCACCGCCTTCAGGATTTCTAAGGGCGTACATTTTTTATTTCACTCCTCACTACCTATCACAGTTTCGAAGGCCATAAAATGCCAAGATGGCACAACCCGCCCCCCCCAAATGACCCGATTTTGGAAAGTAGACACCCCAAGCTATTTGCTGAGAGGCATGGTGAGTATTTTGCAGCTCTCATTTGTTTTTGATAATGAAGAAAGAAAAGAAATTTTTTTTTTTTCTTTTTTCAATTTTCAAAACTTGACCCAAAGAAAACAAAAAAGCATGATAATTACAGGGCTCATTTTTGTATTTCAGCTATGTATTTAGCTATATGCCTGGATTTACCCTTTAATACCACATTACTAAATGTATTCAATTTGACCCTGCTTTAAAATGCAAGGTCTGCTTATGTTGCAGCTTTACATAGCCCCCACCCTCCACAAAAGACACTCAATAACAAAAGCGACAATGACAAAAAGCGAGGTCTGCAAAATACTCACCATACCTCTCAGCAAATAGCTTGGGGTGTCTACTTTCCAAAATGGGGTCATTTGGGGGGGGGGGGGTTGTGCCATCTGGGCATTCCATGGCCTCAAAACTGTGATAGTCAGTGAGGAGTGAAATCAAAAATTTACACCCTTAGAAAGTCTGATAGCGGTGCTTTGTTTTCGGTGTCCCGTACGCGGCTAGGCTCCCAAAAAGTCTCACACATATGGTATCCCCATACTCAGGAGAAGCAACAGAATGTATTTTGGGGTGTAATTTCACATATTCCCATGGCATGTTTGAGCAATATATCATTTAGTGACAACTTTGTGCAAAAAAAAAAAAATTTGTCTTTTTCCCGCAACTTGTGTCACAATATAAAATATTCCATGGACTCGACATGCCTCTCAGAAAATAGCTTGGGGTGTCTACTTTCCAAAATGGGGTCATTTGGGGGAGTTTTGAACTGTCCTGGAATTTTATGCACAACATTTAGAAGAGCTTATGTCACACATCACCCACTCTTCTAACCACTTGAAGACAAAGCCCTTTCTGACACTATTTGTTCACATGAAAAAAATAATTTTTTTGCAAGAAAATTACTTTGAACCCCCAAACATTATATATTTTTTAAAGCAAAGGCCCTACAGATTAAAATGGTGGGTGTTTCATTTTTTTTTTTTCACACAGTATTTGCGCAGCGATTTTTCAAACGCATTTTTTGGGGAAAAAACACACTTTTTTTAAATTTTAATGCATTAAAACACACTATATTGCCCAAATGTTTGATGAAATAAAAAATATGATCTTAGGCCGAGTACATGGATACCAAACATGACATGCTTTAAAATTGCGCACAAACGTGCAGTGGCAACAAACTATATACATTTTTAAAAGCCTTTAAAAGCCTTTACAGGTTACCACTTTAGATTTACAGAGGAAGTCTCCTGTTAAAATGACTGCCCTCGATCTGACCTTCGCGGTGATACCTCACATGCATGGTGCAATTGCTGTTTACATTTGACACCAGACCAACGCTTGCGATCGCCTTTGCGCGAGAGCAGGGGGGGGGACAGGGGTGCTTTTTTTTTTTTTTTTTTTCTTTATTATTTTTTTTGCTTTTTTTATCTTATTTTTAAACTGTTCCTTTCATTTTTTTAAAATCATTTTTATTGTTATGTCAGGGAATGTAAATATCCCCTATGATAGCAATAGGTAGTGACAGGTACTCTTTTTTGAAAAAAAATGGGGTCTATTAGACCCTAGATCTCTCCTCTACCCTCAAAGCATCTGACCATACCAAGATCAGTGTGATAAAATGCTTTCCCAATGGCGCTGTTTACATCCGGCGAAATCTAAGTCATGAAATGCTCGTAGCTTCTGGTTTCTTAGGCCATAGAGATGATTGGAGCCATTCTGGTCTCTGATCAGCTCTATGGTCAGCTGGCGGAATCACCGGCTGCATTCTCAGGTTCCCTGTTGGGACAGGAGAGCCAGAGAAAAACACGGAAGACGGTGGGGGGGGGGACTTTCCCTCCCACTGCTTGTAAAAGCAGTCTAGAGGCTAATTAGCCACTCGGATTGCTTTTACATGAAAGCCGACAGCTGGTTGAAAAGAATGATACCAAGATGATACCTAAACCTGCAGGCATCATTATGGTATAACCACTCAAAGTCCAGCAACATACCAGTACGTTGCTGGTCCTTGTTGGGCATATATTGTAATCTTTTTTTTTCATGCAGCCTGTGGGCTGAACGAAAAAAAGAGATTGAATGGTGGGTATGCCCACCATTAGAATACCTCCCTTCATCCACCCACTTCTAATGATGGGCATACATGCATCATTTATATATGCCGAAGCATGGGGGCATCCCCCCCAAAAGTTAGGAGCAAGTCGCTCCTCCGCCCCTGCTGCCCCCATGCTTCGGCATATATCACCTCCGCTGGAGTCACGGCTTCACAGGGGCAAACGCTGTTGCTGTCAAGATAAATAAATCCGCTCTGCAGCTGAATAGTGTACCTGAAGACAAAAAAATGGTTAACAATAAAGCACAGTAAACAGTAAAGTATAAAAAATTGCATACCTCAAAAGCAAACATGATAAAACATAATAACAATAAAACATTGCAGAATAGAATACAGTAAAAAAGAGCAGAACAATAGAGGGAGAATAGAGAGAGAGAGAGAACAATAAAACGACAACTATTTTTGTTTTTTTTCATTTTATATATTTTTTTTGTGTTTTTTTTTATTTATTACACTTTTTTTTGTAACTGTAACTTTTATAACTGTAACCGGTTCCAGGTTCGGGTCTCTCAAAATGCGATGGCATCTTGGGAGACCCTGTGAAAGTGTGCCTAGTCTGTGCAATGCATTACCCTACGCTAATACTCAACTAGTGCATGGTAGAGTTCAAAACATTCACCAATGCAAAGACCTGGATTGTCAGAACAGGAGGGACAATAATAGCGGGTGTCACGCCTATATCCGCGCTTGCTGCAGACACAACATCTTTTTTGGGGGGGTTCGTTGGGTAGGGGTACTCGGGAGGACATAAAGAAAATGCCTCTCATGCAGCCGACAGCATTTGGTTTGGGGATGTGAATGGGGGAAGTATGGGCGCTGCAAAAGTAGTGGGTTCCCAATTAGGATTGGCAAATGCAGCAGGAAGGGCATTATGGGCACGACGGGCCTGTGTTTGTCTTCTTCTTGGTGGCAGCGGGACACTACTTGTGCTTGCCACCTCACCAGCTTGAACTGCACTTATGGGACTCGCCACGTCACCAAGTGTTACTGCAGTGCTTGTTTGACTATGACCGGGGTGTACTAGGCCGATGGTGCTTGCCAGTTCACCAAAACGCTACCAAAAAAACTGTTAGCGATCGCAGGGATCAGGCCTGACTCTGCGAACTGCTGGGGACGCTAGTATAGATCTGATCGGATTAGATATTGATCCGTTCAGATACTATATCACTAAGGGAGGTGTATGGTGCGTGTGTGGGTGTTAGCGCTACTGGCACTAACCTGACACTGCCTGGGGCTGGTGCTTGCCAGTTCACCAAAACGCTACCAAAAAAACTGTTAGCGACGCAGGGATCAGGCCTGACTCTGCGAACGCTGCAGTTATGCGTTTAGTGTTTTGTAAGTGGCCCATTAGATGAAATCCTTCTCACTCCATGACCCCCCTGGCCAACTTGTCCCCAGATCACCCCTGTCCAACAGAAAATGCGTTTTTTGGCAGGGTAAGCAAATCCAGCACAGTGCCTGACTCTGCGAACTGCTGGGGATGCTAGTATAGATCTGATCAGATCAGATATTGATCCGTTCAGATACTATACCACTAAGGGAGGTGTATGTTGCGTGTGTGGGTGTTAGCACTACTGGCACTAACCTGACGCTGCCTGGGGCTGGTGCTTACCAGTTCACCAAAATGCTACCAAAAAAACTGTTAGCGATCGCAGGGATCAGGCCTGACTCTGATCCCTAAACGCTGCAGTTATGCGTTTAGTGTTTTGTAAGTGGGCCATTAGATGAAATCCTCCTCACTCCATGAGTGTTAGCGCTACTGGCACTAACCTGACGCTGCCTGGGGCTGGTGCTTGCCAGTTCACCAAAACGCTACCAAAAAAACTGTTAGCGATCGCAGGGATCAGGCCTGACTCTGCGAACGCTGCAGTTTTGTGTTTAGTGTTTTGTAAGTGACAGTGATCGATCGATACTGCACTTGGGTGGGCTGGGCCGGGCGGAGGGGCAAAACGCAGGTGCTAGCAGGTATCTGGGCTGATCCCGCTAACACTGAGTTTTTGGGAACCCTAAACTGCTGGAGACGCTAGTATAGATCTGATCGGATCAGATATTGATCCGTTCAGATACTAAGGGAGGTGTATGCTGCGTGCGTGGGTGTTAGCGGTACTGGAAGTAATCTGACGCTGCCTGGGGCGACGCAGACCCTATCTGACCGTAAGACCTAACTTATATCACCGCTGGGCGATCAGGGGGCTAAACCTTTATTAGGTAATAAACGGCGGGTGCCCTGACACTATAAAAAATAAACTAACTAACCAGTGTCACCCGTAACAGTTATACGGTGATCACTGGTGAAAGGGTTAACTAGGGGGCAATCAAGGGGTTATTAGGTAGTATATGGGGGTCCCTGTCGGTATAAAACACTGACGGCGAACCTATATATTTATCTCCCTAACTAGTGTCACCAGTGACACTAATACAGCGATCAGAAAAATGATCGCTTAGTGACACTGGCGACGGGGGGTGTTCAAGGGGTTAAAACTTTATTAGGGGGGGTTAGGGGGTACCCTAGACCTAAAGGGGGCTACCACTAACTGCCCTACCCCTTCTAACTGTCACAAACTGACACCAATGCAGTAATCAGACAAAATAAAAAACTTTTTAGGGGGTGATCGGGGGGGTGATGGGGGATGTAAAGTATGCCTAGTGTGTTTTACTGTAAGTGTGTGTGTTGTGCACTTATTCAGAAGTCTTCTCTCCTCGGCGCCGGAACGGAAAATACTGAGCCGAGGAGTGATGACATCACTTCCTCTGCCGCTGTTTACTATACAGCAGCAGAGGAAGATTCTCATTCGTTGGGAGCGATCACAAGGGGGTGGCCACGAATGAGTGGTCTTCCCCTCAGCCTGGATCGCTCCCCTAATGATGCTGACCGCCTCTGGCACCGGGGGGGGGGGGGGCACGATGCACCCCCCCCTCGCGGGAGGCAGATCACGTACCAGGTACGTGATTTTGCCTGCCCATACCATTCTGCCGCAGTATATCTGCGTTAGGCGGTCGGCAAGTGGTTAAGGGCACCAAATTGACTAAAAAAAGAAAATGTTGTAAAATATATATTTGTATATTTTACAACATTTTCTTTTATTAGTCAATTTGGTCCCATCCGGTTCCCCCTTTTTTAGTAATTACAGTCCAACAGGGATGAGGTACCATTTATGACACAGATTAGGATTTAGCAAAAAGTGTATGTGTTTAGCTGGTTAGTGGGCATGGAGGAGGAGGAGGGAGTGAGTGGGCTGTCATTTACCACTGTGTATACACCCACATGTGTGACTCCATAGACAGATGTCAATGGAAGAAATGCTTAGCATAGAAACTCACAGAAAACTGAGCATGTGCCGAGTTGTCACCACAGCTGAAATCCCTAGCTGAATTCGGGACATGAGCAGAAGGTGGAGATAGAGAGCATTATGTTCAACCAGGTCTTTTGCAGAATACAGAAAACAAATCTCATAGTGACTGAATGAATAAGAACAGAATGTAATACACCATTTATTGATAGTTTTTTATGATGTGGGACACTTATGATAGGAAGAGAACAGTAAGCCTGGGTTTGGGTAGCAGACACATGTGTAGAACCAAGTGGAAAGGAACTGTGCTGCATGACACTGCTGGTGATGCCACTGACTGCCAGCACATCCCTGTGTTCCTGAATTGGGACTGCACCACTACACCTGTACATAGACATTTCTTCCTGGAGAGACCCACTGAGCTGTGAGACATGACAGCTACACCTAGAATGTCTGTAGTTTCACTTGGGATTGCTGCAACAGTGTCTTAACCATTACAATTGCCCTCTGAGAATGCACAAGGAAGCATAATCATGTGAACAATGTTCTGAACACCCAGGAGAGGGAGGAGACTCTACGGTGAACTTCTGAGTGGTGAGAGGCCATTAGCCACCATCATCTATACTCCCATTTTTCGTTATTATCATATTTATTTTTATACAGAATTTATATAGTGCCAACCGTTTGCACAGCCCTTTACAAAATGAAGGTAGACAGTACAGTTACTGTACAAAAGAATTCAATAAATGTGAATTCAGAGGGCCCTGCATGTTAGAGCTTACAATCTAAAAGGGAGGGTCAAGTGATACAAAAGGTAATAACTGTGGGGGATGAGCTGATAGAGAAAATAAAAGGATTCGGTAGGTGGAGGCAGGGTAGGCTTCTCTAAAGAGGGTTTTCAGGGATCGCCTAAAAGTGGATAGATTAGGAGATAGTCCCTACCTTGAACTGTTTGACTATCTCCTACCCTTTGCACCTTTAGGTGTTCCCTAAAGATACGGCATGTCCGAACACCTAGCTATAAATTATGTATTTAGTAGCTAATACATTAGGAAAATAGCAGTTTTGGAGTTTTAACACAGGGCACATATGCTTGTGTTGATATCTCATTACATTTTTAAAGTTGCTATGTGGACTTTTCCTTTTTGTTTAAAATGGCTTCAGTAATAAAATACAACAATAAGAACTATGCAAATAAAATTGTGAAGGACATAAATATTATTTTGCGTTTCTATATTTAGAATTTTTTTTTATTTGAATGGATAAAGCAAATTTGTATGGCATTGAATGGATTTGTAAAAAATGCATTCATAGTTCTGATCTTCAAAGAGTATAGTGTTCAGTACCATTGTCCTCACTTAAGCTTTTAGGATTCATATGAATGGCTTTGTTTACCTTCAAACCCATTTATACATAATGAATAGGTCTGAAGATACTCATAGCCATTCATACTAGTGATCCCAGAAGACAGTGCTGCCAGCTTGGTAATACAGGTACACTGTCAAATCAGCACTGTGCTGGATTTGCTTACCCTGCCAAAAAACGCATTTTCTGTTGGACAGAGGTGATCTGGGGACAAGTTGGCCAGGGGGGGTCATGGAGTGAGGAGGATTTCATCTGATGCCCCATACACAGGATCGGAAATGCCGCCAGCAAAACTCCGATGAGAGGTTTTGGTCGGAAAATGCGACCGTGTGTATGCTTCATCTGACTTTTGCTGGCGGAATTCCAGCCAGCAAAAGATTGAGAGCAGGTTCTCTATTTTTCGGTTTGAAAAAGTTCCTATCCTAAAATGCATTCATCTGTATGCAATTCATACTCGCAAATCACGCACGCTCGGAAACAATTCAACGCATGCTCGGAAGCATTGAACTTCATTTTCTCGGCTCGTCGTAGTGTTGTATGTCACCACGTTCTTGACGGTCGAAAGTTCAGAGAACTTTTGTGTGACCATGTGTATGCAAGGCAAGCTTGAGCGGAATTCCGCCCGAAAAACCATCCAAGATTTTTCCAACGGATATTCCGCTCGTGTGTATGCGGCATAAGAGAAGAGACATAAGCATAAGGGCATATCCTACTGACTGTAAGATATGATCCTTGTGTTTTTCTGTTTTTTACTTTGGCTACGCTAAGGCTTTAATTGGTGCACTGTACAGCACCCTTGTAAATAGCACCAATTAACACTCCACTCTTTGCAAACAGGCCACTGAACTGGTCTCTGTGCCTTCATCCCAAGTGGCATAGCACCCATTACCTATTCCTGCTCACAATACACATAGTAACATTCATTTTACAGAATAAAAGGGTCAGCCCACCCAAAACCCAGCTTAATACATCTCTAGCCACTTTCCACATCTGCCATGGATACATTGCCACAACATTTTAATTAACTAAGAGGCAAGAATCAACTACAAAATATTAGTCATGTTGTAAAGAGCTGCGCAAACTGTTGGTGCTATATAAATCCTGTATAATTATAATAATAATAGTTTTATATTATAATAGTTTTTGGTGAATTGAATTGTTTTTCTTGGTTTTTTTTTTTTTAATATAGAAGCAGTAGCTTGACACCATATTGGGTTCCAGAGAATCTGAACTGACAGACACAAATATCCATTGTATCCCCAATCAAAACTGGATAGTGTTGGTGATGCTGCCCTCTCAGACCAGGGAGTCTTGTAACTAAACAAATACATAAAACAAATGGCACAAACGCCTAGTGCATTATCCATAGCACTTTATTAAAGCAGTTGTAAACCGCAGAAGTTGCAAAAGAAACAACAACCTGCAAGGCAATGGCATAATGTGCTAGTATGCATCGCATACTAGCACATTATAAAATACTCACCTTGGAACAAAGCCCTCTAGTGCTGTAATGTCACTGCTGAGAGAGCTAAGTGTATCCTCTGTCTTTCTTCTGGGTTCACATGCTCCGGCTATGTGATTGGCCTGGAGCCACAATGACGTCACTCCCGCGCATGTGCGCAGGAGCCCTCGGTTTCCGTCACGGATCACTGAAGTTCCGGCAAGGTATGTCGGAACTTCAGGGCGCATGTGACAGTGATGTCACTGGCTGCATGCAGGGTGAATATTTCCTAAACGGTGCACGTTTAGGAGATATTAATTTTACCTACAGGTAAGCTTTAATATAGGCTTACTTGTAGTTAAAAATGACCAAGCAGGGTTTGCAACCAATTTAAAGGATAAAAAGAGTGCTCTTGTGTTTGTTTTTTCTATGTACATTAGGATTTCAGGACTTAATCTGAGAGGAGCTGCATCCACTTCACCTGAATTTCCCTACCTCTCTCCTGGCCCGCCTATGGGCCCCGTTAAATGATGGTTGGGTTCCAATCAGCACAATAGCTTATTCATTTTCTCCAGTTTTAGGATACCTACACTCTGGATGAAGAAGCACACAGGCACCTCTGGACAGCAGCATTGGGGGGAAGGGAAATGTTAGATGCAATAGCAAATTTAAATTGACTAACAAATTGAAGCCAAACTCCAGCTAATACCTTATAAGCAGTTACAGCAAACAGTTCTTTTCTTTTTGGGATAAAGGTTTTACATAAGTAAATACAAGCCGATCATTGTACCACCCCTGTCAGTTGTAAACGGTTTGTCATGCCCCTCTAGCTGCTACACATGCAGGACAGCTTGTTTTTTTCACCAGGTGAAAAGAAAAGAAAGAAAGCCTAAATAAGAAAACGAATGCAGCTATCACAGCTAAGAACTGGTATGCTTTTGGGTTTAATACGGCTTTAATAACAGTCTGGACCAATAAAGGCCTGTAAATTGACAGACCTCAGACCACCAGTGAAGGGTACCTGAAGTACATGCAGTCGTATATATTGCTTTTCTCCGGTATAGAGATCAGTGCTGCAAATGTTTAGAGTTAGAGTTTTCTTTCTTACATATTCATATTATTTCAGATTCTTCCACTGTACCATTTTCCACTACAGTATTAATTGTGAACCATGTGCGCTGGTTTAGGCTTCATGTACACTGGACGTTGTTCAACCTCTCCTGAACAATTTAACTTGACAGCTAGAAACCGGCGTCTAAAAACGGTCATTTAGCCGCGTTTACATGCCGCGTTTAGTTGTGTTTAGCCGCATTTGCATCTAGAAGCATTTGAAAAAAAAATTATTATTATTTTTTTCAAAATAGCCTAAAATGAAAAACGCCTGTAAACAAAATGCAGCTAAACACAAAATACCGCTTTTAGCTGCATTTAGCAATTGAAATGCCTCTAAACACAGCTTCTCAATGCATTTTTTGGGGTTCCATAATAAGTCTCTAAGGCCCCTTTCACACTGGGGCGGTTTGCAGGCATTATTGCGCTAAAAATACCGCCTGCAAACCACCCCTAAACAGCCTCCGCTGTTTGTTCAGTGTGAAAGCCCGAGGGCTTTCACACTGAAGCGGTGCGCTGGCAGGACGGTAAAAAAAGTCCTGCAAGCCGCATCTTTGGAGCGGTGAAGGAGCGGTGTGTTCACCGCTCCTTCACCGCTCCTGCCCATTGAAATCAATGGGACAGTGCGGCTATAGGGCGGTAATACCACGGCTATAGCCGCGCTGTACAAGCGGGTTTAACCCTTTTTCGGCCGCCAGCGGGGATTTAAACGGCACTGCTAGCGGCCGAATACAGCCGCAAAAACGACGGTAAAACAGCGCTAAAAATAGCGATGTTTTACCGCCGACGCCCCCACCGCCCCAGTGTGAAAGGGGCCTAAAAGCAACTGCCTAGAAACGACTATAAACGATCCTGTGTACAAGTACTGATAAGATAACATAGAGGAGAGTTCAGGAGCATGCCCAACTGGTCCTAAACGTCCGTTTACCAGCAGCAGTATACATGAGGCCTTACAGGGCATGCACCACTTTATAGCAGTTTGTAACAATTGGTTTGACAGGCAAAGCTGCTGGTAGGGATTTTTTGAAGAATTGTCCTCTACTCTGCAGCACGAGACTTCCCCAGCTCCTCACCCAGGAAGTAACTGACACATTTTCAGGCAGCATGTTTCTACCAGCATGTGTACATTCTTTTATCTTCTTCTTTATTCTATTCTTTTTTATTCTATTCTAATCTATGCAATTCAAATTTATTGTATTCGAAATTCAAATTGCGGAAGATGGTTATATATTTTTTATTTTATTCTATTCTATTGAATTCTGTTTCATAGTTTTTTCTATTATATTCTAATCAATTATACTACTTTAATTTATATTCTAATTCAGTCTATTATTTTATTTTTAATCTATTTTGTTCTTTTTTTACTCTATTCCTTTCCATTCTATTTTATTATATTCTTTTCTTTATATTCTATTCTCTTCTGTTTTACTCTATTATTGTCTACTCTATTTTATCATTTTATTTTCTATTCTACTCTAGTCTATTATTTTCTATTCTATTATTTTTTTATTTTATTCCTTTATTATCTATTCTATTTTATTCTATTATTATTTATTTTCTACTCTGTTCTATTCTGTTTTACTTTATTCTATTCCTTTATTTTCTATTCTATTCTGTTTTTGTCTTCAAATTCAGTTTCAAAATCAAACTTCGATTCGAAGACTAATTTCGGCCAAATTTAGTTTAGTTATTTCTGATTTGTTTTAAATTCCTTATAAGTGTAACCCTTAATGATAGTACATATTTATATCTAGCTAGCCAGCTAAGCAGGGAAACAAGCTTGCCATGAAGCAAGGGACCAGCAGACTGAATAAATTTAACACTTTTTGGCCACAAAAAAACTGTTTTCCAATTTTACAAATCCTAGCTCCAGCAGACTCAACCTGCATTCTCCCCAGGCTACAGAGCGGCTTTTGTGAGCACGCCTAGATCTTTTAAAGGTATTTAACTGCTGCTTTATTGCCGTCTAGGACAGGTGTGTTTCTGGGTTAGATCAAAGGCTTTGGAATGTATATGAAAGACGCCTGGGTGCTGTAGATACCCCTGAGAGGACTTCTCCAGACTCTGACAATTTGCTACAGTAACTACAGAGTATATTAGGGGAAACAAAACCCCGCTCTGGGACAGTCCCCTCTTCCACCACCACTCACACACAAGCAGATGCTGGCCCTGACCACAACAGTCTTCCTGAAACAAAGGAAAATCTGGTTGGCCGCACATCCGATAAAATCACCCTTATTTATTGATTCTTCATGTAAAAACACTTCCACCAAACATAATGGGGAATAAAGCAACTCTGACTACAGAGTATATTAATTTTGGATACTAACAAACAATTATACTCATTTATGGACAGGATCTTGCTCATTTGTAAATGAATATAAAAGTAAAGTCCTTGGTAAAAGAGTACATGCTTAACAAGTGATCCATCAAGATCTAAGAAAACAGTTTTTACTTTTAACAACTTTCTTTTTTAGTTTAGCTATCCATTTAAATGCCTGACATTCAAATTAATGACAAACAAAGCATCACTAAAAATAACTTGCTCTGCAGTATATGGAATCCTCACGTGTTTTTCTACATAATACTGTATGATAATTTTCTTTTTATGATGCTTTAATACATCTGGGACTATCATTTTATTTTGCCTGTTTCATAAGGCAAGAATGCACATTATCACATCCCACTGTGCTCTACAAGAAATCTAAACTTTTAACCCGTATCAAATGAATTTTGCACACACAGGGCAATGCTTAGCTTTATTTACTTTCATATGCTGATAAATAGCTAGTTTCCACATATTAAATGATGATAAAAACTACTCAGCTTTACAGAGTGATTGAAAAGGGTAAATTTCTGCATGAATTCTGCTTGGTAAATTTATGATATCTACAAGTATCTCTGGCACAGCAAGATTTTAAAATAACCACAGTTGGCTGGTGCCCAGAGGTATCAATGCAGAGGGAGCATCAACTATGTGTAATGCTTTGTTCATACATTCTGCTGTAGCCAGATCAGGTAAGATTTAGCACTGGTGGTTTGTTCTGCAGAAAAACGGTAAGATGTCATTGAAAGCGAGACAGGAGTCACTTGTTACATTCATTGTTTTAAATTTTTTTAGTCTAATTAGCCAATGACTTACATAGTCTTGATTATTATGTTCCAAAAACCTAGTTGGTATGGTGTTTAATGTCCACTGTGCACCCCTGTTGATAGAGACAATTAGAAAACGGGGAGCTCAGTGGATACTGCATCTTACCGGAATTGTGTTTCTGCAAGTACCGCCATATGAGTGTGGAGTAACCTTAGAATATGTCAGATGCTAACTGTAAGGAACGAGAAATAGGAAAAGTCCCATCTACTGTTTCTCTTATGATTATATTATCCTACCACCTCTGTTAAGGTACAACTTCTTAAGGGGCATACTGGGTTTTATAGGGCAAGGAATGCAAGTAATAGAAAAAAATATCTCACCCTATCAAATGGTACCCGACAGGGATGTCCCCTTTTGCCCCTCATATTTATACATACTCTAGAGCTGCTGTTACGCCACATAAGACGTAATCAGGATGTTACAGATATATTAGTTTTAAAGACATCTAACAAAGTATCTGCATATGCAGATAACTTGCTCTTTTTTGTTACTAGTCCAGAAAAATCGATACCCAACTTAATCAAAGAACTGGATTTGAACAGGACAAGATAACCGTAACATTTATAGGAAGTATCATGGAAGTCCATCTTAAAAGGAGGTAACTGGGAATAAGTCGGCGTATTAAAAAAACAGCGTCATAGGACGGAGGGTCCTTTCTCATTTTTCACCTCCCCCCCATGCCCTCCCCCGGGAGCCCAGGGGAGGGAATGGGTTATTAAACCGTAAATTATAAACAAATATATACCGCGCTGTCTCGAAAAAAAAAAAAACTAAAGCAGCCAGCACAGCAGTGGATAAAGTTGCAAAAATGACAAATTGGGTGAAATGTGCAGCGCTTATGTGATCATATAAACCATAACAAATAATATGAGTACAGAAAACGTGAATAATAAATGATGTGCTCAAAAATACTCCAAGCAGTCCTCTATTATGACATGTGATGTCTATAAACAGAGGAACTTGGACGTGTGATGTCCAAAAAAGAAAAAAGTCAGTGACAAGCTTCAGTCATGTGTGATGATAGTGACAGTCTTTAACTTCAAATATGTATGATGTAATAACAGTTAATAGTAGGTCCACCACCAAAGACACCAGAAGCTGCTTACCAGAGGGTTTGAACTCAAATAGGTGTACACCTAGTGAGTCAATCAAGCTTTGTGGTATAATATACCAAGGGGATCAGATGCTCTATCCAGATATGACCTCCAGATGGACCTCCGAACAAGTGTAAGGTATGGATGGACTCAGTAGATATAGGCAGTCAGCTCCATCATTAAAAGAAAGAGGAAGGCATATAGTGTAACTCCGTATCTGATAATGCATTGAAGGTGGCTAAAAGTTTGGGGGAGAGGACATCCGCAAAAGTTTTATAGTATTGGAGGGAGAAGCCATCGGGTCCCGGGCTCTTGCCTAATTTAAAGAACTGGATTTTTATTCACAATTGTGAAATTATAAAATACATTTTGCTAAATTTGAAGTATTGAATCTAACAGTCTTTGAGGCTAGTGTACCCCGGGCTTTTTTTCTCAGAGAATAGGTGCAGGAACCCACCCGCCCCCCTCACCGACCAACCCCACCTCTATTGCCGCCCCCAATACCGCCATTCCTTGGGAAAGAGAGGTAAAGTGTTCTTTACCTTCTCCCTCCCTGTCCACAGCTCACCTCCCCATCCACAGGTCACCTTCTCTTCTCTCGTCCACAGATCACCCCCCCACACACACAGGTTACCTTTCCCTCCATGCACAGGTTACCTTCTCTTCTCAGTTCACCCCCCCCCACAGCTCACCCCCTCCCCCCTCTCCACAGCTCACTCCTTCCTCCCTCCACCCACAGGTTATCTTCTCTTCTCTATTCCACAGTTCACCTCCCCCCACAGCTCACCCTCTCCACAGCTCACCTCCCTCCCCCCCACAGCTCACCCTCTCCACAGTTCACCTCCCCCCACAGCTCACCCTCTCCCCCTTCCTCTCCACAGTTCACCTCCCCCCACAGCTCACCCTCTCCACAGCTCACCTCTTCCCACCACAGCTCACCCTCTCCAAAGCTCACCTCCCCTCCCACAGCTCACCCTCTCCACAGTTCACCCTCTCCACAGTTCACCTCCTCCCACAGCTCACCCTCTCCCCCTTCCTCTCCACAGTTCACCTCCCCCCACAGCTCACGCTCTCCCTCCTCTCCACAGTTCACTCCCCCACAGCTCCCCCTTTCCCCTTCCTCTCCACAGTTCACCTCCCCCCTGCTCACCCTCTCCCCTCTCTCTACAGCTCACCCCCTCCCTCCACCCACAAGTTACCTTCTCTTCTCTCCCCCCACAGTTCACCCCCCCCACAGCTCACCCTCTCCACAGTTCACCTCCCCCCCCCACAGCTCACCCTCTCCACAGTTCACCTCCCCCTACAGCTCACCCTCTCCCCCTTCCTCTCCACAGTTCACCCCCCCAGCTCACCCTCTCCCCCCTCTTCACAGTTCCCCCCCAGATCACCCTTTCCCCTACACTCTACAGCCCACCCACCTCCCTCCACCCACAGGTTACCTTTTCTTCTCTCATCCACAGTTCAGACCCCCCATAGCTCACCCTCTCCACAGTTCCTCTCCCCCTCACAGCTCACCCTCTCCCCCTTCTCCACAGTTCACCCCCTCTCCATCAACAGCTAACTCACCCCCTCCAGCCCCACATTTCACAATTCACATTACCATGCACAGTCCCCTCCCCCCATCTACAATTCCCCTTTTAACCTCTGTCAACATGTCACCTGTGCACACCCCCCATCCACAGCTTACATCCCCAGTCCACAATCACCTCTGCACTCCCATCCACAGCCCCCTCCTCCAGATTTCACTTCTGCTCCCCCATCAACAGCTCTAACCCTCTTCAACCCCCCATCTTCCACCTCTGCACCCCAAGCCCCCCCAGCACTCTTGAACCTGTACAAATTCCCCTGCTCACAACTCTCACTTTGAACAATCTAACCCCCAGCCCTGACCTCTGCAGAATATCCACAACTTCAGTCTCTACTCTCTGCACTACCAGCCCCCCTTCCTCCCCCTTTCCCTCCACAGCTATCTCACCTGCATTGGTATTAGACCTGTGCAGCAGACTTCCATTCTGTCAAATCAGACTTTTTTTTCCCCTCAGCTTACTGTGCAGTCTCCTCCGTGCAGCTCCGCCTGTCAGATCAATGTAGCACAGAACCAAGGAGGAGTTTCAGAGAGCTTCCTCTGAAATCCCCCATTAATGCCGATAGTTGCGGGCACCGATCAGTCAGCTGTGAGCACATTCCTTGGATGCCTAGCATAGTAAGCATACAGAAGCTGGTGGAAGAAGTGAATGGTAAAGAAAACTTCCTCTACCGGCTTCTGTTTTATGTGACAGACTATGTGACAAAAACAATAAATATATAGTGTAAAAAATGAAGCGCGTAATGTGTATATTCATAATATGAAGAGGTTTACAACAGTGTAATTCTATCCAAAAACATTAGTGAATCATGAAAATAATATTCATAAAGTCCATAAATGAATAAATGAGTGAAAAAATATATAATGTCCAACTGCATAAAAATATATGGATGTAATCCACGCGGAAGATGATGTTCCAAGAGTTGATAAAGGATTATATGAATCCGTAAGAAGAAAACACATCAGCCAAACAGGGACACCATACAGCTAAACAACTAGGGTGGCACTTCCTTTCTGCCATACAGCTTCTGACCTGGATATCGCCACTGTTCTCTGAGGGGTAAAAGAAACATGCATCCCGCTGTGCCTTCCTATTAAAATAATAATAATACAAAGAAGATGCGGCGCTAATAATAATTGAAACCAGTGAAATAAATTAATATAATAATCAAAAATAATAGTGCAAGTTAAATAATATCATACTCCAATGTCCCAAGATTACAGACAAGTAAGATGAACGGATAGAATCCAAAAAACGAAAAAGGAAAGTCCGTGATAGATCAAGGAAGAGTGCCAGAATGGGCCACAACATAGATGAGGATGCAGTGGAGAGAATCTTCTGTGGTTCCTCACACCCGAGGTGGAATATCAAATATGCTTACCAGATCCCATTGACCGCCATTACAGCGGTCTAAAACAGCACAGGGAAATTTTGGGGCTCCCCACAACCTCAGCTCAATGGTACCGATGGGCGACAGATGGTATCTTGCTGGATGCTGTCGTTGATGCTTTTCCCATCCACTTCTGGTCTGTTAATCCTTAAGCAACAAATAACTTTATTATCACAAATTTGTGATAATAAAGTTATTTGTTGCTTAAGGATTAACAGACCAGAAGTGGATGGGAACAGCATCAACGACAGCATCCAGCAAGATACCATCTGTCGCCCATCGGTACCATTGAGCTGAGGTTGTGGGGAGCCCCAAAATTTCCCTGTGCTGTTTTAGACCGCTGTAATGGCGGTCAATGGGATCTGGTAAGCATATTTGATATTCCACCTCGGGTGTGAGGAACCACAGAAGATTCTCTCCACTGCATCCTCATCTATGTTGTGGCCCATTCTGGCACTCTTCCTTGATCTATCACGGACTTTCCTTTTTCGTTTTTTGGATTCTATCCGTTCATCTTACTTGTCTGTAATCTTGGGACATTGGAGTATGATATTATTTAACTTGCACTATTATTTTTGATTATTATATTAATTTATTTCACTGGTTTCAATTATTATTAGCGCCGCATCTTCTTTGTATTATTATTTATGGTGGGATTTGGAGACTAGATCTCGATGCAGGCTGCTTGGTTTTCACTACACTGTATTTTCTGTTCACCTTAAGCGCAGCTTTTACTATTGTTTTTTGCCAGCACTTCTTATTAAAATAATACATCAGCTAGAAGAACATCAGGAGCTGAGAGTGAATGTTCACTCCAGTCGTACGAGGGATATTTCATCCTCTTGATTCCCATTCTGGACTTCCACTACAAGGACCTACCCGGGGACTTCCGGAGATCTACACAGAGTCCAGCCCGGAGGGTCCAACTGCTGGGATATCCTACCTCACGCCGTGGGTGGCATATCGCTTTCTTGACTCCCTGTCGCTGACAAGGGAGTCCATAGGATCTGGTAAGAGTCTATACATACCATTCTTTCCATGATGTCCCGTGAGTTTGTACAGTTTTTATGGGCAGACTGTCTGCCCAAGATTAAGGTAGATACCAAGGTAAAAGAGCATCCTATCCTGGGCACTACTTAACAAATTGCTCTTAGGAATAGTCCTAACATAGGGTGATAAATTCCTTGTTAACATCACCTACGATACTGATAATTGGAAATCCAGATTTTCCACCAGGGCTATATGACCCAATCTTCTGTCAATTCATAGAAGCAGGGAAGTTCCGTGTTTGAAGCAAACAGTAAACAGCTCTTGGTATAAAGGCCCCATCATGCATTTTGCAAGCCCATCATGCACATCATGCATGATATGGGTGATGGGGTTTTATGCCGAGAGCTGTTTGCTGGTTGCTTTAAACACATCTAGGAAGGCAGAGGCAGTGATACATTAAAGCTTTGTTTGCTCTAGCTGGAGCATGTCAGAAGTGGTCCAAAAGTGGCACTTGGGGTGCCTTAAGATAACAGTGTTTGTTTTCAAATAAATCCCAGTGGGCCACCCTTGAGTCCTAGGCTGTACTAGTGACTATTACTTGTGTTCAAGTTGAAATTATTCCCTGACCAATATAGCACTCAGTGCTATATTGAAATCATTACATCCAAAACAAAGGTACTGAGGATCAACCTGGTACTCCAGACCAGGACAAATAATCAGCAAAAAAAGAGAAAACTGGTATCTGATGGAGCTATGGGCCTCAACCCATATGTATGACCAACAAATAACATAACAAACAAAACAGAAATGTTTTCTGAGCCAAGTCTCTGAGTAAAAACAGATACCTAAGGATAAACCTATGCAGACATACTGTCATGTACCTATTGACAGAGCCTGGTGTGTAGAGCGAAGCCTCTCATACAGCCCCGTCTCCAGGACCACTGATGTTGTAACAGTGGCTGCAAAAGCACGGCGAGGTATGAGTGCCTGTAAGATCTTCTGCCAGTAGCAGGTGCGTCACCAGAGTTGGGCCGGGTGGCTAGAACAGCAAATGGCAGAGGGAGCAGCAGACCCTGGGCTGAGTAAGCAGCAGGCAGCAGTTGCTTGGTAGGCAGCAGCTGATTTCAGGTGCAGGAAGACTGGCAGCACACGGCAGTTTAAGAGCCAGCAAAAACCAGGCAACATGCAGGGCAGGACAGACAGATAAATGGATGCAAGGTCAGATATGCCTGGTCAGCAAAGGATGGTCAGGTACAGGCATAGACAGCAGGCAGAGAATGGTCAGGATACAGGCAGAGGTTGGCAACACTTGGAGCAGGCAGATGAGCAGAAAGCAAAGCAGGGTCCAGAAACAAGCCAAGGCCAGGGCAAGTAAAATTCAAGCGAGGTCAGGGCAAGCCAGGTCAATAACAGAAGTCAAACACAGGAACAGATGCAAGAACACAGGTAATAGTTGTAGTTCAGACAGCACTGGCTAGTACAGCTTCTGCAGTTTAAATAGTCCCGTTGGCGACAATGTTAGCGGCGGGTGTGCATGCTCCTGTGCATGTGCTCGTGCGCGCGTATATGTGCACGTCTATGCACAGCAAAACGAGCATCTGTAGTTCTGTGCCTGCGCATATGTATGCACCTAGAGTCTTCACTTGCACTATAGCTGGTACTTCCCTGCCACATACTATGGCAAATTACATAAAATCACTCGGACTCCTGCCGGAAAGGTTTAAGCTTAGCACACCCAACCCTAGACTTCAGGGAAAGCAAAGCTGGACAAACAAAACATGTCTAGAGACAAGTCTAAACAGTCAATAGTCAAAGGCTGTATGTTTTTTTTTCTTTTTTGTCACATTCAACATAGAGTGTAACATAGAGATGTATAAATGATAATAATAGGAATATAGTTGATTTATAGTAAAAATAACAAAACATGTATAATAAAAAAAAAAATAGTCAGAGGCAAAAGTTGAACATTCCTAGACCTCAATTTCAGGGGGATGGGGGTTGATCAAAAAAGATGTTACCTCTTGGACAACTAATCCCTTAAAGAGATATCCATGGAAGTGAAAGCCCTAATAGCATACAATTTAAATGAGAGAAAGGAAAATAAACTCTTAAGTTGGGTTGAAGGGTACTACGCTGATACTTCTTACAGAAAGGGTGGGGTGAGCAACAGCACCTGTATGAAAGAGTAGACAACAATGCAAATATTATATAACACAGAAAAACATGGAAAAGAATGAGGAGTTACAGTATTTCAACCAATACCCAAAAGTGTAAGGGTATGGTAGACAGACTTCCAAACGTACTGAACCAATTAATAAATATATGAATCATCCAACCTACACCTGTAAAGAGCAGAATCCTCCACCGAGGAGTGAGGAACAGGAATCCTAGTACAAGCATTAGAAATATTCAGCTGGTGGGGAAAAGGAAAGAACAATAAATCTAAGAAGTCTTTCTCAAAAGATGGCAGCTCAGTCACAGAAAAGAATCTATCTTCCAGTAATAAAGTCCTGCAAAGGCCTCCCTAGACTTACACCATCCCACTTAGGGGAAATCTGCAGCACAGTAAAAGTGTAAAAGTGTGCCCTGCCTGCTAACTTCCCAGTGAAATACAGAACTCTTCAGTGAAAGATACGTCCTTAAAGAGAAGAAAGGAGTGGCACTCATGTTCAGAACCCTTACTGTTCAATGTAGGGATCATCATAAGATGCCAAAAGACAATATCTTAATTCTAGCAAGACCAATTTGGTCATGAATGACTAACTCAATGCTGTCCAGTGTAGGGAGTGGGCAACTACCTTTGCTGCAGTTGGAGCTCTCAAATCTTTCCAGAGGTGAAGATCTCACAGCCTTCAGATGAAGTCCAACTGAGGTCAGTTCAAAAGACTAACACAAGGATCCCCAAATGACTTAGAAATTGTCTGTTCTGGAGAATTAGTTGTAGGCAAGCAAATTCCAGACATCCTAATTCAGAGTGAGAGGAAAAAAAGGAAATTCCCCAACAATCTCACAAACTCTGAAGGGGTGAAGGGTAAAAATGTTGCTTCACACTAGAAAATGGTCAAAAGTCCACAAGGAATAGACCTTTTTGATCTGGGCAGTCACACTTGAAGATGACTTTGTGAACAGACCTCTGAGTGTTGGAGATGCCAAGGAAAGGAACTAGAATGGACCAGAGGATCATTGCTGTGAGAAAGGATCAAGAACTGCTGGGGGAGGACACTAAAGAGTCAGATCCTTACCAAGGAAGGAAGCAAGAAAGACATCCTTTTAAAACCTTGTAGCTCAGGAGGGGAATATGGTTATATTTGATTCACAGTGACATGGTTTCACAAATTAAAGTCACCACCAACAGAGGACAGAGGGTCTCTCTGATTAATTCAAACTGAATTCCAAGTAGAGATTGAGGGCTGCAGGTTGGACACCCATGTTTTAAGTACTGATTGTATTGGGTAGGCCTTTGCAGTCATGCAAGCTGTAAAAGACTCTAGGCCTAGTGCACAGTCTGGGTTACCCATGCAATCTTACAATCTTTTTACATGGCTTGGTTCATAACATTTTTTCAGATGGATTATCAAACGGTATTTTGCCAGTGTTATTCAATAAACATCAAATGCTCATTAAAGTGGTTCTAAAGGCAGAAGTTTTTTTTTCTACCTTAAAGTGGTTTTTAATCCACTATAATATAATCATGCCATCCTCTCTGTTATATAACGCCATGTTCCCCTATGCCTGTGCTGTATAAAAAAAATGGACATTATACCGTATACCCGGTGCTCATGTGACTCCTCTGCTCACTCCTCTCTCGGGCTGACAGCTATAGTGGGCGGGGCCGAGCTAGGGTTGTGTCAGGGCGCTGACAGCAGGAGAAGGTCTTTAGGACCCAGCATCTGTCAGGGCACCAACCACAGGAGAAGGCCTCTAGGACCCAGCGTCTCCAGCAGAACATCAGATGGGCCTTTATAAGGGAGTGCATCAGTGCCTGAAGTTGCTGACTGATCTCAGCTTGTTACCTATGTTCCTGTGATTCCTTGCTCTTGTGATCCCTAGTTTCTGACCCGGCTTCTTCCCAACCTGTTTGCCTATCTCCAGTCCCTGACCCTGGCTCATCTCACGGAAAGTCTCTCTGCCTGCTTCTCGTGTTTGGCCCGGCTTCCACCTGACTTCATCTGCTCTGCTTTAAACCTGGTTCTGATCTGGGCT
This sequence comes from Lithobates clamitans, assembly GCA_037952925.1. Taxonomy (NCBI): domain Eukaryota; kingdom Metazoa; phylum Chordata; class Amphibia; order Anura; family Ranidae; genus Lithobates; species Lithobates clamitans. The sequence continues at coordinate 1,865,961 of JBBGZY010000361.1, read as the reverse complement.
TTTGTTGACTACTCTATTATCTCAATGACTTTACAGACCTGTCACACCTCACAGGTGCCACCTGCCTGCAGACTCTGTTCATCACAACAGCAGTATTCCTGAGCTTTCTGCAAGCAACTCCACAGGCCACCTGTACTACTTTGTGCCTGACTCCTCCTGTCTTACCTTCAGGGGAATCTGGAACTTAGCTGCAAAGGAAGCCCTTTCTCCATTGGCCTCCAGCACCTGGTACATAATAGGTTGCCACCTCATCCCTTTAAACCCAAACACATATGAATTCCACAGGTTCTGAGGCTAATTTAATGCAGATAAGGCACCAAGTGAGTTTATTTACCACCTTAATCAGACTCAGAACCTGTGTAATTAATATTACACAGGTTCTGACTTCAGCCAGGGAGGAGGGAAGGAGAGAGGTCCGAGTCACGTGAGCGCTGGGAGCCACTCTGATATATGGTATAATTGGCATCTTTTTTATACAGCACAGACACAGGGGCACATAGCGTTATATATAACAGAGGGGATAACATGCTTATACTATAGATATGAAAGCAGCAGGAAGGGAGGATCGTGGAGTGAATGGAGCTGACAGGAAGGGAAGGGGGAGGAGGACACAGGAGAGCAGAGAGCAGGGCTGCGGATGCACGGAGGCACATAAACTGACCATGGTGTCAGGGCTCACCAGCCTTGATAAACCATGGTCAGTTTACACAGGGAAGGGTATAGCCAGGCGGGATCAGCCAGGTTTTTTTTTAGGTGATACAGGGGGCCAAATTTCACAGCACAAGCACTGCGCTGTATAACATGCTTTAAGGGTACATGATCTATTTTTTTAGGTTAACAAACACTTTAATGCATTCTATGCATTAAGGTAAAAAAAATCTGCATGCAGTCCTGCCCCCCCCCCCCTTTTACTCACCTGAGCCCAATCTTGATCCAGCGATGTGTATGAGAGCAGAGGCTATGCCTGCTCTCTTCTACATCATTGGCTCAGAGACAATGGCTCTTGCTGCTGTCAATCACAGACAGTGATGAGAGAGCAGAGGACATGGCCAAGTCCCGCTGTCTGTGTCAATAGATGCAGACAGCAAGGCTGGGGAGCAAGCCTGCACAAGTGCTCCCATAGCACGAGGCTTACTATGGGGGCACTCGGCAAGGGAGAGGAGCCAGGAGAGCCAGTGGGGGACCCGAGAAGAAGAGGATCAGGGCTGCTCTGTGCAAAACTATTACACAGAGCAGGTAAGTATACCATGTTTGGTATTTTAAAGAAAAAATAAATAACAATTAGAATCACATTAAGCTATTGTATACCTGTGTAACAATCAGCCTGAAATTTCAACATTTTCTAGTCATTACTCAGCACTGCAGATCATGTCTCTGCTGTGCATGCGTGCCCTTACCTGCCCTCATAAGTGGACTTTAAAGTGAGGTCAAGGCTTGAAACCTGGGCCTGATCAACAGATTTGTCTGGTTTCTCATGCTCTACATAGAGGTCTGTCTGTCTGTCTCTGAATTTTCTGACATAGAAGTCTTTCTATTCATGCCTTGGATTTTTCCTATGTATTGTTTTGTACTGTGTTTAAGCTTGTTTCTACTTATCCTGATCATTGACCTGTTTACCGCTGATATTGTCCATCATTGCTCTGTATACCTGCCTGCAATTTAGGCCCAGACCCTGACCTGGTCACCTGTCTACTCTCTGTAATTTCCCTGACCTTCTGTGTGAAGTTTTTCACTGCTCTATAACCTGCCCTGGCTGTGAGTTGTAGGCTGTTGTTCCTAGCAACATATAGGGTCAACTAAATGCCTTGACACCTATTTTTATCAAAGATGCAATGTACAGTAAGTAGTGTGGAAAAACATTATAATGGCTGAACAAGAAATACCCATTTCTAGGTGAGGTAGTCAATGATCAGGTAGTCAATTCTGTTGCTGCATCCTAGTCTAAATCAACCAAGGTACACCAAGGTATTTGTATAATGAATGCTCACACTGAACCGTCCAATGTGGCAGTTGAATGCTAAGCCCAGTATATCTGTTGGTGATGGACTTTTATTCAAAATGTATTGCTTTTACTTTCATCTCCTTTCTGCAGTAATATGCAGGGCAACCCTGAGGTCTGTGTGTTATGCAGCTATTTGGCAAGTCGTAGAAGGCTGTAAATCCAAGTTGTTGTTTTTTGTCATTAAGCTATCTGGACGCATATCATTTCATAGGGCAAGAGATACAATTAGTGCTTTAGATGTATACGAACTGGTGATTTATTGCATCACGTCTTTGCCAAAGCTTTTAGTTGAGGTATGTGGGTGTCTTTTTGTGATCTGTTTAAAAAGTGCTATTTTCTGACAGATAGTACAGCTACCTCTGTACCTCCAGCTCACTGCTGATATCACTGCTTCACATCTTTTAGACGTCAGCGCTATTGCCATGTTTCTGCCCCCCTCTGTACTCAGACATTCACAAAAAGCTTCCTGCAGCATTCATTTTAAAAGCAATGTTCACTCTGTTAAAATGTGCAGCTTTCACTAAATAAAAACCTGGTGGTCCTGCCATGAAGGTCCTTATTCAGGCACTTCTGTCCTTGTCTCCCAACTCTGCTTCTGCTTTGTTACCCTGTTATATGGGCTTTTAATGAAGACTAAGAGTAGCCTTTTTAAAACATATAAAGCAGTCATGGTAAACTGTTGCCATCAGGAAATCCTACTTGGGAAATGCCAGGCAGCCTTCATTATTATAATTGTAGCAATAACTCCTGAAGGGGTCCCTTATATATTCAGAGGCTGCCAACCCTGGTCCCAGTCTAAGAAGCACACCAACAAATCCAGGCTTAGTCTAGAGTTCTTTGTAGAGTTTTTATAGCAGATCTTGAACAACATTGTCACCAGAACTAGTGTAGCCATTGGAAGGTATTCCTACTACCCAAAATTGGAGAATTTCTTTTACTTTTGGTGACAATGACACATATGACTAATATAGAGGGTGTTCTAATCCATTTCTACGCTATCCAAAATGAAAAAAAAGTTTTGGCTTCAGTTATACCTTAAGAAGTACTTCTCTGCCTTTTGGCCAAGTTCAAGTGTAGTATTTCATCTTATGAGTGTCAAGTAAGGGTGCTCCACTGTCATTCTGGCCTTTTGGTAGGAAAGTCTGGCTATGGTGGAGGTCCTAAGGAGCCTTCCCAATAGGCGAAGAATCTGAATGAGCATGCACCACGTAAGGTGTGGGTCGGTAGTACTCCCTTGGCGTGGAGGGTTCCGTGGGACCTAGTGCCTCATGATTTGAGTGGTGCTACCTGGTCTGGCCATGGGCTGGGATGGCAGATGTCCCTGCACTGTCAGTGTCCCCTGGGAGTTGGTAGCTGTAGGGGTGTGTTTAGTATCACCTGGGTTGGGAAACATACAGTGAGAATGAACAAAAGGCCACATCACCTGTTTCTTTTTTGCACATCGCCTCTTGGTGTAGGCCTTTTGACTAAGTTATTATTACCAGGCTTTAGGGCCTACCCACTGCACCAGCACTGGTACCTATTTATTTAATTTTTTTTTTGCCATGAGTTTGTCACTTTGCATTTTTGTCTATGTTTCTTTTCACTTGGATGGAGGGTGTGGGTCCTCTCCCCCTGAAGTCTGGGGGAGGATTTGTGGTCATTAGGTTCCTTCCACCCCTGAACCAGGGGGGTTTAGAAAAAAATCTAATCAGACCTAGAAAGTAAATTGTAGCTCAGCTGGTTACAGCAATGCCATACACTAAATTTATCCAGCCCAGGGCAGGATAACCATGGCCCTGTGTTTTTAACACACATTATGCAGGCATGATCCACTGCTATCAATATAACAAAGTTCACCCTGAGAAATACATAGCAGCAATCAGTGGAGTGCATTCATGAAGACAAGTTGTGACTACAGGAAATCAGCAAGCCTGTGATTCAACAAAAGTTGAAAAAAGGTAAAAACAAGTATTTTGTTGAAAATAACAAAGGCATTTAGCAAACCAGTTTTCATTTCGTTAGGGTTTAAATCTACATTAATACCATTTTTAATAAAAATTTGCTAAGAGTTAAAGCAGCTTTAATAGATTGCTAACACTCTTTAACATACTGACGCAAAGGCAGATCCTGCTGTTTGCACTAATTGTTTTTAGTGGGATTCTCTATGTAATAACCAGATCCATTATCTTAATGGTGTGGCTAGCAACAGATTAATCTGTCAGTTTGTATTTAGTGAATATTCGGACTCATACCTGCCATATTCTCTAAGTTAATTCTGGCTGCAAAAGATGACTCACAGAGTGACTCCTTTCTGACTTGAATTTGCAAGATTTTATTAAACTCCAAAGTGTCTTGTGCATTTGGTACTGTGCACACAATATTAGAGCTTGAACCAAAGCACACAGCAATTACTAAGGCCTTTTTCAAAGTTTGCATAGATTTCTATAAAAAAGCCTGAGCGAAAGGGTGCAGAAGCCTTTAGAGCTTTCAGACTGTCCATGGAAGCTTATTGTAAGTGTATGTACAGACTGCTGGTTTGAACCTTTTCTAACATTAATTTATGAATAGGGACAAATTTGCATGTTTGAATAAGAGCATTTAGTTGCCAAACTTGATTCAATTTGACATGCAGTGTGCACCTTTACTAAGTGGGTGAACTACATTAGAATGTCCATTATTAGACTTGATGCTGTTTTTTTTTTTTATAGTTTAATGTTCCTTTTGATAATATTAGAGCCACTAAAACCTATACAACCTTCCATCTCTTTGGAACATGTACAATAGATGCCAATTATAACTGAATAAAATCAAATGTTTCAATGCTCTAGCCTTATATAATTTCATGAAGGAATGTCTAGTAAAATTAGTGCAATTATTATATTGCAAAAAGGCATTATATATTATAGTGATTGATGGTCAGCACAAAATAACTGAAACCATAGTGAATTTAATTATATTCTGGTTATTATACTATACAAACTATAACTGATGGCTAAAGAAATCTGAAATGTTGTGTTTATTAAAAATATAGAAGTAGAACTTTTAAAAAAAAAAAGAATGCAGGTGTGTTAGACCCTTGCCTGGAATATTGTATGCTCCTTTATAGGCAGTTTATGAATGCTATCCGGATGAACTGATACATAGCGCAGTGATAATAAACCCGCAAGTTCCTATGTTTGCTTCCTGTACTAAAAGAGAGGTCACTGGAAGTCTAATTACAACTTGTGGTTATGTCCACCGGAACGTTATATAGCTCTGCTTTTCTGCCGGGGTGCCATTAAGCATGAATAAATAGTTGGATGTACCTTGGATGTGGTGTACAGGATGTGAACTGAATTTTAATGACATTTGCAACATTAAAATTATGCAAAAAAAAGAAAAGAGGACTGGTCACTTTGGATAATATTTCACTGATTAATTGAGCTGGTGCTGGGAATGTAGGAACATATGAGCTTTTTAAATGTTTTTTTTTTTTTTAATTTACATTCTTTAAATTTTTTCATACATGCATGTGAATATAATAAGCTTAAAAAAATAATCTTAGGAATATAGGCTGGATTGGGGGAAAAGAGGGTTTTCTTGCATCCACCAGCATGTTAAGACATTAGTGCACTTTTTAGGTGACCTGGTTATAGAACAATCCTGAGAAAGTAAATATAACCTTTGTTACATTCAAATACTAAAATAAGCTTTTAGCCTTTGTTTTCTGACCACACTGAATATAGTAGTAGTCATGTTATCATGGTCAGTTTGTGTCCCTTCTTCTTTCCATAGGACTTACTGGATGACTGTGGTCCGGTAGGCATCCTACAGGCTGACACATTCCCAGGGCTGGCAGGGAACCCGAGCAATCAACAGTAGGACAATTCTTATAGTTTGGGGAGAAAGCGGGCATATAGAAGTCACTTGACCACCAATTAAAGGAAGCCAAAAACTATTGCCTGCTCGCAAGGCCAGCATACTATTGGTATGCAAGAAAAAGGGTACTTAAGAGATAAAATTATAATTCTACCACTTTACAAAACTCTAGTTCAGCTACATTTTAAGCATGCCATCCAGTTCTGGTCACCAGTCCTCACAACGGATGTGCTGAAAGAGTCAGAGAGCCGGAGAGAGTCATGAGAATGGCAAAAAAGCTAATAAGGGGGCCAAAGGACCTCAGTTACGACTACAAATATTAAACGTATTCTTCCTGGAGAATAAATGCTTAGGAAGAGATATGATCTCAATATACAAATATCTAAGCAATGATTCTAGCATAGGGGTAAACTAATCAATCTTAGTTTTGTAGAAGACATGTGGCCATTCAATGAAGTTGGATGAGAAGTGGTTTAACCCTAAACTGTGTATAGCAGTGGTCATCAACCCTGTCCTCAGGGCCCACTAACAGGCCAGGTTTGCAAGATAACTGAAATACATCACAGGTGATATCATTTGCTGCTCAGTGTTTACAGCATTCTAGTCTGCATCTCCCCAAGGTAAAACATAAAACCTGGCCTGTTAGTGGGCCCTGAGGACAGGGTTGATGACCACTGGCGTATAATGTTCTTTTCTGCTAGAACGGTTCCACAAATGGTGGTGTAAGTGGGGTGTGTCGATAATTTCAGAAAAATGTTAGATGGGTATCTACACAAATGCGATATACAGGAATATGGCAAAACATAGTGACAAAACTGGATCGCCTGGTGTTTTTACTCAACCTTACGAATTATTTTATCTTATATTAACGGGATCTGCTAGAAGTGAACATAAATTTAAAGACTGAGAGTGATAGTGCAGATTAACACATTAAAGGTCTGCTTCGTACTTAGTAGTGCTGCATAGTGATTGCAGGTAGACTGACTGAACACTCTGTAGGGAGTTTATCCTGCTATTTCAGTAGTTGTACAGTAAATGTTGGATTCAACTTGATATATATAAGGAGAGCTGCGAGAAGGAGAATATATAAATCTTTACATTAAATTGTTGTTGTTTAGTCGTTTAGTCGTGTGCCTCTTTGTGACCTCATGGACCGTAGCATGCCAGCAGGGGCCTAACACGAAATCACAGGGCCCCGTAGCAAAATATTGTATGGGCCCCCCCTCACCCAGGGGCGGATCCAGAGTCTAGTCTCGGGAGGGGCACTGCCAGAAAATAAGTTTTTTTCGGGGCAATTTATCAGGGAAATGGCTGGTGTTGGCGCTTCAATCATCACGGCACCATGGTTATTATAGTGTCAGGATAATTGAAACACATTATTTCTATTATTACATTGTTATAGAAAATGAAATAGTTCACCTCACCATAATGCAGAATCAGTGGGAGCCCTGAGTGTTTCACTTGCCACATCGCCTGCCACCAGATGCCGATTGTCACAAGTTGCGGATTGTCACTTGCCATGTCACCTGCCACACGTAGCAAATTGTCCACTATCACCTGCCACACATTGCTGATTGTCCACTTGGCACGTCACCTGCCACAAGTTGTGGATTGTCACTTGCCACATCACCTGTCACACATTGTGGATTGTTCACTTGCCACGTCACCTGCCACAAGTTGCGGATTGCCACTTGCCACGTCACCTGCCACAAGCTGCGGATTTTCACTTGCCACGTCACCTGTCACACATTGCGGATTGTCCACTTGCCACGTCACCTGCCACAAGTTGCGGATTGTCACTTGCCACGTCACCTGCCTCAAGCTGCGGATTGTCACTTGCCACATCACCTGCCACAAGCTGCGGATTGTCACTTGCCATGTCACCTGCCACAAGGTGCAGATTGTCACTTGCCACGTCACCTGCCACAAGCTGCGGATTGTCCACTTGCCACATCACCTGCCACAAGTTGCGGATTGTCACTTTTCACGTCACCTGCTACAAGCTGCGAATTGTCACTTGCCACGTCACCTGCCACAAGCTGCGGATTGTCACATCACCTGTTACAAGCTGCGGATTGTCCACAAGCTGCGGATTGTCATTTGCCACGTCACCTGCCACAAGCTGCGGATTGTCCACTTGCCACGTCACCTGCCACAAGTTGCGGATTGTCACTTGCCACATCACCTGCCACAAGCTGCGGATTGTCACTTTCCATTGTCACTTGCCACGACACCTGCCACAAGCTGTGGATTGTTACTTGCCATTTCACCTGCCACAAGTTGTGGATTGTCACTTGCCACAAGTTGCAAACGGTCCGCCTTTCACCCATTGCGGATTGTCCACTTGCCACGTCACCTGCCACAAGTTGCAGATAGTCACTTTCCTGCTAAGGTGGGGAATGGGGATTGTTGCTTCCTGTGTCCCAGTCTGAGTCAGGCAGCAGAGAGATGATGTAATCTCTCTGCTGCCTGCACAGTGAGTGAGGGCGGAACTGCCAGGATGCAGGGCGGGCGCCGGGCGGTGAGAGATTATGTCATCTCTCTGCTCTGCCACCCACTGACTGGCCAGTCCACCCACCAGCTTCCCGTCCATCCCTCCCCTCCGCCGAGCCTCCCAGCTGGCAGCTTCCCGTCCATCCCTTCCCTCCGCCGAGCCTCCCAGCTGGCAGCTTCCCGTCCATCCCTCCCCCCCACCGAGCCTCCCAGATGGCAGCTTCCCATCCATCCCTCCCCCCGCCAAGCCTCCCAGCTGGCAGCTTCCCTCCATCCCTCCCCCCCACTGAGCCTCCCAGCTGGCAGCTTCCCGTCCATCCCTCCCCCCGCCAAGCCTCCCAGATGGCAGCTTCCCGTCCATCCCTCCCCCCGCCAAGCCTCCCAGCTGAGTCCACTCACACAGTCAGTGTGACTGTACGAGTGCCGGGCAGCTCGGTGGCTCACCCGCCGCACACTCACACGCCAACTCGCCGGGCCCTACTCGGCTACGGGCCCCATAGCGCCCGCATGGGTCGCTATGGCAGTCGTTTCGCCACTGCGTGCCAGGCTTTTTTGTCCTCCACTGCCTCCCGGAGCTAGCTTAACTTCATGTTCATTGTTTCAATGATGCTATCTATCCATCTTGTTTTCTGTAATCCTCTTCTCCTTTTTCCTGCCATGTTTTCCAGCATCATTACATGAAATATTCTCATGAAAACAGGGAACATAAAATAAAAAGAAATACTTCACATGAAATGAAAAACCTTACAACTCACTATATTCAATGAAAAGATGTTTTAGTTGATGATGGTTTAAACATTTTTCCTTCATTATGACATGATAAGGACGTTTTTAGCAATATGTGTTGTATGAAACTATCAGATATATTACTTGTACAGGTTATCCCAGGGGTCTCCAAACTATGGCCCTCCAGTTGTTCAGGAACTACAATTCTCATCATGCCTAGCCATGTCTGTGAATGTCAGAATTTTACAATGCCTCATGGGATGTGTAGTTTTGCAACAGCTGGAGGGCCATAGTTTGAAGATCCCAGGGTTATCCTATGCACAATATTTAGTGATGGTGGTAGAGGAATACCTGGCAAGTCAGATAATGTATATGAGTTGTGCTGTCATGAATGCAGGTGGAAAAAAAGTTAACCCTACGTAAGTTTGGACACCATCCAGCATAGTTTACATGTTTAGACTGCTGGCTCTGATGGAGCAACAGAGCCATGGGGGAGCATGGGGAAGGTGAGTATAAGTTGATGGTGGGTGTTCTTACAAGAAACTGTCACTTTTGCCTGAATTGGCCAATTGCAATGCATATATCTATCTATTGGTGATAGAGGGGGTGGCTGGAGAGAGGGGGTGGCACCCATGCCCCCTTATGGATGCACTGCCACTGCCAGTGAGGATACTTCTTGCCTGTCACATACTTTGTGGAGCGGCTTGAAGCGATAAAAATGACCTCTCATACACCTCTGACTCAGGGCCCCTGGTAAAACAAACAGATGGCGCAAGGGCACAGAGTGGGCACAAGTTCCTTTGCAGTTCTTTCCAGCTGCTGATATGGGTGGGAAGGCATATCTAAGCTTATCAGCACTGAGCAACTTGCCAACAGTAGATGATGGACAGGAGACTAGACAGAGATGCCAGGCTGTATTCTGGAGCAGCAGGTGACAATCACAGGAACAGTGGACAGGTGGTAGGCTGTTGCATTAGCTGTGACATGGAGAAGGTGTGCACACACAAAATTTGGATTTAGAGACTGCAGGCTGGAGATGACCGTAGCACAGAGATTCAGGTAAGAGGCGAAGTCAGGCAAGCTGGGTCGGTAAGTAGTGTTCAAAACAAATACAATACCAAAGGCAGAAGCATATGTACGTGCATGTATGCCGAGCATACACATGGGTATGCCCAGCTATGCACTGTGCCTGCACACAGACATTTGTCCCAGTGCACCCCCCTGCTTACTGGTAGGACCTTCCTGATATTGCCATCAGCTTAGCAGAGAAACACAATAACCTTTGGACAGATTTTCCTAACCTCTCCAACTATTTTTTCTCTTAATAGTTGACAGCCAGAAGTGCCTGCGGGTACCACTTATATGAGATCTTTAGAAATGCCATCTCACATCCATGGATATCATTAGTCTCTGGCATCAGAATGCCAGAGAAGTAACATGTAAAGACCAGATAGGCCGGAAAGTTAATCATAAAGCAAATACAAAAATACACAAAAATACAGTTTTACTCATAAGAGTTAAGACTACAAGAAAAGTCCATAACCTATTTTGACTTGTTAGTTGAAATCTCAGCATGTCAGTGGAGGGGGGCATGTAATTATTCAGTGAGCCTACAGAATTGTGTAGGAGCTTCACCTTGTAGTAAATGCACACAAGAGAAGAGAAAATGGGTTACATTGTTTATGTGAAGCTTTAGCTTTGTTTATAAAAATCTTCCTTCAAGGGATGCTTCGCAGATTGAAATAATTTAACTACTACTGCTATTTCCTACCAGTTTTTATTCTGTATATTATATACACACTATTCCAAAAGTTTGCTAAAATACATTTGTCTTAGCTTTGTCTGTTTTTCTCACCAATGACTCATCTGCGTAGCACAAATGGAGGAGACATCCCTTATGATATTAAATGGTGCCTGTTAAAGTGGACCTAGTATCACATATGTATGTATTTTATGCTAAATGTATGCCACCATCTTTATTCAGGCATTATCCAGGGTCAGCATCTACTCCCTGGATGGAAATGCTGGCTCAGAAAAGACATAGTCATGTAAATCCTTATATTTGTGCAATTCTTCTGGTTTATCAAAGTCATATTTACATTATATGTTTTTAGAGATTTGCAGTTAAATGCGCTTATTATATTTCTTTTTGTAGGTTCTGCTGAAAGTTCTGATCCAGAATATACAACTCTTGTACCTTTTGGAGGTTAAAAATAGCAAATGACTTTGCATTTTAGCACACTTCACTTTTTATTGTTTTACTGTCTCTGGAAATGTCACAATTTTATAGACATTGTGTTTGGGCTAGCAGGTATTGAATCTAGTTTTCTGACTCTACTTCTCTAGGTGGAATTTAATTTTGTATATAATGTAACTTTCAAAATTAAGTATATATTGAAAGAAATATTGCTCATAAAATATTTAGCCATTAAATGTAATTTGGTAAAAACATATTGAATAAAAGAGTATTGAAAAGTCATATTTGTTATTTCATTTTTGTTTAACGGTGAGAGGGAAGTTTTTTTCTTTGTAGCAAATAATTGTGTTTATTGATGTTATTTAATAACCGAACAGACAAGAGTACATACAAATCTGTTAGGAATATGAAATATCAAATCCCATTTAATATTTCTGCAGTATAGGTTGTTTCACTTTTTGCAACCATTCTACCCCATATTTTCTTACTATTCTTTTTTTATTTTACTTAGTTTTGTTTTAATACTTTTATAGAATTTTTTTAAAGCTTGATTTGTTCTCATTTGATCAGGTTTCATTGTAAAGCAGTGAAATACTTATAAATCCATATTTTAGAACTATTTCACCTTACTACTTCCTTTTACATGTTTATGGGAATACTCTCTTAAATCCCTTTAAAAACATATCTGCCATTAGAAGCCAAAGAAAAATTTGTGTTTACGCTAAATGGCTACTTGATGCCTATATCTGAGCAGACAACATATCATTTAAACCTGAACTCCAGGTAGATAAAAAAATGCAACTCAGTATTCATGAACACATCTTAAATGTATTTCTTTTAAATGCAAGCAGGGTTTTGAATTTGATTTGGTATCAACCTTTTGGTACAGTAGAGCTTAGATTGGGGGAGGTAGAAGCAGCACAAGGAGTCATTCATTCATTTATGCTGCAGTGCAAGAAGCATGCTGACAGGAGGAGATAGGAGGACATAGCAGAGAGATGAGCTCATCAATCTTAAGATTCTCTGTTCACTGTCCAGTCACAGTAGAGCTGTGTAAATCTCACATACAAATTATTTGACAGGTAAAACAGCTCCCATATACAGTATGTGTTTCGTCTGTGTATTTGGCCATTTGCCTGGAGTTCAGCATTAGCTTTAGTTACACCAATTATGTGTTACGGCTGTTTAACTTCTGATACCTTTATCTAAGTAAGTAAGAGTATTAATTAGAATTAAAGTGGTTCTAAAAGCATTAAGGTACAAAACCTTCTGTGTGCAGCTCCCCTCCCCCCCTCCCCCTGTGCGCCCTTATACTTAAGCCTTATGCCGATCTGGCGCTATGCACAAGAATGCCATCGCTGCTCCCTTTCTATCTCCTCACTGGCTCAGATGCAGCAGTGGGAGTCATTGGTCACTGCTGCTGTCAATCACAGCCAGTGAGGAGGGAGTAGGGGCAGGGCCTAGCTGCACTCCATGTGTCAATGGACACACAAAGCACGACTTGGGAGTGAGCCCGCATGAGTGCCCCCATAGCAAGCAGCTTGCTATGAGGGCACTCAGCAGAGGGGAGGAGCCAGGAGAGCTGTCGGTGCACTTGAGATTAAAAGGATCGGAGCTGTTCTGTGCAAAACCAGAGTAGGTAGGTATGACATGTTTGTTACTTTTAACAAAAAACTCCCTTTACAATCACTTTAATGAGCAAAGACAGTTTAGTGGTACACTACATGCAATTTTGCTTACAGCTGCAGAAGTCTCCAGCATGCACAAAAGACAAATTGGTTCTGCAAGGTCAAGCAGAGTGAAGTATGTCTTCCCTTTCCCTTTACATTTTACATGAATGAGAAGAGGAGCTTTTTTTAACTGATATTCTTCATGAAACAGTTATTCAAACTTAACACTACTTTGTATAGTTTATATTTTATGCAACCTGAGTATTAATGGAGGTATAAGGACTCCTGAAGTTGAAATGTGAAGGGCAGGAGGAGAGGAAGGAGGGGGAGGTGGGGGGGACTGGGCGGGGGGAGAAGATTCAAAAGGATATCAAGAATTTCCTCCAACAGTGCATCCCAACCATACCCATGCAATATAGCCTCCCGTACCAATCTGGCCATGTGCTGCTGTCCGAGTCCTAATTCAGGGGCATTCTATGCTCACGTACCCACGTTTCCCATAGTTTGTCAAACTTTTTGGGGCAATTACGTCCCATGTATGTCAGTTTATATAGTGGCAGCGCCAGATCTTTCAGGGTCTGCCATTGTTGTACCGTGGGTGGGGTAGACTTGTTTCATTGCAACGTGATCGCTTTCCTCACGTAGAAGGCCGCATAAAATACAAAGAGTTTTTTGGATTGTGGGGCTTCCAGTGTGTCGCAGACACCTAGTAACAGCAGCAATGGATCACAGGGGACTCTCAATTTGCCTAGAGTTTATCACCCTCACAACGCCCATCCAGAAGGGTTTAATCTGCGGGTACGACCACACTATATGGAAGAGGGATCCAAACTCAGTATTGCATCTGTGGCATGTTGAAAGAGGTGCAACTTTAAGAGACACAGGAGCCGATGCGAGTGGCCGGCGGCCACGATGTTTGCCTGCCACCCGCGATCGCTCCACAGAGAGCCAGAATGGGGATCTGTGTATGTAAACAAACAGATCCCTGTTCTGAAAGGGGAGTAGAGAGAGATCTGCTGTTCCTAGTGATTAGGAACAGCTATCTCTCTCCTCCAGTCACTACACTCCCCCCACAATAAGAAACACCTCCCTAGGACACACTTAAACCCTTGATCGCCCCTAGTTTTAACCCCTTTCCTGCCAGTGACGTACAGTAATCAGTGACTATTTTTAGCGCTGTATAAATGTCACCGGTCCCAAAAAAGTGTCAAAAGTGTATAATCTGTCTGCCACAATGTTGCAGTCCCGCTAAAAATTGCTGATCACCGCCATTACTAGTAAAAATGCCATAAATATACCGTATATACTCGAGTATAAGTCGAGTTTTTCAGCACATTTTTTTGTGCTGAAAGTGCCCCCCTCGACTTATACTCGAGTCAAGCTCTTTTCTGCAGCAAAAAATTTCATTTTCCGAACCGACTTTGGGGCCCCGTATCTCAGGGCCACTTGGTGCTAGAAACCCCATATTTGATATGCAAACCCAGTGGACCTGGTACCACAACATATTCAAAGCTGAAGTTCCTAGCTCTAAGTGGCCCCGAGATACGGGGCCCCAAAATCGGTTCGGAAAATGTCATTCTCTGCTGCAGAAAAGTGCTTGACATTTTCTGAACCGATTTTGGGGCCCCATATCTCAGGGCCACTTGGTGCTAGGAACCCCAACTTTGGTGTGCAAACCCAGGGGAACTGATACCATAACATATCCAAAGCTGGGGTTCCTAGCACCAAGTGGCTCTGAGATGTGGGGCCTCAAATCTGGTTCGGAAAATGTCATTCTCTGCTGCAGAAAAGTACTTGACATTTTCTGAACTGATTTTTGGGGCCCTGTATCTCGGGGCCGCTTGGTGCTAGAAACCCCAGCTTTGGAAATTATGGTGCTAGTTCCACTGGGTTTGTACACCAAATTTGGGGTTCTTAGCACTAAGTGGCCCCGAGATACGGGGCCCCAAATTCGGTCAACTGTGTCTATCTGCAGCAATGTCATTTCGGGACCCTTTGGGTTCAGAGACCCCAGATTTTGGCTGCAGCAAGGGGGCATCTAGGAACCCTTAACTACCGAGTTTGAAGTTCAGGGGACCTATGGCTGCAAATGGGCACAGTGAGGCATGCAATGGGCACAGTGATGCTGCAAATGGGCATTGTTGACCCTCCTTTCCACTTACAGTAGCTGTGCATTTCTCACCCTCGTCTTATACTCGGGTCAATAAGTTTTTCCCATTTTTTTTGTGGTAAATTAGGGCCTCGACTTATACTCGGAACGACTTATACTCGAGTATATACGGTATCCCCTATTTTGTAGACGCTATAACTTCTGCACAAACCAATCAATTTATGCTTATTGCAATTTTTTTCACCAATAATATGTAGATATTGGCCTAAACTGATGAAGAAATTTGATTTTAGAGCAACAAATAAAAACCGCAGAGGTAATCAAATACCACCAAAAGAAAGCTCTATTTGTGGGGAAAAAATGGACATCGATTTTGTTTGGGTACAACATCGCATGACCGCACAATTGTCAGTTAAAGTGACGCAATGCTGTATCGTAAAAATTGGCATGGTCATTAAAGGGGCTAATCCTTGGAGGGCTGAAGTGGCTAAAGGGGACACTGGCTAGTGTCTTGAAGAGACAAAGTTCACTGACTTCCTTCTGCTACAAAGGGACTTGGACCATACAGCAGCTGTACGGAGTGAACTACTGATAATCTGAAACATAGTTCTATTGAGAGGGTTGTCCTTTAGTATCCTACTAAATCCCTTCTCCTATCCAAGTTCTCCAAATAAAATGCAAAAAAAAATCCCCTAGACTGGTCATTGGAAATAATGAGCGGAAGAGTGTGTGCACCTGGCTGTGCGAAAATACCCTGTAACTGGGTGTGGATTAATCAGTGGGAGACCCAGGCAAACAAATATTCAAGCAGCTTCTCTGGGGGTAGGGCTACGCACGTTTAGAATTAGTTCAGGTTTATTATAGGGCAGCTCAGTATTAACATATTGCAGAGTTCTTCATCAAAATGTGTTTTTTTAATGACATAGGACACCTGTTTGTAGAAAGTATGTCAAATACGTATAGTGTTATTAAGTAGTTCAAATGCCCACATACAGAATTGCACAAACAATGGTCGTTAATATATTACACAAGAAGACCAGTCAAACCTGGCTGTTAACAATTTGTGTAAATATCCATTGTACTTGGTGAAGCAAAGGCCCAAGAAGACGAATAACTTCACATGGCCCATTTCTCCGTCATTATGTTTTTTGCTAAATTAAGGTGAGATATGGGAAATCCGGGTCTAGGAACCTTCGATTGTACAATATGAGGGTTTCAGTGCTGCGTACATGGTAAGACTTCAGGCACACCTACTGTTAAAACCTACACTTGCATAAATGAATATGGCATATGTCAGCATTATTAATTTACTGATTTTTTTTTATTATTTATTTATTTTATTTTATTTATTTCAGGTACTTAGATAGCACCATCAATTTACGCAGTGCTTTACATATACATTGTACATTCACATCAGTCCCTACAATCAAGGAGCTTACAATCTAAGGTCCCTAACTCATTCATACATACAAGGACAATTTAGACAGAATCCAATTAACCTACCAGCATGTCTTTGGAGTGTGGGAGGAAACCGGAGTACCCAGAGGAAACCCACACAGGCACAGGGAGAACATGCAAACTCCAGGCAGGTAGTGTCTTGATTGGGATACGAACCAGCGACCCTTCTTACTGCGAGGCGAGAGTGCTACCCACTACACCACTGTCCCATTATTATTTCTTGGTATGAATAAAAATTCTGCTCTATGCTCCATCATGTCAAGTAGCCAGCTACCAGACATGTTATGAGTGTCTGACATCTTTAGAGACTGATTGTCTTCAACCAGGCAGACCATATAAATTATATAAGAATCAGAAGCAGTGCTTGCTTATGATAGGGGGAAATAAAGCCTCCTCCATTTATATCTATAGCATTACAAACTAAACATTATTAAATACTGGTAGGATTATATACATTTAGCTGACCTTTTCACATTATAAAGCTACAAGTCCTATGACAAGTGAAAAGGTCATTGGTATTTTATTGACCATCAAAAGGTGTTGTCAGTTAAACAACATTACTGGTAAAGTGTATCTAAACCCAAGAACAATAATTTAATAGATTAATAGATTTCAGCTTACAATTCCTTAGTTGGGGTGGCTGCGTTAGATATCTTTTATTCTGTCTATGCACTGTACAGTTCTGTAAGTACAGAAACATATTTGTTGATCCTCTGAAAAATCTTCTGTCCTAGTAACTTCTTGTAGACAAAACTGAAACTCAAATAATGTTATCAGCTTTCTCAGCTATCTTCTGTGCAATACAAGGCCAGGTCCTCTATGTAATGGAGAGGGGGAGACGTTTGAAGTCCAGGATCAGGAGAAAAGCCTAGGGTGAAAATGCTACTCCTCCATAAATAAAGTGCAGTGAGTAAATGTTGTCACCCTGGGACAGGAAGTGAGTTATTGGCAGAATCACCTGGTGAAAATATATGAAACAAACCTGAAGAAAAGAAGGTAATGCAGCCACTATCTGAAGACTGGTAAGCTGCAATATATCAAATGTTTAGATATGCTTTAAGAACATGCCTTTTGTCCTTCCCCAGTGTAGCCCAACAAATGGGTCTCCATGTTTAACAATGGGGCAATTTGTACAGTGCAGCTTATGGTATAGAAAAGTGTACACTCAGTAATAAAGCCTTGTTTTTTCTGGTCACAACATAAAGACTCTGACACAGCTCTTGGCAGGGAAGCTAAATAACAAGAAAAAGGGCAATCAGTTTTAATAAAACTTTTTTCAAGAAGAGCAATATATCTCTTCCAGTGGAAATGAAGACTGACAACCCCTTCTATTTTCACTTATTTTATTAAATTTTCTCCTACTTTAGATTTTATTTCTTTATATTTAAAAATCTTTATAGTGTTTTTTTGGGAAGTTTTTTTATTGCAACATTAACAAATATTTACTGAGTCCACAACCAGCAGTTCATAAGCCACATGTAGTTCTCTGCTACCTTTGAAATTGCTCAAAGCAATCTCAGCGGGTGCTTAGTACCTTTCTGCTGGAAAACTTGTCATATTATATACTTTCAGTGTATCAAAGTCAAGTAAAAATTGCCAAGTAGATATCGTAGTACAAAATGCTTAAAATTATGGCTAACAAAGGCATTTAAATTATTGCAGTAAATTTGTGTTGCAAACCAGTGTGAGAGGCCTAAAACTTGAGCCTCCTGATTGTGTACATGGTAACATATTCCACAGTCCTTGTTCCCAAAAATATGCTTCAATTACCTTGCCACGTGTAGGGATGTGGGAACTTGGTGCTGAAAATTTTCATGATCAATTTCTCCAAGCATGTGTTAGCAGTGTTAGTATTGTGGTAATGCTTTCTCATGTGGGTTAGCGCCCCTCATGATTAGAGGCCACACCCGAAGGATAACATCTTTTTACTTGACAGTGACACCTGTCCTGACACTGACTACAGAGACATTTTGAGAGATACTGCTTTGAGCACGGATTCTCTCTACCAGCTTATGTACACACGTTACACAATACACTTTACTTCAGCCCGAATGCATGAGGGGAAGCTGTTGTATGTTTCGCAAGGCCTCGCACACCATAGTCCAGGTGCAGTCCATAGAGAGGATTTTGCCACACAGCGGGCCCTAAGGTAGGGTGCCTGAGCTAAGAAGGTTGAACCATACAGCAATCATTTCACTCCTCCAACAGAACCTCCATCAGTGGTCACCTTCTCTCCTGAGCTGGCTTCTCTTCCTTCCCTTTACAGTACTTCTCACTCTCCATTACCCAGAAGGTTAACATAAAAGGTTACAATTCACAGTTCTTATTTACTGTAAAAGTATGTTCTCACCGTCTTCTCAAGTAAATCAGACCAGATGTTTGCCAAATAAAAACTTCCTTTATTTGAAAACAAAGGCATTACACCAACTGTTCCATTGTATTCCCATATCACAGTTTTCCAAATGTTACAGGTGCAGTGCAATGTGTCAGTAAACATGTCAGTACTCCTGCCTTTTTATAAACACTTTGCTGAACTTGGGGCTAAACCTCACTCTAGGTGCAATGCTACCTCTGCACATGTATGGCTTTCCACCTCCCATGGCTAACCACAGGAAGCACCGTAGACCAAAAAGGGCTGATGCACCATAGCACATAAACCATATGTAGCGCTGGTAGATTTGCAATCTACCACATGTTAGGTAAATTTAGTAAATTGTGTGTTAGGAAGGTTAAAAGTTCGCCTCTGTTCTAGCTTGGCTGACGTTGTGGGTGTTTCCGTGCTGACATGTGGGTGTTGCTGTTACCACTGGTCAGGGTTGGAAAGGCAACATGTTGAAGCGAATAGATGCTCCTCTGTCCCGGAGGCACGCTCGGTGGAGGTGGTCCTCTGAGTTGCATTCTGGGCGAGGGTATTTATGGGACAGGCGCCATATTTTGGGGTTCGTTTTACAGCCACCTGCTGGCCCTCCTGGCTGAAAGGTATGCATTAAGGAGCTACCTTGTGGTCCTCCGATCGGGAGGCCCGCGATACAATGGCGCAGGGGTGGGTCCAGAGGCTTGTCTGGATCCTGCCCCTGCGGCCGAGGAATGGTCCTGAGCTGTCGGTCCTGTGTGACGAAGCTGGACAACCGAGGAGATCCCAGGGGAGGACCCGTCTTGGAGAGATCACGCCGCATGCTGGTCTATAGAGGGGCCTGGTGACTTGGTTGGAGGATGTATCCAAAAGTAACTATACAGCATAGGGTTGCCGGCTCGGCATAAAGGTTCAAGCATTGTGACTGACTTTCACTATAGCAAATCTATACATCCTGTGGCAGAGGATCGTACGAATTTTATTCCCAAACAAGTCTCTGGCAGAGACTTTGATTTGTGTTGCGTACTGGCTGCTAGACCGGTGAGAGAGGCCTATCCAGACGAGCAAGGAGTGTGTCTCATGAGGGGAGCGCATTTCAAATAGTATTTGAATTATACCAAGACCTTTTGCCAAGAGAACCCTTTCAGAGAATATTTGAGTTTCTTCTGCGAGTTTCCTTTCTACCTCTTTCCTGCTACTTCCTAAGTTGTTTGTTTAATAAAGCATTGAAAACGTACTCCAGTGTTGGTGCATGTCGTCCAGAAGTAAACTCAATGGAACCCTAGACCCGGTGCCGGTGAAACAGAGGGAAGCAGAGTGAAGGTAACAGACCCGCTTAAACCAGCAGCTCCACCGAGAGTTAGTGCTACACATACATTACCAGGCATAAAGCCCATGAAGACATAACAAAGTAACATTGTAGGCACCTGACTATACACAAGCAAGCATCTAATAGACACAAACAAATTCTGAGCACAAACTTGTACAAAAATAAAACTCTTCCATTGCATATGCATTTCGGCACAGAGCCTACCTTACAAAGAACTTTAGTACAGACGTCAGAAGTATCTTACATACAGCCCAACATACTGAGTGCAGTGGTCAGAAGTATAAAATACACAGCATAGTGTAAGTTTATTGTGTAGGCCTCAGAAATATGTAATGCACAAAGTGCAGGAGTTGGGATACATTAATGCTGAGAGTGCAGGGATAAGTAATGCACAGAGTGCAGGGATCAGGAAAGCACAATGCACCAGCCATTAGACAGACTGCATCAAAAATGACCTCCCTCTCCAAGCTTAAATCCCCCACAGTACAGATCTCCTTCCTCCCCCAGTACAGTTCTCCCGGACAGTACAGGTCTCCCCCAAGTACAGGTTTTCCTCCCAGTACAGATATCCCCCAAGTACAGATCTCCCATCAAGTGCAGATCTCTTCTTAAATATGTATTTGTTCCCCAATGCAGATCTCCTCCTAGTACAGAACCCTTCCCCCCAAATAAAGCTCTCCTCTTAAGTATAACTTCTCTCCTAGTACAGATCTCCCTCTAGGGCAGCCCCCCCCCCCCTCCACAGTACTGTTCTACACCCTCCATAATTCAGAGTAATAAGTTCTCCCTTGGCTAGGTAAAGAAGTTGAAGAGAGCCTTCCCCTCTCCTAACTGCCTAGCTCACACTAGGAGATAAGTTAGGAAATATTCCAATGGGGACAATGGTTTCAGTGACATCGCTACTGCAGGGGGCAGCTCTGCACTCTGTATGGCACCAAATTTTCTGCTTCAGTCCTCCTCGTTCCAAGCCCATGCAAGCTCCTTTCCTCATATTCCAAAGCCCAAAGAATACCCTATGACACAACACCTTACTGCACTCTGGGTCAAGTACTAATAATGTACTAACAGGCAGGATATGAAAACAGACACTAAGAAGTGGGTGAGAAATAGAAGACTTTAGGATGGTAAAGTGGTGGTGAAACGAAATGAACAGTAGATGCGCTACACCTGTGTATCATGTCTGCTTCTAAAGCAGACAGATCTAATTATTGTTTTCTACTATTCAGATGTCAGTTCAAGCTACAGAAGTTCATGGAGAAGTATTGGCATCATATAGGCATCTTGGGTATAGACAATTTTCTCCAAAATGCCTGATGCCGTATGCAAATTTCCACATCACGCTATGAACGCAGAACACAGTTAAGCCATGGCTTTCCAGGCACAAATCTAGGAGTGTCATCTGTCATCTAGCATAGAAGCATCTTTTCTTTTTGCCAACAACAAGCCTATTCCTATCTTTATCATCAGGCAGTTTCCCATACCCAAAATACACCATTAACTGTTGCAGCTTCTGTCACAGAGGAGAACAGATAATTAATTTAAAAAGCAAATCTGCTACACAAAATAAGATTAACACCCCCCCCCCCCCCCTAATCTGCAAGCTCATACTAAACGCTCTATTTTTTACTCTTCTACTATTATCACCAATTATCCATTGATCTCAATGCTGAAGTTGATGTTGTTCCAGTTAGTAGATCCAATTTAACTATCTTCTAAAGTGTGGTTTGATCCAGCACACCAAGCTGACACTATTCCTTCAACAAGAAAGTATCTGTGCTGTACGACTAATCAATGATAATGTGGCATGCTCCTCTGAACTCTTGTTGGGTAGCCAAGTGCATGGCACTGCAAGCACAAGTAACACCTTCTACAGCTGCATGCAACATGTACCATTCACTGTCTATTGGGTCAGTTTTCTAACTAGCTGTGAGGATGCACCATTAGGACAAGTACTAAACGAACTGCCACAAATTTTCTTGTTGAACTCCCTGACACAAAACCTGTCAACTTCTGACTGTTTTTGTCTGCATCATATACACAAAATGAAGCACAGCAATGATATACAAATCACCAACTAGATTTTGCCCATCATTATCAGCTGGGCAACAGGACAAGAACACCAAAGCTTCCTTGCATTTTCAAAAACTAACACCCACTCTCTGTTATGGTTATTTTTAAAGATGTTGAAATAATAAAGGAAAATTATCACGTCCAGGGGAGTTTGTGTGAATTTTGGTAGAATTTTATTGTCAATAATGTACTAATGGTCTTGCAGAAACATTATAATCTGCAACCTTGCCACTTCTTTGCATGCCACTCTTTTTTTGCTAGACTCCTTGGATAAACAATATAAAGAAATTACTGACATTTATTTACAATACAATAGGAGTCTAGTCACTTAAAGTGTATATTCTACTTGCAAAGTGAATGTTAGTGAATATAATAAAGAGTTCACTTTCAATATCCAATCATGTACAAGGCAAATAGAAAAAAATAGATTTTTGCAAGCACATGATTGGGTATTTAAAGTGAATACAGCTTTGCCCTATCCACTTTCGCAAAGTGAACAGCCTTTATTTATTAAGTAAATCAACCCCATAGAGTACATTATGAATTACGGCAACAAACTGTGCTTGTTTGATCCCAGGCAGTGGCAGCTGATCAAGGACACAGGATGTCTGCTGAGGCCCCTTTGAAGAGGTGAATAATTTTGTCATTTGGGAGAATGTTGTCATCTTCCTTCCTCATTATTTTAGAAACAGCACTCCCTACATTCCAGCAAGACAAAGATAAACAGGACCGACTTGCAGAGTTTGTGGAGTCAAAGATCTATAGGGATGGACAGTGCACAGGAGGAACTGAAGGATGATGAAAAGTGTCATCATCATATCTGGATCAGTTGATTTGAATGAACGCATTTGTGTTGGCACATAAACATAATATAGTTAACTTGTGATCATATTATTGCTAATATTATCACCCTATATGTTTATTGTCATAATAAATAATATAGTGTTTATTTTGGTGGTAGCTGAGGATTAAGGTTAGAGGTTAAGAAGGTAATGATTTGGTTTAAGGGTTAGGTTAGGTTTAAAGTTTAGGTTTATATTAGAGGCTAGGCTGAGGGTAGCAACTTACTGGTTTTAGTTTTTGTGCATAATAAATTAGATTTTCAGGTGTTATCAGATTGCACTACAAAATGTGAGTGTCAGAAATGTCAGTGCCAAACAGATTGGAGATAAAAATGTATACAAATATATACAAATTATTGATGCAAACTTTTTGTGTTCTGAAATTTGTGATACCAATTCTCCCATACTTAAAACAACAATGCCAAATAATAATGACAACTATACTACCTTGTTTTATTATTATTATTTTCAGAAGCAGCAGCTATTAAGTAAGTAAAAGGTAAAAAATTAGCATGAGGATGTCATTTTTTGTATAAACATTAGTCCATCTGTTTTATATGGCATTTCCTCGATGGCTGAGGTTCAATTTTTTCTTTTCTTTTCCTTTGGAAGTATTGATTAAAAAGTATGACTTTTTTCATGTGTTGGCCCCACAGGGGGAAAAGGGATAGAGCAAAACAACATATGAAATAATTCCCCTGCACTTGGGTGCTGGGTCTATAGGTGTCTGGTGCAGTCAACCCTTTTTATTGTATGGAATGTCACTGGTCTTGCTGTCCTCCTCAGAACAATGGGTGTCCTTTGAGCTAAAACAAATAAGAAAGAAAGGAGGGTGCACCGACCTTGTGCATTACCAAAAATAATTTTAATAAAGGTAAACAGCAATGATTATACTCGCATACAAACGTGGTATACAAGCTTATCAACGCAACAGCAATAACGAGCAGTAACTCTAGAGTCTGCAACTGCAACATCGCTTTGACTCTGAGGAGGAGGGTCCTTCCTCGAAACGGGCAAGCCACCTGCAATACTATCTGGTCCTCCAAACATCTTCAGTTCCAGTTGCGTTGATAAGCTTGTATACCACGTTTGTATGTGAGTATAATCATTGCTGTTTATCTTTATTAAAATTATTTTTGGTAATGCACAAGGTCAGTGAGCCCTCCCTTCTTTCTTATTTGGAAAAGGGATAACTTAAGGGGAGCTTTAACCCCTAACGCTAGCTATAGGCATATATGTCGCAGCACACATTCAGACCAGTGCACTCCCAGCACTGTAACTGAGCTGTCAACAACAGCTCCTGGTCTCAGAGTAATGTTCAAGAGCCACTAGGAATGTCTGCCGATCATGCAGTCACTATGACAGAAAAAACGAAATTATTTTGCTCTAAAGTTTAATAACATTCCAAAAAAGCTGCACCTATATACACCCATATAAATTTGGTGTTATCGCTCTCACTCTCTCATAATGGTCATTAGAAGTTCAAAATGACACCTCATGGCAAAGAACTCTCTGAGGATCTGAAAAAAAGAATTGTTGCTCTACATAAAGATGGCCTAGGCTATATGAAGATTGCCAAGACCCTGAAACTGAGCTGCAGCATGGTGGCCAAGACCATACAGTGGTTTAACGGGACAGGTTACACTCAGAACAGGCCTCGCCATGGTCGACCAAAGAAGTTGAGTGGACGTGCTCAGCATCATATCCAGAGGTTGTCTTTGGGAAATAGACATATGAGTGCTGTTAGTATTGTTGCAGAGGTTGAAGGGGTGGGGGGTCAGCCTGTCAGTGCTCAGACCATACACCGCACACTGCATCAAAGTGGTCTGCATGGCTGTTGTCCCAGAAGGAAGCCTCCTCTAATCATGATGCACAAAAAAAGCCCGCAAACAGTTTGCTGAAGACAAGCAGACTAATAACATGGATTACTGGAACCATGTCCTGTGGTCTGATGAGACCAAGATAAACCTATTTGGTTCAGATGGTGTCAAGCGTGTGTGGCGGCAACCAGGTGAGAAGTACAAAGACAAGTATGTCCTGCCTACAATCAAGCATGGTGGTGGGAGTGTCATGGTCTGGGGCTGCATAAGTGCTGCCGTCACTGGGGAGCTACAGTTCATTGAGGGAACCATGAATGCCAACATGTCCTGTGACATACTGAAACAGAACATGAACCCCTCCCATCGGAGACTGGGCTGCAAGGCAGTATTCCAACATGATAATGACCCCAAACACACCTCCAATATGACTACTGCCTTGCTAAAGAAGCTGAGGGTAAAGGTCAACTGGCCAAGCATGTCTTCAGACCTAAATCCTATTGAGCATCTGTGGGGCATCCTCAAATTGAAGGTGGAGGAGCGCAAGGTCTCTAACATCCACCAGCTCAGTGATGTCGTCATGGAGCAGTGGAAGAGGACTCCGGTGGCAACATGTGAAGCTCTGGTGAACTCCAGGCCCAAGAGGGTTAAGGCAGTGCTGGAAAATAATGGTGGCCACACAAAATAGACACTTTTGGGCCCAATTTGGACATTTTCACTTAGGGGTGTACTCACTTTTGTTGCCAGCGGTTTAGACATTAATAGCTGTGTGTTGAGTTATTTTGAGGGGACAGCAAATTTACACTGTTATACAAGCTGTACACTCACTACTTTACATTGTAGCAAAGTGTCATTTCTTCAGTGTTGTCACATGAAAAGATATAATAAAATATTTACAAAAATGTGAGGGGTGTACTCACTTTTGTGAAATACTGTATGTATATAGACCATCGTGCTCTCATAACATATGATAAATAATATTGAGTGTCCAAAGTCCACACCTATGTAAAATAGTTCAATAAACAAATAATAGTCCGCATGTGACCAACAATTGTGACATTTATGTGTTTAAACACAGGTGAAACATTAGTCCATATCCTCTCTTGAAAAAGTTGTGCACACCAATGAATACCAAACCACGTGAAGGATATTAGGAATTCCACCATGCACATGTGACCACCACCACATGAAAAGCCACTTACTGGATCAACATGATCCCCAGTTACAGGGATCAAACATGCATGATGGACAACCGACACCACCTAGTGTCTGCGAGTTAATTTAATTCAGTCCCACGGATCTCAACAAACAGTGTCTCCTGATATCAAGTGGCTATATCTCGAGTCATAAGGTCTCATACCACCGCCATGAGGGGAGAAGAACAGATGGTGCACATAGCGTGAAAACTGCTAAAGGTATATTTAGTGTATAAAAGGAAAAAAGTACTCAGATAGCAAAAATAAAAACAAGCATTTAAACAAAAATAACCCTCACCAACAGCCGGCATCAGTGGGCGTGATGATGTCACAAATTCTAGCCCTACGCAACGGGTTTCACGTCATTGTGCATCGTTAGGGGATACAGGAGCATGAATGTGAGACCCCATAATGAGGATATTTATAGACCCCTCCAGTCGCATGATCGGGCATCAGATAAGATAAGAAAAATCCACAGCAAAATGGAATCCACCATAGGTGGACACTAGAGCACAATTCTATCAGTAATTAGAAAGCAATCCTGCCCCTTGTTAGTGCAAATAACATCAGCTGGTTCAGTCTCAACTGATGGCCAATACCTATAAAAAGGTGTCTTGTTACCAAGGTGTCACACAAGAAACATCTCATGATGGGTAAAAGCAAAGTTCTCTTTCAAGACCTTTGCAACCTTATTGTTGCAAAACATACTGATGGCATTGGTTACAGAAGGATTTCTAAACTTCTGAATGTTCCAGTGAACACTGTTGGGGCCATAATCGGGAAGTGGAAAGAACATAATTTCACCATAAACCAACCAGGACCAGGTGCTCCTCGCTAGATTTCGAACAGGAATGTATGCATGCTCACCACGCAAGACTCCATTGCTGAAGAAAAAGCATGTTGAAGCTTGTTTAAAGTTTGCTGCACAACATTTAGACAAGCCTGTGACATACTGGGACAATATAGTGTGCTCAGATGAGACCAAAATTTAACCCTTTGGATGCCATAATACACACCATGTTTGGAGGTCAAATGGCACTGCACATCACCCCAAAAACACCATACCAACAGTGAAGTTTGGAGGTGGGAACATAATGGTGTGAAGCTGTTTTTCAACATATGGTACTGGCAAACTTCATATCATTGAAGGAAGGATGAATTGAGAAATGTACCCAAGACATTCTTGATAAAAAAATCTGCTGCCATCTACCAGGATGATGAAGATGAAACGAGGATGGACATTTCAGCAAGACAATCATCCCAATAACAAAGCCAAGGAAACTCTCAATTGGTTTCAATGAAAGAAAATAAAGCTGCAAGAATGGCCCAGCCAATCACCTGACTTAAATCCAATAGAAAATCTATTGAAAGAACTAAAGATCAGGGTTCATAGAAGAGGCCCACGGAACCTTCAGGATTTGAAAACAGTTTGTGTGGAAGAATGGGCCAAAATCACACCTGAGCAATGCATGCGACTAGTTTCTCCATACAGAAGCCTGCGTCTTGAAGCTGTCATTACCAACAAAGGATTTTGTAGGAAGTATTAAATACACTTCAGTTAGCGCATTTAGTATTTCTTCCCTGTGTCATTCCATTTTATTACACATAACATCATTTCGTAACTTATTTGTTGTGGTTTCTTTGTGTGTCTGGATTGCATAGGTTGTTACCATCATGTGGTGAAAATGTCAATAGCACCTTTAGAAATATATTTACCTCCCGCTGTGTATATATATATATATATATATATATATATATATATATATATATATATATATATATATAATATATATATTTATTATATTTATACATTACCTTTCTTGCGCTTCAGCCATTAATCCCTGGGTGCATACATGCCCTAAATGTTAATACCACTCTGTATAGTGTTCAGATACCTCCAACCAACACATTTTTCTGCCTCTCATAGACTTTTAAAGACTGCTGGCAGCAAGGCTGGACTGTGCACCTGTGCCTTCCTCCCATGCGAAAACTCAAGAATCTCAAACACAGGGGTTAAATGTCCAGTGTACCTGAGCTCCTAGGCTCCGTTTACATATGCTGCGGCCGCGGTTCACAGCATGAGTTCTGGTGCATCCCTGAATCGGACCAGAAGACGCACAGGACCCTTCTTTAATGCGGACCGTGGCTGCCCCAGAGCTGTGTGAACCAGTTCCATTGAGAGCCGGTCACACTCTCCTGTCGTGCGAATTGGATGCGGCGAAACCTGCATTCCAATTCGCATATCTGTGAACCCGGCCTTAGTGGCAAGTGTCTGTGTGTTTTAGGTATTAAAAAAAAGGTGTTATAGTTATTATTGTGGTAGAATGTGGTGTGTGGTGTGCATGATTTGTCAATTTATTGTCTGTGTCAGTGCCAGTGTTTGCAATTTAATAGTTGGAAAGGTGGGTTTGATTATTAAGGATTGCTTTATCTTCATCATTAAGGGGTTAAAGTGAAGTTTTTAAGTCCACAAGCTTGTAAACATAGCTGTATCTTCACATTCTGCTCCTTCTTACCCAAAATATGTAGCATAAATAAACAAAAACAGTTTGTGCCCTGTAGTCTAGAACAGTGGTTCTCAACCCTGTCCTCAAGTACCCCCAACAGGCCATGTTTGCAGGTTTTACTTTATCTTGCACAGGTGCTTTAAATCAGAGTCAATGGCTTGGTATTTTAGACAGCTATTTTATCTAAGAGAAATTCCCAAAACATGGCCTGTTGGGGGTACTTGAGGACAGGGTTGAGAACCATTAGTCTAGAAGACAGTGTAGTCTATAGAGTACTTTACTAACAAGTTTATGCATCCATAAAACATGAACCGCCTTCTATGTGCAGGAACAGGAACTAGAATTAAAGTGGATGTAAACCCTCACATATACCCAGTGAAGTGAACAACCTCAGATGATACACAGTCAGAAATAATACAAATCCTCCAAAATAAGTTTTAGTTGTTTATCTGCAGTCTTCTCCTCTCTACACCCCTTCAAAAGGGCAGATTATGTTAAAAATATTTCTTCATCTTTCAGGAGCACAGAGGAGGGGGTGGAGAAATTGCAGTTACACTACATGAAAGCTGATTTGAAGAAAGGAACACACCCCCCTCCCCACACAGCAAAAGAACTGTGTTCTGAATAGGCCGGCTGTCTGTTGAGCTCCCCCCCCCCCCCCGACAAAAATGTATCTCATGTGTTGGGAAAACTTCTCAGAAGTGACTCATGCTGATAACAGAGGAACGAAGCATTAGAGAGAAACGACACTTAGAGCTTTGGAGAGAGATAAGTAAACACTGCAGATATATGTGCTTTGCTCATATTCCATGACTTAGGTTTACAACCACTTTAACAGAGTATAAAAAGAATTATACAAGTAACAATTGTAAATAATGACATCTGCAGGTCAGAGGTATTAACACCACAAATAGGACTGTTACTTAACCGCTTTAGCCCCGGAAGATTTTACCCCCCTCCTGACCAGAGCACTTTTTTGCAATTCGGCACTGCGTCACTTTAACTGACAATTGCACGGTCGTGCGACGTTGCACCCAAACAAAATTGACGTCCTTTTTTTTCCCACAAATAGAGCTTTCTTTTGGGGGTATTTGATCACCTCTGAGGTTTTTATTTTTTGCGCTATAAACATAAAAAGAGCGACAATTTAGAAAAAAAAAAACACATTATTTTTAACTTTTTGCTATAATAAATATCCCCCAAAAATATATAAAAAACAATTTTTTTCCTAAGTTTAGGCCGATATGTATTCTTCTACATATTTTTGGTAAAAAAAATAAAACAAATCGCAATAAGCGTATATTGATTGGTTTGCGCAAAAGTTATAGCGTCTACAAAATAGGGGATAGTTTTATGGCATTTATTTTTTTTTTTTATTAGTAATGGCAGTGATTTGCGATTTTTATTGGGACTGCGACATTATGGCGGACACATCGGACATTTTTGACACTATTTTGGGACCATTGTCATTTATACAGCAATCAGTGCTATAAAAATGCATTGATTACTGTGTAAATGACACTGGCAGTGAAGGGGTTAACCACTAGGGGGCGATGAAGGGGTTAAGTGTGTCCTAGGGAGTGATTCTAACTGTGGGGGGGTGGGCTTCAAGTCACATGACAGCGATCACTGCACTCGATGACAGAGAGCAGTGATCTCTGTCATGACACTAGCCAGAACGGGGAAATGCCTTGTTTACATAGGCACCTCCCCCGTTCTGAGGGTCCGTGACATGATCACCGGGAGACCGGCGGACATCGAGTTTGTCGGTCCCGCGGGCACAGTCACGCTGTACACGGCGGGCACGTGCATCATATACCCGGCTCTTAAAGGGGACGTACAGGTACACCCATTTGCCCACCACTGCCATTGTGCCAACGTATATCGGCGTGTGGCGGTCGGCAACTGGTTAAAGTGGTTCTAAAGTCTAAGTGTTTTTACTTTAACGCATTAAGGGAAAAAAACACCCCGCTACTTATCCTCTCCACTCCGTGAACACTTAACCGACTAGTCTCAGGATCCAGTGCTGTCCCCAGCAGAAGCCCCGCTTTTCCCTTTTCCAGATATCACAGGGGACTTTGAGAGTAGTGGAAGTCACAGGCTCCTGATGATATCAGTCAAAGTCCTGTGAAGAGTGAGAGGATACAGAAGCCTACTGGTGCTGTGTGTGTCTATGGAGGCACACAGCCTGTCAATAGCACACCCGCACAGATGCCCCCTCAGCATTGTGCTTGCTGAGGGGGCACCCACAGGAGAGAAGGAGCAGACAGCACCATGGACTCCAGAAGAGGAGGTAGGGAACTGGAGGGAGGGAAAATAGCTAATTGGGCCCAATTTGGACATTTTCACTTAGGGGTGTACTCACTTTTGTTGCCAGCGGTTTAGACATTAATGGCTGTGTGTTGAGTTATTTTGAGGGGACAGCAAAATTTACACTGTTATACAAGCTGTACACTCACTATTTTACATT
The DNA here is from genome assembly GCA_037952925.1 of Lithobates clamitans. Lineage (NCBI taxonomy): Eukaryota > Metazoa > Chordata > Amphibia > Anura > Ranidae > Lithobates > Lithobates clamitans. The sequence goes on along the minus strand of JBBGZY010000361.1, from coordinate 1,834,880 downwards.
GTAGCAAAGTGTAATTTCTTCCGTGTTGTCACATGAAATGATATAATAAAATATTTACAAAAATGTGAGGGGTGTCCTCGCTTTTGTGAGATACTGTATGTTACATATTCCCATTCACCTTGTATTACTTAAAAAAATGTATTGTCAAGAAGGGGGCTGGGGAGTAGTGTTTAACTTAAAGTGTTACTAAACCCACTGTTTGATCCTCTCTTCTCTGATCCTCCCCTTCTTTGACTGTCCCCAATCCATCTCCTGATAAGACAGAACCTTTGGAGTCACTCTTTACATGCTCAGGTGTATATTGCTAGAGAGCTTTTTGTTTCTTGGGAGGGTTCATGTGATCAGCACTGTCCAGACAGAGGGTTAGGGGCCCTGCAGCCTCATAGGACAGTCAGAGTAGATTGAAAACTCCTCCTGCAAGCTTTAACCAGACACTGATAGAAGTCACAAGATTGGTCTAATACTCTGTACACACGATCGGAAATGCCGCCAGCAAAAGACCGATGTGAGCTTTTGGTCGGAAAATGTGACCGTGTGTATGCTCCATCGGACTTTTGCTGGCGGAATTCCAGCCAGCAAAAGATTGAGAGCAGGTTCTCTATTATTTGGTCGGAAAAAGTTCCTATCTGAAAATGCGATTGTCTGTATGCAAATCGGACGCACAAAAAGTCACGCATGCTCAGAATCAAGTGCTCGGTCTGGTAAGACTAGCGTTCGTAATGGAGATAGCACATTCGTCATGCTGCAAATGATCTTTTAATGCTTTTGTTCTTTATAATGCTAGAAAAATGAATTTGTTTTGCTGCTGATATTCACACAGAGTTATGGCGGAGACACAGCAGGTGCGTGATAATAGCAGTAGCGAGGAGGAAAGCCCGGAGCCAGAAACGTCCCGATCCCGGAGGAGAAAATATAAGGCCTCAAATATGTCCTTTGTAGAGATGGTGGAGATGGTGGACATCTTGAAGAGGGCCGACTATGATGGGAAGTATGGACCTTACCTAAACCCAAATGTGAGAAAGGCCAAGATCATGACTAAAGTAGTGAAGAGTCTGCACAGGCATTTTGGGGTACGACGATCCAAGGAGCAATTGAGGAAATGCTGGTCAGACCTGAAATTGAGGGAGCAGGATCAGTACAGAAGAATCAAGAGAGTGCTTCTAAAAAGTAAATATTTGTCGTGTGTTCCTATTATTATTATTATTACTTACATGTTGCTCCATGTGCTTTTCTTTACTGTTGTACAGTTAAAAATGGCTACTTTCATGTTCGTGGGCACAGTAATCGGTCGCAGTACACATTGTTCGTTTGCCAACTGAATACAATATTTTTGCCAGATACAGTGTTAACTACATTTGGTCATGCTAATTTGTATTAAAATAAGTTTAGGACATTGTTGTCTAGATGTGTTTGTAACTAAAATGAATTGCAAATTTGATTCAGTGTAATGTAAGGAGAGGACACTCAGCAGCTGTTTACACATCTGGACTCAGGAGCACTAGTGTGGGACACCAGAACAAACTTTTTAGGGTGTCCCACACAGGTGCTTCAGTGGATACTTGGGGTGTCTACATGTGTGAAAGTTGTCCAAAAAAGGTAAGTATTCTAGCTTTGTTAAGTGAATAAATCATGTCTTCAACTTGGAACTCTGCCCAAACAGACAATTGTACGCCACTTCCAAGCAATGTTTGACATTCATATTTCTGGCCACAAATATCTGCGTGCTAAGTATACCTTTTGTTTCATTCTCATAGGGGAGAAAAGACTCGGGACATCTGAGGACACCAGGAAGAAGAACCTTAGGAAGAAGGGGAGCAGAGGACACCACAACCTCAAGATGTGGAGGGAGGAGAGGTGGAAGAAGTGGTTGAAATTGTCACCACAACAGGTCAGTGTCTGACACCACAGATTCAGGTAATAGATGTATGCCTGCATATTTAAAATACATGGTGTGTATTTTTTATTTAGGGTGATGTGCATGTTGTGGAAGAACAATCTACTCATTTCACCAGTGACAGTGCACAAAGGCTAATCCAGGACATAATGTTTTGTAGTTGGGATTTAGACATCATAAAGGAAAAAACCAAGGAGATTGAACAAAGAATGAAGAACATGATTGATGCATTAGGGAGAATCTAAATCCAAAAAATAGTACACATTTTTTTTTTTAAAAAGGAAATTTAACTTAAATTTTAATACAGTTTAAAAGCCAAATTTGGAAGATGAACACAGTGTGTCAACATGTGCTATCCGCCATCAGGGGATATCAATGTACGCGTTTTGTGGGTACAACCCCTTCCTCGCAACTCTAGTAGGTGAGAGGAAGGGGTTGCACCCCCAAAGCACGTCCATTGATCCCCCATGGTGGGAGATAGCACATGTTGACATTAGGCATGGGATCAGAAAGGAAATCCCCATTTTGACTCACAATTTGTGTGCATCTTCTAAATTTGGCTTTTACAGGGGTGACATCACCCATCTGATGAAGGCAAGATCAACACAGTTTTGACACTATAATGTCTGATATTGCCTTCATTTTTTCAATGTTGAACTTTGTAAGTTCCAGAGTTGTGTATGTTATGTTTGGAAAAATGCCTGTTTATGTACTTTTATATAAATTTCAAGGTACAAATTTAAAAAAAACAAGATGTTGTTTTTTTACCCCAAAATATTTCATAACGCACATGTGCATGGAGTAAAAGGCTTTCTACTCAACAATGTGTGGCTTCTTCTTTCAATGCTCAATACCAGTTTTTGTATTAAGTTGGTGTTTACAGTGACAATGGGTGTTATTTAAATAATGGAAAAACCACTTGGCACTACAAGTGCACTAGGATAACCTAGGAGACAGCTAAAAGAAACACAAGCAGTAAATCAAAATCAAGATTTTATCAGATTTTTTTTTTATTTTGAAAATATTTAAAAATTTGCTGGCATAGCAATGGCCCCCCTACCTATAAAATAATCGACATATTTTTGACGCACTTCACGGGCGCTTTGGGGGGGCAAGCCAGGACGGCCATCTTCCAGGGCCGTCAGTGTCGTTTCATGAGGTCCAGCCTCAGGCCCAACTGAGGCAACATAATTTGGAGCATTTCACTTTAAAAAGTTGTGCAGTATGCAGCATGATAAAACGATGTAGTTAAGTTTGTACTCCGCCAAAGGTATTCTTCACGACTCTTCTGGCCATCCGGTAATTAAAAACCCTCTCCTCCGGGGTGAGGGTCCTCTGGGGGAATGGCCTCATCATGTGATCAACCAGACCAAATGCTTCATCAGCGATAAATGGGAGTCCTTCGACGTTCTCTTCCGCAGGTGGCAATCCCAAGCCACCACTCTGGAGACATCGGTATAACTCGGTCTGGGCAAATCCACCATCCGACATCCGGCCATTCTTCCCCATGTCCACATATAAAAACTCATATGTCGCCGACACCACCACCATTAACACAATACTATGAAACCCCTTATAATTAAAATAGTATGACCCCGAGTGGGGTGGTTGGACGATGTGGACGTGCTTCCCATCGATTGCCCCTCCGCAGTTGAGAAAGTCCCACCATTCCTGTGGCGTTGAAGGAAACTGTGGAGTCAAAACATAAAAAAATGATTACTTTTGCACATAACATTGCAAGCAGATTAGACACAAACATTCTTGGCCAACATCAGTATAACATTTATTTTAAGGAGTATTTAAAGACAAAAATAAGGTCCACTTATCAGATTCCTCACCCCCTCTGATGGCCCATTGTAAAAATTTTAGGGAGGGGGTTCTAAATGAGTTTGGGAGCCAAAAAATGCCCCTGGCACTCTGCCTGAATTTAAGGACAACAATAACATTTGGACACATTTTAGGGGGCGTTTAGGGTAAAGCACTACAATGGAGCTGACAAAATACATTGTTAAGTGACTAGGCTATAGGTGTGTATGGGCCCAGGATAGCATGCTGGGGAGGTTAGTGAAGGCAAATATGCATGAAGGACAAAAAAGGAGCATTAAAAGCTTATAGCATGCATGAGGACAAAGGGGACATTCACAGCATATTACAATCATGGTAATTAGGGAATGATGAAAGAAATACAATACATTAGCAAACATTAAATACATAGAATGTGATGTTAAAGGAGAAAACTTACCCTAATATAGTCCTTCTGCAGGACCTGTATGATGGCAGAACAGGTCTCTGGGATAATGATCCCCAGAGCCTGGGGGGAGATGCCTGTAGAGAACTTGAGGTCCTGTAGACTTCTCCCCGTCGCCAAGTACCGCAACGTGGTGACTAGCCTCTGCTCCAAACTAATGGCTTTCCGCATGCAGGTGTCCTGCCTGCTAATATAAGGGGACAGCAAAGCCAACAAACTGTGAAAAACGGGGTCCATCATTCGGAGAAAATTCCTGAAACCATCAGGGTTATTCTCCTGGATCTCACGCAGCAAAGGCATGTGAGAGAATTGGTCACGCTGGAGTAACCAATTTTTGGTCCATGAACTCCTCCCCACCCTGTTCATGGACTGTGCTTGGGTCAAAGCAAGAACCCCAACACCAAGCCCCCGCATAGCACGAACTCTACGACAAACACGTACCTGCAAAATGGCTTTAAAAAAGGTTGCCTGGTCAGAACGAACTAACAGAACGCACTGAAGAACAGCAAGGCCTGTGAAGAGCGAGCTGAAAATCAGAAATGAGTGGACAAGAACGCACTGGAAAACAGATACAAACTGACTACACGCACTGAAAAACAGATACAAACCCACAAGCACAAACTGAACAGCAGTAAAACAATCTGAAAAGCACGAGTCTGAAAAGTGCAAATCGTCTCTCACCAAACTTCTACTAACATGAGATAAACACGAGATTAGTAGAAGGAGCCCAAAGGGTGGCGCAGTGGCTATTGAAATTCCTTTTTCTAGTGCCGTCGTACGCGTTGAACGGCACCGCGTTCTTGACGGTCAGAATTTGGTGTGACCGTGTGTATGCAAGACAAGCTTGAGCGGAATCCCGTCGGAAAAACCATCATAGCTTTTTCTGACCAAAATTCCGATCGTGTGTACGCGGCTTAACTGCTGATGAGAAAAGGTATTTAGCAGTTTACATTTACTAAAATAATTGCATTTCCATGTTCTGTGTACTGTGGGAGACCAGATATAGTTAATGCAGGGTCCTGGGTTTAGTAACACTTTAATTAACTCTGTACTGTGCTGGAAGATCTCAATTATCCTTTGCAAACTAGATTTGAACACTGTCTGTCCTAACAATTGACTAAAGATCTCAAGGCTTTGATAATGCATTGCATGGTAATGCACATTATCTCTGTCTGCCCCCATTTTGAAAATGTTCAGAATAGTTTGCAGTCCTGTATAAACTTTCTGCATGTAAACAACTAAAAATGTAAGCATTAAAAAAAAAAAAAAAAGTATTTTTAGGTATGCTGTGTGAATGTGAACAACACATAGCAACCAAAATAGCAGGGGTTTATCAAATTTGACTGCAAATGTGAAACTCAACATTAAAGTCATCAACAGGTTCACTTTAATGTAACTAGCTGGCTTTACATGCAGTTCACAATATTGACATGTTAGAGGAACTGGCTTTGGGTGAGTACCAAATAATAATACAGATTTATCATTATTTACAATCATAAAATACACAAGACTAGATAGGATTTTCTGGTTAGTCAGATGTCTTACAACACAGATCCTGAATTGCTCTTTTCCTATAATGTATTGTTCCTAAGAATGGAAACAATGTCCACTTCCACTTATCCACCATTATTGTATGCCTTTAAGTTAAAAGTTACTTTAATCCTAGTGGACTATTTTCACTACAAATTTTCTTACAAATTATAATTGTTTTTTTTTTTTTTCATTTTATGTGTACATAACTGCTTTTCATTTTCATGCTTATCTAGATATGGGGAGGGTTAAAAGCTGCAGGTTGTGATTTAATCAGAATTTGCTTTATGTATGCTGAAGGAATGTACACATTTTCCATCATTTTATGTTCTCAATAGAAATGTTTTTGGTCCTTTTTTGGCCATTTGATATGCTTCAATTTTGAGTCCCATTCTCTGTATCCCTGGAGCTACAGAAGCAAATGATCTCTCCGTTGAAGCCACAGTTGCTATGAAAGCAATTACTCAACATCCCAACTCTCTAGTCATAGATGCAGCAGAGTGAGTGTCTGTAAATGGCAAGTCTCTGGCAGCTCTGACCGTTGTAATTGTACTATAAAACTGAAATGCAATCACAGTTTGTCAACGGGTCCATAATTAGCAATAGTCATGCTTACGAGTAATGGGGTGAAGAAACACTAAGCCAGCATGCAGGTGTAGGAAGCAAAATAATTTACAAACTTACTGCAAAAAATAAAAAAACAACAAGCTTCAAACATTTGAAAATTCTAAAGGTAACAAACCACAAGGAATTTTCCAAAAATTATTTTTCAGTCTGATATGCAGTACAGTGCAGATTAAACAAATAATATAGGGTGACACCTTATCCCGGAATAAAGAAAGCATGTCAAATAACAATATAGGAGCACCACTGCTGACAATTTGTTAAAAACAGGCTCTGGGATGTCATTATCATCAATGTTTCGTTACTTTGGGAGTCAATGGCCTAAAAAAAGCATGCAGCCAGTAAGATTGCTACTCCTATCCTGTATTCTTGTTCTGGGTCAGTAAGAGAAAGAAACAGACAGCTTGGTTTGTCCAACTTCAAAATCTACTAATGCCCCGTACACACGATCGGACTTTCCACCAACAAAACCGTGGAATTTTGTCCGAAGGGCGTTGGCTCAAACTTGTCTTGCATACACAAGGTCAAACAAATGTTGGCCTATAATTACGAACGTAGGCATGTACTACATGATTTTTCAGCTCTTTTGCGCCACCCTTTGGGCTCCTTCTGCTAATTTCATGTTAGTAGAAGTTTGGTGAATGTTGGTTCGCGCTTTTCTTTTTTGCGTTTTTCATTTAGTGCTTTTCAGTTCGCGCTTTTCATTTCATGCTATTCAGTTCGTTTCTGAACGGCCGTTCGTCAACCAGACATATTGTGGAATCGGAGGAGATAACCTATTATTTATTATTGGCCTTGGAGTTATTGCTTTGACATTATTTTTTTGGTTGAATAATGATTTTATTTTCTATATTTTCTATATTTTTGGATGCATAGAATGCATTTTTTGGTTAAGTTCTATTGGTAGATAGCATGTCTAATTTAATTTTTTTAATGCACAGTAAAAAAAAATTGTGGAGAATAACTGTATATACTCGAGTATAAGTCGACCCGAATATAAGCCGAGGCACCTAATTTTACCACAAAAAAACGGGAAAACTTATTGACTCGAGTATAAGCCTAGGGTGAGAATGCAGCAGCTACTGTAAGTGGAAACGAGGGTCAACAATGCTCATCTGCAGCCTTACTGTGCCCATTTTAAGCCTCACTGTGCCCATTTTCAGCCTCACTATGCCCATTGCAAACCTCACTGTGCCCATTGCATGCCTCACTATGCCCATTGCAAGCCTCACTATGCCCAATGCAAGCCTCACTGTGCCCATTGCAAGCCTCACTGTGCCAATGTACCTTATAGAGAAGAGAATGTAATAAGGGGAAGCTTTAGGGAAGTGTGTCTGTAGTAAGGGCACCTTGACAACTAGGTAATCCTAGAGCCTGAAAATGTAATAAAAGCCTTCAAAAACTTTTTTTTTCATTATCCACTTTTTTTCTTACCAATTGCCACTGGACTGATCCAACCCCCAAAAGCTCCTGCCGCCATGTCAGTATTGAGGCGGAGGGAAGGAAAGCCATTACGCCGTACATTGCCCCTCTGATTCACAGCAGGGCTGTGTGTATAGGAAGTCTGCGCCGTACACGCCGTCCCACCTCCCCCTCGTCCGTCCGTGATGAGGAGGAGGCAGAGCTTTACAGTGGCTGTGTGTATAGGAAGTCTGCACTGCCCACTCCGTCCCACCTCCTCCTCGTCTGTCCGTGACGAGGAGGAGGTGGAGCTTTGTTACAGTGGACGATGCAGACTTCCTATACACACAGCCACTGTAACAAAGCTCCGCCTCCTCCTCGTCACGGATGGACGAGGAGGAGGCGGGATGGCGCAGACTTCCTATACACACAGCCTGCTGTGAATCGGAGGGGACAATGTACGGCGTAATATGGCTTTCCTTCCCCCCGCATCAATACTGACACGGCGGCAGATAACCTGACTCGAGTATAAGCCGAGGGGGGCATTTTCAGCACAAAAAAATGTGCTGAAAAACTCAGCTTATACTCGAGTATATATGGTACTTGGCTATGTGTTTTACTTCAAATGACAGTTTGGCAGTAGGCAGTTACATTTTAAAAAAATACAATGTAAAATTGACAAGGGACACCAACATAGTTGTATCTTTGTTCTTTAAAACTATGGGATAATGGTGTTGTGGTAACTTGCACAAATAATAATAATAAAAAAAAAACCATAATAATATTATTCTTGATCTCACTAGAAAAGAAGAAGAGAATTGTGCGCTGCATTTGGAGTTTTCATAATTTGCCGCATCACGAATGTTCATTCTCCATTACAAATGCTAGTTTACAAGACCGACCGCTTCTGCTTCCGAGCATGCGTGTTTGTGCTTTGGACTTTCGTCTAACGGACTTGTGTACACACAATCGGAAGGTCCGACAACACACATGCCAGCCAACATTTCTTGGCGGAAAGTCCGGTAACAATTGTCCAATGGAGCATACACACAGTCGGATTGTCCGCCAACAACCTCACATCCAACATTTCCCGTCGGAAAGTCCGATCGTGTGTACGGGGCTTAAGTCATTTTTCTGGAACAAGTATGGACCAAGTAATGTCAAATTAAAGAAAGCACTCATGATGTTTTTCATTGTTTGTACGATTTCACCAGAGCAGTATGACAGCCAGACAAGTAGTCTCTGCGAAAGGAGAGATCACCACCAGTGACATCCTCTATATTTCCTTAGAAAGTAGAGAAGCAAAGGATAAAGATACAGCTGTGCCCTGTAATTTCCACCATCAAAATCAAATTATCAAAGGGCAGCTTCTATAATGCAATTGCAACACGCCGCCAGTGTCCGGATATATATGAATGGGTGATATAGATTTTGGGAGGGGGGGGGGGAGTTATTGAATCCTGTTTGTAGTTTGCAAAACCTAAATTCAACAGCAAATCCCAATGACATTTATAGGGGGTGAATCTTGATACTAAATTCTGGCCATTTTCAAGGTATTGTTAAAAAGAGTATGGGGACACTGCCAAGGGGGACATTCAAGAAAGCAAAACAAAATGGTTAAAAATGAGGTACAGCAAGAAGAGGGTCCTTTAAATGATATTATAGGTGTCACATGGAATAAACATTGACCCTTTAAATATCACGTTTGGGAGAAGCCTTTAAGCTGTATGTGGTGTTACAGAACAGTCCAAAGTTTACAGCCAGAGTCAGTGACACTGTACTCTTGCATCACATATTTTAAATTGTGCAATTGTTTTTTTAACTTTTACATTTATCTATGCTTAAATGCAGTAGCACCCCAATCTGTTTACTTTTAAAAGGCTTTTCAGGTATTTTTGACCGTGACACCTGATTTTTATCAAGCGCTAATAGGCTTGAATTGACCAGCCACAGCAGATCTAAAATCTTTAAAGCCTTAAACTTTATACACAATGGCCAGTGGTAAAATGATTTAATAGTACATTTAGTGAGCTTCTTTTTGTCTCTGTAACATACTATATTATCTTAAAAGTTTAATAATGTGCCAAAATAAAGTACACAAAAACATTTCAGAACCACAACCCCACATTCCTTAAACCACCTCCCATCCCCGTATTTCCAATTATTCCAATATTTAAAAAAAAAGACTTCAGGTATTTGTTTGATATACATTGGTCAGTGTGAGGTCAGCACATGAACATTTGAATAGGCAGTAAATAGAAAGCGACAAGGCAAGTTTTATCTTGCAATAAACATTAGAGTGTATTATCTGAGAGACAATAGCCACAAATATTGTTCAGTGTCTGGACTGCATTTAGGCAGCTTGGTTACTCTTTTGCCTGTGAGTCGCACTAGTTGCACCTGTAAATTTAGAGGCCAAAATGTCCAGACAGAGGTACACTAGTGAAGAGGCCTACACGTTGCTGAGCATGACAAATGAGAGCAATGGAGAAGCCGCCTCACTGTCAGATTTAGGCTCAGTATATGAACCGGTAGAGAGCAGCAGCACCCTAACAGATAGCTCTGATGACGGAGTAGTAGTCCCTGCTAAGGTCAGGCATACCCGACCCCGTCCATCTGTTGAGGTGCAAGAACTGCAGGGCTCTCGTATGGAGCATAGAGCCAGTACTAGTGCCATTCATCCTTCTGGGGAACTGGCAAGCACCAGCGGCCTAATACATCCTGGTCGTAGACAAACCAGCACTACAGCTTGGTGACGTGGCAAGTCCCATAATTGCAGTTCAAGCTGGTGCGGTGGCTAGCACAAGTAGTGCCCCGCACCCACCAAGAGTTCGAACACAGGCCCGTAGAGCCCATAGTTCCCTTCCCGCTGCATATGCCAATCCTAATCGGGAGCCCACCACTTCTGCAGCGCCCGTACTTCCCCCATTCACTGGCAAACCCGGAATTCAGGTGGAGGCAGTTGATTTTGCATCACTTGATATTTATTCACAGCTTTTCACGGAAGATCTCTATAGATCTATTTTGGACCAAAGCAATTTGTAATTTGTATGCTGGTCAATACCCAGTTGACCCTTGCCAGAGAATGGAAACCTGTTACGGTTTCCGAATTTAAGACCTTGCTGGGCCTATCCCTCCTCATGGGCATTACTAAAAAGAGTGCATTGCGGTCATATTGGTCCACTGACCCAATTCACCATATGTCCGTGTTCTCTGCTTCCATGACCAGAAACGATATGAGCAGATCTTGCGGTTCATGCATTTCAATGACAATAAACTGTTGTCCTCGGGGTGACCCTGGATACGATCGGCTCCACAAAATTCGGCCCCTCAAAAACCACTTCAACCAACAGTTTGTAGCCTTGTTTATTGCAGATAAAGTTGTCTGCGTTGATGAGTCCCTGATTACATTTACTGCCCAGACTACATAAGGAGTGCTGGCAAGATTGTTTGGGCCGTGGTGTAATCCTTATCCGGAAAGGGGTACCACTTGTACGCAAACAATTATTACACAAGTTTGCCACTTTTTAGTCACCTTTTTGGTTGTGGAATTGGCGCATGTGGCACCGTGCAATCTAATTGCTGGGGCTTCCCCCAACGGCTTGTAGATTCCCGACTTAGACGGGGGGAGAGAGCCTGCTTCAAGTGTAATAATTTGCTTGCAGCTAAGTGGAGGGATTCACAGAATGTTTTTGTTCTGTCCTCCCTTCACGCAGATACGGCAGCCGAAATACCAATGGCGACTGGTGTTGTTGTGAAGTCCCTTTGTGTCCATGAATACAACCTTAACATGGGAGGGGTGGACTTCAATGACCAGATGATGGCGGCGTACTTAATTGCCCGTAAGGCCAGACGCTGATATAAAAAAGTGTCTGTATATTTATTCCATTTGGCTCTGTTGAACGCTTATGTGCTATACAAAGCTTCAGGACATAATATGGTAGCGGTCTTCTTCTTCAGGGAGGAAGGATATGTACTTCTAAGAGATACAATATATCAATCAGTATGTTAAAAGCCAAACAATGACATAGATTGAATGACAAAGGTTGCCAAATAAGTACTAAGATTTATATTTACTAAAGAACAGCTTTATTTTGGCCTTCCAGCAATTCTGTTTCGGACTGTTTCCCTAGGATCCGGACAGCGCAGCAGAACCAAGTTAGCACCTACCCCTCAAAGAAGCAGCACATCCAACAGGCCACAGAGAGAACCTACAAGAGGTCGCACTTACTATAGGTGAGGGGGGGAGAGTGGGAACAAGAATGGCAAAACCAGGAGGGGGGGAGGAGGGGGGGCTGGAGATGAAAAGTGTCTGACAGACACAAAAAGAGGGGCCTAATGGGCCTCACGGGGAGGTCACGAAGCACCAAAGGAGATCCCAATTCACTGTAAAAAGTTATAAATGTCCAACTAGTGATTATAGAAATAAGCCCATATGTTGAACAAACTATGTGCAAGTGGAGAAGCCAGTGAACAAAAGATAAATGTGAGAGAGTGCAAAAGAGGTAGACTCCAAAGAAACAACAAACAAGAATGATGTTGATCAGATGAAGACAGGGGGGCCAAAGCACCAGATATGAGGTAAATGGTGAACAGTACTGAAAGTGAGAGGTGAAAGGAAAAAACAATGAAAGAAATGTGAGCAACACAAACCAACACAACGTGATAACAAGAAAACACATAAACATTGCCCCAAAGAAGAGGGACCGTGAAGAAATGCCAAAACAGAAGTGAAAAAAGAAAAGAACAAAATCGTGAAGATGCTCAATGTAGGAAATACCTTCAATGTATCAATGATTATAATTCAAATGTTGAAAAAACCTCCAGTCCACAAATGACACTCCTCTGGATTAGAGGGTGTCAACGGATAAATGGAGGAAATCTATAGGTTAGAAGTTTAAATAGTTAGAGAGGAAAGTCCTAATAGTTAGACATATAAAGTAAAGTAAGTACACTGAGTATGCAGCGTGTCACTTACTGATGCAGGTGAACCTCCTTACTCGATCCAACCCCGGGCTGTCTGGAAATAGACAGCCATACAAAAAATGCCTACTTTATAGAGAGGATAATGGGAAAGGGAGGTCCTCCATTTGGGCGGGGCCACACAAGCCCCCACCCCCTCACGTGTATGCCCCACATTACCTCCAATCATCCAACCGCAACAAGGCTCGCATCAGGAAACCCCCTAAGACCGACAGGGAGGAGCGCCATGAAATGGCGTCCTCTACGCAGCCTCCCCGGCATTCCAGAAGGGGAGGAATCCCCTCGGCAGCCGCCGTAATTCCCATCGCACAATCGTGCGACGTCATGACGCACCGCGCATGCTGCCAGTGACACTCGGGAGGATCGCGGGATGCCGCCGGCAGACCATTGCAGCCCCCAGTGGCCAATATGTAAAAGGCCACAGTGGCAAAGCAAAAAAGAGTGGAGGGATAAGATGGCAGAATTGCGCCATCATTCCCCCCCTGTCTGCCGGGAGGTTCAAAAGGAGCCCAGAAGGATATGGCAACCCCAAGGGGGGCGGACGCCAGAGGTGCACACCGCGCGGCCGGATCCTAGAGGGAAAACAAATGGGAAACAGAAGATTTTCATTAGCAAAACTGTAACTAATTTTCACAATAATAAAAGTCAAATCTGATTATTAACAACGAGAAATATCAGAAAGAATCCCATATTCAAGAGTATATGATACATATAAACGCATACAAAAATATATGTAGAGAACACATATCTTTGGATGCTGGAAAGTTTATTACAGCGAGCAGATTTAAGGAAAAAGTATATTATTGTGTTTAACCTGAAACAAAACCCTTTAAAAATGGGGCAAAGGTGATGGATTCGTTGAGGCCAGGAAATACTGTTGCCTGCAAACTAAAAATCCATCGTTGCTCTCCCTGTAAAAGGGACTTGTTCCAATCGTCCCCCCCCTGACCGGAATGTGTATCCAGTCAAGGGCGGCGAAAGAGATTTTGGGCATGATGTATTTATGTATTAACACCATATGTCTACCCAACGGTAAATGAAAATTCCCAATCTACATGCTGTAAATGTGTTGAGCAATGCGACACTTAAATTCCTGCCTAGTTTTCTGTATGTAGAATGCTTTACATTTGCAAAACATTACATAGACCAGGCCACGGGTACGACAATTCGCAAAATGGAGAGGTACAAAGATCTCTCCATTGGGGAGTAAAAAGGTTTTCTCCTTTTTAAAAAGGGGATACTGCGAGCAGAGACCGCAAGGGAAAGAACCCCTAGCGGGACAGTGCTCTTTGGTTGCTTCACCCTTAAATTCACTGGTGACTAAATGGTCCTTGACTGACAGTGCCCTTCTAAAGGTGTTTGAGGGAGCATTCAAACAAATTGATGAGTTTTTGGGTCATCGGTTAAGAGTGACCAATGTTGTTGATGATCTCTCTGATTTTCTGGGTACTCCCCGCATGTGTGTTCCATATGTATATCCATATATATACCGGAGTTCCATGATTGTGAATCTTGGTGTATTGTACTGTACACATTTTTCTGTATTGCAACTGTTTTTTGTCGTTACCACGCATCCTGTATATTCCCCTGTACTTTTACCTCATGCATTGTAGATTTTGTAGGTCTACACACAATAAATACATTGCAAACATCATACTCTCTATACTCTTCTTTACTCCAGAGTAGGTCTCCTTTTAAAGTCCAGCAAGAGGAACAATTTTCCATTTTCTCAGATTTTCTGATGCGGTTTAGAGAACCGCATAATTAATCTAGTAGTATTAAATTCAGGGGGTCGTTTAGATCTGGTCCTGAACAAAAAGGTCACAACGAGGCTGAAGAGCCACTTTATTATAGGCCTTCCGTAAACAGGACTGTCTGTAACCCCTCTCTAGAAGTCTCCCTGCAATTTCCCAGCTTCTTCCCTGAAGAAGCTGTCACTGGAACAATTGCGCCGGAGGTGTAAATATTGTCCAAAAGGTATAGAGTTTTTCAGGAATGCTGGATGGGAACTATCGGCGTGTAGCACGGTGTTCCCCGCCCTCTTCTTTCTATACAGGGCACTACGCAAATGCCCCTCAGGGGTAGAAAAGACCCAAACATCCAAAAAAGTAATAGTGTTAGTTTCAAAAGAAAGAGAGAAATTGAGATTGTAATCGTTTACATTGATAAGATGGAAAAAATCCATTAACATGGATTCTGTCCCCTCCCAGTTGATGAAGACATCGTCGATGTACCTCAGCCATACCTTGATATGGCTGGTGTACTCGACGAGATCAACATCGCCCAGGAGTGACCGCTCCCACTCCCCCAGGTACAGATTGACTTAGGATGGGGCACAACATGTCCCTATCGCTACGCCCTGCACCTGGAGGTAGTGGGAGCCGTCACACAAAAAGAAATGAGTATAAACCTCAAACCATTAAGAATGAAGTCATTGAGTCATCCATCATGGTAGGTACCATGTGTAAGGATCCTGGAGATGACAGTCAGACCTTTCTCGTTTGGGATTGAGCTGTACAAGGCTTCTATGACCAGAGCTACTAATATTGAGTCATTTGTTAAGGCTATTTGTTCAATTTTCTGTAGAAATTAAATAGTGTCTTTAGTAAATGAAGATAAAGCAAGAACGTATAGTTGTAACAGTGCATCTATGACTCTACTAAGATTTTTGGCTATACTGCCATTTCCAGACACAATGGGGTGACCTGTAGGGTCGCTAGGATATTTGTGAATCTTTGGGAGACTGTAGAAGGTAGCAACCAGAGGGTGCTTTGTTCTAACAAACTCCCAAAGCTCCTTAGTGATATCCCCTGAACTGAAAGCCTGATCCACGAACACATAGAAATCATTATTAAATTGATTGATACAAAGTGGAGAAATACATTTATACCACACCGAGTTACTCAGAATTTGGAGGCACATACGCTTTCTAGTGAGAACTGTTCATCACAAAAACATTGCCCCCTTTATCTGACGCCTTTATAATAATGGATTTATTTTTCTGTTGAGTAGTAATTGCTTTAATTTAGTCAGCGGTAAGATAAGAAGTATTGGACGTTTTCTGGGGTAGTTTACATAAGTCTCTAATGGTTTGGTTCAGGAACATGGATACATTGGGATTACTGTTCATAGAGGGAAATTTGGTAGAAGCTTTCCTAAAAGCTACCAAAGCATTGATGGCGGGTTTATCAAGTTTTTCAAAAATTTGATTGAGATCGATTTGATCGATCAGGTCAGTAGTATTGCCTGCTTCATATAACAAAGTGAGATCACGTAATGCTTTAAATTCCTTCATACGAAATACTGACCAGTCCGTAGTGTCTACCTCGGATTCTCTCTTTGCATAGAAGACCTTCAATAAAATCTTCCGTGCAAAGAGTTGTAAATCGGTAATAGCCTCAAAAAGATCGAAGTTTGCCTCTGGACAGAAAGTTAAACCACGTGACAATAAATGAACTTCTGCCTTCTGCATCAGTTAATTTATGAAACGGGAGATTGGTCACACTTGGGGATCGGACTTTATCCGTATGACATACGGATCCAATCCCTTTCCCCGCTTGAAAATTTGAGGGGAGGAGTTGGTTCCCCATGCCAGGTTTAAAGGCATAGTTGATTTAAAAGTTTTTTGGATTTCAGCCATACTCCTTGGTCGAATTGATCCACCCAGGGGGGAGGAGATCATATGTCCACCCGCTTCGGCACAATCATCGCCAGAGGAGATGGCCGATGACGGAATCCGATCGACAGAGATAGTATCCTCTGCACGATCAGGTTCCATGTCCAGAGTTCTCTTTTTAGGTTCCTGTTCGAGTGAACCCCTGTTGGTCCTACTCCTTTTCTGTCTACTACGTTTAGTAGAAGGTGTATGAGATTCCTTTAGTTCAACCATATGGACCTTTTTGGGGTCAACATTATTGGGGTCCCTTGTCTGATATGTTTTTTGTTGCTGTAAATTGGGAAGATGCCATTTATAGGCTCACCCCACCGAGAAGGCTAAATGATCTCTCCAAAATTTGGCCTCTTTTTTTTGAAGAATGTTTTTATTATAAATAGATAGATTATCCTTGAGCTTCATTTGAAGTTTGGAAGAAAGGATATGATCCTTATAAGGGACCAGAGCTTGCTCCAAATTGTTGATTCCCGCATCTAGGAGAAAAATCTCTCTATTATATTCTCTGGTGAGAATCAGCATCATTTCCCTAGAGCATTGTCTCAAATTTTCCTCCCACTCTTTTTTACAATCGACACCAACTTGTTCACTATTGGGAAAAATTTGAATTTGCAACCCAAAAGGGTTAATATGCTCACCTAAATACCTATCAAAGGACTTTACATGCCAGAAAAGGGACGATTTCTTTTCAAGAATTCAACCTAGTTTCTGAAACAAAGAGGAAATTTGGGTCTCAAGCTGGTCACCTTTACCCAAACTCGGTTTGGTAGCCAGACATGAGATTATCCCAATTTTCCCCTTGAAAGGTACTCATAGCACAAGAAGAAATGGATGTATTGTTATGTTGCATCATGATCGAGTATTTACAAACATTCAAATAACATTAGAACATGGAACAACTGAGCTTGTGTCTTGACTCACAGTGTATCAAATGTAGGGAGTGGGTGTTTAACCACCCAAAAAGCAATTGCTGGAAACAAGAAAATGATACAATGATATGAACAAGAATTGGCTGCACGCCCCAATGAAAACATATGGAATATAGAAATTTCTCTATGGGGTTTTGTATTGCAGCAAAGCAAGTCCAAAAAGTTTTATGAAAAAAGTTTATTACAAAAAATAAAATCAAATACAGCTATCCGTCAAGACAAGAGCTCTAAAACCAAATGCTAGAAGGCATAAAATGCATAATTATACAATGGTACAATAGACATACAAATAACATAATAACTGTAAAAAGTCATACAGAAAGATCCCAACGCATTTCGACCATAATATAGTAGTGGTCTTCTTCAGGGGAGAAGGATATGGACTTCTAAGAGATACAATATATCAATCAGTATGTTAAAAGCCAAACAATGACATAGATTGAATGACAAAGGTTGCAAAATAAGTACTAAGATTTATATTTACCAAAGAACAGCTTTATTTTGGACTTCCAGCAATTCTGATGAATGTGAGTGAATGCAAAAGAGGTAGACTCCAAAGAAACAACAAACAAGAATGATGTTGATCAGAAGAAGACAAGGGTGCCAAAGCACCAGGTATAAGGTGAATGGTGAACAGTAGTGAAAGTGAGAGGTGAAAGGAAAAAACAATGAAAGAAATGTGAGCAACACAAACCCACACAACCTGATAACAAGAAAACACATAAACATGGCCCCAAAGCAGAGGGACCGTGAAGAAATGCCAAAACAGAAGTGAAAAAAGAAAAGAACAAAATTGTGAAGGCGTGAAGATGCTCAGTGTAGGAAATACCTTCAATGTATCAATGATTATAATTTAAATGTTGAAAAAGCATTGAAAAAAACCCCAGTCCACAAATGACACTCCTCTGGATTAGAGGGTGTCAGCGGATAAATGGAGGAAATCTATAGGTTAGAAGTTTAAATAGTTAGAGAGGAAAGTCTTAATAGTTAGACATATAAAGTAAAGTAAGTATGCTGAGTATGCAGCGTGTCACTTACTGATGCAGGTAAACCTCCTTACTCGATCCAACCCTGGGCTGTCTGGAAACAGACTGCCATACAAAAAAAGTGTCATTTGTGGACTGAGGTTTTTTTAAACACTTTTTCAACATTTGAATTATAATCATTGATACATTGAAGGTATTTCCTACATTCAGTATCTACATGCCTTCACGATTTTGTTATTTGTTCTTTTTTCACTTCTGTTTTGGCATTTCTTCACGGTCCCTCTGCTTTGGGGCCATGTCTATGTGTTTTCTTATTATCGTGTTGGTTTTGTTGATCACATTTCTTTCATTGTTTTTTCCTTTCACCTCTCACTTTCACTACTGTTCACCATTCACCTCATATTTGGTGCTTTGGCACCCTTGTCTTCATCTGATCAACATCATTCTTGTTTGTTGTTTCTTTGGTGTCTACCTATTTTGCACTCTCTCACATTCATCTTTTGTTCACTGGCTTCTCCACTTGCACATAGTTTGTCCAACATATGAGCTTATTTCTATAATCACTAATTGGACATTTATATAACTTTTTACAGTGAATTGGGATCTCCTTTGGTGCTTCGTGACCTCCCCGTGAAGCCCATTAGGCCCCTCTTTTTGTGTCTGTCAGGCACTTTTCATCTCCAGCCTCCCCCTTCTCCCCCTCTCCTGGTTTTGCCATTCTTGTTGACGCCCTCCCCCCCTCTCACCTATACTAAGCACGACCTCTTGTAGGTTCTCTCTGTGGCCTGTTGGACGTGCTGCTTCTTTGAGGGGTGGGAGCTATCTTGGTTCTGCTGCACTGTCCGGATCCTTGGGAAACAGTCCGAAACAGAATTGCTGGAAGGCCAAAATAAAGCTGTTCATTGGTAAATATAAATCTTAGTACTTGTTTTGCAACCTTTCTCATTCAATCTATGTCATTGTTTGGCTTTTAACATACTGATTGATATATTGTATTGGGCAGGGGTGGAGGGGCAATTTGCCGCTATCATTAGGGGCAGATTGCCCCCATGCTTCAGCATATATTTTTTACTTTTGTTTTGGCACAGATTGTTGTTGTTTTATTGAGTTAAGCTCTCATTTGTTTTTGAAAAAGAAGAAAGAAAAGGACATTTTTTTTTTTGTGCAATTTTCAAAATTTTGTGACAAAAAGCAAAATCTGCAAAATACTCAACATGCCTCTCAGCAAATAGCTTGGGGTGTCTACTTTCCAAAATGAGGTCATTTGGGGTTTTTTGTGCTATCTTGGCATTTCATGGCCTCCAAAACTGTGATAGGCAGTGAGGAGTGAAATCAAAAATTTACGACCTTAGAAATCCTGAAGGCGGTGGTTGGTTTTTGGGGTCCTTTACACAGCTAGACTGCCAAAAAGTCTCACACATGTGGTATCCCTATACTCAGTAGAAGCAGCAAAATGTATTTTGGGGTGTAATTCCACATATACGCATGGCATGTTTGTACAATATGCCATTTAGTGACAACTTTGTGGGGGAAAAAAAATGTGTAATTTTCCTGAAACTTGTGGCAAAATATAAAATATTCCATGGGCTCAACATGCCTCTCAGCAAATAGCTTGAATTGTCTACTTTCCAAAATGGGGTCATTTTGGGGTGTTTGTGCTATCTAACATTTCAGGGCCTCCGAAACCACGATAGGAAGTGAAATCACCATTTTACGCTCTTAGAAAGCCTGAATCCAGTGATTGGTTTTCGGGGTCCTGTACACGGCTAGGCTCCCAAAAAGTGTATCCCCATACTCAAGAGAAGAAGCAGAATGTATTTTGGGGTGTAATTCCACATATACCCATGGCATGTGTGAGCAATATATCATTTAGTGAGAACTTTGTGGGGGGGGGGGAAATTGTAATTTTCCTGAAACTTGTGGCAAAATATAAAATATTCCATGGACTCAACATGCTTCTCAGCAAATAGCTTGGGGGGTCTACTTTCCAAAATGGGGTCATTTGGGGGGGGGGGGGGTGTTGTGCTATCTAGACATTTCATGGCCTCCGAAACTGTGATAGGTAGTGATGCGTGAAATCAAAAATTTACGCCCTTAGAAATCCTGAAGATGGTGATTGGTTTTTGGGGTCCTGTATGCAGGGGGGTTTTGTACTGCCCTGCCATTTTAGCACCTCAAGAAATGAGATAGGCAGTCATAAACGAAAAGCTGCATAAATTCCAGAAAATGCACCATATTTTGTAGATGCTATAACTTTTGTGCAAACCAATAAATATACGCTTTTTGAATTTTTTTTTTTTACCCAAGATGTGGCTGAATAAATTTTGGCCTAAATGTATGACCAAAATTTTGTTTATTGGATTTTTTTTTATAACAAAAAGTAGAAAATATAATTCTTTTTCAAAATTTTCAGGCTTTTTTCGTTTATATCGCAAAAAATTAAAACGGCAGAGGTGATCAAATACCACCAAAAGAAAGCTCTATTGGTGGGTACAGCATTGCATGACTGCACAATTACCAGTTAAAGCAGCGCAGTGCCAAATTGTAAAAAGTGCTCTGGTCATTAAGGGGGCAAATCCTTCCGGTCCTTAAGTGGTTAAACTTAATTTGTTTATATTTTATTTTCTCATATTGTAGTTCGGAAAATATTAAATATAGGCCCTGGTTAATGATTTATTGAACATAAATCAAAATCCAGGCTTGTGATTCCATGTTTTTGTTTCTTTTATATATATTAAATTTACAGTGCAGAAATCAAAGAAAACATTATTATCATTATTATACAGGATTTATATAGCACCGACAGTTTGCACAGCGCTTTACAACAGTAGGGCAGAATCAAAGAACCCTGCTCGTAATGGGGCGTACACATGGTTGGACTTTTCGGCTACAAAGGTCTGACAGCCAGTCCGACAAACTTTTGACGGACTTTTGGCGGACTTGCGGCGGACTTTCTAACGAACGGACTTGCCTACATATGATCACACAAAAGTCCGACGGATTCGTACGTGATGATGTACGACCAGACTAAAATAAGGAAGTTGATAGCCAGTAGCCAATAGCTGCCCTAGCGTGGGTTTTTGTCCGTCGGACTAGCACACAGACGAGCGGATTTCTGGGTCCGGCGGAGTTACGACGTAAAGATTTGAAGCAAGTTCCAAATCTAAAGTCTGTCAGATTTGCGACTGGAAAAGTCAGCTGAAAGTCCGGGGAAGCCCACACACGATCGGATTGTCCGCCGGATTTGGTCTGGCGTCCGTCAGACTTCTGTAGCCGAAAAGTCCAACCGTGTGTACGCCCCATTAGAGCTTACAATAACATTGAATGGTGATGAAATACATATTCTTAAAGTGGATGTAAACCCGAATTTTTTTTTTTTTTTTTGATATCATAATGTAGAGTATAAGATCATTTGAGCCCAGTTTTGCCACACAGAGTTAATCTATCTCTGAGCAATCCTCTTTTATTGTTCAGTGAGAAAAATCTTGACAAACTGAGAAAAACTTTGTCGAATACCCCCCCCCCCCCTGCTGTGAGTGACAGGTGATTTACATCTCGTGCACTAGCCTAAGACACAGGCATTATTTTTTAATTCACCCCCCCACTCCTTTATTCAGCAGCTCTGCAAGGATTGGCTGTTCCACACCTCAGCATGATTTGGCATGCTGAAGTCATGTGGTTACTTTCCTGTCTTTTCACTGGATGTTAGAGATCATAGCAGAAGTTCAGTGTTAGAAATACACAGGAGAAAATGAATATTGACAAGGGGAGTGCAGAGGTGGGCGGGGAGTCTACTGACATCACGACTCCACCCACCGAGCTTCAGACAACAGACCCACCCACAGAATATGCCGTATTTCGGGTCTAATACCAGACAGAGGGGTGACATTTGACAAGTAAAGATACATGCAGGAGGCATGTATATCCTTTTAGCTAACCCTTATGGCAGTAGTTAAGAAAGGATGACATTGGGTTTACATCCACTTTAAACACCACACTAAAAATGATCCACCCTTCTTGATTTCTGCTTTTTCTTTTTAGCTTGTAAAAAAGGCTCAAAAGTGATAACTAAAAACTAGAAAATTAAAAATGTCCGATTCAAAGACCCACATGTGGGACTTTAATAAAATGAACTGTTACAGTAATTTATTTTATGAAAAAGAGGTATTTATTATTAAAGTCCATCCATAGTGTAGTTCTCTGGCACACATCATCAAAAAAAAACTTGTTGTTGGAAAGGAAAACATTCAAGTGGTGATACTGGCGCTGATAGCCTAAGTTCACCCAGTACTAATATTTGAATACTAAGAGTATGGCATTGTGTTACTACAGGTACCTGGTATTGCCACATCTTTTGCTGTAATAAATGACTATCAGCACAAATGAACCCTTGAATTAATCTAATACAGCCATGCTGCATAAAGGATAAGGAATTTGTTTGTGTTTTTTTCATGTTTTAAACATACTAATTTGCTACAGTATTTTCTAAAATTCCTTGGACTGGCAGCACACTGGAAATACAGACCCTTGCTGAACACAGAAAACAACAGTCTGGATGTCTGGCGGTCAAAATGCTTCTTGCACAGTGCTTCAATCAACATTAAACCTGAGCACTTTTGAATGAGGCACTGCACAAGGAGGGTGCAGCTCCACTGGAGATCCAGGCAATGTTTCTGATCTCTAGCATGCTTCCAGCCCAGCATGCTTTATTTTTTAATGTGCAAATGTACAAAAATAGTTTGGGCAATACTTCAGCTTTTAAATGCATTGATGTAAATCATATCTACTGAAGGCTTCTTTTATTGTATGGTTTTGGTATACCATTTCCTTCTGGCTGTAATCTGGTGCTCTGAGGACCCCTAATGCTTATTTGGTTGCAGTGCACTCCCACGCTAGGTTGTTTGTTTTTCCTCACATACTGGTATCAGAATGTTTTGCCCCACTTTCATGTACCTTTACATCCTGTACTGCATATACTGCATGAAGTTATCATTTTTTCTGTAGTATGCTGACATCCAACGGTAGTTTTGAGCTGCTGCAACTTGTTTATGTGATTTTGGTATCTCTCTCTGTCTTAGGGTTGCTATCTTTTCTTCAAGCCAAACCCGAACACTTTAGCGGCAACATTTTTTTTGGGGGGGGGGGGTATACGCTATAAGATTGTAAAAGACCTGCAACACTTTTGGTGGCCTGAAAGAGAGTAGTAATGTGGCGCATAGTTTGCCGCAGCAAACAGTGCACCTGGCTGAATTGTGAATGTTCTGCATGGAATGCAGGGGTCAGATATGTCCTGAGGAGAGGCCTAGTGCTAGCAGGAGGGTGGGGAGAGTTAGATATATGCTGGGGGGCAGTGGCGGCTGGTGCTCAAATTTTTTTTTTGGGGGGGGGGGGGCGCAAACAAACTGAAAGATTCTAAAAAACAAAACATCAATTGCTGCCTCACTGTGCCCCATAAAATGCATACACTGTGCCACAGAAAATGCAGCCACTGTGCCCCATCAAATACAGCCACTGTGCCCATCATATGCAACCTCTGTGCCCATCATATGCAACCTCTGTGCCCATCATATGCAACCTCTGTGCCCATCATACAGCCACTGTGCCCATATGCAGCCTCTGTGCCCATCGTATGAAGCCTGTGCCCATATGTGCTGGGGGCGCTTGGGGGGGTCAGATATGTGCTGGGGGGAGGGTCGCTTTGCGAGGGAAGAGGGCCAGTGCAAGGGGGAGGGTGGAGGGTTAGGATATGTGCTGGAGGGGTCCTTTGGGAAGGAAGAGAGATAGTGCAAGGAAAAGTTGCCAGATTTCAAATCCAATCCACATTTCTAGCATTGTCTTCCCCCTGCCAAAGCCCCCCCAGCACATATCCTCCTAACCCCTTGATCATTCCACATATTTTCTACCTTGTCCTCCTTTCCAGACGCTCTCTTCCCTACCTCCTCCATCTACAGAGCATAATAAAAACTTTCTACAGACCTGATATCAGCGGTTCCCTGCTCCCCCCTCTTCCTCATGTGTGTACAGAATGGAGAAGGAGGAGGAGGGGAGGAGCTTTGATACACTGACACTCTGCTTTGCTCTGCTGAACCAAGCTGCTGTCAGGGAGAGGGGAGACATGTGTGAATGATGTGTCTGGGTCTGGGGCAGAAGTAAACCCGAACACATCATTCAAAAAACGGACTGTCTGGGAGAAAACCGTACAGGTGGCAACCTTTTTCTGTCTTCCATTTTCTCTCAGCCAGTGTTAGTTTTTGGCAGAGGCAGGTCTTAGGAAAGTCATTGTCTTCTTACACTTAAAAAAAGACTGGAAAACATCCTCTGTAGTGCAACTGGCTGAAGTAAAATTGTGCTGGATTCTACTTTTTTGTCTTATTGAAGAGTTAGGCTGGATTCACACCTATGCGAATTGGATGCGGCTTTCCCGCATCCAATTCGCATAGCAGGAGAATGTGACTCGCTCTCAATGGAGCCGGTTCAAATATCCCTGCAGCAAATCTAGTGTGAATTGCTGGAAAACTGTGTGCCTTTTTTGGTGCGTTTCAGGTCCGAATTCAGCCCATAATTTGGACTGAAATCGGACCTGAAACGGTGAACCAGCACGCAACGGACCCCTGCTGTGCGACAGATGGGGCGATAGTGTGAACCAAGCCTTAAGCTGCCTGTGGATGGTACCATAGTCTCATAGTCCTTATTTGAATCTGATTAGTAATGTATCGAGTTGAGAGAAGTTACACAGCACAGGATCCAGGCAGCAGGTCCACATGCAACACAAGTGAAGAGTCCTGTGAAATCTGCCTGCACTAGAATGCAGAGAGCTCTGATAAAGGTCAAGTAAATGAACTGAGCTGTGAAGTTTCTGAGCTTTCTTGTGAAGTTACTGAACCAGCCTTCTAAAAGTCTTAGTCGTATTAGAATAGGCTTAGGCATGTCCCCCCATGTGATAATGGGGCCTGAAGCCTCTTGGGATATGAACATTTTCCAGGAAGCTTTAGAGTGCAAGCAAAGAAGAAAAAAATATTTGCCATTTTATGTTGTGGAGGGTGGAGTAGTGAAAGAGTGCAAACATACCCAGTGCATCTAAAGAATAAATGTCTGCTTTAAAGTGACACTAAACTCTGGTTTAACAAAGAAAATTCTATTGAAGTATATATTCTTAACTTAAAAAGTTCCTTCTATTGATCTCATCCTCTTCAAAAATTCCAAACTCTTTTTTTGTGCGGATGTGATCCGACTTCCTGTTAGAGGATGGCTACGTTCATTCTCCATGGTCCCACTGTACGTAGGAACATAAGTGAGTGTGTGAGTAGTGAGGTGGGAAAAGGAGAGGATTGGGAGCTCACAGAGGAAGTTCTAAGGAGGCAACAAAACACAGTAAGTATTATTTTTGTACAATATGGATAGTGTCCCTTTAAATTTTAAGTGTTGTGTTTCAAGCTTGCATTGTTTATCACATTAGACAAAATGTTTTGGTGCAGCGAGTTCACATCAGAGAGGCATTTATAGTTAAGGGCCTGGTAGCCCACATTTATTAAAGGGAAAAACAAAACAAAAGTCCATCCAGGAATCCAAGCTTCAATTAAATACACAAAATCTAGCCCACCTGGCTACTCTTCAGCAGTAATGCTGCTATAAGTACAGGCCCCTCAAACGAGCTGCTTGGATGCACACAGTCTTAGGCCCCTTTCACACTGGGGCGGTTTGCAGGCGTTATTGCGCTAAATATACCACCTGCAAACCACCCCTAAACAGCCTCCGCTGTTTGTTCCCCTCGGGCTTTCACATTGAAACCGTGCGCTGGCAGGGCGGTAAAAAAATCCTGCGAGCAGCATCTTTGGAGCGGTGAAGGAGCGGTGAAGGAGCGGTGTATTCACCGCTCCTTCACCGCTCCTGCCCATTGAAATCAATGGGACAGCGCGGCTATACCACGGCAATACCGCGGCTATAGCCGCGCTGTACGAGTGGTTTTAACCCTTTTTCCGCCGCCAGCAGGGGGTTAAAACCGCACCGCTAGCGGCCGAATACCGCGGAAAAACAGCGCTAAAAATAGCGCTGTTTTACCGCCGACGCCCCCTACCGCCCCAGTGTGAAAGGGGCCTTAGGCTCCTTGGCTGCACAGAGCTTCAAGCCCTTCAATGCACACAGCTTTGGGCTCCTTGGAAGCACACAGCTTCAAGCCCTTCAACGCACACAGCTTCAAGCCCTTCAATGCACACAGCATCTCTTCTCACACAGAGACACTTACAAGCAGCCACTGCTCCTAATCCACCTTCCTCCACTCTCATTCTGCTCTCACCAGCCCCTCGTTATATGCGCTGTGTGCACCTGGGCACACACCCTGCTGGCTGTCCACAAGACCCGGACACAGGGATGGAGATCCCGTCCCACCCAAGACTCTGAAGGATCTCCAAACTACCGAGCCCCATAAGGAACTAGCAAAACCTGGAGCAAACTGCCAGAGCAGTTTTCTCTGTTTCAAATTTACGCTCTGTAGCTCTGCACTCGCCGATGCAGACTCTGTGTCCACTTTAGCAGATGGGTAAGTAGAATACCGCGCCAATCCAATAATTCAGAACAGCAGCCAACACTACAATAAGACCAAAACTGTGCAAAATACCTAAATATTAAAAGTGTAGCGCTAAAGTGAAAATATCTATGTAAGAAGATTTAAGAAAGGGGGAAGTCAATCCACATTTAAGTGGCAAATAACCCCATCCAATCTTAAAACTATAGGATTTAAACCAGTTAGTAAAGTGAATATAGGTATATAATCTAATATCACAACCTATATAGGAAATATAATGCTCTTTCTTTGATAATAAGAAAAGCATAAACAATCAAAAATCATGAAATCAAACGAATAGTGAAATATATAAAAATATTGATTTAAAATGTCCACACTTCATAGCAGTGAAATGTAAGTAGCAAATATATTAACAGTGTCAAAAGTGTCCACAATACTGGTAAGGGGTATAACCCCCGAATAAACCATAGGAACTTGATTATCTAGTCCATATGATACATATTGCAGTTGAAACAAATTGAATCCAAGGAAGGTGACATCACAGTAAAAATCCAAATCAGAGTAAGGGATAGGGTACTCTTACCGACTTTGGTGGACTCACAGATACCCCAGCCGAAGTCTCTTCAGACAAAACGCGTCGGGTCTCCTTGCTGTACCCAGCCACCCATACCACGCTTGTTTTTTCTGTTCTGTTTTTATTGTTGGAATGGATTCTACCATTTTTAGCTTTTTTATGGATTGCTTGATGATCTTGATTGATCAAATAAATACCAATTGAGAAAAAAAAATAAAAAATATTTTGGATTTACACCATGTGGAGGCTCCTTGTCTTTTCTTTATACATGGTTCATACATGGTGACAAAGATGGTGATCGTGCAGACCATCCGGGCAGGTTCCTGGCCCCCCATCTGAGGAGGAAGTCTTCCAGTGTACAGACCATCCCTATACTGTCATCCACCTTAAGACAGTACAAGCATGTTTGACTCACCGCCAAAGTCCACCAAAGTCGGTAAGAGTACCCTATCCCTTACTCTGATTTGGATTTTTACTGTGATGTCACCTGCCTTGGATTCAATTTGTTTCAACTGCAATATGTATCATATGGACTAGATAATCAAGTTCCTATGGTTTATTCGGGGGTTATACCCCTTACCAGTATTGTGTCCACTTTAACCCCATTTTCATAGGGACAGAGCCTTGCTCTGCCACAATATATATATATATATATATATATATATATATATATATATATATATATATATATAGTACCTCACAAAAGTGAGTACACCCCTCACATTTTTGTAAATATTTTATTATATATTTTCATGTGACATCACTAAAGAAATTACAATACTTACAAGTAGTGAGTGTACAGCTTGTATAACAGTGTAGATTTGCTGTCCCCTCAAAATAACTGGCAACAAAAGTGAGTACACCCCTACGTGAAATTGTCCAAATTGGACCCAATTAGCCATTTTCCCTTCCTGGTGTCATGTGACTCGTTAGTGTTACAAGGTCTCAGGTGTGAATGGGGAGCAGGAGTGTTAAATTTGGTGTTATCGCTCTTACTCTCTCATACTGGTCACTGGAAGTTCAACATGGCACCTCATGGCAAAGAACTCTCTGATGATCTGGAAATAACAATTGTTGCTCTACATAAAGATGGCCTAGTCTATAAGAAGATTGCCAAGACCCTGAAACTGAGCTGCAGCACGGTGGCCAAGACCATACAGTGGTTTAACAGGACAGGTTCCACTCAGAACAGGCCTCGACATGGTCGACCAAGGAATATGACTGCACGTGCGCAGCATCATATCTAGAGGTTGCCTTTGGGAAATAGACGTATGAGTGCTGCCAGCATTGCTGCAGAGGTTGAAGGGGTGGGGGGGTCAGCCTGTCAGTGCTCAGACCATACACCGCACACTGCATCAAATTGGCCTGCATGGCTGCCGTCCCAGAAGGAAGCCTCTTCTAAAGATGATGGACAAGAAAGCCCGCAAACAGTTTGCCGAAGACAAGCAGACTATAGACATTGATTACTGGAACCATGTCCTGTGGTCTGATGAGACCAAGATAAACTTATTTTGTTCAGATGGTGTCAAGCGTGTGTGGCGTGGCAACCAGATGAGGAGTACAAAGACCAGTGTGTCTTGCCTACAGTCAAGCATGGTGGTGGGAGTGTCATGGTCTGGGGCTGCATAAGTGCTGCCAGCACTGGGGAGCTACAGTTCATTGAGGGAACCATGAATGCCAACATGTACTGTGACATACATCCCCTCTCTTCGGAGACTGGGCCGCAGGGCAGTATTCGAACATGATAACGACCCCAAACACACCTCCAAGATGACCACTGCCTTGCTAAAGAAGCTGAGAGGTAGAGGTGATGGACTGGCCAAGCATTTCTCCAGACCTACACCCTATTGAGCATCTGTGGGGCATCCTCAAACTGAAGGTGGAGGAGCGCAAGGTCTCTAACATCCACTAGCTCTGTGATGTAGTCATGGAGGAGTGGAAGAGGACTCCAGTGGCAACCTATGAAGCTCTGGTGAACTCCATGCCCAAGAGAGTTAACCACTTGCCAACCAGGCCAATTCTGACATTTCTCTCCTACATGTAAAAATCATAATTTTTTTGCTAGAAAATTACATAGAACCCCCAAACATTATATATGTTTTTTTTAGCAAAGAGGTCTAGGAGTAGAATTATTGCTCTCACTCTAATGTTCGCAATGATACCTCAAATATGTGATTTGAACACCGTTTTCATATGTGGGTGGGACTTACAGGGGCGCGTAAAATTTTTTTTTTTTTATTGTTAATTTTCCTTTTTTTTTTTAGATTGACACTTTTTTAAAACATTTTTTTATCACTTTTATTCCTATTACAAGGAATTTAAACATCCCTTGTAATGGGAATATGGCATGATTGGTCCTCTTTACAGTGAGATATGGGGTCAATAAGACCCCACATCTCACCTCTAGGCTGGGAAGCCTGAAATAAAAAAAAAATAAAATAAAACAATCTTGGCTTCCCAGCTGAGGCGGCGCCGTTTGCTTGAATGCAGAGGCGGGGCGTGACATCATAACATTGCGCCTGACCTCCGAACGATCATAGAGACTCCGGCGACTGTCTGGTCCGCCGGAAATCTCTATGGTCACCATCCGGGGCGGGCGGAGGGCGGCGGAAGGGGGGGACGTCCCCTCTCGATGCCCATAACAACAATCAAGCGGTGGAACAGCCGCTATGATCGTTCTTATGGTGTAGGGAATCGCAGGCTGAAAAAGCCAATGATGCCTGTAGCTGCAGGCATCATTCAGATATATCCCCACAAAGTCAAGCACGTCATCTGACGGCCGGCGGTGGGTAAGTGGTTAAGGCAGTGCTGGAAAATAATGGTGGCCACACAAAATATTGACACTTTGGGCCCAATTTGGACATTTTCACTTGGGGTGTACCCACTTTTGTTGCCAGCGGTTTAGACATTAATGGCTGTGTGTTGAGTTATTTTGAGGGGACAGCAAATTTACACTGTTATACAAGCTGTACACTCACTACTTTACATTGTAGCAAAGTAAGTGTCATTTCTTCAGTGTTGTCACATAAAAAGATATAATAAAAAATTTACAAGGGTTGTACTCACTTTATATACACAGTGGAGACGGAAAGTATTCCGACCCCTTAAATTTTCAGTTTTTCTTTTTTAATAAATCTGCAAAAATGTCAACAATTCTGTGTTTTTCTGTCAATATGGGTGCTGTGTGTACATTAATGAGGAAAAAATATGAACTTAAATGATTTTAGCAAATGGCTGCAATATAACAAAGAGTGAAAAATTTAAGGGGGTCTGAATACTTTCCATCCACTGTATATATATATATATATATATATATATATATATATATATATATATATATATTTATTTATTTAAATACACTATAGTATGTAAAGTGGCAATGAACAAAAATGATCAGATACACACCATATACATTGGTTGGTTTGTATGTGAAGATGATCTTCTGCATTATTCTTAAACATGGACAAGTCAAAGCTGAGTTGGGTTGAGAAACAAATGATACACTTGCAATAAAAAGGATGACATCCATTGGTAAAGCACATAAAATGTCCTGCTGCTGCAGTATAATCCCCGCTTTAGTGAAAATTAAAAACAAGATGTGATTTTGTAGGTCATTGAAAACAATAACCTCTAGCAGTAAATTACAGCAACTGCAGTGCCTTAGGATGTTTGAAAGCAGAATGATACAGACAAACATATTGCTCTGAATTTCAAGCACCTCTTGCACTGTGAGATTATTTTATTCACTAGCGCCAGACGCAGGATAACATGTGAAAGGCAGGTTTTTTTTTGTCATTTTATGCATTCAGTATGTATCTATATTGTATATTAACCCCTGCTACTTAACCATAGAAGCTGCTTCAGGGTGACAGTGATCCCCCTTAGGATTTAGCATTAGGTCTGTTAGCAATACATTGACATGACTGATCCTGAATGTTCTTTCTATTATAGGTTTGTGTAGATAGAAATGTTTGAAAGCAAGGCCAAATAGCCAATATAGGCCATGGCCCAAGGCATCACAGCTGTCAGGGGCGGCACACAGTTACTTATGAATCATGTTGCAGACTGTCAGATAACACATTCCTTTGGATATTATAATGTTTCAGACTACTTCCCTTCCTGCTGGTACAATCTGACCAGGTCCTCATTGATGCTGGCCCTTTGCTTTTTTTTCTCTTTCTTTTTTTTTTTTTTGTGGAATAGCATATTGTGATACTACTCACTCTCACCTGGTCTGGGTCCATAAATCTAGACCTGGAGTGAAAGCCTGCCTACTTTTCTAGATTTCAGTTTTAGATCTACTGACAAAGACTGGGCAAACTAATCTGCCACATGGGTTTTATCCTCTGCACCCCAGGCTCAGCATGCCTTGTGTGGTTATCGTGTCAGATCTTACTGGTGTTTTACCAAAGCCTTGTGTACTCGGGAAAGAGGGCAGTTCAAGATGGTTGGCCCATGGGGGGGTGAAAGTATGCACTGAAGCCAGCCGTTGACAGATCAAAATTCATCCAGGTTTGCAGGAACCAGACGGATTTCGATCCATCTATGGGCAGGCTGGTTGTACTGAGGTTGATCTATCGATTGACTTCAGTACAACCAGCCTGTCAGTTTTTTTGTATGATCAGTACCGGTGGCTATAGCTGCCAGCAGTGATCATTGTGTTCTGATGGAGGGGAAACCTCTTGCTGTCAGAATACAATAACGCAGTGGAAAGGATTGCCCCATTAACATTGACTATGTTGATTTGGGGAATCAAGTGATTTTCTTTCCTTCAGCCTGTAATTGAAGGAAAGAAAAGTGCATAATTTATGGCCATCCTTAACAATGTATAGAAGAACAATATACATACAATACTGAAGAAACAGAATGGATATTTGTGGAATATTATCCCTATTCTGATGCAATAACTTGTAACTTGTCAGAACATATTTGATAATGTTTTCTGTGGTTAGATATGTAGGTGGTGACTGCATGCCAGTGTGTAAAATGGTGGATTACGCCAAGTTTTCTGGGTAGCAAGCACATCAACCACTTGCCGCCCACCGTATAGCAAAATGACGGCAGCAAAGTGGTTGTGTTATCCTGACCGGACGTCATATGACGTTAACAGGATAACAGAGCTGGCACGCGCTCGCGGGGGCACGCAACCCGGCGATCAGAGGTGCTGTGTGTCAGTCTGACATACCGCAACTTTGATTGTGGTATGAAGCCTCTGGCAGAGGCTTCTTACCATGTGATCAGCATTTACCAATCACAGCTGATCATCGCGTGAACCAGGAAGTGTCGTAAACGGCTTTCCTCGGTTCACGCTGGCAGGGAGAGCTGACGGGCGGCTTACCCTGTCAGAGGGGGGGGGGGTCTGTGCTGATAATCAGCACATTGATTATCAGCACAGCCACCATCAAAAGGTGCCCATCAGCTGCCAATCAGTGCCCATCAGCTGCCAGCCTGTCCCCCTCTATAAACGCCTGTCAGAGCCCATAAAGGTGCAGATCAGTGCCCACAACAGTGGCAATTAGTGCCTCATCAGTAATGCCTGTCAGTGCCCCAAAGTGCCAATCAGTGCCACTCGGTAATGCTTGTCAGTAGCTCCTCATCAGTGCTGCCTATCAGTGCCCATCAGTGCCGCCTATCAGTGCCATCAGTGCCAACTATCAGTGCCGTCAGTGCTGCCCAACTTTTTTTTTTTCAAAATTGTCGGTATTTTTTCGTTTATAGCGCAAAAATTAAAAACCACAGAGGTGATAAAATACCACCAAAAGAAAGCTCTATTTTTGGGAAGAAAATTATAAAAATTTAGTTTGGGTATAGTGATGCATGACCGCGCAATTGTCATTCAAAATGTGATAGAGCTGAAAGCTATATATTGTCCAGGGCAGGAAGGGGAGAAAGTGCCTGGTATTGAAGTGGTTAATTATGCAGGTATGTGCTGCATTTATATGAGAACCAGAGATAGAGCTCAGAGCCCTACCTTCCTGAGGGAGGTCAGTGTGTCTGAAGGGAGCCATGTGAGATGCTACCAGACACCAAGGTGTCTATGTGGGACAGAAGCAGCAAGGAAGCTGCACAAAGAAAGTCCCTGTGGGACGGAAGTACAGTGAGGACAGAAAGTATTCAGACCCCCCTTAAATTTTTCACTCTTTGTTATATTGCAGCCATTTGCTAAAATCATTTCAGTCCATTTTTTTTTCTCATTAATGTACACAAAGCACCCCATATTAACAGAAAAACACAGAATTGTTGACATTTTTGCAGATTTATTAAAAAAGTAAAACTGAAATATCACATGGTCCTAAGTATTCAGACCCTTTGCTCAGTATTTAATAGATGCGCCCTTTTGTACTAATACAGCCATGGGTCTTTTTGGGAAAGATGCAACAAGTTTTTCACACCTGGATTTGGGGATCCTCTGCCATTCCTCTTTGCAGATCCTCTCCAGTTCTGTCAGGTTGGATGGTAAACGTTGGTGGACAGCCATTTTTAGGTTTCTCCAGAGATGCTCAATTGGGTTTAAGTCAGGGCTCTGGCTGGGCCATTCAAGAACAGTCACGGAGTTGTTGTGAAGCCACTCCTTCATTATTTTAGCTGTGTGCTTAGGGTCATTGTCTTGTTGGAAGGTAAACCTTCGGCCCAGTCTGAGGTCCTGAGCACTCTGGAGAAGGTTTTCGTCCAGGATATCCCTGTACTTGGCCGCATTCATCTTTCCTTCAATTGCAACCAGTCGTCCTGTCCCTGCAGCTGAAAAACACCCCCACAGCATGATGCTGCCACCACCATGCTTCACTGTTGAGACTGTATTGGACAGGTCATGAGCAGTGCCTGGTTTTTTCCACATATACCGCTTAGAATTAAGGCCAAAAAGTTCTATCTCGGTCTCATCAGACCATAGAATCTTATTTCTCACCATCTTGGAGTCCTTCAGGTATTTTGTAGCAAACTCCAGGCGGGCTTTCATGTGTCTTGCACTGAGGAGAGGTTTCCGTCGGGCCACTCTGCCATGAAGCCCCTACTGGTGGAGGGCTGCAGTGATGGTTGACTTTCTACAACTTTCTCCCATCTTCCGACTGCATCTCTGGAGCTCAGCCACAGTGACCTTTGGGTTCTTCTTTACCTCTCTCACCAAGGCTCTTCTCCCCTGATAGCTCAGTTTGGCCAGACGGCCAGCTCTAGGAAGGGTTCTGGTCGTCCCAAACGTCTTCCATTTAAGGAGTATGGAGGCCACTGTGCTCTTAGGAACCTTAAGTGCAGCAGAATATTTTTTTGACCTTGGCCAGATCTGTGCCTTGCCACAATTCTGTCTCTGAGCTCTTCAGGCAGTTCCTTTGACCTCATGATTCTCATTTGCTCTGACATGCACTGTGAGCTATAAGGTCTTATATAGACAGGTGTGTGGCTTTCCTAATCAAGTCCAATCAGTATAATCAAACACAGCTGGACTCAAATTAAGGTGTAGAACCATCTCAAGGATGATCAGAAGAAATGGACAGCACCTGAGTTAAATATATGAGTGTCACAGCAAAGGGTCTGAATACTTAGGACCATGTGATATTTCCGTTTTTCTTTTTTAATAAATCTGCAAAAATGTCAACAATTCTGTGTTTTTCTTTCAATATGGGGTGCTGTGTGTACATTACTGAGGAAAAAAATGAACTAAAATGATTTTAGCAAATGGCTGCAATATAACAAAGAGTGAAAAATGTAAGGGGGTCTGAATACTTTCCGTCCCCACTGTAGCTTGGAAGCTGTACAGAGATATTTCAAGAGGGACAAACAGCTAGGAAGCTGTAAGGAAGACACAGAGCTGAGGTGCAGCATCTGTGCATAAACACTGGGATGTGTTTGATGGTCAGGTGGACCAAACAAAGGTACTAAAATTCAGAGACCCTGAAGAGGTACTTGGAGCAGTAAACCTGCTACAAGAGAGCCAGCAGGCTGAATTTTATATTTTGCAGTAATGGTGAGAACCCCCTGCTTGGGAAGACATACCTGTGTGAATTTTGATGTTCGTTTAAAAAAGTGGGCAGGAAAGCCCTAAAAACTATATCTGTTGTGGCGTAAACTCACGGTTTTGATGCTACCATTGAGCTAAGAAACCCCGACGTGTCACAGATACGGTAAGATAATCTTAGTGTCAAGTTGAATTTTTCTGGTAGCATAGATGAAAAAACTTTTCCTTCAGCTTGTGGAACTGGTCTTTAAGGGTATAAATTGTGGTTTTGTATATAGTTGTTTTTTATTTACTATGGTCAAAGCTGAAAAATATACAAATATATATTATTTAATTTTAGTCAGGAATTATGAAATATTGCACATAAAAACTCCTTATTTTCAAATGCATTTAGGAAGTGGAAATCTTCACGTTTTTTTCAACCATCTGCCATAGCTTTATGGGAAAAAAATGATGTTTATAGATCTCAGTAGCTCAATCTGAAAAGATTATAATAAATCTTAAATATTATAATAAATGAGTGAAACCTGTGACTCATCCATCTCACTTCTCCCTCCTCCTGTTTTCAGTCTGCTCTTTCAGATGTTTCAGTAAGAGAAAGACAGGGAAAAAAAACTTCTGCTGTACTCTCTCTTTAAAACCTAAAGTATTCTGGGAACCTTGTGACAAAAAGCAGCTTTACTTCCTTGATCTTCTGCTCCCATTGGCTCTGACACACTGCTAGACCAGTCCCCGCAGCCTTTTCTCCTTTGCACGGCTGCCATGCCCGTGGTATCATCAAAGGGACCATAGTCCTGCCCTGGATGTGAGGGTGCAGAGGGACAGTCTACAGCAGAAGCATAGGGAAGTGTCTTTTGCCAGGTGGGTGGAGGATCAGGTAAGTGAAACAGCTTTTACCATCCCTAGCTGTAAACAAGCAGTCAACAAGTGAGGACCTTTCCTTTTATTTTGCTGTTGGGCTTTAAGGTATTCTGAAGTAGCCTTTTAAGTTAATATTATTGGGGATATAGATAGTAAAAACAACTGAAAGAGATTCTAAATACTCACAATCCTACTAAAAAAGGTGTATAAATTGTTGTCTGTGTACCTGCTAGCCTCAGTGTCAACATTAGGGATGGTCCCGATGTTCGAGTCGAATGTGTTCATTTGTTTGCAGAAGTCCACGCCCCACACTATATAAGGCTGCTTACACGGCGGCCGTATATAGTGTTATAATAACATGGAGATGAGAGAACGTTAGCTAGAGGCAGGTTAGTTAGTGGTGTGTAGGCAGTTTAGTATATATATATATATATATATATATATATATATATATATATATATATATATATATATATATATATTTATATTTATACAGGGCTTTTTTTCTCAGACAATAGGTGCTGGAACTTACCACGGCCCCACAAAACCCCTCCCCTTACACACACCCTGCAAATCACATCAAATAATGGGTGTGCTCAGTCAAATTTCACGAAAACAGTAGGCGGGTCTTAAAGGGGCATTAAATACCAGGATTGCATTACATACAGAGTGCAGAGCTGTCACTTGTAAACACAGAAACCAGACTTCTGTGTTTACAAGCGATTGTGGTGAGCAGGCACCAAAGGGTCTGAGCCAGAGGTGGTGGAACTGAGTTCCACCAAGTTCCCCCTGAAAAAAAGCCCTGTATATATATATATATATACACAGTATCACTTTTTCATGTGACAACACTGAAGAAATTACACTTTGTTACAATGTAAAGTAGTGAGTGTACAGTTTGCATAACAGTGTAAATTTGCCGTCCCCTCAAAATAACTCAACACACAGCCATTAATGCCTAAACTGCTGGCAACAGAAGTGAGTATACCCCTAAGTGAAAATTTCCAAATTGGGCCCAATTAGCCATTTTCCCTCCCCGGTGTCATGTGACTACAAGGTAGTAGCGTTACAAGGTCTTAGGTGTGAATGGGGAGCAGGTGTGTTAAATTTGGTGTTATCGCTCTCACTCTTTCATACTGGTCACTGGAAGTTCAACATGGCACCTCATGGCAAAGAACTCTTTAATTAGGGGGCCCCCAGATCCCACCCCCCCTGCATGTGAACGAGTACAGGGTACATTGTACCCCTACTCATTCACCAAAAAAAGTGTCAAAAAGTAAAAACCACAATAGACAGTTTTTGACAATTCCTTTTTAAAAAAAAATAAAATAAAATAAAAAGTGTCCCACGATGTCCATCCATCATCAATCAGGCTGCCCGACAGACCCGAAAAATAGAAAAAACTCCTGGTGACTCCTGTCTTTTGGCTGTGACAGCTGTTACATAGGCAGGGGCAGGGCCACCCGCTGACATAATGGGATGACCCCACCCCCTCAGACATCACATGACATCACATGATGTCAGAAGGGGGTGGGGTCACTCGGTAACATCACCAAGTGGCCCCGACCTTGCCTATATAATAGTTGTCACAGCCAAGGTTTTTACTTTTTGACACTTTTTTTGGTGAATGGGTAGGGGTCCAGGTTCCGATAAGCCCCCTGCCTACCGGGCCAGGGTTGTGGGGACGAGACCCTTGTCCCCATCAACATGGAGACAAGGTGCTATGGGGGGCACCCTCCCCATGTCGAAGGCAAGCGTCCTGGTTTGGTTCAGGAGGGGGGAGGCGATCGCCCCCCTTTCCTGGCCTGCCAGGCTGCTTTCTCGGATAAGGGTCTGATATTGATTTTGGGGGGGACCCCACGCCAATTTTTTAAAAAAAATTTGCCGTGGAGTTTCCTTTAAAATCTATGCCAGACCCAAAGGGCCTAGTATGGATTTTGGGGGGAGACCCCATGCTGTTTTTTTTTTTCAATTTTGGCGTGGAGTTCCCCATAAAATCTATACCAGACTCAAAGGGCCTGGTATGGATTTTGGGGGGAAACCCATGTCGTTGTTTTTCTTAATCCTGTCATAGGGTTCCCCTTAACCACTTCAATACACTGTATTATATACTGTACACTCACTGCACTGTATAAATAAATATATATTATACATACATACACACACACACACTAGACTGCCATCTCTGTATATATATTCTACACTGACTGCACTGTATATATATATATATTAGACTGCCTGCATTGTATATATAGTCTACACTGAATGCAGTAGAGCAAGCCAACCACTGCTTTTTGTTTCATTAATACATGTCCCCTGGGGCAGTACCCGGGTCCCCATACACTTTTTTTTGGCAATAACTTGCATATAAGCCTTTCAAATTAGCACTTTAGATTTTTCATGTTCGTGTCCCATAGACTTTAATAGGGTTCACATGCTCACTCAAACTTTTTGCCTGTTCTCATGCTCTGGTGCAAACCGAACCAGGGGGTGTTGGGCTCATCCCTAGTCAACATAGAAATTGAAGGGAAATCTCCACATAAGGGAAAGACAATGATGAAAACTGACAGCGGTTCTTATCTGATATCTTATGCCCTGTACACATGGTCGGACATTGATTGGACATTCCGACAACAAAATCCATGGATTTTTTCCAACGGATGTTGGCTCAAACTTATCTTGCATACACACGGTCACACAAAGTTGTCGGAAAATCCGATCGTTCTAAACGTGGTGACGTAAAACACGTACGGCGGGACTATAAATGGGGCAGTAGCCAATAGCTTTCGTCTCTTAATTTATTCTGAGCATGCGTGGCACTTTGTGCGTCGGATTTGTGTACACACGATCGGAATTTCCGACAACAAAATCCGTTATAGCCTGCTCCCAAACTTTGTGTGTCAGAAATTCCGATGGAAAATGTGTGATGGAGCCCCCACATGGTTGGAATTTCCGGCAACAAGGTCCTATCACACATTTTCCGTAGGAAAATCCGACCGTGTGTACAGGGCATTACTCTACAAAACTAAATGGAAAAAACGTTTTGGCAGGAGTTGTGCTTTGCAATGCAGTGACAGTCTTAAGCTGTAAGTAAGATACTCTCTTAAATTAAGAGGTGCATAGATTTAAGTGAGTGAGAGAAAGAGAGAGAGAGACAGAGAGAGGCATAGACATAATCTTGTCCCCATTTGTAACACCAAATCTAGAATATGTAGTTCAGTTTTTTGCACTAGCTCACAACAATTTCACACTCACTGAAATGGAGGGAATACAAGGAAAGGCAACTGAATTATTAAGGGGCATCGAAGAAAAATTAGCTGAACTGAATTTATTCTCCCTTGGGGCACTTTAGAAGTAATATGGTCATGTTGTATTAACACATAAATGTCTATAGAGCAATTTTGGTTAAAGATTTTATTTATTTTAAAAAAACAGAATGTTAATCCATGGCGCTATCCAATTGCCTCTGGGTATCGGGGAGACTTTTTTCCCCGTTAAAGATCATTGTAACATGCTTTTAAAGTTTTTTTTATACCCTTCCTCTTAATTAACTGCAGGTTTATGTTTCTGACTTGCTAATAAATTGTGATTATTTTTTTTTTAGAATCTTTTCAGTTTTTTAGACTTTGCAAACTTTCAAATTTGCCTCACTTAACAAAGGCTATAGTTGACGTTTTCACCAGTTTCTATTATGAGTGATCAGGCATCTGTTGTAGGTTGTGTAGGCTCTGGAATTATGTCCCTGCAATGTACACTTATACACACAATTTGCTTTAAACGGAAATATTGATGACAGTGACAGACTTGGACTAGACATGCCTTCTGCTGTGATGTTCTAAAATCAGCCATTAGAACCTAATAAAGCAGATCATCCAGGTTATTATTTGAAATTTTATTACTAGTCACTCTAAGGTCATCAGCTACATCATGTTTCAGTAAACACAGTATATATCAGCCTTACCACATGGTCCTTTTATCATACTGAACTTTTCTCTAAAAATATGAAGCTTATTTAGAAAATGTTCAGATTGTATTAAGATTAAAATACTGCAGCCTGAGGTGGGAAGGGTGATTTAGAGTACATATTTATAAATAACACATATTAAACTGGGTTACAGGCATCGTGATTTTTTCAGCCAACTATAATTACCCTTCAATCACAATGGAAAATTAAGTCACGAAATGCAATGATGGGACACAGTCTGCTTACTCTTGATTTTTCACCTAGTCATTTCTGTAGTGCAACAATATACTTTAAGAATTCTGTCGGTTTGTAACCCGCCCTCTAGGGGAAAACTCCCAGACTGTGTGGCCCAACCTCCTTGCTGTTTCTCAGATATAGAAAGCCTGATGTATCAAGGTAACACTAAGAAGTTCCTTACAGCCTCCACCTTAGAGTTAAACCTTTTATGAAAGTTTAAATCTGACTAATGATACATCGTGTAATAAGAGGACTAAAGTTAAACAACACATGTTTTAAGAATCAGACCCACTCACTACACATGTGAGCAGTCATTAGAGACCACACAATTACATTGAAGAAGATCTGTGGTCTCACATAAATAGTAGCCACCCTAGCTTGGGTACAGTAAAATTCCCTGCAGCACTCATTACTTCACTCCAGGGGCTCCTTCCAGCTGGTATCAAACCTTATAATGTTTGCTGATGTTAAATGTTAAGAGGAGTGTGGGGGATTTTTGCTAGGAGGAGAAATTTGCGCTAGGGGGAGAATGGGGGGGGGGGATTTCTGCTGGGAGTGGGGATTTGGAGTGGAGGGGGGAGGGGGTTGTGTACTTTGAGGGGCTTGAAGGGTAGAAGATTTGTGCTAGGAGGGGTGATTTACCTGGTGGGGGGGCAGACACAAGAGGGTTAAGGCAGTGCTGGAAAATAATGATGGCCACACAAAATATTGACATTTTGGGCCCAATTTGGACATTTTCACTTAGGGATGTACTCACTTTTGTTGCCAGCAGTTTAGACATTAATGGCTGTGTGTTGAGTAATTTAGCGGGGACAGCAAATTTACACTGTTATACATGCTGTACACTCACTACTTTACATTGTAGCAAAGTGTAATTTCTTCAGTGTTGTCACATGAAAAGATATAATAAAATATTTACAAAAATGTGAGGGTGTACTCACTTTTGTTAGATACTGTATATAGGAAATGTTGTCCCTGGAATTGTTCTGAAGTCAAATGGGCATCCCATAATTCCTAATCTCCATACATTTTCTAATCCCTCCAAAAAAGAACAAAAACAAAGTACTGGACTGTTATCCGTCTCTGAAGAGACTGTGGAAATTCGGTGTACCTGGCTGTGCAGGGTGGGGGGATTCCAGTTTACTTGCTGCTCCTTAGGGGGTGCGCTATATTGGAAAAACGGAAAGCTCTCCTACAAGCAAACCTAAAGTAACAAGCAGCAGTTGCCAAAGCTGAAGCAGACACCTTAAAATCAGATGTATACAGAAGAAGCAGCAACGTAATTGGTCCAGAAACGAAACCCCAATATTCACTGCAACACAGTTCAAAATATATCTATCAAGATTCCAAGAAAAGTAGCAACACTTGCAAAAAAGAGATGAGAAAAAA
This sequence comes from Lithobates clamitans, assembly GCA_037952925.1. NCBI lineage: Eukaryota > Metazoa > Chordata > Amphibia > Anura > Ranidae > Lithobates > Lithobates clamitans. The sequence continues at coordinate 1,793,121 of JBBGZY010000361.1, read as the reverse complement.
ATGCCATTGAAGAGAATAACCAAAGATGTTATCTACCACCACTGCAAGTCAGTGACAAGTCTCAAGAGAGCTCAAAGCAAAGTGACAACTGCCATGACAGACTCCTCATATACAAGATACCAGAGTCTGCAAATTATCCTTCAAGTTTAGCTTTCACGTCAAAGGGGTACGACAGAGGAAAACCTAAACTAGAGGTATGTTTACACACCACCTTTCCATCATAGCCATACACAGCCAGCTCTGGTCCAAACACTAACCGAATCACAATGGATGCCAAGTTCTTTCCATGACACAAGTTAGTCACTAAAAGATATATTAGAAGTTCAGTGATCATGCTGAAATTTACAGGGCTGGTGATCTTCCTTTGGAAATGCTTTTAGAGGCTTAAGAGTTGTCATACAGTGAAGAGATAGATTCACTAATAAAATTTGAAATGAGTCTTCTGGGCATTCCAAACAAATCAGGACGATAAACATAAAATACTCAGAGACTGGCCTTAAAATGATTTGGGATAGCCTTGATAGGTGTCTTATGCCTCAGTAGAAGCAGTAGAAAGTACACTGTTCAAAGGGATTGATGACATTCCTTATATTAAAAGCTTATCAAAAACTCAGGAAGTTAAAGTATAACTTTTTTTGTTTTAGATAAAGTGGAGAGGGATTAAGACACCTTTGAGGTTTTTATTGCTGTCTGTGCCCCCATTAGGAAGATTCACCCTCTCTATTTGTCCTGTTACTGTTGTCACAGAGTGAAAATGAAAGAAAATCCCAAAATTTTGGTTTGTCATTACATCAAGAATAGAGGGGAAATATTCCAATGAGGACACTAGTTCTGAAAACCAGGGATTCCCACAATTTGGAGGGATTTCCTCTCACTTCCTGTTTTCACCATGAGTTAGGAATTGAAGGGAAATCTCCTCAATGGGACACAGATCACAAAAACTCACAATATAATCCTCCCTTGCTCTAAAATGAGAAACAAAATTGCCTTAAGTTAAATTTTAAGTGATTTGATAATGGAACTTCAGGTAGCAAAATCTGAAAAGTATTTAAAAGGACATGCCTTTCTTGACGCAGCTAGGAAGGGGTGTCAACCCTAGTGAACTCTATGACTTGTGAGAGCAGTGGCTCGCACATAGCTCCACATATAAAAAACAGTACAACATTTGATTCTACATTGTCATCTGCTGCTTATTCAGGACTTAGCCCCACAAACTCCAGTAGCGGTAGAAAAAAAAAAAAAATATTCTGATTCCTTTCTGACTCCCTGTTTTTATGGGTCTGTCAGCTACTCTCAGGCAAAGTTAAAAAGTTAAACGATTCTATTGAGCAGTGTCCATTACACCAGAAGCCACATCCTGCCCTAAAATGCAGAACCTTCAGAGAGAAGTCCATGGAGGACGCCAAACCCTTCATGAAGAAAAACAACATCAACTACAAGTGCTGCTCATTAGCATCTTACTTTGCAAGGGACTTTAAGGTCAATGTAAAATTCACAATGTGACAGCCCAGATCACAGCACAGCTTTACACCCTGGGCCATGAACAAACTCACAACACCACTGAGCATGGCAGGGAGGAAAATACAGCTACACCAGAAATCACTTCACGATGTACTGAGGTCTGAAAAAAGCCATAGTTGGTAGGGCCCAAAGTGTGTCTAGTTAGGGTCTGCCTGGCAGTCCAAAAGAACAAAGGCATTCAACTTTGTGCAATTTTTCATGACCAATATCACAAGTTTTTATCTGACTTAACCTTCTTTGATATCTTCAGTATGAAGGGCACCAGCTCTCCCTACTTCTTAAAAAAAATGTGCATGAATTGTGGAGATGGTGGGGAGGAAACTATCTGGCTACCAAGTTCTGAAGACAGACAAATATGCATGTTCTTATAAAGTCTATTGAATGCAATCAGGTCCAAAACTTTATCCTTAGAAAATTCTGCTCTCTGGGAGAGATATCGTTGGGATTAATGGTCCTATTGACTTTTCTTATGCTAAAAGGCTGGACCTAGGATGGAAAACTATAGGAGATATCTGTCTAAGAAGCAGGCACAAATCAACATCTGTTAACAGCATGCTCCCAAATACACTATAGAATAGACCCTTCTCTTTACAGTTATGCCACAACCATTTCCTCATAAAGGAATTGCCACACACCACCCATTTGCATTATTCATTGGCTCCTCTAGTGACTACCTTGCCTGTGACAGTGGCCAAGATCCTTTAGGGTGCACAGACTTTAAAAAAAAACAAAAGATGGCAACCAGGTGGCAATGTCTATTGAGGAAATTGACTAGTGAAAGATAATACAACAGCTGGGTTCCTCTTCCCTTCAGACGACAAAGACATTGCATACCTAACAGAAAACCTATACCAAAGTGTTTCTGTTCAAAAATGAGCAGCCAAATAATTAAGAATAGACATGAAATGAGGAATGAGCAACCAAATCATTAAGAATGGTCATGCAGAAATAGCTGCAACTCTTAAATTCTCTGAGGAGTGCGGGCACCTGCCCTTATTCAGAGTACATCATCCAAAAAAGCCAGGTCATAAAAGAGTGGTGTTTGACTCCCACTCCAGTGGATGCAGGGGTGAGAGATGGGTATGCAGTGGTGAGAACCATGGAACTAGGTGATCTGTAGATGGGGGTCCAGAGATGAGCTGTGGCAGGGGAGTTCAGAGTTGAGCTATGGATTGTGGGTGCAGAGGTGAACTGTGAATAGGGCACAGAGGTAAGTTGCAGACTGGCAGTGAAGGGTGAATTGTGGATGGAGAACACCGATTTTAGATGTGTACAAGGGGCACAGAAATAAGCTCTGAAATGGGGTTGCAAAGGTGAGCAGTGGATTGTTTCTTGCAGAGGAGGATGGAGATTTACTCGAGGACAGCAAAGCATACAGAGGCCAAGAGTATGTAATATATTGCAAGGCATACAGTGCTGTTCACTGTTCTCCTTGCTGAAGAGGAAACTGTACCTGAGAACCTGCAAATGAAGGATCTCCCTGCTTTCTCTCTATTAATTGTGTGGATATGAGCTTCCTTCCCCTCTCCTGCTGCGCCTTGATCAGTACACCACCAATCATCAGATAACCAGCCATTAGGGGTGCAGCTTTGACATGCTGAGCCCGCATTTCCTGCAGGGAAAAGGACCCTGCACCTTTTTTTTTAAAGCGTAGCTGCACAGAAATCACATGGTGCATTTGTACCATGCGTTTCCATATGCGGGAAACCACATCACGTTTTTCACTGCATGGGGGTGTCGTTAAGCGTTAATGGCATCCCCTTACATTTTCTTTAACCACTTGAGCTCCATAAGATTTTACCCCTTCATGACCATACCATTTTTTGCTATTTAACACTGCGCTACTTTGGTAATTGCGTGGTCATGCAACGCTGTACACAAGCAAAATTTACATAATTTTTCACACAAATAGTGCTTTCTTTTGTGGGTATTTGATAACCACGTGGATTTTTATTTTTTGCAATATAAACGGAAAAAAGGTGGAGAATTTGGAAAAAATAAATATTTTGTTCTTTCAGCTACAAAACATATCCAATAAAAAAATGTCAAAAATCAAATTTCTTCGTAATATTTTGCCAAAATGTATTAAATTAAGTTAACCTCTAGAATCCCAAAATTTACACAAAATTAAACTAATCCCTAACCCTATCCAGGCCTTTTTTCCTTATTGTAATAATTTATTTGTTCACTGAAAGTGAAATATTCCATGGTTAATAATTATTGATAAAAGCTTGGCATATTACTCAAGCCAGGGTTACAGTTGTTTAACTTTCTTTAAATGTAAATGTTCACTTACTGAAACACAAATGAAGCAATGCATTTTCCACATATTACTGTGAAAACCTGGGAGAATAAAGAAGCGTCTGTGGCAAGTGCAGAATACAGAGATAAACCACTGCAGGGCACTATCTTTTTATTCCTGTCAGTAGTAAACTCTCCTAGTCAGCAGGGAGTACATAGTGTTGATTTGCTGAAAATCTTAGATTATATCAGCACAGTGGTGACTGCAGATTGGAGAGGGTAAAGGTAGAGGTGCCCAAAAGGTGAAACAACGCTGAAAGCTACAGCGGCAAAGGAAAAATGTCTTGACATTTAAAAGACACTAACAGGCCTCAGAAATAAAGCAACACACACTGGAGTCCTGAATCCAACAGACCTGGGAGAAATGTGTAACAGGGAAAGAAGAACTAATATAAAAAAAAAAGTAGAAATAAAAAAATAATATCACTCATATGTGTACTCACATACTGTGCCTGTTCCATTGTTGCTAAGATAACAATTATTTATTATCAGTTTGTCTTAATTTATAATATAATGTGAAGGTTTGCACCTACACAGAATGTAAATATACCTGCACATACACAGGGTATAATTAAAGTGTTTAAAAGGGAATCTCACACGAGACACAACTAAGATTAGGGTAAGATTAATACTGTAATTCTTTGACCACACCGCCGCCTACTACTAGTAAGTAGGGATGAGTTGAACACCCCCCGGTTCGGTTCGCAGCAGAACATGCGAACAGGCAAAAAATGTGTTTGAACATGCAAACACCGTTAAAGTCTATGAGACACGAACCTGAAAAATCAAAAGTGCTAATTTTAAAGGTTTATATGCAAGTTATTTGTGGATAAAGTAAAATTGTGCAAGCAAACACAACAATATATCTGAAAAAACAAACACAAATCAAATAGTGTGTGCATTTAAGTCTATGTGCTGCTCCAACAAAAAAAAACGCAACATTGAACCCTCAGGATGGGGCTTGAAGCTTTGGTTCGATAAATATAATAAGAGAGGCCACTTACCGGATAAGGTGGATCTCAGATTATAGAAATCAAACTCGCTCAGAAAAAGATCATTCAGCTGGTGAACACTGCATTCCCAGTCGATGCCTTATATGGGGAAATGTGTCGGGTGGAGCACCAGTTCTTGACGTCACCACGCACCAGCTGGCTGGCTTGAGCCGCGGCTGTTTGAAAATTGTTTCATTGTTTTTGGATGTCAGTGCCTGTGAAGCTTTTAATAAATCATTTAAACGGGAGTACTGCACCATGAGGCCTCTTCTTCTTTTTATCCTGTGATATATCCCAATGCTGGAGACTATTAAGAAGGAGTTTCCATCGCATCTGTAAGGAATATCATATGAATATAGGAGCCCGCTGTATCAGAAGGGATACCGGCCGTGGAGGAGTCCCAGGAGGAGTGTATATATATTAATACACTGCCTGCACTGAATATAGAGTGAACACTGAATTTATAGGCTATGCTAAATGCAGAGTATATATATATATATATATATATATATATATATATATATATATATATATATATATATATATATATACTAGACTGACTGTGTGTTTATATATATCTATATCTATGTATATAGATATAGATATATATATATCTATATATATAGCTATAGATATATAAAATACACTGCCACTAGCTGAATAACAGCCTGCTTAATCTAATTCAAGCTATCTCTCTGTCCATACCAACAACACTACACAGGGGCACTGTGTAAGCTGCCTTATAGAGTGTGGGGCGTGGACTTAGTCCCCCTGAGCCATAATTGGCCAAAGGCACCCTGCCTTTGGCCAATTATGGCTCTCTTAGTAGAGGGCGCTGTGATTGGCCAAAGCATGCAGGTCAGGTGCATGCTTTGGCCAATCATCTTACAGCAATGCACTGCGATCATGTACTCGAATTTGCCGCAAATGCCCCATAATGTTCGCTGTTTTGCGAACGGGCGAACACCCGATGTTCGAGTCAAACTTATGCTGGACCCGAACATCAAGCTCATCCCTACTAGTAAGGCTAAACAATGTCCCAGTCACTGTCTTGGAAACACCACGGGAAGTCAATGATCGTCAGCTTTTATCAGAGGCTACTCACAATGGTGTAAAATGATAAAAACAACTGTTCTTAGTGAAAACCAAGTGATCTCTAAAATGTGTAGTTTGACACCCGCACTCACGGTATTGTACACATCAATACTAAACAGATATTTTATCAAATGAAAAGTGTTGTGCCTTCAATTAATAAAGTGCATACATTTTAAATCACCAGATACATACTGTATACTCATAAAGTGCATCAGTGATACACATAACAATTCATGTTAATTGATATCATAGGTGAAATCCTTTGACAGAATATAAATAAAGTGCAATCCTGCATGAAAATAAAGTGCTAAAATTTGGTATAAAGCAATCCAGAAAAAAAAGTCCATATGGTGATAATGCAATTGTGCCAGATGAATGACTCCTATAATCTTCTCGTGGCAATCACCATTGTGAGTATTTTATCAAAGGAAAAGTGTTGTGCTGTCAATTAATAAAGTGCATCAATATTAAATCTCCAGATACATACTGTATACTCATAAAATGCATCAGTGATACATATAACAATTCATGTTAATTGATATCATAGCTGAAATTCCTTGACAGAATATGAATAAAGTGCAATCATGTATGAAAATATACAAGAAGAGGAAGTGTAAATGACCAAGTATTTATTAAAGTTCTACTTACGGCAGCGAGGATAAAGCAAGCTTTTCGAACATACAATCCGTCCTACACCCACGGTGGGAGTGCTGACTTCACCACTATTTCCTATGCTTTTCCTGACGTACGTTTCGTCGTAACAGACATCTTCTAGGGTTGCAGAATTGTAGTTTGTAAAACTTTTCCTAAGATAAGTGAAATTAAAAATGGTTTGTACTAACAGTTCTATTTAAAGCAGCCATGAGCTCACCCTTTGGTGAGTAGAGAAGAGTAGAATATAACCAAATTATTTCCACAAAATAGTAGAAAATCTGCGGTTTATTTACATGTATTTCCTAAATACAACATACAAAGCCATCCACAAATTTGATCTAAGCTACATCACCAACCATGTCTCAAAATATCACCCAAACCATCTTCTTAGCTCCTCCCAAGAGGAGGAGCTCTAACTCCCTCATCACTTCCTCCCATGCTCACATTCAGGATTTCTGCAGAGTCTTTTCTTTCCTCTGGAACTCTCTACCTCAATCTGTCTTATTCTGTCCACATTTAGATCCCTGAAAACTCATCTCTTCATGGAAGCCGATACTGCCTCCACCCAACAACTGAACTTCTACTTTCTCCATCAAATCTGCCCTGCAACTCTATTATCTTTTGTATCACTCACCCCTCCCTTTTAGATTATAAGCTTTCATGCGCAGAGCCCTTCTAACTCTAATTATATTGTGACTGTACTGTTTTTCTTTATCCCTTTATACTGTAAATCAATGTATAAATCCTGCATACTAATAATATTTTTTCCCCTTTTAAATGCATGCTACTATTGCTTATTAAACAGTACTCAAATTTAAATTTCTGACACCTTTGCAGTCATAGGCACTGCATAGAAATTGGTGTCCTTGACACTGCTGTGTGCCTAGACAAAGCAGATATTTAATTAAACAACATGGCTGTAGCCTGTACCCAATTAGAATGTTAAATATATATATATTAGAATGTAAAAATATATACATGACATTCACTGTCATTTTTTTCAGCTTGATCTATATATAAATGCGGAGAAAATAAAAATAAAGCATGTAAAATATAAATTCATTTACTGAATGCTATCATATTATATTTAACTGCATTCACTTATTGTTGGTTTCTAAAGGTTCTGAAATATAGCTTAAAGTAATTTACTGCATTGGGAACAACAATTGAGCAGCCATTAATTTATGCTTAAAGTGGTTGTTAAGGCTGGGTTCACACTAGTGCGAATTGGATGTGGGTTTCCCTGCATTCAATTTGCATGACAGGAGAGTGTGCCTGCCTCAATGGAGCCGGTTCACACATCTCCAGAGCGGCTACAGAGCGGCTTACACAGGAGTCCTGTGCATCTTTGGCTCCATTTCAGGGCCGAATTCAAGCAAAAATTTGGCCCTGATTCGTCCCTGAAATGGAGAACAGGGATGCACCGCACCCCTGTTTGCGAGCCGCATCCGGCAGCAGTATGAACCCAGCCTAAACCACTTAGTAAATTACACGCAATCCCCTCGGTTAGAAAGTGTCCTATGCCCCAGTGTCTGTGCTTTGTAAAAAATATGCACATTTCTACCTTATTTCACAGCGCCAATTAGGCAGCAGATTTTTATCAACAATGTCTTGGTACATTTCTCAATTCATCCTTCTTCAATGACATGAAGTTTGCCAGTACTGTATGCTGAAAAACAGCCCCACACCATGATGTTCCCACCTCCAAACTTCACTGTTGGTATGGTGTTTTTGGGGTTATGTGCAGTGCCATTTGACCTCCAAACTTGGCGTGTGTTATGGCATTGAAAGAGTCCAATTTTGGTCTCATCTGACCAGACTATATTCTCCCAGTATTTCACAGGCTTGTCTAAATGTTGTGCAGCAAACTTTAAACAAGCTTCCACATGCTTTTTCTTCAGCAATGGAGTTTTGCTTGGTGAGCATGCATACATGACATGACGGTTGAATGCATTACTTATTGTTTTCTTTGAAACAAATGTACCTGCTAATTCCAGGTCTTTCTGAAGCTCTCCACATGCGGTCCTTGGCTCTTGGATAACTCTTCTGACAATACTTTTCACTCCTCTGTCAGAAATCTTGCAAGGAGCACTTGGCCGTGGCTGGTTTATGGTGAAATGGTGGTATATTCTTTGCACTTTTGGATTTTTTTGGCCTCAACAGTGCTCACTGAAACATTCAGAAGTTTAGAAATCCTTCTTTAACCAATGCCATGAATATGTTTTGCAACAATAATGCCCTGTACACACGGTCGGACATTGATTGGACATTCCGACAACAAAATCCTAGGATTTTTTCCGACGGATGTTGGCTCAAACTTGTCTTGCATACACACGGTCACACAAAGTTGTCGGAAAATCAGATCGTTCTGAACGCGATGACGTAAAACACATACGTCGGGACTATCAACGGGGCAGTAGCCAATAGCTTTCATCTCTTAATTTATTCTGAGCATGCGTGGCACTTTGTGCGTCGGATTTGTGTACACACGATCAGAATTTCCGACAACAGATTTTGTTGTCTGAAAATTTTATAGCAAGCTCTCAAACTTTGTGTGTCGGAAATTCCTATGGAAAATGTGTGATGGAGCCTACACACGGTCGGAATTTCCGACAACAAGGTCCTATCACACATTTTCCATCGGAAAATCCTATCGTGTGTACAGGGCATAAGGTTGTGAAGGACTTGAGAGAACTCTTTGCTTTTACCCATCATGAGATGTTTCTTGTGTGACATCTTGGTAATGAGACACCTTTTTATAGGCCATTTGAAACTGAACCAGCAGATAATAATTTGCATTGACAAGGGGCAGGATTGCTTTCTAATTACTGATAGATTTCAGCTGGTGTCTTGGCTTTCCATGCCTTTTTGCACCTTTTTGCACACCTTTATGTGTTTCCCTGTGTTATTCCATTTTATTACACATAACCTAATTTCTGGTTTCTTTGTATGTATGGATCGTATGAGTTGTTACCGAGATGTGGTGAAAATTGCATGTCAATAGCATCTTTAGAAATATATTTACCTAGAAAAATGGTGACGTGTCCAATACTTATTTTACCTGATATATATATATATATATATATATATATATATTTTTTTTTTTTGGTGAAACTGGCAGAAGTTAAAGGGTAACTACACCTTAATGGAAGAAAGTATAGCAAAAAAAAATATATATATATATATTAGCATATACAACTGCTACAAAAGCCATAAGCAACCTGTCGGTGCTCTGTACAGCGTTGGTATACAGAACACCTCCAGAAATGTAATTTCCAGCATGTGTAATTGGCTCACTGATTTTTCCGGAAGTCTGCACTAAGATGATAGATTTTAGGCATTCTCTGCAACAGCAACAAAAAAAACATTTTTGATGAGATTCTGCCTGTCACGGATACGCACGCCCACAGCGACTAGCTAACTGCAACGTGGTTCTGTGATTGGGGGTATAAGTAGGGTTGCCACCTCATCCCTTTAAACCCGAACACATATTAGTTACACAGGTTCTGTGGCTGATTAAGGTGGAAGCTAAATTCACTTAGTGTTTAACCTGCATTCAATTAGCCTCAGAACCTGTGTAATTAATATGTGTTCGGGTTTAAAGGGGTGAGGTGGCAACTCTAGGTATAAGGGAATAAGGTGGAACTTACACTGAACAAGACTGGCTGTGATTCACAGCTCGCACTATCTTTGGCCACCACTAGAGGGAGACTCCACTACAATTCAGCTGGCTGACCACACACAGGCAATCTGGTGTACTCTAATGTCGTTGGAATGAACTCTGAAGGTTTTTCTAACGGAGTTTCGACGGAGTTCCGCTGAAACTGTCTTGCGTACACACGATCACACCAAAGTCCGACTGTCTAGAACGCGGTGACGTACAACACGTACGACGGGACTAGAAAAAGGAAGTTCAATAGTGAGTAGCCAATAGCTGCCATCTCGTACTTGCTTCAGAGCATGCGTCGTTTTTGGTCCGTCGGAACAACATACAGACGAGCGGTTTTCCCGATAGAAACTGATTCTGTCGGAAAGATTTGAAACATGTTCTATTTCTAGGTCCGTCAGAATTTTCAAAAAAAAAAGTCCGATGAGGCCTACACGCGATCATAATGTCCGCTGAAAAGATTCCATCTGACTTTTCCTGCCAGAAAGTCCAACTGTGTGAACGCGGCATAAGGGTTGGGGAGCAGTCTAGCAATTAGCACACACTTCTAGGGTTCCCCCTGCTATTCTACAAGCTAGAACCCCGGTGTTAATCACTCTTCCCACTGTCCACACACCCACACACCAGACAAACAACAAACAATAGCCTGCTACCACCCAATAGTTTGGCCGCTGGGCCACCACACACACATAGATCTCTGTCTGGCAGATCTGTTAGTTTGCAATCTGCATGCAATAGGCAACCAAACAGAGCAATTACATAAAGTCTGGCACGTAACTTAGACCGAGCACTTAGGCACTAAAATACAACAATCTCTCCAGAGATATGAGTCCTAGCTTAGTACAAAGAAGTCACCTATTAATTTTATCATTTAATATCCCGAAAGTGGGCAGTGCATAAAATCTATAGAATGAAAAAGGAGTTACCAAAAAAATACAAAAAATACAAAAAGACATACAATTGGCAATTCGCTATTAAAAAAAAAAGGAATAAAAACAGAAATAAACTTTACCGAAGCTTATCCCGTGACAGAAGCATGTCGGAAAACCTTGTGGGGACTCCCCAGTTTAAAACTGACTTTGTGGAAGAACAATGTCCATATCTCAGGCTCCCCAATTTATTGAAATATGGATGTGGGCTGGACTTTAGCCCTTGGCCAATCAACCCTGGGGAGGTGTTCCCAGTCCACAGTATGTTTCATGCTCGGAAATGACCAATGAGTCAAATTGGCCCAGAACGGCGCTGATCACTGGATCATGGATAGAATTTGCGACACCAGCGCATCAGTCCAATCGCGACAGTACCAATCCCTGCCTGCCACAATCAGGCGCCATATAACGACTTTGTGTGGTTCTCTAGGATTCCACACATGCTAAAAATACAGAGTTACATGTACACGTAACCCATCACGTGTATGATCAAAAGGAACTATTTTCATCTCTCTGCCGCTAATACTTTAGCTTTTATGAGAGATAAAATAGGTTCCTTAGATCTGTTGAACCAATCAAAGTTCACAGACCTTCTGGGGCCTTGTGAATGCCCCCTGTGAATCCTTGTAGCCACACTGGCTAGGACTTTCTTTGATGGCTTCAGAAAGGTGGCAATATATGTTTACTCATATGGGAACTTTTATTGGCATCTAGGTGTCAACTCTTCTTTCTAGAGCTGGCACTGTCCTTTTCAAATGCTAATGAAAGAACATATAGGTATGACTGATACTAAATACTATAGCTTTATAACCTAGAATTAAACTACATCTATGATTATACTACATCTGCAGGTCACAGCACATCTCCCTAAGGCAAAACCATCCTACCCTTACATTTACCTTACAGTGCTTAAGGGTTAATTACTTCTATAGGGATGCAAACATTGCAGCTTTCTCATTAGAACACTGAAAGTACATCAATGAATATAATTAAACTGTCTCTCCTATTCAGCATCATTATGCAATAAACATTGTACATTGTTCATTTAAGGGGGATTAGTGTTTTTCTCAGTAAAAGTGAAGTTACTCTTTAACTACTTGCCGACCAGCCGCCGTCATTATACAGCGGCAGGTTGGCTCCCCTGCGTGAATCGCCATAGCGAACAGCGATCTTTCTCTACTCCCAGTCAGTACACTCCCCCCACGGTTAGAAACACCTCCCTAGGGAACACTTAACCCCTTGATCGCCCCTAGTGTTAACCCCTTCCCTGCCAGTGACATTTATACAGTAATCAGTGGCTATTTTTAGCTCTGATCACTGAATAAATATCAATGGTCCCAAAAACTGTCTGCCGCAATGTCGCAGTCGCAGCTGATCACTGCCATTACTAGTAAAAAAAAAAAAAATTATAATAAAAATGCCATAAATATATCCCCTATTTTGTAAACGCTATAACTTTTGCGCAAACCAATCAATATACAATTATTATGATTTTTTTTACCAAAAATATGTAGAAGAATAAATATTGGCCTAAACTGATGAAGACATTTTTTTTTTTTTAATTTATTTTTTAGGATATTTATTATAGCAAAAAGTAAAAAAAAAATGTATTTTTTTCAAAATTGACGCTCTTTTTTTGTTTAAAGCACAAAAAATAAAAACCGCAGAGGTGATCAAATACCACCAAAAGAAAGCTCTATTTGTGGGGAGAAAAAGGACGTTAATTGTGTTTGGGTACAGCATTGCACAACACGCAATTGCCAGTTAAAACGACACAGTGAGAATAAAGCTCACCGCTCTAGGCAGGTGTGTTGTAGGTAAAACTCTCCTCAGGGTGGATGCAGCAGGTGCAGGCTCAGCATGTAGTAATGAAGAAGGAGAGTCTGGACAGCTGCACTCCGATACAAACACCTTTATTATATAACATAACAAAAATTCATACAGCAGAAGGGTACAGGGTGAAATTACTGACGCGTTTCACACTCTTAATAGTGCTTAATCATAGCTACAACAAATGTGCAGTGTTTGCTTAAACGACGCAGTTCCGGATCGCAAAAAAATGGCCTGATCATTAAGGGGGCAAATCTTCTGGTCCTTAAGTGGTTAACACTCCGCAGCACATGACTGACCCATTAACAGCTTCATTAAATAATGACCTGTGTAAAAGAAGATTACTTATTATTTTATTTATTTTTATTTTATTCTTATGACTCTAAAGAAAACTGAAAAGCAGGTACTGTTAGAGGCCTTTAAGGAGAAGCGATTCAAAGGACTACATGGCTAGATGACACCTTAATACTACAAAAATTGATGTACCTTAGTTTCACTAAGAATAGATGCAATGCTAACCTAACTTTATATAATTGATCCCAACAACTTTATGCAGATAGAAAGCCACGTTATGATTGGTAGTCATGGAGATGAAGAGGAGTTTAAGATATCCACATAGAGAATCTGTGAGCAGTTAGGGCGTACAGTCTACCATAATTTAAACAAAGAAACTTAGTAGATAATGTAGTGAATTACAAGTAAATTTTTTAGTAATATATAGAAGAAAAATACAATGGAGCAAATTATATTTTAGGTTCAGTAGTTGTGTAAGCATGGTACATCGATGTTATTTAGCTATCATTTTTCTTTTTTTTTTGTCTTATTTTTATAGGCATTGTTTAAATAGGATGTCTTGTAGCTTTCGAGGTGTTATTAAAGCAAAACTCACATTCTTTAGCTATACTTTAGGGGCATAATAGGAAATTTATATTCTCTGTGTATCCAATATCACAGAGAGACGTTTCGCTCTTGTTTGGAGGTGCAAGTGAAATGAATTGAATGGGATATTTTACCTCTCTTAAAAGTATTTAGGAATCCCACAGCAGTCCCTGAATGGGGGAGGCTTTCAGCTGTCACTTGCTGCATCTTGCTGAGAACTTCATGTCTGATGCTTGATGTATTATCATTAGGAGGAAAAGAACGACTTCTTTTTTTACAGAAAACATCTTGTTTTCAAATCTAAAAAATATATTACGGCTTTATGTGTGCACTGGGATATTTTGTTTGTTATTTGAAAAGATGTCTCATCTTGAATTTCAGCCTGTGAGACACTCAAATAAGTAAGGATGTTACAATTTTCTTATGAAACATTTATATTTGCCAGCAGTGCCCAGAATATAGGCATATTTAAAAAAAAAAAAAACTTGAGCTGGCTATTATTTTGAATTCACCATATTTGGAGTGAACGAAGAAGTCTTTGAGTTCCATAGCAGTCACCCACAACAATACCATGGTTATAGGCAAGCACAGCATTGCTAGGATAGGAGGAAGCAATTATGAACATGGCTAATGTTTTATTACAGAATGACTGTTATGCCTCTTTTTTTATTTGTAGACAATCTAATATAACAGTTGATTTTTTATTTTATTTCCTCTTATCCACTTCATTAACGGTCAATTCTCATTAGCATGAATAAAGCCTGTTTACTGAGACTGCACTAACAGGATAGAGTATAATCTTGCACAGACCCTACTACCCACACCGTAAAATACATAATAATCTGCTTCGAAACTTCTACTGGAAAGAGTTTGCTTTAACAGAAGCCCAGGAATGGAGAGTCCTGTAATTTTCGAAGGGATCAAATTGGAGGGCCTGCTTGAATTGGTATGCAGTTTTGGAATGACTTGGAATCATCTCAGGAAACACACATAGACAAGGTCTTTGACACAGATAAAGTCCACTTAACCAGTATAACTTTAATGGCTACAAGAAGCACTGTCTTTATTATACATTTTGGTTAGCTAAGTTGTTCAGCTACCCTCTCTCTCTCTTCTATCTGTCTCCATCTCTCTGGTATAAGTGTAGCAAAGTCTTTAGCCTCCTCCAGTCTAATGAGAAACTTTAGGGCCAAAGATAGCTGACATCCTTCTGTGTGTGGTGGGTTGTGAGGCATAGTGGGTGCAAGGTGGATAAAGCAATTGGGCGCCAGATACTTCTTGGATGTAAAAGAGGTTTTATTTCTCTTAACAGTTCTTTTTATATTTTGAGAAGGAAAGACGGTTAGGGCTAGGACACCCTTAAGCAGTTGCAATTTCAAATGGCAGACTGAGACTTCAATAGGAGGACAGCCATACAGGTAAAGGCCCCCAGCAGGGCGCAACATCTGCATGTGCAGGATTGCTGTCTCCTATGGCAACAGTCTTTAACAGTTCCTAACACAAATCGTTACAGTCCTCTTTGCTTCACTACAACTTCTACTTGTAGTTCTTCAGCCCCTTGAGCTCCTAGTCTCTCACTGGACCCTCTGATTCACTGACTCTGAATCCCTAGAGCTCTTCAAAGCTTTGCGGTGGTATCCCCCTCAATTGTCACCCACGCTTCCCTGCTGGGTCCCTAGCTTGGCACTCTAGATACTTCTCAAGCTTCACCCCTGCTAGCCAGCTCGGTCCCTGGCTTGACTCACAAGGCTGCTCTGCAAGCGTCACCTCTGTCAGTTGGGTCCCTGACTTAATCACCGCCTGAAGTTTCCCGTTTCTCCACCGTGCCCGTTCGGTCAGAATGCTGCTCCGGTACTTGCTTCAGTTACTCACTGTGGTCCCTGGTAAAGGTGAATGGTCCCTTAGTGGTGACAGCTTCCCTTTTACCACCAACCATGACAGGTTCTCTGGCCGGCAGAACCATCACTTCTGGTTGGACTGCAAGCCGCAATCCCAACCCTGCGCCGCCCTCTTACTTCTGGATAGGCTCTCACACAGCCTGGCAGCCAGATGCCCCCGGGACAGGCCCAATTTCTGGCTTAGCAGCCCGGGGTGTATGACACACGTCCACCCAGACAGCGGGCCAGGTGGCACCGAACAGGGATCACCTGACCTCATCCAAATGTATAGGTTCTCCCAGCAGGCCAAGGGATTCAAGAAAACCCCTGCCCATTGGCTGAGATACCCCATATACCCTTAACCTGACCTTGGGTTTCCCTTCTCCTATCTAGTACCACCAAGTACCCAGCCACCTAGTGGTAGAAGAGAAAAGTGCAACCAGGCCAAACTTAGGGAGAAATCAATGGATCTCTAGCAATTGACCAGGGTAACTACTCCCAGCAAGTAAGTGAGGAGCTCCCTGACTAAGCCCCAGGGAGCTACATAAGCTTTCACCCAGTAGTTCTGATGCTCTTATCCTGTAACTGAGTCCCACCAGACATACTCACTTGTGCACAAGGTAAATAAAGGACCCTGTTTTAGCCACTAATGCTGTAACTTTTTTTGCTCTTTGAAATCTTTCTGAAAGGCCCCATTAGTGACAATGCAGTCTGTTACATTTACTGCCTTCCCTCTTTGCAGAATAAAAACTTTTTTGCAGCCTCAATCTGCATCCATAGGAACGGCTGCTCCCTAAAGCCAAATGAGAGGTGATCAGAGGATGCAGGGGCTTCTGAGAATACTTTCAATTAACCCACCTTTCATATGTACTGGTGGCACTGCATGTAATTGAAGCATGAACATCTTGTTTGATTTAGGATGAGACTTTAACAGCACAGACTGACCAGAACTAGCTGAAGGCCCACTCCCCAGAAAGGCCCACTTTCAGGAGATGGCCTTGTAGAAGTCTAAGAGGGCTCACTGCTCAGGCATGGCCAATAATATTTTAGTACTTTCTCTGACAGTGCTCTTACCCCTAATGGTCACATTTAAAATAAATAAATAAATAAATAAATAAATGTACAGGTTAAAAAAAAAATATATGCAATTGTTATTTTTTTTTTTACTAGGAGCCTGCAAAGCATTGCACCGTTGTCAGCATATTGCGGGTGCTATGCAGGGCTCTTGCAGACTGTCTATGTAAGCTATCTGCTCATACTTCATACGGGCAGGTAGTTACACACAGACAGAAAGCCTAATGAACTACCTAGAGCGCTCAACAGTACACTGGTAGTACATTGAGAACTAAAACCCAATAGTCGCGAAAGGCTGTCTGTAATTGTAGTTTTCACATTCACAGAACTCTGTGAATGAATGACGCGGCCCCCACTCGCTTTCACAACAGTGGATTGGGTGGGTGCGGTACAGTAACATGAATATAAAGATGGATGTAACATGTTATGAAAGGTGAACTTATCCTTTAAACTAATTTTCTCACGGAAAAAGTTTTAATTTATGTAAACCCATGATCAGACTATGCACACCAAAGTATTTACATATTCTAATCAAGCAGTAAAATATACATTTTTAAACAAGTCCTCATTCACCTCTATAGTTTTTAGGCATTATTGAGAAATCAGTATTCAAAGTTCACAATGGAAGCACAGAAATATTTATGTCCTATTACTTTGTATTGCAATTGGGCAGTCTGCCCATTCTCTAATGTAAACACACAACTGATGCTTCTAAGCTGTAAGGCTGCATTCAACCGGCCCCTAATCTACATGTAGGGCACCATATGCATGAATTCCAATGGGTTTTGTTTAAGCATGTAAGGCTCTAATTGGTTGTTTTTTTTTAAGCCTGAGGCTCTAATTGACTTCAAAAAAGGGTAGGCTCGAGGCGCAGAGCACTGCGCCCTGAGCCCACCCAGTTGTGTGACAATAGCAAATTAATATTCGCTATTGTCTTATTGATTCTCCTCCCGGCCAATCAGGAAGCGGGTCCTGAGACCCGATTGGCCAGGGGTCACAGGACCTCCTTCAAGTTCGGCAGGGAGGAGAAGCAACGAGGTCTCTAGAGACGACTCGCCTGCAGCCACGTCCAGCACTCCCTGGCTCGGAGAGTGAAGGGAGGAGAAGGGGAGATCAGAGTGTCATCCCGGCCAGGACTCATCATCTGCATTCTAAGGTAAGGAGACCTCAGATTGCTGCCTTCCCATCCGATCACCTCCCGTGTGCGCGGGGGGGGGGGTGATCGCCTTCCCGTGTGTCTCCCGCTCTCCCACGGGGGTGGGGGGCGGCCCCCCTCCCCGTCTTTTGCCAGACGGGGGTGCTGTTGGTTTGCCGCCCCCCCCAAAAAAAATATTGAGCTCCAGTCGCTACTGATTCACACTATAATGTTTCATGAACAAAATTTCACTGTACATATGCATGCTTTTGCATGTTGTAGTGCTACCCACATAGGCCTAGTCCCTTCATTTCAATCTGCCGCTTTACATTTGACAAACAAAGCAAAGTAGTTCATGCACTTTTGAGCTTTGTGCATTTTTTTAACCATGCATTTTGGTGGTGTTTGTCATGTGTTTTCACATGAAAAATGCACATCTGTTTTATCATACTTGGGATGCCTTTAACAATGAATGGAACCACAAATGTGACATGTTTTTTGCATGCATTCACAAACTGCTATAGTGTATACACAGCCTTAGAATCTGAAACCCTATCTTGGAGTCTTTGTCGTGATCTTTGAGAATGAATAACTTCACAGCACAAGCAGCTATAGAGGTCAGAGATGGCTTGTTTAAAATCTACTTTACAGTTTGTTATGAATCCATGAACTACTTTATTGTTCATAACCTGGGCATGGGCATACTTTAGGGAAAAATTATTATTATTATACAGGCTTTATATAGCACCAGCAGTTTGCACAGCAATTTACAACGTGAGGGCAGACAGTACAGTTACAATACAATTCAATACAGGAGGAATCAGAGGGCCCTGCTCATTAGAGCTTACACTCTAAAAGGGAGGGTCAAGTGATACAAAATGTAATAACTGTGGGGGATAAGATGGTGGAGAAAATAAAAGTGCAGTTGTTAGGTGGAGGCAGAATAAGCTTCTCTGAAGAGAAAAGCTTTCAGGGATCGTCTAAAAGTGGATAGAGTAAAAGATATTCAAACAGATTGGGGCAGGGAATTCCAGAGGATGGGAGAGGCTCGGGAGAAGTGCCAGAGACAAGCGTGAGAGGAGGTGACAAGGGAGATAGAGAGTAGGAGGTCTTGGGAGGAACGAAGAGAACGATTTGGTTGGTATTTTGAGACAAGGGTTGTGATGTGGGGGGGCAAAGCTGTGGATGGCTTTGTAAGTTATTGTGTTAGTATCTTGAATTTAATTTGAGTCTGGCAGCAGCATTCATGATGGACTAAATAGGGGATAGCCTATGTAAAGGTAAGCCAATGAGGAGGCAGTTGCAGTTGTCGGGGTGAGAGATAAGCAGGCAGTGGATTAGGAGCTTTGTGGTGGCATTGGTTAGGAAGGGCGTATTTTGGAGATGTTGCGGAAGTTGAGGCGGCAAGCTTTGGAATGTGATTGGATGTGGGGCCAAAAGTGTTTAGAGTCCAGGTGTCATGAACATGTGTGACCAGAACTGTGTGATCTGCGATAGAGGACACCAAAACGTATATAAGTAAATAATATAAAATTTATTAAAGATAAGTGGTTAATAAGTAACACCCCAAATACAAATAGTGCTCAACCAACCAACAAAAACCCACAGACAACAGATAATTATATACAGCCAAGGGAAGTACCAAAATCATAAACAATAGCCAGGCCAGGGTCATACACAGCAGATCAGCAGGTGGACAGGGGATGTTCCAGAAACATAAACGTAAGCCAGGCCAAGGTCATACACAGGGAGATCAGCAGATGGGGTAAGGAACACAGGACAGGGAGAGGATGAATGTATCAGACTGCCGGGCAGGGATGAAGGTAACAGGTGGGACAGGATAGGGATAAGGATAGGGAAACAGGATCAGATACACGGGTCACAGGTTCAGGGCAAAGGAACAGGTTCAGAATCAGGATCGGATCACAAGGTAGCAGGTCAGGGCGCAAGGAAGATACCAAGGCAAACATGTGAGTGTTTGCCGAGTATTTATATGCCTGTAATTGGTCTGAAGTGACACCTGATTGCAAGAGGTGCTGTCTGCTCCACACTGCCAGGATCCATCCGCTGGTGGACGCCAGTACTGCGGCCCAAAGATGACATAATACTATCAACAGGGGAAAGCTCCCCTGGCAGTTCCAGATTGCCAGGAGACACCTGCTGGTGGACCACAGTACTGCATGGCAAATATCAGACAGTGTCATTAGTGGATAGAACCTTCCCTGACACCAGGACTACACCTAGCACCCTGGCATGCGGGGATGGGTTGATGGTTGTGCCATTGATCTTGACAGAGAAGTCAGGGGAAGGAGCATGGGGGGGGGATATTATGAGCTCAGTTTGGACAGGCTGAGATTGAGGAAGTGGTGTGACATCCAGAAATTTGAATTGTATACCTTCTTTGTTTATTTAGTAAAGCTAGCAATGCATGGATTGAGTTTTGGCCATTTTCTGCTGAATCAGCTGCAAATCAGTTCATGGATGGGCCTGCGGACACCACCTGGCTCAACAAACTTGGAACTGAAGATCGAAGGAGCTGGATGGAAAAATAACTGCCAAACAGTGACTGCAGCCAAGTAACCCGTTTCCTGACCTAGTGAATTAAATTAATTACCGCCTTGGTAAGGCATATGAAGTAGGATTTTTTAGTCAAAAGGAATTTAAATTTTTGAAGGTGGAGGAATTTAACATACTTACATTGTATGTCACCCCAAAGGTACACAAAAATTTAGATAAACCACCGGGTCGACCTATCATTTCGGGTGTAGGAGGCCCATTGGAAGAAATTGGCAAATACATAGATAAAAGTATCAAGCATTTTATCAAATAACTACCATTGTTTGTGCTTGATTCATCTGGTATCTTACGTAGATGAAGTTTACTGTACCCGAAGACTGCATACTGGCCGGAGTGGATATAGAATCTCTATATTCCCCCATCCCACATGAGGTGGGGATACAGGTGGTCTCCCAATGGCTAGATTTTAGACATCACCTTGCGGGTCCCCATAATGAGTTCTTTGTTGAACTCTTGGAATTGGTTTTGAATACCAACTTTTACAAAAAATACTATCGCCAGAAGAGGGGAGTAGCCATGGGGGCTGCCTGTGCCCCCTCCTATGCTTGTTTACACTTAGGATGGTGGGAAAGAAAGGAGGTGTACAATCACACAACATATAGAGAGCATGTTGCCCTGTGGGTACGCTACATGGATGATGCGCTGGTGGTGTGGAGGGGATTTTTGGATCAATTAGATGGGTTTATTCAGGACCTCAGTAGGAACAGAAATATCTATCTTACTTATAAAGCTGACCATAATCAGATCGAGTTCCTAGATCTGATGATCCGTAAGAATGGTGCAAAATACCTTTAGAAAGCCCACAGCAGGCAATACTCTCCTCCACACCACCAGCCATCATCCGTGGCCATTGATTAGAGGCAACCCCACAGGTCAATTCCTGAGGATTCACAGGAATTGCACAAAAATCTATTATTTTCATAGAAAGAGCAGGGAATTGTGACAGAGGTTTAGGACGCGAGGGTACCTGAACTCTGTTATTAGGCAGGCCAAGCTTAAAGCGTCAAATACAAATAGGGATAAGAACCTGGGGATGGAGCAAGAAGAACTGAACTTGGTCAAAGAGAAAAAACAAGAGCAGATGGGAATTGTGACTACGTATGGTACTCACTGGTACTCACTGGCACAGGCACTGGCACCTCCTGTTGTTGGACTAAAACAGATATTTGGCCCCCGACCTAATTGGATTGTGAGGCGGGCACCAACAATAGGGGATGCATTGGTCCATAGTGAGTATGTTAATACGAGGAAGGAAACATCTATATTTCCCCCATCGATACCCATGTGGGCACTGTAGTATCTGTAGGTATGTTATTAAGACCAAAACCTTTGAGGATTCTGAGGGGAAACGGTTATATAAAGTAAAAAAGTTTGACAACTGCTCCACTACCTTTGTAATATACCAAATTATTTGCCCATGTGGTAAAATATACGTGGGGAAAACAAAAAGGGAATTTTGCAAAAGGATGGGAGAGCATCTCACAAGTATATCCACAAAGGATGATAAGTCCCCAGTGGCAACACATTTTAGGGATGTGCATGGAGCATCAAATAAGGGCTTCAAATGCATGGTTATCTATAGATTAGAACTATCAGGAAGGAGGGGAGATTGGGATAAAATATTGCTGCAAAAAGAGGCAAGATGGATTTTTCTCTTGGATTCCCAACGCCCCAAAGGGTTGAATAGTAATTTTTCACTTCAAAGCTTCCTGTAGAGGGGTTACTACTATGCACTACCCCATGCAATAATAGTGCAGGGATCTATCTAGCCTTATGGATACTTAGTCAAGCATAAATAACCCCCTTGTTTGAATATGTGGAAGATTGGAATATATTTCCGTTAGATAGGTTGTTTTTTTCTTTGTTTCATAGTTGGTATTGTGATGTGAGCAAGGGGAGTTATATAGTCGGTAATTAATTATATAGTTGTTCTGGTCTTATATCTGTCCCTAATTTGGAGTGATTCCCTGACACCTTGTGTTAGATACGCAGGAGATAGCAATTTATCCCCTTCCCACCGACCAGACGCACATATGCAGCCCCGGGTTTAGGGGGTTATACTGGGGTGATGCATGCAGCTGCATGTACCATACAGGCACCGTTTCTTAGAGCGGGCGGTCGGTTCTTCAATGAGCTCGCGCAGCAAAGAAAATGTACATGTAAGTAGTGCCCCCATATGTAAACTGTGTTCAAATCACACATGTGAAGTATTGCCGCGATCGTCAGAGTGAGAGCAATCATTCTAGCACTAGACCTCCTCTGTAACTCTAACCTGGTAACCGTTATTTTTTTTTTAAATCACCACCTTTGGAGATTTTTAGGTAACGTAGTTTGTCACTATTCCTCGAGTGTGCGCAATTTCAGAGCATGACATGTTAGGTATCTATTTACTTGAAAAAATTGGAAAATCGCGCTACCCTTAGAGAACTTAACCAAAAACCTTTGTGGTTAATAATAAATGTAATCCAAAACCAATATACAATAAATTTGTGAAGTTGATCAACAGTACAAAAAAATTAATAAATAAATGAATAAGTGACGTTTGATATATTAAATAGCAAAAAATAAAACACATGTAATCAATGGACAATGTATTATAACATTCACCAGTGAGTTGTAAATCATAGTCCATAAATAAGTGAATAAATTCTGAATAGATTGTTGTCTTCAGATGTTATGTAAAATCCACCACCAAAATCAACAGGAATGCGCCCTTACCAAAACACCATGATCCCCCATCACAGAGGATCAGGAAAATCGTGTGTTGTACTATACGCTGATTCCACGGGACAGCAAACAAACTCCAGATGATGGAAGGTCACTTCACAACAGCTCAAATTTTTTTATCAGTAGCAAATTCTCATTCCCCTTCTTAACTCCTCTGCTGCCACTTCCAGCAATGTCTCCTATCTACTTCCTCCCAAGTAATTTTTTAGCAAAAAATACGGATTTTAACTTGTAAGCAACAAATGTCAGAAATAGGCTTAGGCGTGAAAGGGTTAATATGTAGATGGCCATGAATTTTTGTGCACCTAAGTACCAGTGTTTTATATATTGTCCTAACCTATAGGAAGGGATATTTATCCCCATATTGGGTCTGTATGTTATTATATGTGGTTTAATACTACACTGAGCGGTATCCACACTTGAGGTGGGCTGTAAACTCTTGTATGTTTTAGTGTTTATGTTACTTTAAGTGGATAGGGGGTGGGACTCAGCCCGATTCCTAAATGAGTAACAGCCCATAGCCTGATATGTCCTGACGAAATTCCGGTGGGTGGGATATAACATGTAGAAGCAGGGACGTGCCCCCCCCCCATCGCACAGCCACCCCATGCCTCATGAGGACCAATAGGAACCATCCTGGATTGCCTGTGCTGTATCTGGAAGTTATGCGGCTTGAGCCGTCGTTACCCAGACCAGCTCACTTATCATACGGCGCGGAGACTACATCTGCCAGGAAAGACCAGTGAATGATTTACTTCATTGGGAGGCAGCCAGCCTGTTTGATGTCAGCACAGTTGGAGAGTTACCTAATCAGTATAGGACTTTCCCTGTGAAATCAGTGATCTTACATACCTATGAGAGAGTTTTTGTAGTACATCACTCCAGCCACACTAGGAGTTTTCTATCCAAACATACATACTGTTGCC
This sequence comes from Lithobates clamitans, assembly GCA_037952925.1. Classification (NCBI taxonomy): domain Eukaryota; kingdom Metazoa; phylum Chordata; class Amphibia; order Anura; family Ranidae; genus Lithobates; species Lithobates clamitans. The sequence goes on along the minus strand of JBBGZY010000361.1, from coordinate 1,768,937 downwards.
AACTTCTATTTGCTGCTGGCACTTCCCCATAAAGGATGGACTGCCCAATACTTATCATCTGCATTTAGATTGAAACTGCCTTCAAGCTACATGGACAGTGCTCACTTTTTATCTCAGCATGGATTAGCAGACATTGCTTGACTTGCCTTGCTTGATTTTCATCTCAGTGGCTTTGGTCACATCCCATACTTGGTACTGCTTTGGGTATATTAGCCCTGACCATGACTGTATAACTGACCACACTTGTAGCTTTATAACCCCAGGTGACTGGGATAGGCGGGCTAAGACGGCTGGTTATTTTGGCAATTGTACTCCCACAGTGCTCCATTCACCCATTGTGGCTTTAAAGTGTGGCATTGCCCAGAGTAGGGTTGTGGTGACATTACAGTGTCCCGGTTGGGTGGTTTTTAGGGCATTTTTTGGGGGGCTGCTGGGGAGGTTCAGACCAGCTCCATTGTGAGACTGCATCCAATCCTTCTTCCCTGACTCAGGTGAAGGCTTTTTATTGAGGCTGTGTCTGGGGAGGTTTTTGTATAGGAAGCTTGGGGGGGGGGGGGGGTTCACTGCAGGGTTAGGCGGTGGAGTTTATTAGTGGGGTTATTTGAAGTTGCTGTGTGCTGTTGTTTTGCCACAAGCTGTAATAAATTATTCTGTGGAGGTAACTCTGGGTATATTTTGTCTCTTCTATATTTTGTTTTTTCTCATACATATATTTTTGATTACACCCCCTAATTACAATTAGGTGAGTACCCCACTGCATATTTATAGCAGGATTCCAATGTCTATATTCACTTTGGATACTATTAAAGTATTCTGATGATTGCAGGTGCCAGCTGTTGAAATTTAATAGTCAGCACGGTGGGTTTGCCGTTCCATGCTGTTTAGCATGATTTGTGTAAGTGACCAGCTTTAGTCATCAGGAGTTTATAAAACCTGTCCAGTTCCCCTTAAATATGAGGGACATTTACATTATATATTTATTTCTTATGCTTTTGTAGGTAACCATACATGTATGTACTGTAGTTCCATGGGTGTATGTTTTATTTTGTCTTTCAAATAAACCCTTTTTGTATCTTCCTGCTTTTATATGTATAGAGGTTTGAGGGATGGGACACAGGGGATCAAGAGTACTTAGGGCTTTTACGGGTCTACATTTGTGTGTCTCTTTTATTTATATATTTATTTGTATTGCATAGAACATTGAATATGCTAAAATAAAATAAGCCAATCCAATGTTAATGTTTGCATGATGGAATAATAAAAAAGAATTGTGCAGCAGAAATCCAAAAGAATTTAAAACTAGAACTGATTTTTTTCAGCCATAAAAAGATTAGAAGTAATTCTTCATAATGATCATATTAATCACTCTGAGTAATTCTTCCCGTGTAGCACATACCCTGTGTTGCTAAGTGATGCCTTTAGAGCTTCTATCCTGCTTTCTCTATTCACCACTGCTTCAATTTGGCACGTCACAAATACTTACTTGTACTTTTATCTCCACTCTGTTGCCATATAGTTTTTGTAGCATATTTTAGAGGATAGTCTGGAAAGATGCCATCCCAGCAAGGATGTTCCTTTGAAACCTCAAAGAGGAGATAACTGGCATTGTTCAGAAGTAGTTTTCTTGCCGGTGATTGGCAGCTCATTGGCTGCAAAAATCATCTCTACCGACAGGAACTTGCCAGAACCTCACTTGAAGCCTGATGCCTATTAAGCTGATTATTTGTTTTTGAATAAGTAACAGCAGCGATTCTGCATGAACTGTCACACATGCCTTAACTCATGTAAAGTGGTCAAATCATTTTGATGACATTTTCTTCGTGTTCCCAATGGTATGAGGCTTATTTACATGTTGTCAACGTCAGAAAAACAGTTGAAATGTTCTACAGACAGCAGATTCCCAAGGAACTGAAAATCCTGTCTACTGTGAGGTCAGTCTCAGAAAACTTATTCTAACACATCTGTGCTGGTATCTAATTCCCAGAGAGTTGATTACAATTTGTACATAAAGGTCAACTAAATAAGTTGGCACTGACTTGTTCAAAGCAAAACAAAATAATAGCATTAAATATAAATTGCCTTCATGGGTTGCTTGGCTTTCATGGTTAAAATAAATGATAGAAATGCATTTATTTAAAGGATAGTAGTTCTAAGAGTAGGATAAGCAATAGCAATAATATCAAGGGTAGTTCCCACAGGCAAGCAAATATCTCAAAATTTGTTTAGCCAGCAAATCTTCATTTCCTCCTGTTTGTAGGTCTTGATGAGGATGAGGTTTGAGTTTGGGTCTAACATGTTTGACGTGATATCTAACTGAAGAATGTGCCTATGGGACTTTTTAGAGTTGCACCATTCTTCCTTTAGATATCTTGTTGTATTACGGGCTGAGTTCCGCCAACATCTCTGCACTTTTGGCCTTCTAACTGTTATGGGTTTGACACAAACCCTGCATGTTTGCCTTTGTTGGATCCACCAAATGAATGCAGTAATTTGCAATAGTAATCATAATGCATTGCCTGGCCTTTGAACGTAGGTCAGCAGGTTTAAATGGACCATTAAGGGAATGTTTGGATAGAGCACACCCCTCACTATAAAAGGGTAGATTTCCAGCAGCCATATTGAAAAATGTGCTTTATATGTGATAGGGAAAGTATAGGAAGTGCTGTTGATAAACTGCTGAGGGAAGGAATAGTGTAAGGCTTGTAGGCACTGGTGGGCCTCTTAAAGTAGATGTAAACCCTTACTAAATTTCCTGCAGTTATCAATATGCCATGTTGGAGAATTTGGCTGCTCTGCTGGGAAGTACAGATGGAGAATGAAAAAAGTAAATTAAAAGTAGTTGCAGGCAAATTACTGCTCTATGCCTGGGAGGTGTAGAAGAGGTGGAAGAGGAAAGGGGCACATTAGCAGCACTTGCAGGTGCCACTGGTGAAGTGATTAAAAACCACAGGGGGAGTCAATGTTAATGCTTCTTTGGTGTGTTGCTATGGCTATTTTAGTGCTTTTTAAAGCATAAATACATGTAAGGGATACCAAATGCAGGTATCCATTAGGGATGACCAGATCAGTGGGCTACACCTCAAGGAATCAGGAACCAGGCCAAGTATTATTAAATAAAGTTTATTAACATAAATAACACCCTTCCAACACCAACAAACCATAAACAATGTAAAAGTGAAAAATAAACATGCAGCAAACCCAGAACAAAAACCTAACTACAAATGCTATGTACAAAATGGTGTGAGCTCACATGAACAGAGCAGGTTCAAGACTAGAATGGGAAACAAGGGGAGTGGATCAGGATATGCTTTGATCTAAACCATTCCATTGTAGCTCTGGCTGTATATTTAGGGTCGTTGTCCTCCTGGAAGGTGAACCTCCGCCCCAGTCTCAAGTCTTTTGCAGACTCTAACAGGTTTTCTTCTAAGATTGCCCTGTATTTGGTTCCATCCATCTTCCCATCAACTCTGACCAGCTTCTCTGTCCTTGTTGACAGAAAACATCCCCACAACATGATGCTGCCACCACCATGTTTCACAGTGGGGATGGTGTATTCTGGGTGATGTGCAGTGTTATTTGCTGCCACACATAGCATTTTGCTTTAAGGCCAAAAAGTTACATTTTGGATCTCATCTGACCAGAGCACCTTCTTCTACATGTTTGCTGTGTCCCCCACATGGCTTCTCCAAAATTGCAAACGGGACTTCTTATGGCTTTTCTTTAACAATGGCTATCTTCTTGCCACTCTTCCATAAAGGCCAGATTTGTGGAGTGCATGACTAATAGTTATCCTGTGGCCAGATTCTCCCACCTGAGCTGTGGATCTGTGCGGCTCCTCCAGAGTTACCATGACCCTTTTGGCTGCTTCTCTGATTAATGCACTCCTTGCTCGGCCTGTCAGTTTAGGTGGGCGGCCATGTCTTGGTAGGTTTGCAGTTGTGCCATACTCTCATTTTCGGATGATGGATTGAATAGTGCTTTGTGAGATGTTCAAAGCTTGGGATTTTTTTTTATAACCTACCCTGCTTTAAACTTTTCCACAACTTTATCCCTGACCTGTCTAGTGTGTTCTTTGGCCTTCATGATGCTGTTTGTTCACTAAGGTTCTCTAACAAACCTCTGCGAGATTCACAGAACAGCTGTGATTAAATTACACAAAGGTGTAATTTACGTTTTTAGTTGTAACATGACAAAATGTGGAACATTTCAAGGGGGATGAATACTTTTTCAAGGCACTGTACTTCCTAGGCCAGCGCAAGGCTCAAATGGAACTCTGCCCTTCCCCAGAAGACCTCTACTACTGTAGCTGAACTGGCGAACGCAGCTCTCACATCCAAAGTGTGTATTCAGGTTACCAGGCCTTGGTGCAACAAAAACAAATTGCTACATAAGGAACTTAGGACAGGCAGCAATAGGGAACTTAGACCCAATAAGTAACCCATGCCAGGCATGAAACAAACATGGAGGTACAACAATATTAGACCCAATAACTGGTGAGGCCAAAACCCTGGCACTGAAGACTAGCTGGGCATCGGGCACCAGACCATCAGAGGCAGGCTGAGCATTGGGCACTGGACTATCAGAGACAGGCTGGGCATCAGGCGCCAGACAATCAGAGGTGGGCTGGGCATCAGGCATCTGACAATCAGAGGCAAGCTGGGCATCATGCCCTGGACTATCAGAGGCAGGCTGGGCATCAAGCACTGGGCCATCAGAAGCAGGCTGGGCAATGGGGACCGGACCATCAGAGGCGGGCTGAGCATCGGGCACTGGACATCAGAGACAGGCTGGGCATCGGGTACTGAACCATTAGAGGCAGCTTCGGCATTGGGTACTGAACCATCAGAGGCAGGCTGGGCATCAGTTACCGGACCATTAGAGGTGGGATGGGCATTAGGCACCGGACCATCAGAAGCAGGCTGGGCATCAGGCACCAGACCATCAGAGGTGGGCTGGGCATCAGGCACCAGACCATTAGAGGTGAGCTGGGCATTGGGCACTGGACCATAAGAAGTGGACTGGGCATTAGACACCAAACCATAAGAGGTGGGCTGGACATCGGGCACAGAACCTTCAGGCTGGGCATCAGACAGAGGATCAGTAAAGTCAGACAGAGGATCAATGAACTCAGACTGGACAGTAAGCAGGGGATCAGCGGCATCAGACTGGATATGGGTAGCTGGTTGAAGCTCAGTACAGTCAGATTTGAAGGCTGGAACATGGACTTGATACATGGTGACTTTGGAAAATGGTCAAGGACCCCACTTGGCTGAATGAGTCAGTCTGTCCCAAGAATGGATAGAACTTCTTAGACAGGCTTGAGCAGAAGTAATTGTGGTAGGGTGAGGCCAGGTTACCAAGAGTCCAGAGTATAAGACAGCAGAAGGCAAGGTTGAAAATGAGTAAGGAGTAGACTGACCCATAGTTGAAGCAGTGGCAAGCAGGTCTAGAGCAGAAGACTCAGTTGACATGGGCTGGACCATAAGAACTGGCATGGTGGCAGGCTTGACCGGAACAACTGGCATGGTGGCAGGCTTGTCCGGAACAACTGGTGTGGTGGCAGGCTGGACCTAAACAACTGGAGTAGTGGCAGGCTGGAAGGGAACAACTGATGTAGTGGCAAGCTTGACTGGAACAACTGTCATGGAGACAGACTGGACCAGTTTAGGTACAGTGGAGGTGGACCGGACTGGGTCATCAAGCATGGAGGCAGGAACTAGCACAGTATCTGACTGAATGATGACTGCGACAGGAGTGGATAGTGGCACGATTGTATTGGTTGGGAAGAACTTCTTTTGCCTTTAATGTTTGGTCACTGGAGTCCTGTGAGTGATTGTAGGGCTATGAAAAGAATTTTGCAGCTGATGCAGGAGTAGTAACAGTACTGAGAGATGGTAAAAAAGGGGTTGCAGTTGTAAAAGAGGGTTGCCAATGGCAATCAAGCAATAAATTGAGTCTTCAGTAGATTAAATGCAGGGAAAATGCAGCTAGTGGGGACAACATATAGATGTACAGTTGGAAGCAAGGTATACTGAACTGCAGCTGTGGTTGCTATGGGTAAGGGAGAGGGGGATCTTGGAGCAAACTGGTGTCTAGTGGCAGGAGTGGATTGGTGCACATTAGCTGAGGATGAGTAGGATTTATCTAAACAGGCTTGGAGTAGGGGTTGCACAAAACTCAGTTTACAATAGAGATAAGAGATAGAGATAAGAGTGCCCGGAGGAACTCCACACAGGCAGAATGTGCAAACTCCATGCAGGTTGTGCTGTGGTTGGGATTCAAACTGACGACTCTAGTATTGTTCGGGTTGTTAATGTCTAATGCCTTGTACACACGAGCGGAATGTCCGACAGAAAAAGTCAGACGGGAGCTTTTCATCGTAAATTCCGATCGTGTGTATGCCCCATCGGACTTTTTACATCGAAAATTCTGACGGACCTAGAAAGAGAACATGTTCTAAATTTTTCCGATGGAACAAATTCCTATCGAGAAAACCGATCGTCTGTATGCTGTTCTGACGTACCAAAAACGACACATGCTCTGAAGCAAGTACGAGACAGAAGCTATTGGCTACTGGCTATTGAACTTCCGTTTTCTAGTCCCATAGTATGTGTTGTCGTCACCGCGTTCTGGACGGTCAGAATTTGGTGTGACCGTGTGTATGCAAGACAGCTTGAGCGGAATTCCATCGGAACTCCGTCGGAAAAACCTTCAGAGTTTATTCCAAGGGGAAAACCGGTCGTGTGTACAGGGCATAAGACTATAGGACACTATACTATACTGCTAGCATCTTAGATGAAATTAGATGAGGTCTGCAGTTAATGTTGCAGCAAGACACTGCTTGCAAGGATTTTGCATGCCCTTCATATGCTATTTTGAGCTTCTTCAGTTCTAGTTTTGGACAGTTTCCTAGTCCAAAACCGTAATGGTAGATTGACTTTAGTCCAGATTGTCCATTGTCTGCATGTATTTACAGTCAGGTCCATAAATATTGGGACATCAACACAATTCTAATCTTTTTGGCTCTATACACCACCACAATGGATTTGAAATGAAACGAACAAGATGTGCTTTAACTGCAGACTTTCAGCTTTAATTTGAGGGTATTTACATCCAAATCAGGTGTAGGAATTACAACAGTTTGTATATGTGCCTCCCACTTTTTAAGGGACCAAAAGTAATGGGACAGATTAACAATCATCCATCAAAGTTTCACTTTTTAATACTTGGTTGCAAATCCTTTGCAGTCAATTACAGCCTGAAGTCTGGGATGCATAGACATCACCAGACGCTGGGTGACGCCAGGCCTCTACTGCAACTGTCTTCAGTTCCTGCTTGTTCTTGGGGCATTTTCCCTTCAGTTTTGTCTTCAGCAAGTGAAATGCATGCTCAATCGGATTCAGGTCAGGTGATTGACTTGGCCATTGCATAACATTTCACTTCTTTCCCTTAAAAAACTCTTTGGTTGCTTTTGCAGTATGCGTCGGGTCATTGTCCATCTGCACTGTGAAGCGCCGTCCAATGAGTTCTGAAGCATTTTGCTGAATATGAGCAGATAATATTGCCCGAAACACTTCAGAATTCATCCTGCTGTTTTTGTCAGCAGTCACATCATCAATAAATACAAGAGAACCAGTTCCATTGGCAGACATGCCCACGCCATGACACTATCACCACCATGCTTCACTGATGAGGTGGTATGCTTTGGATCATGAGCAGTTCCTTTCCTTCTCCATACTCTTCTCTTCCCATCACTCTGGTACAAGTTGATCTTGGTCTCATTTGTCCATAGGATGATGTTCCAGAACCGTGTAGGCTTTTTTAGATGTTGTTTGGCAAACTCTAATCTGGCCTTCCTGTTTTTGAGGCTCACCAATGGTTTACATCTTGTGGTGAACCCTCTGTATTCACTCTGGTGAAGTCTTCTCTTGATTGTTGACTTTGACACACATACACCTACCTCCTGGAGAGTGTTCTTGATCTGGCCAACTGTTGTGAAGGGTGTTTTCTTCACCAGGGAAAGAATTCTTCGGTCATCCACCACAGTTGTTTTCCGTGGTCTTCCGGGTATTTTGGTGTTGCTGAGCTCACCGGTGCGTTCTTTCTTTTTAAGGATGTTCCATACAGTTAATTTGGCCACACCTAATGTTCTCTCTGATGGGTTTGTTTTGTTTTTTTAGCCTAATGATGGCTTGCTTCACTGATAGTGACAGCTCTTTGGATCTCATATTGAGAGTTGACAGCAACACATTCCAAATGCAAATAGCACACTTGAAATGAACTCTGGACCTTTTATCTGCTCCTTGTAAATGGGATAATGAGGGAATAACACACACCTGGCCATGGAACAGCTGAGCAGCCAATTGTCCCATTACTTTTGGTCCCTTAAAAAATAGGAGGCACATACACAAACTGTTGTAATTCCTATACCGTTCACCTGATTTAGATGTAAATACCCTCAAATTAAAGCTGAAAGTCTGCAGTTAAAGCACATCTTTTTCGTTTCATTTCAAATCCAGTGTGGTGGTGTATAGAGCCAAAAAGATTAGAATTGTGTCGATGTCCCAATATTTATGGACCTGACTGTATATTTATGCAACGCAAATAAAAAATGTACAAATATTTACTTGCTTTAAAAAAGACTGCATTATTTATTGATCTTGGTTTAGGTGAGCCAAAAGGTATTAAAGCCTTGAAACATATATATATATATAACTATATAGATATATATATATACATAATTCTGCCACTACAATGTTCAAAAACAAACTCTATTTTGATTCAGGACAGTGTGCGTTGAAGGGTTTCACTTATGATTACAGAACTTATTATCAAACAAGTTTACATAAACAAATCAGAGAACATCTTTTCTAATTAACCTCTTCATTGCTCAGCTAAATAGAAAAACAAAATCTCGCAATGTGCATAAATTAATTCATATAAAATAAGTAGTGCGTGACATCTAAATTAGTTTCTAATGAAAACATAATTGTTCTAAAATATCCACCACAATATGATGACATTTGAATTTTAATACCCATTTACAATGAGTTGAGCATAGAGTGACACATTGTCAATTGTATGGTTTTACTCTTTTCTCATGTGTCCAAAAGTGTGAAAAAAGTAAAAGCTGCTCAAAAATATTGGAGTGTAACAGCTAGCATGTTTAATTGACCCTGATGTTTTTTCTTTTTTTTTTTTTATGGCAAAATATGCATACAGTATTTGATATAGCTCTTGGTAATCAGTAAAACAGTTTAATTAGCAGCTTATACAATTCTATTTGTTAAAACTGCATGCGTAGTGCCAGTCTATACACATATTCACAACAGCTAAAAAGTGCTAAACTCTTCAGAGTAGCTTTAGGATATTTTACATTTCCAGCAAGTCTGCAGAGAGGATACAGAAATATAACAAAACTACTCCTAACACATTTTGTGTGAAATGAAATCTAAAGATGATTGAATATTCTATATGAATAGGAACTTACATCAAATATGATTAAGTTGCTCCAAACAAGAGTTGACCAGAAAGCAGCAAATAGCTTCATGAGAAAAACAGATATGGTCAACTGGTAAAGTGGTCCAAAAAACAACTTCTTTCAGTGTAGTACAGGCTTCCCTTCTGCCTCCTGGTACATCCCTACCATAGTAATGATTATTAGAATCGCACCTAAAGAAAATATACTTCTTCTATATTTAGGCTGCTGATATCATATGGAGCAGGTATTCTCACCCCAAAAGCTCCAGCAGCTTTAAAGTGCAGCCAAATTATGATAACAGCTCCTTTATATTTGTCACATGCTCTCATTCACATAGCATAATTTAAAAAATATTTACTAAATTCAGCTTACTTTTTTTAGATGCTCTTTTTTGGAAACTCCAGCATTGTAAAATTCTACTCATTCTCTTTGTTTATGAGGGGGCTGGGTAGCTGTGTTTTCCATAAAGTGGAGTTCCACCCAAAAATGGAACTTCCACTTTTTGGAACCCTCACTCCTCCGGTGTCACATTTGGCACCTTTCAGGGGGAGGAGGGAGCAGATACCTGTCTAATACAGGTATTTGCTCCCACTTCCTGGTATAGATCACCGCGGAGCTTGCGTGACCTACGCCACTTCCGGCGCCTACGCTCTCCTCCACCGCTGTGTTCTGCGAGACACAGAACATAGCAGAGACCAGAGAGGACGCGCAGCGCGACTCGCGCATGCGCAGTAGGGAACCAGGAAGTGAAGCTGCACGGCTTCAATTCCTTATTCCCTTACCGAGGATGGCGGCGGCAGCAGCCGAGAGCCAAAGGACGGATCGGCTTCAGCTGCCGACATCGCGGGCTCCCTGGACAGGTAAGTGTCCATATATTAAAAGTCAGCAGTTGCAGTATTTGTAGCTGCTGGCTTTTAATATTTTTTTTTCAGCAAACCTCCGCTTTAATTAACCCTTATCTGTATCCTTCAGACAGAACTTTATTATCAGTTGTAAACTAGATTTAAACACTGTCGGTTCTAACAAAGGTTAACCACTTAAGGTCCGCCCTATAGAAGTTTTATTGCTACGGGGCGGCACCCATATGCCGGATCACGTATATATACAGTATACGTGATCCAACACTTCCGGGTAGGGGGTGCGCATGCAAGCTGCTGGCGGCTTGCTTCCATAGTGATTACACACAGCAGGAAGATGATCAGCGGGTGCACAGTGCCGAATCTCCTCTGGCACCCAACGATCGTTAGGCAGAGAGACAGAACTTGCAATCTGCCTATGTAAACAAGGCAGATCGCAGTTCTGACAGGAGGAAAGGGATGGAATTTGTGCCCCTGCAAAGCAGGGAATACATTTTTATTTCTTCCCCTAGTAAAAGAACCTCACACAGTATAGTAAAACACTGGCTAGGCACACAGTTAACCCTTTTATCGTTCCTGATGTTAATCCCTTCCCAGCCAGTGTCATTAGTATAGTGATAGTGCATATTTTTTTTAGCACTGATCACTGTATTAGTCTCATTGGTCCCCAAAAAATGTAAAAAGTGTCAGTTAGTGTCAAAATGTCCACTGCAATATCGCATTTCCGCTATAAGTCGCTGATCGCCGCCACTACTAGTAAAAATAAAATTAAAAATAGCCTATAGTTTGTAGACACACAAATCAATCAATATACGCTTATTAGGATTTCTTTTTACCAAAAATATGCAGCAGTAGCAGAATACTTATTGGCCTAAATTTATGAAGAAATTAGTTTTTGTTTCAATTTTCCTATTGGATATGTTTCATAGCAGAAAGTAAAAAATATTGATTTTTTTTTCAAAATTGTTGGTATTTTTTGTTTATAGCGCAAGAGATAAAAACCGCAGAGGTGATCTAATACCACCAAAAGAAAGCTCTATTTGTGGGAAAAAAGAAAATACATTTTATTTGGGTACAGCGTTGCATGACCATGCAATTGACAGTTAAAATAACGCACTTCAGTATCGCAAAAAATGGCCTGGTCATGAAGGGAGTAAATCTCCCAGAGGTCAAGTGGTTAAAGTATAACTAAAGGCAAAACTTTTTTTTTTAGTTTTGGATAGAGTGGAAAGGGATTAGCATGCTGTTTGTGCCCATGTTAACCACTTGCCGACCGCCTACCGCATATATACTGCGGCAGAATGGCACGGGCAGGCAGAATCACGTACCCGTACGTGATCTGCCTCCCGCGGGCGGGGGGTCCGATCGGACCCCCCCCCAGTGCCATCGGCAGTCGGCATTTGACTGGGAGCGTCGGGAGGCGAGGGGGAGACCATCCGATCGTGGCCCCCCCCTCGCGATCGCTCCCAGCCAATGGGAATCCTCCTCTGCCTGTGTGTCGTTTCACACAGGCAGAGGATGTGATGTCATCTCTCCTCGGTCTGGCAGTTTCCGTTCCAGCGCCGAGGAGAGAAGACAAGTGAGTGCACAAAACACACACACACACAGTAGAACATGCCAGGCATACTTTACACCCCCGATCCCCCCCCCGATCCCCCCCCAATCACCCCCCCCCTGTCACAAACTGACATTAGCAGTATTTTTTTTTTTTTTTTTTCTGATTACTGCATAGTGTCAGTTTGTGACAGTTACAGTGTTAGGGCAGTTAGTATTACCCCCCTTTAGGTCTAGGATACCCCCCTAACCCCCCCTAATAAAGTTTTAACCCCTTGATCACCCTCTGTTACCAGTGTCGCTAAGCGATCATTTTTCTGATCGCTGTATTAGTGTCGCTGGTGACGCTAGTTAGGAACGTAAATATTTAGGTTCGCCGTCAGTGTTTTATAGCGACAGGGACCCCCATATACTACCTAATAAATGTTTTAACCCCTTGATTGCCCCCTAGTTAACCCTTTCACCACTGATCACCGTATAACTGTTACGGGTGACGCTGGTTAGTTCGTTTATTTTTTATAGTGTCAGGGCACCCGCCGTTTATTACCGAATAAAGGTTTAGCCCCCTGACCGCCCGGCGGTGATATGCGTCGCCCCAGGCAGCGTCAGATTAGCGCCAGTACCGCTAACACCCACGCACGCAGCATATGCCTCCCTTAGTGGTATAGTATCTGTACGGATCAATATCTGATTCAATCAGATCTATACTAGCGTCCCCAGCAGTTTAGGGTTCCCGAAAACGCAGTGTTAGCGGGATCAGCCCAGATACCCCCTAGCACTTGCGTTTTGCCCCTCCGCCCAGCCCAGCCCAGCCCACCCAAGTGCAGTATCGATCGATCACTGACACTTACAAAACACTAAACGCATAACTGCAGCGTTCGCAGAGTCAGGCCTGATCCCTGTGATCGCTAACAGTTTTTTTGGTAGCGTTTTGGTGAACTGGCAAGCACCAGCCCCAGGCAGCGTCAGGTTAGCGCCAGTACCGCTAACACCCACGCACGCACCGTATACCTCCCTTAGTGGTATAGTATCTGATCGGATCAATATCTGATCCGATCAGATCTATACTAGCGTCCCCAGCAGTTTAGGGTTCCCAAACACGCAGTGTTAGCGGGATCAGCCCAGATACCTGCTAGCACCTGCGTTTTGCCCCTCCGCCCGGCCCAGCCCACCCAAGTGCAGTATCGATCGATCACTGTCACTTACAAAACACTAAACGCATAACTGCAGCGTTCGCAGAGTCAGGCCTGATCCCTGCGATCGCTAACAGTTTTTTTGGTAGCGTTTTGGTGAACTGGCAAGCACCAGCCCCAGGCAGCGTCAGATTAGCGCCAGTACCGCTAACACCCACGCACGCAGCATACGCCTCCCTTAGTGGTATAGTATCTGATCGGATCAATATCTGATCTGATCAGATCTATACTAGCGTCCCCAGCAGTTTAGGGTTCCCAAAAACGCAGTGTTAGCGGGATCAGCCCAGATACCTGCTAGCACCTGCATTTTGTCCCTCCGCCCGGCCCAGCCCAGCCCACCCAAGTGCAGTATCGATCGATCACTGTCACTTACAAAACACTAAACGCATAACTGCAGCGTTCGCAGAGTCAGGCCTGATCCCTGCGATCGCTAACAGTTTTTTTTGTAGCGTTTTGGTGAACTGGCAAGCACCAGCGGCGTAGTACACCCCGGTCGTAGTCAAACCAGCACTGCAGTAACACTTGGTGACGTGGCGAGTCCCATAAGTGAAGTTCAAGCTGGTGAGGTGGCAAGCACAAGTAGTGTCCCGCTGCCACCAAAAAGACAAACACAGGACCGTCGTGCCCATAGTGCCCTTCCTGCTGCATTCGCCAATCCTAATTGGGAACCCACCACTTCTGCAGCGCCCGTACTTCCCCCATTCACATCCCCAACCAAATGCAGTCGGCTGCATGAGAGGCATTTTCTTTATGTCCTCCCGAGTACCCCTACCCAACGAACCCCCCCAAAAAAGATGTCGTGTCTGCAGCAAGCGCGGATATAGGCGTGACACCCGCTATTATTGTCCCTCCTGTCCTGACAATCCTGGTCTTTGCATTGGTGAATGTTTTGAACGCTACCATTCACTAGTTGACTATTAGCGTAGGGTACAGCATTGCACAGACTAGGCACACTTTCACAGGGTCTCCCGAGATGCCATCGCATTTTGAGAGACCCGAACCTGAAACCAGTTACAGTTATAAAAGTTAGTTACAAAAAAAAGTGTAAAAAAAAAAAAAAAACACAAACAAAAATATAAAAAAAAAAAAAAAATAGTTGTCGTTTTATTGTTCTCTCTCTCTCTATTCTCTCTCTATTGTTCTGCTCTTTTTTACTGTATTCTATTCTGCAATGTTTTATTGTTGTTATGTTTTATCATGTTTGCTTTTCAGGTATGCAATTTTTTATACCTTACCGTTTACTGTGCTTTATTGTTAACCATTTTTTTGTCTTCAGGTATGCCATTCACGACTTTGAGTGGTTATACCAGAATGATGCCTGCAGGTTTAGGTATCATCTTGGTATCATTCTTTTCAGCCAGCGGTCGGCTTTCATGTAAAAGCAATCCTAGTGGCGAATTAGCCTCTAGACTGCTTTTACAAGCAGTGGGAGGGAATGCCCCCCCCCCAACGTCTTCTGTGTTTTTCTCTGGCTTTCCTGTCTCAACAGGGAACCTGAAAATGCAGCCGGTGATTCAGCCAGCTGACCATAGAGCTGATCAGAGACCAGAGTGGCTCCAAACATCTCTATGACCTAAGAAACTGGAAGCTACGAGCATTTTATGACTTAGATTTCGCCGGAGGTAAACAGCGCCATTGGGAAATTGGGAAAGCATTTTATCACACCGATCTTGGTGTGGTCAGATGCTTTGAGGGCAGAGGAGAAATCTAGGGTCTAATAGACCCCAATTTTTGCAAAAAAGAGTACCTGTCACTACCTATTGCTATCATAGGGGATATTTACATTCCCTGAGATAACAATAAAAATGATTTAAAAAAAAAAATGAAAGGAACAGTTTAAAAATAAGATAAAAAAATAATAATAATAAAGAAAAAAAAAAAAAAAAAGCACCCCTGTCCCCCCTGCTCTCGCGCTAAGGTGAACGCAAGCGTTGGTCTGGCGTCAAATGTAAACAGCAATTGCACCATGCATGTGAGGTATCGCCGCGAAGGTCAGATCGAGGGCAGTAAGTTTAGCAGTAGACCTCCTCTGTAAATCTAAAGTGGTAACCTGTAAAGGCTTTTAAAGGCTTTTAAAAATGTATTTAGTTTGTCGCCACTGCACGTTTGTGCGCAATTTTAAAGCATGTCATGTTTGGTATCCATGTACTCGGCCTAAGATCATCTTTTTTATTTCATCAAACATTTGGGCAATATAGTGTGTTTTAGTGCATTAAAATGTAAAAAAGTGTGTTTTTTCCCCAAAAAATGCGTTTGAAAAATCGCTGCGCAAATACTGTGTGAAAAAAAAAAATGAAACACCCACCATTTTAATCTGTAGGGCATTTGCTTAAAAAAAAATATATAATGTTTGGGGGTTCAAAGTAATTTTCTTGCAAAAAAAAATTATTTTTTTATGTAAACAATAAGTGTCAGAAAGGGCTTTGTCTTCAAGTGGTTAGAAGAGTGGGTGATGTGTGACATAAGCTTCTAGATGTTGTGCATAAAATGCCAGGACAGTTCAAAACCCCCCCAAATGACCCCATTTTGGAAAGTAGACACCCCAAGCTATTTGCTGAGAGTCATGTTGAGTCCATGGAATAATTTATATTGTGACACAAGTTGCGGGAAAGAGACAATTTTTTATTTTTTTTATTTTTTTTTGCGCAAAGTTGTCACTAAATGATATATTGCTCAAACATGCCATGGGAATATGTGAAATTACACCCCAAAATACATTCTGTTGCTTCTCCTGAGTATGGGGATACCACATGTGTGGGACTTTTTGGGAGCCTAGCCGCGTACGGGACCCCGAAAACCAAGCACCGCCTTCAGGCTTTCTAAGGCCGTAAATTTTTGATTTCACTCTTCACTGCCTATCACAGTTTCGGAGGCCATGGAATGCCCAGGTGGCACAAAACCCCCCCAAATGACCCCATTTTGAAAAGTAGACACCCCAAGCTATTTGATGAGAGGTATAGTGAGTATTTTGCAGACCTCACTTTTTGTCACAAAGTTTTGAAAATTGAAAAAAGAAAAAAAAAATTTTTTTTCTCGTCTTTCTTTATTTTCAAAAACAACTGAGAGCTGCAAAATACTCACCATGCCTCTCAGCAAATAGCTTGGGGTGTCTACTTTCCAAAATGGGGTCATTTGGGGGGGGTTTGTGCCACCTGGGCATTCCATGGCCTCCGAAATTGTGATAGGCAGTGAGGAGTAAAATCAAAAATGTACGCCCTTAGAAATCCTGAAGGCGGTGCTTGGTTTTCGGGGTCCCGTACGCGGCTAGGCTCCCAAAAAGTCCCACACATGTGGTATCCCCGTACTCAGGAGAAGCAGCTAAATGTATTTTGGGGTGCAATTCCACATATGCCCATGGCCTGTGTGAGCAATATATCATTTAGTGACAACTTTTTGTAATTTTTTTTTTTTTTTGTCATTATTCAATCACTTGGGACAAAAAAAATGAATATTCAATGGGCTCAACATGCCTCTCAGCAAATTCCTTGGGGTGTCTACTTTCCAAAATGGGGTCATTTGTGGGGGTTTTGTACTGCCCTGCCATTTTAGCACCTCAAGAAACTACATAGGCAGTCATAAATTCCAGAAAATGTACCCTAGTTTGTAGACGCTATAACTTTTGCGCAAACCAATAAATATACACTTATTGACATTTTTTTTACCAAAGACATGTGGCCGAATACATTTTGGCCTAAATGTATGACTAAAATTGAGTTTATTGGATTTTTTTTAGAACAAAAAGTAGAAAATATCATTTTTTTTCAAAATTTTCGGTCTTTTTCCGTGTATAGCGCAAAAAATAAAAACGGCAGAGGTGATCAAATACCATCAAAAGAAAGCTCTATTTGTGGGAAGAAAAGGACGCAAATTTCGTTTGGGTACAGCATTGCATGACCGCGCAATTAGCAGTTAAAGCGACGCAGTGCCGAATTGTAAAAAGTGCTCTGGTCAGGAAGGGGGTAAAACCTTCCGGGGCTGAAGTGGTTAAGGAGATTCAACCTCTCTATTTGTTCTGTTACCATTATCATTGAAAGTAAAAGAAAATCCCAAATGATATATATGTGTAGGGTCAAAACTGTGGTTTGTTTCCGGAGGGATCATGTATATTTAAGGAGACGCGAGCAGCGTCTCCTTTAGCCACCTACCACGGCAGCATACGGACCAATCAACGATCGGAGGTTCCTGGCTACTGAACCGCTCCATACTGAGACCCTTCTGAGGTAATTTTTAGAGGGACGCTTGTCTCTTTTTTGTCCATCATAGTAATTGTGCCATATTACATTTAGGCTATCTACTTCGTTGAATTTGTTGATTTGTTTGCTTGAACAGCAATCTAGAGATTATATTGAGAAGCCTATATTGGAACATACAAACAAAGTTGTATGTGCTATTGTCAGTGGGGTAGCTGAACTTCGTTGCGGCTGTCAGATTGTTGGTATCAGTGCATTACAGCTGTTTAACACTTTGGTATTCATATATTCCCCATATATCTCTGCACACAGCTGGATTATACAGGTGGAACATTCTTGTTCTGGATTACACATATACCGTATATACTCGAGTATAAGTCGTCCCGAGTATAAGTCGAGGCCCCTAATTTACCACAAAAAACTGGGAAAAATTTATTGACCCGAGTATAAGTCGAGGGTGAAAAATGCAGAGGGTCAATAATGCCCATCTGCAGCTGCATGCCTCCCTGTGTCCTGTGCAGCCTACCTGTACCCTGTGCATGTGTCCTGTACATGTGTGTGTGTCCTGTACATGTGTGCCCTGTACATGTCCTGTGTCCTGTACATGTCCTGTGTCCTGTACATGTGTGTGTGTGTGTGTGTGTCCTGTACATGTGTGTGTGTCCTGTACATGTCCTGTACATGTGTGTGTGTCCTGTACATGTCCTGTGTCCTGTACATGTATGTGTGCATGTGTCCTACCTGTGTCCTGTGCAGCCTCCCTGTGGCGATCTCCATCCTCTCTGTGGCGATCTCCATCTTCAATCGGCGGCCGGCGTGTGATGATACTGTTCGGCGGCCATTCCACAGTTCAAAAGCCGCGCCTCCTCCTCGTCTGTGATAGGCTGACCGCTGACTGCCTATCACGGACATTCTCTCATTCTCATACCACGGACGAGGATGAGAGAATGTCCGTGATAGGCTGTACACTGACAGCTGTTCAGCCTATCACAGATGAGCAGGAGGCGCGGCTTTTGAAAGCTGCAATAGCCGGCGAACACTACGCCGGCCGCCGTCTGCCTGCATGACACGCTGATCATGCAGACAGACGGCAGGGACTCGAGTATAAGTCGAAGGGACACTTTCAGCCCAAAAAAAAGGGCTGAAAAATTCGACTTATACTCGAGTATATACGGTAAATATTCTTTACAACCCCGGACACAAATGGGTCTGACTATCACTATAATAAATACAGCTAAGTAAATTTCATCTTGTTGCTGTGTTTCCAATAGGCATGAATGGTAACATTCATGTTATCCGTTAGTGGGTTCACTCACATATAAACTATCTAACATTATTTTGATAATCCAAGGCAGAGGGACGTAATACATGGGGTACTTTTACAATAGTAATCAAACGGTGTTCTAAGGCTATAATAGTTCTTTAAGAATATATTTTTTTTTCATACAGGCAATCCCTGTCTGATAGCTTTGGCCATTACATGATCCGACACCCCACTATCCAAACTCCTTAGGCTCTGACTGCCATGGGGTAATGATCGCGATTTTCTGATAACTCACTGGGTCCTTGTCTTGAGCTCTGGCTGTGCATGCCTGGTTTTAGGCACTATTAATTGCGGTTGGGTAAGCACTTTTCATTGTTAAAGTAAATAAATGTATTTTGGTTGCATATAAATTGAGGTTCCTAATGTTACTCTATGTAATTTAGAGACACAGACAGATGCATGCGACGCCCTTGAAGAAGCAGGAAACTGCGAAACATGTTGGCTCTCTGCATACTCTAGCATCTCTCCAGCATCTCACGCAATAGTAATTTTAGTATCAAGTACTAACTATGTACTTTATGTAGTTTGTGATTTTATTGTCTCAGATACTATGTTTTTGTATTAAATAAATTGTATTTTAACTCTACTCTTTGAGTCTGTGCTTACCTTGCTATACAGATACAATGGTCCCCTTCAAAAATCCCATTTTTTATGAGGCAGCCTAGGCTTTCTCTCATTAATTGTGTGTAAATTAATTTTCGGGATTGGGGACCCCTATCTGTATCTGGAAATAACCCAACATCATCCATTGTCCTATTATCTATCCAAAAGGAAAAAAAAGTTTTGCCTATAGTTCTACTTTAAAGGTTTAGAAGTTGGGTTTTTGTGCATTGTATGTTAACAAGCTTAAAATTGTCCTTAATTGCAGAATTTGGCATTGTTCAGAAACACTTAAGTTCAGTCATTTAAACTTCGTATACACGCTTACATTTTCGGACAACCGAACCTCCGTTTTTTGTGGTATGCTAGTCTCATGTCGAAAATGAAGAGGTTACTCACAATACAAAAATTTTCGTACGACAGTATACAACCTCAGAAGTGACGTAACGTGTTGAATAGTTTTGTATGTATTCTTCCGTTTCTCAGCATGCATAGTCTTGCTCTTACGATTTTTTTCGTACGAAAACCATACTAGTGAAACGAAAATCGGACGTTGAGTTCATATCCGACAAAAATTTTATAGTCTGCACATCCAGCTTTTGTCTGACGAAAAAGTAATATAGGCTGTCAAAAGCACCGTATTAATGATCTGAAAATCGTCAGACAGCTCGTCATACAAATTTTTCCATCCGATTTTCGTATCGTGTGTAGGGGCCTTAAGCCTTCTCCTTTCATTATATGTTGTATAGTTAACCCTAATCATAGGGTTTTCATGCTGTATAGGGTTGCAAGAACACATTTTATTCCCAGCAGCTAAATAAATGATTATTCACAAACCAACTGCTTAGTAGTAATCTGCCATCTGATCTGAACATAACCTTTTATTCAGCAACAGAGTGACCTTCAGCTTCTGGAATGTTTGCACATATGGTAAAACCTGAAATGAGGAAGTACCTAGGCTGTTTTTTACTGACCACTTCTTCTAAAAATGCTAACTGTTTGGATAGTATACTGATTTAATGACTTCTGACTATTGTGAGACAATGACCTGGCACACGTATACAGATTAGAAATGTTGACATCTATATCTGACTTTCCTAATATGTTTGCTTGTTATGGGTTAGCGATTCAGTGTTGTCACCAGAGCTAGACAGGCAACAAGCATTTTCAGCAATGGCAGACTCCATTTTGTTCTGATTACAGGATCCCTGTCATCAGTATTAGTTCATAAGAGGTTATGCTTCCTTTACTATTCATAGTATGGTATCAACCTTTTGCTAGTTAGTCTTACAGATGAATCAATGAAAGATTTCATGTGGCCAATGAGTAATGATTTGGCAGTGCATGACATGACACAGAGCTCACTGATTGAATTCAGACACTGGATTGCTACTTTCTGTAGCCAATACAATTTTTCTCTGTACTCACCTTCTAAATTAAGTAAACAATTCATTATTACTAATTCTATGTGTTATACTTTTATGAGCAACAAACCAGAAGGCTTAAACGGAATCAATTGGTTTTAGACAAGACTAGTTTTAAATAGATAGATTAGCGCAAAGTAATATCTGGGAAAGGTATTTGCACATAGGGTGGGGGTACCAATATCTTCACTAAGTTAACAGAATAGAGAAGCACAAGCCTATTTGGTGCTTTGCTTCTCCAATGTAAGCATTGCAAGTGTGATCTCTAAAACTGATCCAGTTGTGGTGAGATAGCTATAACTTACAATCTCAGCAGCATTGGCAGACAGTGACTCGATCCAAATAACATCTTTCAGGTCCTAGAACACTTTAATCGAAATCTTCACAGATGAACATTAGATAGATCAAAAAAATATTGAATGTCTAGCTTTAGCAATTACATGTACTCAGAACAAAAACTAAAGACACACTGAAAAGAAGGTGGGACTAACTATACAGAGCATCTCCAAGTTACGGACTGAGTAGGGGACAACATTATTTAAAGACAAACAAACAACATTTTGTGTGTAACATGATAATGGAATTTTATGGCTATCTTTCGAATACATCATCAAATCTTTATATTAAAAAAGATTACAGAAACAGTAAAGATTTTATTTTTATTTTTTTTAGAATGCTTAAAACAGAAATGCTAATAAAAATTACGAATGTAGATTCCAAAAGTACATTCAATGTGTCCAACCACAGAGTTACAGCAATAATGTATCAATGTTACATGTTAAACATTTCTTGCATGAATCGCAACCTTCTTCGGCACGCTGTCAAAAAAGCAGAGTTCAGATTTTTGTGAATGGCTCTGTGATGGCCTCCTGTCCTAGAATGTTTTTTTGGATTTGACAGCATGGAGGTATGTAAGGTCAGTGGATATAGCACATGAAATTCTTCATATATACATTCCATTCCATTAAATATAATTAGGCTGCATTACATGTATATTCTTTATACCATTTGACCAAATTCTACTCGAACTGTTGCTGATGAAATGAAGACCACAAAGAAACGTAAGGGCATGCTTCATAATAATTCCTATAAGGAATGGTGTTAGATAGGATCAGGAAGGTAGATGTGTTTGGCATGACCTGACAGATCATATATCTTAACCATTGTCTGGAGTGTTGGATGATCTTCCTTATCCCTTGTGGTTTTTCCTCCTGGTTCAGGATGCAAGAGCGGGCTCGCACAGAGATGGCATGATTGATGATGAGGTTTATTCCATTTATGTTGGTTTTGTAAGTGGAACTGTTTATATATAATAAAAGGATATAAGTATCTGATGATGATTACAGATGTAGGTGATGTAATCTATAAACATATACACATAATATTGATTTACATTTGTGTGTTATAACCATAGGATCCTCCATAAGGAGCACAGGAGATGCATCTTTGCTGTAACCCAGGGGGAGGAGACAGATTTTTTTTTTTAAATGACATGAATTGTTTTTATTAGTACTTCTGATTTAAGCATTTTAGAGAATTAGAAATACAAAAATGTGTTTTTAATATAAAGATTTGATGCTATATTTATAAGATACCATTAAAGATCCATGTAAGCGTGTGTCTTTCTATTCAAAGACTAATTTTAACCCTTTTGCACTGCATGAAATCTATTTAAAACATGACACAATATTTGGTAACAGTTTTCTTTTTTAAATGTACATTTTTTGTGTAAACAAAAATAAAAAATGAGCACCAAATGCTGAGTACAGCAGCATTTGTCTGATGTACACATGGACATCAGACAAATGCAACTTGATAAAGGATGGTCAATTCAATGAGGTGTGTCTATCCACAACCAGGAGGTCATAGATCTGTTTATTTTAATTAAACCCTCTTAGTTAGAGCAAACACGAAAAAAACTAATTTCAATAAAAATAGCTTTACATATGTTATATATTCATCTTGAAGCTACAATGTCTAAGCATTCAAGAAAGATTTTGTATTAGGCCCCTTTCACACGATTGGACCGTTCAGGTCCGCCTGTCAGTTTTGACGGCGGACCTGAACGGGCGATCCATGTTAGTCTATGGAGCGTCGGATATCAGCGGAGACATGTCCGCTGACATCCGACCCCGTCCGATCCGCTGAAAGCAAACGTATGGCTCTACGTCCAGATCCGTCGCGGCGGATCGGATCGGGTGAGATCTGACGAAAACGGACATGCTGTCCGTTTTCGTCCGATCCCACCATAGGCGGCAGCGGCGCCTGACAAGCCCCTCCCCGCTCAGTGAGCAGAGAGGGACCTGTCATCCGTCGGCTCAGCGGAGATCAACGGACAGATCTCCCGCTGAGCCGGCGGACCGAGGCGGGCTCCGTAGAAACGGAGCCCGCCTCGTGTGAAAGGGGCCTTAGACTAATCATTTGTTTAAAGAGGAGCTGCAGTTTGCTCACATAATCTGTAATAAAAACATCTTTGCCATTCTGAAGCTTCCAACCAACCACTTTGCATATTAATTTATATATACTGCGATTTTGTACTTACCAAATATGCTGCAGAAATCTCCTCCACTGAGTCTGGCTGCATCCGTTTTAACTGTGGGCAGCTGAAGCTGCTGCCTGTTCACTTCCTGGATTTACACAGACACACAGAGGCACACCTTCAGCTCTGCAGATCTCCTTGGCCCTCTTATGACTCACCTCCCCTCCCTTCCTGGCAAACTCTCACCCGAGCTGTGCATGATGTCATAAGCCTAGGCTTTTTACCAGACAAGAAAGAGGAAGTGGGCTGTATAAGGTATTTACTGGCAGAAAAGAAAATGTTTTACTATCCAAAGTTAAAACAACAAGAGCAGAAGATTTAATAGATGGAAAGTTGAAAAAAATGACTGAAGTTCCGCTTTAATGTACAAAATTACAGTATAGGAGTATGGCTTCAATGGTTCGCTGTAGCTCATTAACCACTGCTGTGTCTCAGCCAATCGGGAGGGAGAATCTCAGATGGCTGAGACACTCGTGGACATCGCTGGACAGAGAGGGACCTCAAGTAAGTGTTAGGGGGGCTGCTGCACACAGAATGCTTTTTATCTTAATGCATAGAATGCATTAAGATAAAAAAAAATTCTGACTTTACAACCACTTTAAATCCTAATGCCTTATGATGAGTGTGTGGAAACGCATCAAGTTGACAAGCAAATATTGTGGACCTGTTTATGCAACATGACAAATAAAAACACTCTATGCTAATGTGCCCACATCCCAAAATCCATAAACAAAAAAGCCTACAATTGTAGCAGGGACTTTTTAGGGCGCAACACAAAAATGTTGGTAATGAAAAAATAATACAGTAAAAACTACATCATCTTTATTAAATGCTAATAAAAGATGTGCATTATGATCAATTCATACATCATATATTTATACAGTATACTGATAACATGATCATTTATGCATGGTTCTTATTAAAAGATGACAAATTCCACTACACTCAATACGTTTTAAACACTTGTCTTCCTCAGGAGTACATGTGAACAGTATCTAAATTATATTATACATTACAAAAGATACTGTATATTTCAGTCAATCCAAAGATTACAATAACTCTCATTCAGATTTTTACATACATGTAAATAGACTTGACTAAAAGATTTCTCACTTTCGGCCTTTCTACTAACCCTTAATAAAAACACGATATGGGTTTAACCACTTCCGGACTGCCCACCACACATTTACTGTGGCAGGGCGGCCTGGCTACATGAAACAACGTACCTGTACGCTGTGTCTCCTTCTGGGTCTGGGGCAAGCACCGCCAGCGACCCGCTCCCGCTATGATTGGACACAGCGGGAACCAGTCAGTGGGTCTGGCAGACATGATATCCTCTGGGACCCGCTGATCATTGACGTGAGGCAGAACGGCAGTCTGCCTATGTAAACAAGGCAGACCGCCATTCTGTCAGAGAGGAAAATGGAGATCTTGTGTTTCTGCTAAACGTGAACACAGATTTCTCTCTTTCTCCAGTTAAGCCATCCCCCACACAGTTAGTAATCACTCCCTAGGAGCACACTTAACCCTTTGATCGCTTCTGTTAACCCCTTCCCTGCCAGTGTTATTAGTACAGTAAAAGTGCATTTTTTTAGCACTGATCACTGTATTAGTGTCACTGATCCCCAAAAAGTGCCACTTCCTGTCAGATTTGTCTGCCGCAATGTTGCAGTCCCGCTAAAAATCGTTGATCCTTACCATTACTAGTAAAAATAAAAATGCCATAAAAATATCCCATAGTTTGTAGATGTGATAGCTTTTGCGCAAACCAAATAATATACGCTTATTGGGATTATTTTACCAACAATAAGTAGCAGAATACATATTGGCCTAAATTGATGAAGAAATTTGATTTTTTAATTTTTTTTTAATTGGATATGTTTTATAGCAGAAAGTAAACAATATTGTTTTTTTTCAAAATTGTCAGTTTTATTTTGTTTATAGCGCAAAAAATAAAAACCACAGAGGTGATCAAATACCACCAAAAGAAAGTTCTATTTGTGGGGAAAAAAAAAGGACATCAATTTTGTTTTGGGTACAGCGTTACATGAATGCGCAATTGTCAGTTAAAGCAACGCAGTGCTGGTCATAAAAGGGGGGAATCCTTCCGGAGCTGAAGTGGTTAAACGGCCACAGCATTTTATTTACAAAATGAAATAAATAACATAAAATAAATAATAAACAATTTCAACAATGCAATTAAGAGGGGGTCTTTGGGTGTCCATAAAGTCACAATTTTTAACTAGAATCACTCATGTTCCCAGTTGGGCTCCAACCAGCTTGAAGATGTTATGAACTAACAATTCAAGTTTTAAATGAACCCCCAAAGACCCCCTCACCTGCCAAGCTACTGTGACAAAATGTTTTATTAATATTTTTGTAATCAATACCTCCCACAACCCTTGACTTACAACAAACAGCAAGTCTAAGGAGGGAGGTGAGGGAAACTTACTCTTTGCCTGAACTTTCCATAATGAATACCCAGCATCCTTCACTTGAACAACCCTTGCGGCTCCACCCTGCATATCTGACCTACAGTCTCCCATCAGGTAAGACCTACACCCCCTACGGATTCTTTTTCTGACCTGTTCCTCCTCCTAAATATTCAGCCCCTTAGTCCGTTTGCTTTTCTCCGGGTTTTACTTTACTTAGCGAATGCGATAGTTAGCCACCCTTGCGACAGCAGGAGTTCAGCTAAAATACATTTTTACTATGAACAGCTGTTGAGTATTTAACTATAAACTAAACTTTTCACATGAAGCAATGTGTTTTACATTAAAAAAATCACATGATACTTTTTGTGGGCAAAATATTGTGAGTTTAAAAATTCATACACTAAAGAGGACACAAATTTTTTAGTTTGGTGGTTTAATGTTTGCTAGAAACAAGCAAAATGGAAATGTAGCTTACCTATTATCATCATTGCTTTCTTTATACAGATATGACCCAGTGCAGGAAAGCTTTACTACTTTAGACTACTGACATTGTGTAGGGTAAAATAAAATTAAATCAGAGATGCCCACAAAAGATTCTTTTTACCTGCTCCTGAGTTTTTAAGTGTTTAATATGGCTGACGGGTTTACTTTAAGACATGCCAAGAGAATGAGGAAACCCACTTATACAAGACTTCTTTACCTGCTAAGCAGATTTTTTTTTCGAAAGGTGGATATTTTTAGCTAAGCATCAGCGATAGATAGAGGCCAGTTTGCTTATCTCAACTATCTGGCAGACCTTGCAAGGACACGGGCTATGTGTATGTGCTTGTGCTCGACCTTCCTGTTGTCCCACAGACTGTTTTTTGTATAGATGACACACTGAAAAACACACTGCTTAGCAAATATGGCCTTTTCATGGATCATTTAACTGAGCTTGACCATAAGGCGTCTGGAGAATGCGTTATATATAAACCATTAGGTTAACATATTCTGACAAGTATGGACTTGCTTTAATACTGGAAAGTCTGCTACAAAGACTTAGAATGATTTCATATACTAGATTTTTTTTTTAAAAATAACACGTATATCAACACTTTCCATTTTGCAATACTTCTGCTGTTTTTACACGTACACCATATTTTAATATATTAGTCAGGCAGCTCAATCAAGGATTAGTTCACCTTTACCAAAAAAACTGCCTAAGCAGGAAAGGTGCACCTGTAGATAAAACCAAAGCTGAATAATGGAATAGTGTCCTAGCACACTTCATGAGTTAGCATCCTCCTATCCTGCCTTTTTTCTAGGCAATTGCTTAGACACTCCCAGCCATTACTCCCACTATCACAGGAGCTCTCTCTCCCCTGTCACAGTAGCTTAGGGATGCTGCGATGTAATAAATATAGAACCGTACATGTGCAAGGGTTTGAGAACTCGCTACTGTGCAACTCCTAGCAACAAGACAGGACGGAATGATGCCATCTGTTGGAGTTTTTTGGCCAGGCTTTGGGAGATACATAGATTACCTACACCTACAGCAAGGGCGTTATCCAACTTTAGTCGAAGTGGCACCGTTTGTTTTTATCTACAGGCATCCCTTACTCTTTAACGTTCTTATGTCTCCAGAATATCAGTATTTGGATATCCAGCAGTTTATTAATCATATAATTGGTTACATGTGTAATATGAAATGTACTATGGGTGTGACTTTTTTAAATAATTGTCTGTAATGTCAAGGCACTGTGCAATGCCAGTTTTTTGCTATAGTGGCAAACACTTAAAAAAGTTTAAAAAATATTGATTTTCACTTCCGTTTTTCAGTATTTAAAGTGCAAGGTAAAGGTGACTTCAAAACATTGCCATCTATTATCTCTAACACATGCATTTTAAAATGTATAGCTGGAGACTACACTAATATAAAAAACAGTATTTAGCTAATCATTTATGAGTTTAGCGATCATGAGTTTGCATTCACAAAAATGATGCACAATATAAAGGTACTGTAATGTTTAGGTTTTATTAGACTCAGCTGAAAATATCTGTTATCTTTTTTGTTTTTTTATATAAGGATTCTTATCCAGATGGGTTTGAGCCTATGCCTCTAAAAAATATAGCCCTCCTAGATTGGCATGCAATTTTTTCATATTTTACTTTCAAATACATAAAGTGCTATTAAACCCCCCCCCACCCCCCCATTTTTTTTTATTAACTTACAGCTTACCAATTCCACCAATCCAAGGTGCACAGTTTTTATTCATTTATGTAAAACCTTAATATTCTGACTCCGATTGTTGTGAAGCGATTTATCCCTTGTGAGACCTCTATGCCTGGCCTATATAAGATATAATCACTGAGGACAATCCTCATCAGATAGCTTAAACTCACCAAATAGTGATTCCATCCACAAAGGTGCTTTTATTCTGAACATCAGGTTACAGCAGATGACAGGATACAAACAGATGTATAGGTTGTAGTATTTATGCGGTCAAAATATGATATTGTCTGTAGCTTACTATGCAGAATACATGTGCCATGCTACATGTGGCCTGTTAGCTGCATCCATGACACAGGAAGTACAATCACAGGAAAAAGGGTGGAGCATTACATTTAAATGAAGTGTGTCATAACATCAGGAAAGGGAACATAAGAAACAAGTGCATTACCACAAAAGGTCACTAGATGGCAGCATGTGAATTAAAGGGGTTGTAAAGGTAAAACATTTTTCACCTTAATGCATTCTATGCATTAAGGTGAAAAAACTTTTGACAATACCGCCGCCCCCAGCCCTCCCGTTTTACTTACCTGACGCCTCGAATCTTCGCTGCTCGTTCTCGTCATCTTCATTGCAGCTCAGCCTGGTTGCTGATTGGCTGCAGTGGATGGATTGAAAGCAGCGCAGCCATTGGCTCGCGCTGCTGTCAATCACATCCGATGACGCGGCGCGCCGGGGGGCGGGGCCGAGTGATACAGCGAGAGGCTATAGCCGCCGGCTGTATCACGGGAGCGCGCCCGCAAGCACTCACCACCATGCGAGGGAGCTCGCATTAAGGTGGTGAATGCTTGCGAGGAGGAGCTGAAACAGTCGCCGAGGGACCCCAGAAGACCAGGTTCGGGGCCACTCTGTGCAAAACGAGCTGCACAATGAAGATAAGTATAACATGTTTGTTATTTAAAAAAAAAAAATAATTACCTTTACAACCCCTTTAAATATAAAAGTCCATAGCACACTCCTCGTCTGACATGGTAAATGTCCCTATATACATCAGAACGGAAGTTATGCAACTGCAAATAACAAACAGTGCAATTTGCTAGATGTCTTAAAATCCTGAAAGACATAAAAAGAACATGCATATGATGCAATAACAATAACTCTTAATTTAAGGCTTCAAGTTATGTCAACTAAAGTTCAAGACACTTTCTTCTTGAAATCACAAGTAGGATCCAGCAGCATAAGCAAACAAGTTCATTCTCCAAAGAGCAAGAGCAGAATAAGTTCAGTGATAGGTCTGATGAAAGTCTTTACAGTCCCTTGTCTTGAAACCTTCACCTCCACTTTACGTACCTTACCGTCATCACTAGGAATGCTCTTTACAATAAGTCCCATGGGCCATTCGATTCTTTCAGCTTGCTGGTCCTTAACACCTTCCCGCCGAGCGTACGCAGATGTGCGTACTCGGCTTTCCGGGGTTATACTGGGATGATGCCCACAGCTGCAGGCATCATCCCGGTACCGTTGTTTAGAGCCAGCGATCGGCTATCCGAGTATAACAACCGATGCGGCTAAAAGCCGCTCGGTTGTTATACCGGAGGAGCGGGAGGGGACGTCCCCCTCTACCGCCACCTCACGCCGCTCTTACCGGGCCTCCCGTTCGATCGGGAGGCCCGGTGACCAATCGGCTGCCTCCGGTGGCTGGGGGCGGGCTGGAACGAAGCTGTGGGTGGCTTCGTTCCAGCCTTCTAATTGTAAACGCGGAAGCGACGTCATGACGTCACTTCCCCTTTACTGGGCTGCCAATGGCGCCGATTTAAAAAAATACACAGTATTCAGAATCGCCATTTTCGGCGATCTGAATACTTTGAAGTGCAAAGGAGGGATCGGGGGTCTTTTAGACCCCCGATCCCTCCATAAAGAGTACCTGTCACCACCTAT
Source organism: Lithobates clamitans (assembly GCA_037952925.1). Lineage (NCBI taxonomy): Eukaryota > Metazoa > Chordata > Amphibia > Anura > Ranidae > Lithobates > Lithobates clamitans. The sequence goes on along the minus strand of JBBGZY010000361.1, from coordinate 1,739,193 downwards.
TACTGTTACAAGGGATGTTTACATTCCTTGTGACAGCAATAAAAGTCATCAATTTTTTTTTTCTTAAACACAATTTATAAATACATAATTAAATAAAATCGTCCCCGCGAGCTTGCGCAGCAAAGAAACCGCATACGGAAGTCACGCCCGCATATGTAAATGGTGTTCAAATCACACATGTGAGTTATCGCCACGATCGTCAGAGCGAGAGCAATAATTCTAGCACTAGACCTCCTTTATAACTCTAACCTGGTAACCGAAAAAAAATTTAAAGCGCCGCCTATGGAAATTCTTAGGTACCGTAGTTTGTCACCATTCCACGAATGCGTTTAAAACGCCGCTGCACAAATACCACAATAAAATATTGCAACAATCTCCATTTTATTCTCTAGATTCTCTGCTAAAAAATATATATAATGTTTGGGGGTTCTAAGTAATTTTCTAGCAAAAAATATGGATTTTAACTTGTAAACACCAAATTTCAAAAATAGGCTTAGTCATGAGAGGGTTAAGCAGAACAAGATCTCCAACTTGTATGTTAGGGTTCAGTCGTTGCCATTTCCTGTGTCCTTGCAGAGTAGAAAGATACTCCATCTTCCAACGATTCCAGAAGCAGTTGGCGAGGTGTTGTACTCGCTTCCACTGGTCATAGCACAGATTTCCTGCTTTAAAGTTTCCATATGGAACAGGAACAGACCCAAGCTTCTGGGTAGGAAGAGCAGCTGGGGTAAGGATAGTTGGGATCTCTGGATCTTTGGGCACTGGAACAAGTGGTCTTGAATTGATTATGGCAGATGCCTCTGCCAGGAAGATGGTTAGAATCTCGTGAGTAAGTCTTGTGGAATTAAAGTCCATAAGCATAGAATCCAATATTTTACGTGTGATGCCTATCATTCTCTTCCATGAGCCACCCATGTGGGGAGAATGAGGAGGATTGAAAATCCACGTACAGCCTTTTTCAGCTAAAAGGTCTTGGAGTGGCCTAGAGTTAAGCTGTAACTCTCGACAGGCTCCAACAAAATTACTTCCACAGTCAGATCTTAGTGTCTTGACTGTTCCTTTGATGGCTAGGAATCGTCTTAAAGCATTGATGAAACTTGAGGCATCCATAGATTCTATTACTTCAATGTGTACTGCACGCACACTCATGCAAGTGAACAGCACTGCCCATCATTTGCTATTTGCTTGGCCACCTCAAGTTATGCGGGCTGTTACCATCCATGTCACAAAGACATCCAGACCAACATGAGTGAAAGGTGGGTCAGAACTTAACCTGTCAGCTGGCAAACCTGACATTTGCTGTTGCTGGTGTTTCCCTCTCAGTTTGCAGCACTGAACACAGCTGTGCAGTGAAGCTGTAATATGTCTTTTTGTTCCTATAATTCAAAGGCCTGCAGCTCTTATGGCACCCTCTGTGAAGTGTCTACCTTGGTGCTTAACCCTTTCATGGTAGTGAACAAAGTGGTGATGTGATGGCGAGCAGGTATAATGAGAGGATTCTGTTCTTGCCCACTCAACTCAGCCTTGTTTAAATGTCCACCAACCCTTAACATACCATCATTGTCAATGAATGGATTCAGGTTGGCAATTGGACTATTTTTTACAATATCCCGCTCGTCACGGAAACATTCAATTTCTGAGCCAAAGACACACTGTTGCACACTGCGTATTATGATCAGTTCACCTTCAGCAATGTCTTTTGCAGAAAGAAGTTTTTGGCACACGTACCAACCTTGACAGTGAGCATCTGTGGGCTTTGTGTGGAAGCAATCTGCAATATGAACTAACCTTGCGATGGTGCGTACAAGCCTTCTCCACTTGGAGAAACGTTCAAAGCGTTGACAGCCCAAGACAAGTCTTTGTTCAGTTCTGGTGACAAGGGTTTTGACTTCAGGATGAATCTCTGAATCCTTGTCAGGTTCTAAAAGACTTAAGACATCAGCCGTGGTTTCTTCTGGATGATCCAGCAGGAATTGAGGACCTGTTAATCAAGAAGAATTTGCAAAAAACACTTGCAGACACTGGCCTAGTGGCATGATCTGCAGGGTTAATTTCAGATGGAACATAATGCCATTGTTCAGGTTTAGATGATTTCCTGATTCTCTCTACATGGTTGCTGACATAGACATTTTTGTCTGAACTTCTGCTTTAAGGAACAATCTATATATTTCAATGCCCCGTTGGGGCAGCACACTTTATACCAAAAGGAATAAAACTGTTTTCTGCAACTTCTTATAAAGTGTTAGCTGGAGTTCAGCTTCAATTTCTTAATCAAGTCCATTCAAATCTGCTAGTCTAAGACCCCTTTCACACTGAGGCGCTTGAAAACTGCCTATAAAACGGTGAGTGCTTTTGCAGAGCTTTTCAAGCACTTTTCAGGCACTTTTGAGGAGTTAGCAGTGCGCTTTTTTGAACTTCACGTGACTCAAAAAACTGCTGCAAGAACCATTTTGAGGTGCTTTTGAAGAGCATCCATTGATTTTAATGGGAAGCAGTTTTCATGAGCTTTTCATGTGCTTTTTTAAAAAACAAAAGCACTTGAAAAACTCCTCAGTGTAAAAGGGTCTAACACTAACCTAACCACTACCCCCAGACTGACAATGCTGCTGTCCAAAGATATCTGCTTTACTACTTCATCCAGAATGCAGCTACCCTAAGGGTGCTTTCATACCGAGGCGTTGGCGGCGCTTTACCGTCGTTTTTGCGGACGAAAAAGGGTTAAAACGACCAGCAAAGCACTACTGCAGCGGCACTTTCCCGGCAGTTCGGCGGCGCTGCCCATTCATTTCAATCAGAAGGAGCACATCGCCTCAGTGTGAAAGCACTCGGGCTTTCACACTGAGACTGCAGAGGAGCCATTTTTCAGGCGCTTTACAGGAAAAAAGCCAAAAAAAATTAATGCAGCCACCACATCTAAGGATTGTTTTTTGTTTTTTTTTAAATTGTTTTTATTGTAATTTCAAGGTAAATACAAAACAAAACAGAGCCTATTGGGCATATTCAGGCTTGGTCAACAACTACACACTAATAAAAAAGAGAGAAAAAAAAAACAAAAAAAACCCCATACATATAGAGATATATATATATTCCTAACTAAACCATTGTACGCTCAACCACCTGTGCAGAATATTCAAAGCAATCCTCTACTTCCATGTGTACCCTGCAATACCCACTTTATTCATTCATGAAATGAGATGTGCATTACAATAACATATTCATATTCCCCCCCTTCCCATAAACTATCAACTGAACAGCTCAGGGACTTTTATGAGATCAGGGATGCCATTTGAGCCATTCCCGGTACTTAATAGAGTGAAACTAATCTTTGATCGAATCTGCATTAGTGGACAGGGATTCCGTCCAAATATCCCATATTTTGTGGAATTTTTTTCCACAGCCACGTCACAGGTAAGTAACTTTGTACAATGGTAGAGCCGCATTCACTAACTTCTTCCAGAAATTTATTGAAGGTGCAGATGAGGCCTTCCATCTGAGCACTATAGATTTACAGGCATAGTAAAGTAATAATCCTAGCAGGGTTCTGATTCCCCGGCTTGGAGCCAGTGGTGCAACGAGTCCCAGCAGACATACCACTACAGTCAATGGCACAGGAATGGTGGTGACAGTCAAAATAAATTTGGTTACCTCAATCCAAAAAATTTCAATCTGAGGTCAGTTCCAAAAAATATGAGTGAAATCCGCTGAGACTGAGTTACACCTCCAGCAAGAGGCAGAAATAGAAGGATAGATTCTATGTAAGCACTCGGGCGTGTAATATACCTTATGTACTATTTTAAATTGCACCAATTTATCTCTGGCTGATACTAGCTGTGAAAAGGGGTATTCCCACATTTCTTCCCAATCTTCTGTGTCTAATGTAGGGAAATCTACCTCCCACTTTGCCTTAAGGTTTTCTAGTCCCGTGTGGACGTTAGGGAGTAGTGCCTTATATATGGAGGATAAGGGTTTAGATCTTCATCTATGAGTAGAGTCTCGAGATTCGAGGTGTAAAAGGCAATGGGAGCATTTTCAAACTGAGTGTTGAAAGCATGCCTAAGCTGCAGGAATCTAAACAGGTGTGAGTTAGGTAAATTATATTGTTGTTTCAACCTGTCAAAAGTCTGTATTTTGCCCTCAAGACAAATTTGATTTATATATTTGATGCCCTTGCATGCCCATACCCCAGGGTTGGGAATGGACCCGAATTCTGGCAATTGCGGGTTAAACCACAGAGGACTATAGGCGGAAATGTGTCCAGAAGGTATGGGGCGTAGTGAATTTGCCACTGACCACGCCCGTATGACCGCTCTCATTGCTGATGTAAGAGGGAAGGGAGCTCTAGGGCCCCGGTAAAGTAGGTTTCGTGGCTCCTCATAAGACCCCAAATGTGCTGCTTCCAGGACCACTGCTGCGTTGGACTCATCAGAGACCAGCCAGTTGTGGGCGTGGGATAACATAGCCGCCACGAAATAAGAGTGAAGGTTAGGACAAGCCAAGCCTCCCTCTCCCCAAGGTCTCTGCAGCACCGTCAGCTTAAATCTCGGCTGACCGGATCCCCAGAGAAAAGATAATAAAATGGTGTTTATTAGGCGAAATACCTTTTTGGGGATCCAGACAGGTGCATGCCTGAGAGCATAGAGAAAGGCAGGTAGAAGCTTCATCTTAAATAAATTGATCCTCCCGATTAAAGAGAGGGGGAGATGTGCCCATGCCTTCAGTCTCTTTCTCATCCTTTGTATCAGTGGTTCTAAGTTAAGGGTATAATAGTCAGAGGTAGATGTGGAGATGTGAATACCTAGATATTTAATTTTGTCTGTCCATAGTAAGGGTAGGTTGGGATCTGCTACATCCTTTGCGGCCTTATCTATCGGCAATATTTGGGATTTATCCCAGTTTATTTTGAGCCCTGAACAGCTAGTGAAATTGGAAAGAATGGCCAATGTCTCCCGAAGGGATTGGGCAGGGTCACTAAAGAAAAGGATAAGATCATCTGCATATAAAGCAACTTTCTCATGTATGGATCCCGCCTGTATGCCCTAACCCCGTCTGCCTGTCTGAGGGCCGAGGCAAGTGGCTCCATCACCAAGGCAAAAAGGGCCGGTGACAGTGGACAGCCTTGCCTGAAAATTCCCTATGCCGATCTTCAGGCCAACCAGGGACCGCCTTATATAAGTTTTCGTAGAAGGATCTGAATTCATCTATAAATAGTTTGGGGGTAGAGATCACCTGACCATCTAAACCACAGATTTCTGACACCACCATCTGCATTTTAGAGTCCGCTAAATTCGCTAGGAGTTTGCTATTTTTGTCTATGGATTCAAAGATCTTCCCCGTCAAGGAATTTAAATCTAGATGTGGGGCCGAGGCAAGATGTAGAGACAATGCTCTTTTTGCACATCTAAGGATTGTTAAGCAGCAACATTTTATATTTATGTTTTTGGGTTTAATACCACTTTAATTTGCAAATCATTTTGGTAAAATATTTTGTTTATCTTAGTATTTTAAATTTGCTTTATCGTCAATTAAATAGTTTAAAATCATATGTATATATATATGTATACAGTGGGGACGGAAAGTATTCAGACCCCCTTAAATTTTTCACTCTTTGTTATATTGCAGCCATTTGCTAAAAGCATTTAAGTTCATTTTTTTCCTCATTAATGAACACACAGCACCCCATATTGACAGAAAAACACAGAATTGTTGACATTTTTGCAGATCTATTAAAAAAGAAAAACTGAAATATCACATGGTCCTAAGTATTCAGACCCTTTGCTCAGTGTTTAGTAGAAGCACCCTTTTGATCTAATACAGTCTTTTTCGGAAAGATGCAACAAGTTTTTCACACCTGGATTTGGGAATCCTCTGCCATTCCTCCTTGCAGATCCTCTCCAGTTCTTTCAGGTTGGATGGTAAACGTTGGTGGACAGTCATTTTTAGGTCTCTTAGATGCTCAGTTGGGTTTAGGTCAGGGCTATGGCTGGGCCATTCAAGAACAGTCACGGAGTTGTTTTGAAGCCACTCCTTAGTTATTTTAGCTGTGTGCTTAGGGTCATTGTCTTGTTGGAAGGTAAAGCTTCGGCCCAGTCTGAGGTTCTGAGCACTCTGGAGAATGTTTTCGTCCAGGATATCCCTGTACTTGGCCACATTCATCTTTCCCTTGATTGCAACCAGTCATCCTGTCCATGCAGCTGAAAAACACCCCCACAGCATGATGCTGCCACCACCATGCTTCACTGTTAGGACTTTATTGGACAGGTGATGAGCAGTGCCTGGTTTTCTCCACACATACCGCTTAGAATTAAGGCCACAGTGATCTTTGGGTTCTTCTTTACCTCTCTCACCAAGGCTCTTCTTTCTCGATAGCTCAGTTTGGCCAGACGGCCAGCACTAGGAAGGGTCCCGGTCATCCCAAACGTCTTCCATTTAAGGATTATGGAGGCCACTGTGCTCTTAAGAACCTTAAGTGCAGCAGAAATGTTTTTGTAACCTTGGCCAGATCTGTGCCTTGCCACAATTCTGTCTCTCAGCTCTTCAGGCAGTTCCTTTGACCTCATGATTCTCATTTGCTCTGACATGCACTGTGAGCTATAAGGTCTTATATACACAGGTGTGTGGCTTTCCTAATCAAGTCTAATCAGTATAATCAAACACAGCTGGACTCAAATGAAGGTGTAGAACCATCTCAAGGACGATCAGAAGAAATGGACAGCACCTGAGTTAAATATATGAGTATCACAGCAAAGGGTCTGAATACTTAGGACCATGTGATATTTCAATTTTTCTTTTTTAATAAATCTGCAAAAATGTCAACAATTCTGTGTTTTTCTGTCAATATGGGGTGCTGTGTGTACATTAATAAATAAAAATATTAACTTAAATGATTTTAGCAAATGGCTGCAATATAACAAACAGTGAAAAATTTAAGGGGGTCTGAATACTTTCCGTCCCCACTGTATATACAGTATCTCACAAAAGTGAGTATACACCTCACATTTTTGTAAATATTTTATTATATCATTTGATGTGACAACAGTGAAGAAATGACACTTTGCTACAATGTAAAGTAGTGAGTGTACAGCTTGTATATTTGCTGTCCCCTCAAAATAATTCAACACACAGCTATTAATATCTAAACTGCTGGCAACAAAAGTGAGTACACCCCTAAGGGAAATTGTCCAAATTTAGCCCAAAGTGTCAATATTTTGTGTGGCCACCATTATTTTTCAGCATTGCCTTAACCCTCTTGGGCATTGAGTTCACCAGAGCTTGACAGGTTGCCACTGGAGTCCTCTTCCACTCCTCCATGACGACATCATTTTGTGTGGCCACCATTATTTTTCAGCATTGCCTTAACCCTCTTGGGCATTGAGTTCACCAGAGCTTGACAGGTTGCCACTGGAGTCCTCTTCCACTCCTCCATGACGACATCACGGAGCTGGTGGATGTTAGAGACCTTGAGCACCTCCACCTTTCATGTGAGCATGCCCCACAGATGCTCAATAGGGTTTAGGTCTGGAGACATGCTTGGCCAGTCCATAACCTATACCCTCAGCTTCTTTAACAAGGCAGTGGTCATCTTGGAGGTGTATTTGGGGTCGTTATCATGTTGGAATACTGCCCTGAATCCCAGTCTCTAAAGGGAGGGGATCATGCTCTGCTTCAGTATGTCACAGTACATGTTGGCATTCATGGTTCCCGCAATGAACTGTAGCTCCCCAGTGTCGGCAGCACTCATGCAGCCCCAGACCTTGACACTCCCACCACCATGCTTGACTGTAGGCAAGACACATTTGTTTTTGTACTCATCACCTGGTTGCCGCCACACACGCTTGACACCATCTGAACCAAATACGTTTATTTTGGTCTCATCAGACCACAGGACATAGTTCCAGTAATCCATGTCATTAGTCTGCTTGTCTTCAGCAAACTGTTTGCGAGCTTTCTTCTGCATCATCTTTAGAAGAGGCTTCCTTCTGGGATGACAGCCATGCAGACCAATTTGATGACGTGTGCGGCGTATGGTCTGAGCACTGACAGGCTGACCCCCCACCCCTTCACCCTCTGCAGCAATGCTGGCAGCACTCATACGTCTGTTTCCCAAAGGTAACCTCTGGAAATGACGCTGAGCACGTGCACTCAACTTCTTTGGTCGACCATGGCGAGGCCTGTTCTGAGTGGAACATGTCCTGATAAACTGCTGTATGGTCTTGGCCACCGTGCTGCAGCTCAGTTTCAGGGTCTTGGCACTCTTCTTATAGCCTAGGCTATCTTTATGTAGAGCAACAATTCTTTTTTTCAGATCCTCAGAGAGTTCTTTGCCATGAGGTGCCATTTTGAACTTCCAGTGACCAGTATAAGAGTGTGAGAGCGATAACACCAAATTTAACACACCTGCTCCCCATACACACCTGAGACCCTGTAACACTAATGAGTCACATGACGACGGGGCAGTAAGACATGAGGACCAGGATGTGCTTGATGTGACCTTTGCCCGTTCTGGGCATGTGGCTAGGAATTTGCCGTAGGCGTTCCAGGCTGTGCGGTAGGCCTTCAGTGTGTTGGATGACAGTGACCGGTTTATGAAGCAGAGTAGCGTTTTGAAGGTGGTCTGTTAGCCCACCGTTATCTGCGACCAAGGTGGGATAGGAAATGAGTTTGGGACGGCCGCTGGTCTGTGTGAGAAATACAAAGGAAAATTGAGGTGGGACAGTGCATCTGCTGCAAGATTGCACTTGCCACATATGTAAGTACAGTGCACATTGAAATTGTAGTGAAGGGATATCTTCACCAGCCTGCGTAGGAAGGACATGATGGCCAGGGACTTGGACCTGCCTTTGTTGACAATCTCAGCCGTGGCTAAGTTGTCAGTGGAGAAGACCACGGTGTGTCCCCAGACCTGAACTACCGCGACGATAGGGTAAAGCTCGAACAATGAGGACGTCTGGCTGAACCCAGGGACAAGGAGGATTTCCTGCGGCCTTGGACCTGTAAACCAATGGGTGCCAAAAATGGCAGCAAAGCCTGTGGAGGCTGATGCATCTGTTACTATATGAGGTGAGGAGGCCGAAGCTGCTGGGATGAATATGGATACGCCGTTCCAGTTCTCAAGGAAGTTGTCCAACATTGCTAGATCTGCAGCATCCGCATTGGAACACCAGTTCGCTGGCACTCAACTGACCTAAGAGAGGAAAGATAGACATAAATTGAGTGGCCATGAATTTGTGCCACTGGTAGATGATGAGCAGCCGTGAATGTGTTCCACTGGAAGACGAGTTGCAATAAGGTGTTGCAAAGGGAATTTTATGAGGGAGGCAGAAAACAAGAAAGCAGAGAAATTGGACTCTGTGTGGGGAAGAACCATAGACCATGCTAGTCATTTGTCGTGATTGTATGTTTGTAACATGAGAATGGAACGTGCCGACTTGTGTCAGAACTGTGAACTGAAGCATTGTATGAGTTGTGAGTGAGCGTGAACGTACAACTGAGTGGTACGAGTAGTGACTGGGTGCTTGTGGCAGGTGCCTCGGGGGGAAGGCCAAGCTGCAGAAGCTTGTGGTGAATGTGTAAGACAGGATGTGTTTAATTGTGCCAAGGATTTGAGTCGCTGTGACGCAGGTACGACCGGGATTCAAATCAGGCTATGGTGGGTGAGCAGAATTGACCTGCCGACTGTGGCAAGGCCTTCTATGCCATAGTCCTGCAGCAAAGCTGGGGATGGCCCATCCCCTCAGAATGTGAGCGAAGCCACGCTCTGAACCAGCGGAGGGTGATAGAGGGGCAGAAGCATGTGTTTATGAAGAGTAGACTCGACACCCTAGTTGCGAAGTCCTGGTTGAGGCCAAGAAACCTAGTCGACCAAGAACCTGTAGAAAAGGTGACAGAAGAGTCCAGGTAAGGATGCAGACCCTATGCTTGTTGTGTGTGTTTTTTTGTTTTGTTTTTAATAAAAGTTTTGTTTTTTTTTCTTTGTTTTTTTTCTGAAAGGTTTTTTTTTAATTTTTGAGAAAACAACGTCCAACCTGGTGCAGGATGGAACAACCTGAACTGGACTGACCTGATTGAGAAACGACAGACAAGTTAGGCGTGAGTGGCAGGGTTGTATGCCACTAGAGACGGTGAGTGGCCGGATTGTGTGCCAATGAAGACGTGCGTGCAACGATTGCAAGAAGTAGCCTCATCAGTGAAAACAAGGACAGCAGAGAAATTGGAGCATGTGGGGATGAGCCATGGTCGTGTGCAACTGTGAGTCATGACTGTTTGTTTATGGGAATGAACGAATCGTGTCGACATGAGTCAGAGTTACGAAGTAGGAGTATTGTATACGTTTTTTTTTACACTGAAATGAGGTGTGCTGGTTCATGTCGGAGTTAGCGACCTAGGAAGTCGCATGAGTTGTAAGTGTGAACAGATAAGTGCGTGGTATAAGTGGCAACTAAGAGCTTGTGGCAGGAGCCTCAAGGGGGAGGCCGTATTTGCAGAAGTTTGTGGTGCCTATGAACTGGTAAATGAGTGGTATGAGTGGCGACTGAGAGCTTGTGGCAGGAACCTCTATGGGGAGGCCGTGCTGGAGAAGTTTGTGGTGCCTGTGAATGGGTAAATGAGTGGTATTAGTGGCAACAGAGCTTGTGGCAGGAACCTCTTTGGGGAGGCCATATTTGCAAAAGCTCGTGGTGCCTGTGAATGGGTAAATGAGTGGTATTAGTGACGGCAGAGCTTGTGGCAAGAACCTCGTGGGGGAGGCCGTGTTGCAGAAGCTCATGGTGCCTGTGAATGTGAAAATGTGTAGTTTGAAAGGCGACTGAGAGCATGTGGCAGAAACCTCATGGGGAGGCCGTGTTGCAGAAGCTCATGGTGCCTGTGAATGAGTACTGAGTGGTATGAGTGGCGACTAAGAGCTTGTGGAGGGGAGCTCGTGGGGGGGCCATGTTGCAGAAGCTCATGGTGCATGTCAATGTGTAAATGAGGAATTTTAAAAGCGACTGAGAGCATGTGGCAGGAACCTCATGGGGGAGGCCGTGTTGCAGAAGCTCGTGGTGCCTGTGAATGAGTAATGAGTGGTATGAGTGACGACTGAGATCTTTTGGCAGGGGCCCCATAAGGGAGGCCATTTTGCGGAAGCTCATGGTGCCTATCAACAGATAATGAGTGGTGTGAGTGGCGACTGAGAGCTTGAGTTAAAGAACCTTGAGAAAGGAGGGCCTGTAGCAGAATCTTGTGGTGCCTGTAAACGGGTAATGAGTGGTATGAGCAGCAACTGAGAGCTTGTAGCAGGAACCTGATGGGGGAAGCCTTGTTTTAGAAGCACAGTGCCTGTTGGAAGAACGTATCATATCTATCTATAGATATATATATATATATATTTATATATATATGTATATATATTTTTTTAATGTTTTAAAATTTTTAAAATTTTTTTGTTTGTTTTTTTCTTTTCTTGTTCATCTCTTTTTTCATACTTTTTTTTTGTAGAAAGCACGTCCAACCTAGTGCAGCATGGAACAACCTGAACACGACTGACCTAAGGGAGAAACGACAAACAAGAAAACGTGAATGGCCGAATTGTGTGCCACTGGAGACAATGATTGGTTGGATCGTGTGCCACTGGAGACGTGCTTGCAACGATTGCAAGAAAGTAGCCGACGCGTTTCGTCCTCAAAGACTTCTGCTGGGGTATACCCCAGCAAAAGTCTTTAAGGACAAAACGCGTCGGCTTCTTATGGTTATACCCTACCATCACACACTGCGCTGAATTTTACATTATTTTACATTGTTTTTGCCATTTTTGAGCCAAGTTTTTACTGCCCATTTTTAAAAAAAATATTGGAAAAGAATTTTGATATCAATAAAACGCTATAACGCTTTTTAAAAAAGGATTCACACTATGTGGAAGTCTTTTTTTCCCTTTGTTTGCTTGTCCATGCGATGGATCGCTGAGGAAATGATCGCCTGTTGACCGCAGCGGAGTATTGGAGGCACCGGATCCTGGTTTGGCACTTTCAGAGATATACCATCTGACAACATCTGACGAGACTCTGCACAAGACCACCACACAGATTGCCGTACCATACCGCTTGACGGTACAAGCTTGTTTGACTCACCGCCAAGGGCCTGTGAGTCCACCTTGTCTGGTAAGGGCATTCTTTTGCTTATCCCTTTGGGTTGATACCACCGTAATAAGTGAAGAATCCATCTCCAATTAAGAATCCTTTCAAACGGCTCACATTTACCCTACATAAAGACTGCTTGTTTTTAGACTGTCATAGGATTAATTGCAAGTACCCCATTTATTTATTATTAGATTTCCAGTATTTCTTTATGGACTTATGTGCCCTGGTTTTGTCCTGGCTTTGCCCTGATGAACATAATCTGTGCTAAGTCAAACACATAGCACATTTTGATATTTTACATATTTATCACATTATATTTTTTTGTGTCACTCTTGAATGTGTTATCCTATATACACTATTTATACTTAATTGATACATAGGTTCAGGATATACCATTCACCACCTACATGTATTTGTGTATACCTACTCTTTATTGTTTTTTAGAGCTTTCATATTATATATTTTTATTTTTGTGGTTTTTTGATGGTGCTGTATATGGATATTTCATCCTTCCATAATATGTATCACTAACACAAACAGGTACACACTTCAGGACGTGATACCTCCCTTTTAATATCACTGTTATTTGACCAAATAACACTCACTTTGTCACCTGCTAGCGCCACACCCTATTATCACCTATATGTAATAAAATGGAATGACACAGGAAAAAGTATTGAACGCATGAAGAAAGGGAGGTGCAAAAAAGGCATGGAAAGCCAAGACACCAGCTGCTATCTATCAGTAATTAGAAAGCAATCCTGCCCCTTATATAGTTACATAGTAGGTAAGGTTGAAAAAAGACACAAGTCCATCAAGTCCAACCTATGTGAATGATTATATGTCAGTATTACATTGTATATCCCTGTATGTTGTGGTCGTTCAGGTGCTTATCTAATAGTTTTTTGAAGCTATCGATGCTCCCCGCTGAGACCATCACCTGTGGAAGGGAATTCCACATCCTTGCCGCTCTTACAGTAAAGAATCCTCTACGTAGATTAAGGTTAAACCTCTTTTCTTCTAATTTTAATGAGTGGCCACGTGTCTTGTTAAACTCCTTTCCGCAAAAAAGTTTTATCCCTATTGTGGGGTCACCAGTACGGTATTTATAAATTGAAATCATATCCCCTCTCAAGCGTCTCTTCTCCAGAGAGAATAAGTTCAGTGCTCGCAACCTTTCCTCATAACTAATATCCTCCAGACCCTTTATTAGCTTAGTTGCCCTTCTTTGTACTCGTTCCTTTTTCGCTCCAGTACATCTTTCCTGAGGACTGGTGCCCAGAACTGGACAGCATACTCTAGGTGGGGCCGGACCAGAGCCTTGTAGAGCGGGAGAATTATCGTTTTATCTCTGGAGTTGATCCCCTTTTTAATGCATGCCAATATTCTGTTTGCTTTGTTAGCAGCAGCTTGGCATTGCATGCCATTGCTGAGCCTATCATCTACTAGGACCCCCAGGTCCTTTTCCATCCTAGATTTCCCCAGAGGTTTTCCCCCCAGTGTATAGATTGCATTCATATTTTTGCCACCCAAATGCATTATTTTACATTTTTCTACATTAAACCTCATTTGCCATGTAGTCGCCCACCCCATTAATTTGTTCAGATCTTTTTGCAAGTTTTCCACATCCTGGGGAGAAGTTATTGCCCTGCTTAGTTTAGTATCATCCGCAAATACAGAGATTGAACTGTTTACCCCATCCTCCAGGTCGTTTATGAACAAAATAAATAGGATTGGTCCCAGCACAAAACCCTGGGGGACCCCACTACCCACCTCTGACCATTCTAAGTACTCCCCATTTATCACCACCCTCTGAACTCACCCTTATAGCCGGTTTTCAATCCATGTACTCACCATATGGTCCATGCCAATGGACCTTATTTTGTACAGTAAAGATTTATAGGGAACTGTGTCAAATGCTTTTGCAAAATTCAGATACACCATGGCCATGGGCCTTCCTTTATCTAGATGGCAACTCACCTCCTCATAGAAGGTTAATAGATTGGTTTGGCAACAACGATTCTTCATGAGTACATGCTGATTACTGCTAAAGATTCCGTTCTCGTGACTAAAATCTTGTATATAGTGCATTATCATCCCCTCCAAAAGCTTCCATACTATTGATGTCAGGCTAACTGGTCTGTAATTCCCAGGGATGTATTTTGGGCCCTTTTTTAATATTGGTGCTACATTGACTTTTCTCCAGTCACCTGGTACCATTCGAGTCAGTAGACTGTCAGTAAAAATTAGGAACAATGGTCTGGCAATTACTTGACTGAGTTCCCTAAGTACCCTCGGATGCAAGCCATCTGGTCCCAGTGATTTATTAATGTTAAGTTTCCCAAGTCTAATTTTAATTCTGTTAACCATGGAGGTGGTTCCTGTGATGTGTCATAAGGATAAACACTGCAGTTTTGGTTACTGAAGCCCCTCGATTCCCTCGTGAAGACTGAGGAGAAGAATAAATTCAATACCTTCCCCATCTCCCCATCCTTTGTAACCAGATATCTTTCCTCAATCTTTATGGGACCAAGATGGTCTGTCCTCCCTTTTTTACTGTTTACATACTTTTAAAGAATTTCTTGGGAATTTTTTGCTCTCCTCCTCTGTGTCTTTGTGTTCTATCTTAGGCGCCCTAATTGCGCCCTTACATTTCTTGTTGCATTCTTTATAAAGTCTGAATGCTGATGATGATCCCTCAACCTTGTATTTTTTGAAGGCCTTCTCCTTTGCTTTTATATGCATTTTTACATTGGAGTTAAGCCATCCAGCACTTTTGTTCACTCTTTTAAATTTATTACCCAATGGGATGCATTGGCTAATGCCCTTATTTAATATGCTCTTAAAGCAAACCCATCTCTCCTCTGTGTTCTTTGTTCCTAAATTTTATCCCAATTCATGCCTTCTAACAAGATTCGTAGTTGTCTCTTTTGAAATTCAGTGTCTTTGTATTCCCCTTATGTTTCCTATTTGTGTGATTTATACTGAAGCCAATTGACCTGTGATCGCTGTTTCCTAATTTGCCCCGTATTTCCACATCCGTGATCAGGTCTGTATTGTTGGTAATCAGTAGATCCAGTAACGCTTTATTTCTAGTTGGTGCGTCTACCATCTGAACCATGAAATTGTCCTGCAAGACATTTAGGAACGGATGAGCCCTAGTGCAAATTAATATCAGCTGGTTCAGTCTGAACTGATGGCCTATAAAAAGTTGTCTCATTATCAAGGTGTCACACATGAAACATCTTATGATAGGTAAAAGCAAAGAACTCTCTCAAGACTTTTGCAATCTTATTGTTGTAAAACATGCTGATGCCATTGGTTACAGAAAGATTTCTAAACTTTTGAATGTTCTAGTGAGCACTGTTGGGGCCATAATCCGGAAATGGAAAGAACATAATTTCACCATAAACTGGCTACGACCAGGTGCTCCTCACAATATTTCTGACAGAGGAGTGAAAAGAATTGTCAGAATTCTCAGATGTTATATACAGTATATATAAAATATTGCCAAGTTGACTGTAGAATGCTGATAAACTTGGTTTGGACATCAAGACAATATTGTCCTGTTATCATGAAAGGGTTAATAACAACCTGTGGAAGTTAGGGAAGAGTGAAATCTAAAACAAGGAAATAAAAATAAGCCAGATCTCAGCTTTTTAAGGTTTATATCACTTTTGAATTTTTATTGAGCTGTCTACACAGGGCACTAGTAACGGCAATATCTTATAGAAGACTCTTAGATAACTGGATTTTCAATATTTTATGGCGGAGATTCCATTTTACAATACAAGAAGCAACAGTGAATTGTCAGTGTTCTACCAGTAGCAACACAGTTCACAAACATTTACTAGCAGAGGACAATTGTTGAAATAATTGAACTGTCTCACATACTTCAGTGATCCATCACTAAAGCAATTCCCTTTTCTACAGATACAGTGGTCCTTATTTGTACAATATTATGGCTACAGCTCTTTACCTGCTGTAACAACCAAATCCCCAGTGTTGTCCTATTATATGCTATTGAACCCACAAGAGTTGTGCTCACTATATACAGAAGTCCCTGGATCATGAAAGTGTCAGATTGGTTCACTCTAAGACATATATCTCAGCCTGCACTAAACAGCATTCACTTTAATAAACTTTTGTCATGGGAGAAAGGACCTAATTTATTATTCTGTAATCCATCTTGCTCATCTCTGATGACCTTGGTGGCCTCATTTCCAAGAATTAAAACCAGGAGGAAGAAATGCCTGACCTTTACTGAAAGTTATATCTGAGCCCTCATTCTAGAACTATTTTTATTATGTTTACCTTAATGTATACTCGGTTCTTTTATTATTATTTTCTAATGTATTTTGTATGCAAGATATACTAATATGCTATAACACTGTAATAACAGACTGCTCTCTTGCAACTATTTTATAGGATCATTAGCCACTGGGCTCATCAGTATTCAATAGCTGTAGGAATACGGCTTACAGCTAGAGGTGTATAGAACCTTGAACAGTTTATTTTCATTGATTTTCCCGAATCATACTGCAAAATTCTGAGTGTGCAGCAAATCAAGCAATGAAATAAAATTAAATGAATCAAGTTGGATAAACCTTCTTAGTTTTATATATTTTAGTTTTCGCTTTGCATCTCTCACATATCCATGAATTCTGAGATTACTAACAGCTGACCCATGGGGGGATACTAATTATGAGGAAGCTAATGACAGACACATGACCCATAGCAGTTGATAAAACACCACATGATCCAATATAGTTACAAAATTGTATAATCAATTGCAAGTGTTTGTTGATGAAGAATTATACCACTCATTCTATTCCTTCACTGCGTATATCCCTCATCCATAGATTGGTAGTTGATAGGAAAATATACTCCAGGCCAGCAACTAAATATACAGATAAAATACGCAGTGTGTATAAGAGCTGTTTTACTTATCAAAGGATTTGTATTTTTGACTAAGATTTACATAGCACTTCCTGACCTTTTTCTCCACTGCAGTTAGGTAATACACTTACAGCAGGTCTTGTCCCTGCCCCCAGCCTATGACTGGACAGTGAAAGAGAAACAGCAGTCTGATGAGCTTATCCTTCTACTATCTCCTTTCATCAGCATGCGACTAGCTAGGACAGTGGTCTCCAAACTGCAGCCCACGGGCTGGATGTGACCCTTTGCTTGCCTTTACCTGGCCCTTAGGTCACTATTCCTCCCACTGATACATGTGGTGGTAGGTTAAAGGAGTGCCCGATATCCAATTAGAAGAAAAATTAAGTTTAATATGTTGTTGTTTTTTTTGAAAGTTGCAAAACATGATAAAGCCAGTGCATTTCGGGGGTACAAAGATTCCCCCTTCTTCAGGGTTGCTTCTGTATGTTACATGCTGTGACACCAAAAATTAGAAAGTTGCTGTGTTACTCCGGCGGTGGCAGCATAGAGCCCCACTGATACAAGGCACTATTCCTCCCACTGACACAAACAATGGGACACTATTCCTTCCACTGACACCAAAGATGAGGCACTATTCCTTCCACAGACATCAAAAATGGAGCACTATTCATCCCACTAACACCATGGATAGGGCACTATTCCCTCCACTGAGACCCTAGATGTGACTCTATTCCTTCCACTGACACTATAGATGGGACACTATTCATCCCACTTACACCAATGATGGGGCATTATTCCTCCCACTAATGCCAGTGATGGGACACTATTCCTCCCACTGACACCATAGATGGGATACCAATCTTCCCACTAATACCAATATCTCCTTCTGCCCACAAGCATTATGTAATTATCTTATCCCTGCTAATCACCAAATCTGAGGCATTTTCTATTCCCACTGGCCACAATCCGGTAAACTGACCCTTTGCTTGGAAAGTTTGGAGACCCCTAAACTAGGACATCAGCACTGCAGCACAACTGATGTTTTTAATCTGCTTGGAGCTCAACTTTAAAGAGTAACTCCACATTTGTTGAGAAAACAACAATCCCCTCTGGATGATCAATGTACATTGCAAGGAATTTAACAAAGGTTTTGCAGGCTACCTGTTTCTTCTCCACTTTCTTTTCAGAGAATGCCCTCTGCAGACTAATTCTGAATGGGATTGACTAATTATTTTAAACAGCTCATGCACTTTGAGTGTTCTGAAGAGAAAAGTTGCAGTGTGAGCATCACTTTAAAAGCAATTGACCCTTAGGGAGTATCTCACCAAATGTGAATTTGCAGAGGGTGCCTAAAACCTGACTTGTATCTTTGTGCAGAGTTCTTCACCCTAACGGAAGATTACATTTCTGCAGGCATTCTGTACACTAACAGAGTACAGAATGCCTCCAAATTTTATATTGCATTAAATTTTATAGAAAATTACAGGTTTTCAGATTAAAATGGAAAGGTAATTTTTCATAAAGTGAAATTACAGTATGGTTTGTGTAGCAAATGTATATGCTACATTATTTCATTATTTATTATATTTTTTTCCCAAAAAGTGCAGGTTGACTGCCTACTACATTCCAGGAACACAGTCCAGAAGTCATAAAATAACTAAAAATGAAGGCATTAACAATCTAGGATTGGGTAACCAATCTTTTAAGAGTATACTAACCATGACAGCCAATCAGATCCAAGCTGACTTCATTAAAATAAAAATGTGTTTTGCCACTGTTTATCACTTCACTTTGCTTGTCATCATAGCTCTTTGCTCTGTCTCTATTTTATTTTTGCTGAAAACACATACTTTATTTTTTTTTTTTACTCTTTTTTTGTTGGATTTGGATTTTGTTAATATTTTCTTCTATATTTTGCAGCAGACTCATTGTTTCGGTCTTGTGGGTTTGTTCTGATACATGCCTAGAATGGTTAATGCACTTTCCCAAGTTTCTAGAGATGTAAATAACTTTTCTCCAAGCCCTAGAAGATGCATCAAGTGAGCAGAGTCTCTAGGTGGAGATTGTTTCGTAGCAGTGACCAATCATACATGACAAGTAGCGAGCAAAAAAAGAGAAGTCAGCGGATATATGTCATATAAAAAATATAGTACATGTGCAAATATATTTATATAAACAACATGGCTGGCAATATTTTTAAAGTGGAGTTTACACAAGTGCCGCTATAATGACAACGTGAATATCTTCTTAAGTGCCTTCAAACCGTGACATGCTATGGCTTCATCCGCTATCATCATAGGAATTGCCATAAGAAAAGATGAATATTTACACACCAATATACAAGCAAATGTTCTCCCAGAGAGTTTGACTTTATGCAATTTTCTTGCTCCATATTAAATCAAATTCAAGACTCTATTTTTCTCCTTCAACCTTTATTTCCCCCAAGAATGTAGAGAGACTGCAAACTGCAGACAAAGCATTGCTTTGTTTGTAAGATTTATTTTCAATGTGCCTCTCCAGTTTATCTCGAGCCTTACCAACCCAACGTCATGGCTCAAACAAAAAGGCTAAACTTTCCTGACAGCGCATCACTCGTGCTTTACAAAAAAAGATGATTTTTTTACCAAACACTCAGAAGGGATCTAAACTTCTCAGATTTCCCATGACGAAAAGTTTAATATTAAAAACTCACATAGTTGGGATAATAGCCATTTGTTCCTATTTCAAAACAGATCATTTTAAATAAGCATAAACATAACTGAAATCTGCAAAGTTAGCTGCTAACACAAAACCAGTTCAAGCTCAATAAAGAGTGCTGGAGTATACATATTAACATACAATATATAGGTTGAATGATACTATTGTAGATTTGCATAATAACACAACATCATTTCTGATGGTCATGCAAAGGTCATAAAACTACAATAAGCATAACAAAGCATAGATCATATTTTAATTAGAGAGCTGATGACCCACAAACATTATCGGTTCCCTTGCTAGGAGACATTACAGACATAAGTGCTTTCCAAAGTAATGTTCCCATTGTTTTTATACTTTACATTAGATAACCTGCACTGCCATCACACAATATCAATGCTGCTGACCTATTATAGCAATACTCTGACTGTTGGGACTAATTGTTCTTCTAAGGAGGATAATCTTAGAGGGTATAGAGATGTGCAATACCATTACATTAACCAGCATGATCATTTATACAAATAGCTGCATGAACAGTTTTCTCAAGTGCACCAGTAACTCTATTAATCAGTTGAACCTTTTTAATTTTCCATCAACAAAGCTGAAACGGTAACACAAAGCGAGAACAATAAGAAAATGTTTATTAGTTTTGCTACAATAAAGTAGTATTGCATAACAAAGGGACATTACACAGAGGATTCGGAGAGTTGTACATTTGTATTATTGTGTGTTCTTGATTTTGTCCTTTGCTCTGCCATCACACATGATATGATAAATATCAAACAGTAACAAATTGTTACTTTGGGAGATTCAGTGCAGCACGAGGCATCAGGGGCATTGTCTTCCAACCTATTGAGGAAGATTTACAGCTGGTTCAAAGGATTCCATGGTAACATGAGGTCTGTTTTCACTGGACTTCTTAATACGATTTATGAAAATTTCTTACCAACAATTGTCTTTTCTGCTGACATCCCCAAAGCAAGACTGATTTGTTGAGTCTCCTGAGATCTTCAGTACAAAACTGATAATTATATTAAATATACATAGACAATAAAGTGTGTGTTTACATAACCATGGCCATAAATATCTAACTGAACAGTCATTGTTCTCAAACCCCTTTTAAGAAGCCCCTTGGAGGAATCCACATCTAATGACATGATGGTTTAAAAGATGTTGCTCGGTCTTGTTCCATATTTAATTAACTTTCCTTTTTTAAACTTGTGATGTCTCAGACAATAACAAATATGTCTTATAAAAAAAGGGGTTTGAAAGCACAAGTGAGACCTCTTCACGCTTCCTCTTCTACACAGAAGAGAAGGGATGCTTGGGTGATTGGTTGACCGGGGACCGCTTTACGCCCTGTGGGCATTTTCAAGGCTTTCATAGTTCACTGGTGTAATGTAGGGGAAAAAAGAGCAAGAAATTAATTTTAAAAGTATAAAAACGAGCATTGAATTTGCAATGCTTCATTGCTTTGCATTTGTGTCTTTACAAATTCAGTTGAACAAACATTGTAAAGAGAATGGTACATTTACCACTAAAAGGTAAAGCCCCTTCTGAACATATAATTGAGCAGCAGGGTGTGAATGAATTCATTACAGAGGATTAGGGACATGTTACTGACTTTCTGAACAGGTTCATTTAAAGGAGCAGACAGCTTCACATTAGCTATGGAAAAGATAGTATTTTATAAAGCATGGATATATTTATTGTTCAAATTAAACTCAAAAGGTATACTGCCCTGTAACAATGGCTGGATTAATGCTACATCTAGGATTCATGGATGAATCCCCAGCGATGATTTTTTTTAACAGAAATGTTACATGTTACAGGGGGGTTGAATTACTAAAAGCAAATAGGCTGCTCACTTTGCAAATGAAGATGTAATTTGCAAGGAAATTTTCCCCAGAACTTGGTAAATGTGGTAAAATTTTACTTTGCAAACAATACCCAATCACATGCAAGGAAAACAGCATTTTTGCTCGTTCATGATTGAATGGGGAAAGTCAGCAGAGTGTCACCACAGCGTTTGTAAAGTCAGAAGGTTTTTATTTTCTTAATGCATTCTATGCATTGAGATAAAAAGCATTCTGTGTGAAGCAGCTCCCCTCAGCCCCCCTAACACTTACCTGAGCCCCCCTCTCTGTCCAGCACTGTCTATGAGTGTCTCAGCCATCCAAGGCTCTCCCTCCTGATTGGCTGAGACACAGCAGTGGTGCCATTGGTTAACGCTGCTGTCAATCAAAGTCAGTTAGCCAATCAGGAGAGAGAGGGGGACAGGCCACGGCTCCATATCTGAATGGACACAGGGAGCTGTGACTGGGCTCGGGTGCCCCCATAGCAAGCTGCATGCTGGGGGGGCACTCAACAGGAGGGAGAGGCCAGGATCACAGAAGAGGGACCCGCTCTGCTCTGTGCAAATCCACTGCAACAGAGGGGGTAAGTATAACATGTTTGTTATTTCTTATAAAAAACAAAACAAGACTTTACAATCACTTCAAGCTCTGGGGAAAATTCCTTTGCAAAGTACAACTTTCCTTGCCAAGTCAATGGCCTACTTGCATTTAGTGAATCAACCCCACCGTGTCATTTAACACTTTCAGAAATGAAAAGGTGGTTTACCCCTGAATTTAAAAAAACAGTCACAAAGCTGGACAGTTTAAACTGAGCATATAATGCAAAAATACATAGGCAAAGGTTATATTTGCAAAAAGAAGTTGCAAATTTAAACTATTCCGGTAAAAGTAGGCTGCCCGCCACTCTAAAAATACTAATGTTAGGGCTTAAGTGGCAGGAGAGGGTAGGGTCAAGCTTGCCTTTTATTGGAAAAATTGTGATTAGCATGTAACTTTATCTGCTTATGTTCGGTTTGAATTGCATGAAAGGTTTACTTTAAGGGATCATTCAAAGGTAAATGTATAAGCTGCGAATGGTTAGCAAACATAATAAAACACATGGGTGCTCAGTAATCCACAAGGAATCACTTCAGTTCAAAAAATATTTTTGGTTCCAAATTTTGCTACTTTGACAGTCCAGCCCTGGTTGGGTCTATAAAGGATATAAAATTCTACTGACACAACATTTAATGAATTGTAAAATGTTCATTTTTGGTTTTAGCTCTTCGATGTAATAAGCCATTGTGTTCAAGTTTCACTGTGTCAAAAAGCCAGGGCTTCCAAAAGTTTTTCTGAAGTACATTCTCTGTCTTTCTAAATGTTCATCAGCACAGGTGATCAAACTAAAACTCAAACTGTGTTAAAAATGAATGTAACATACAGTATAATTGCTATACAAGCTTCTTTGTAATTTAATGTTAATAACAATTTCCTTTTCCAATAATGTTTTTCAAAAACTACCAGAGACTTAAAATATCTGTTTGTTGCAACCATAGGAAATGTACCCTTGTCCTCAGAACCCCCGAGAATTCCCCTCAAATGCTGTCATTGACTCACTGCTTTCCCCAAGTCTGCAAAAATATTTTAATTAAATTACAGTAACCCCCTGCATTAATTTTTTTTTTAAGAGATTTTATGTTTTTATATAAAAGCCAATAGCGCACTGTAAAAATTACACAAACTTCCACTGCAATAGTCAGGAGTCCGTTTACTGCTCTTGCAGAAACAGTCATTATGTCCATGCCAGAGAAGGAGGTACGTTGAAATACAAACTTGGAGCAAGCATGCACAAGGAACTCAGAGTATTTTCTAAACTCCTAATCTACATACTTGTTCCAAAGCAGTGGCTTAGAAACCCTGTACCCATATATTTCCATTATTGGGGATGGAGGCACATTCATTGGCGTCATATAGTCCCAAACCCTTTTTCTTTTCCTTAGAAAGCATTGCAGCCATTTGATCAGTATGATATCCAGGGAACCAGTGTTTTTTAGAGGAAGATATTGATTATAGCTTTTATTTTTCATTAATACCAGCACCCTTTAAGTTCTGTTATAAAGAATGCAGCAGTAGGAGTGGGAATACCCTACGCCTGGAAACCATAGTGGGGAAATCTCATTGCTTGGGTCCCCACGAAACCAGGAGCTGACTCATCTTCCCCCTCGGTCCACCTAGAAGAAAATATCTATTTTGATTAGACTCTGAATTCTTCCATTTATTCAGCTTACATTAATAATTCGTCATTCTACACTAAATCAATATTTCTCAACAAATAAATCACAATTGTGAGCTATATACTGTACATATATGATCTAAATTATCAGTGGTTAACAACATAAATGTCCATATGCGTGTGCGTAATCAAGTTCATAAATATATTCAATCCAGTGAAAACAAACTTCAAGCAAGTGAGAAGGGTGTGTAGTACAGATACCTGTACCAAACTCCCCTTTGGGCACACTCTCTCCTTACCACACTGACCCTCATAAGAAAGGCCAGAGTGTGCCTCTGTAAGACCAATAGGAGCTGTGTTTGGCCAGTTGGACTCTCCTCAAAGATCCCAAAACCTCCTCAGAACTCCAGCAATCATTCACAGCTCAGATGGGGGAAGGCAGATTAGTGCCATTCACTGTCCATAAGATACCTTTAAATATTAGTGTAACACCCGCCTAGGTAGGGGCTAGAGGAGCAGCTAGGCAAATTTATTTGGGCTGTCTGCCTAACAGGAGCCGTAATCGTTTAGTTCTGCCTGCTCAGGGTGCTCTGATGCTGCTCATGCTGTCTGCAGCTTCCCTATATCCAAGCAACCTAAGAAGGTTCTGGATTGTAGGTGAAAACCATTCAGATGAGCAGCATGAATATAGATGCAGCCCCAGCCAATAGGAAGGGAGGTACCCCTAGCCATGTTGGGTGCTTGTATTTATGTTCAGGGAGTACCTGAGCTCCTGGTCTTTCCTGGAGAGGATTGCACCAGCCAGGGGAGAGGCACGCTGCCTCCCTGGGCACTTGCTGCCATGTGGCTTCAGGTGGGCGACCTGAGGGCCTGAAGTCTGTGTGGCTGACCCTGGTCCTACCATAGCTGGTAGAGGGAGAGTCTACAGAGCAACTGATCTGGTATCATGGAGAGAGAGAAGGCTGCTGGAGGTGCTTCAGGAGCCTTGTGAGTGTAGACATCTTAAGGAGCCTAGCCAGTTAACGCCTCTTGTGTTCAAAGTCAGTTGAAAGTCCACACAAAGAGAACACTGGCTAGTTTTATGAAGAGCCTTGTCCAACCCTGTCCTATACTAAGAAGGGACATTGCTCAGTGTTGCAAACAGTTCTGCTGCTGCTGTGGAGACACTCTCATCTGCTTTCAGAGAAAGACTTCACCAAAGCTTCACTAGAAAAGGAAGTTAAGAGTCCTCGTGTGAATAGTTCTTCTGGAGTATCCCACTATAATCCCTTCCCTATTCAAGTTCTCCAATAAAACAAAAAACAACAAAAATCCCCTAGACTGGTTATTGGAGTAACAAACGGAAGAGTGTGTACACCTGGCTGCGGAAAATACAGTGCGCCTGGCTGTCAGTACAAAAGTGAGGAATACCCAGGCAATATTCTAGCAGCTTCTACGGGGGTAATGCTACATTAGGAACAGTGCATCATACATGTTTTGTTAAATTTTAAGGTGGCCAAAAATTATAATCTCACCATCCACCATATCTTGAAACAGTTTTACGTCTTTGGGCATCTGCAGATGCTATTGGCTGGTAAAAGTAGGTGTTGCTTGCCTTGAAGGGGCAGGGCCAGTTCAAGCTCAACCATCAACCATCGATGTTTTAGATAATATAATTATATGACACACACTTGTGATTTATTTGTTGAGGAATATTGATTTAGTATAGCCCATCACAATTACATTTATTTTTTGGGTGATTTGTTCACTTTCTTGCTTGCAGCATTTTTTTATAAACACATATTTTTAAAACTAGTGTGCCAAATCATTTTGCACAAAGTTCATTGAGTAACATAATGTTCCTGCTCTGTACAGATCAGGATTATCAATTGTACACTTGTACCAGTCTACTATTTTTACCTGTCTTCTAGCCGGATTACTATTTTTACCTGTGTTCCCAAGACATTTAAAGACAATGCATAGAACAGAAGTGTTAAACTGTTCATTAGTTGCTCCCTGCTTTCCTCTTCCTAATTTAAACAGCTTTCAGTCTGCGCCCTTAACTGCTGAACGCTAGTAATAATAATGCGTATTAGTCTCATGCTCTGTAACCTCATCTAAATCATAGATGCCTCCTGCATCATTCATATTTTCTCCATTGGCACAACAGAATACAGTATGTGACAGAATACAATGTGTCACCGGGACACTGGCTTGTCTTCCATTACAAGACAAATGTATAATAATGAGATGGTTTGAATAATATTCCGAATAACGTTTACAATTTCCACCGTTGCCATCTAACAAATAGCTGTGCAGGGCCTGAGTGTCCCCAGGGAGATTAGCGAATGCAGATCATATGTTGTATAAACACCTGGTTATGGGATTCAACATAACATACTGAGAAGCTATTGAAGCCAGGCTATAAATCTATAAATGGAAAGCACTGGAAAATAAAGTGGCTTTTTAGAATGACTTTAGTATTAAAGAAATGAGGATAAGAATAAATGCCTCAAAAGCTATTGGTAATTTCCTTTAAAGAGGTCCTGTTAGCTTGGAAAAGTGGTTATCTGCCCCTGCTGACTTGCTTTTAAAGGTATATGCACTGGGGCACTTATTTTAAGCTGGCTATTGATGGCTGGTTTTTTTTCATTCCTCCATCCACACAAGCAAGGAGAATGGGGGAATCCTTCCTCTCTCCTAACCCACCGCTGTCAGGATACAGTGATCAGCAACTACATCTGTTGGTCAAGAACAATTCTCGAACAAGTCCCTTCGGCAGAAGTTGGTCAGGCAATCAACTTCTGTCCAACAGGGATGGCCACATACTGATCAAAATTCAGCTGGTCCCTGTTGAACTGGTCAAATTTTGATCAGTGTAAGGCCAGCTTCAGGGAGTGAATGACCTGCAGCATGTGAAATCTGAAAAGTCTGAACTCCCACCTTGCATGTGTGCTCTAGCTCAGAGGTTCACTAGGTTGTGAAGCAAAAACTTAAGCCTTCACCTTAAGAAAAAGACCACAATGGCTGTTTCAGTAATTCTAGCCTTGATGGCCTTATTCCATCTGCTCTTATTCATTTATTGGTGTCAATGGAAACACATCACAAGTGTAGAAGATGTATTTAAAAATCCACTTTTTTTTTTTAATGTTTTTATAGCACAATGACCTTCTGGAAAGTAAATAGTCTTTTTAAGTAACAACCAGAGGTCAAGGACGTCAAGCAAATGCAGCCATTTCTTTTGTTCCTTGGGGAACCAGAATTAACTCAACCAATCAAATGGTCAGAGAGGTGTGCTAAAGAGGTGTTGAAATGTTTTATTATGCTCCAGTGGATAAAAAAAAAGCTTAAACATTTTTTGCTTTCATTTCGAATTGGGTAGGAAAGAGTAAAACTCCTGTCAAGTTTTTATTGTCATCTGAAGTGAGAGGAAATTTCTCATAAGCAAAGTAAATCCTCTCTTAGGAAGTTATCACAGTGTCGTTAATGAAAGATTTCCCCATTATTCCTGTTTTGGAAGTGACTACTCAAAATGTCTAATTTTCCTTCACTTTCACTTCCAGTGGCAACGTCTTGTACCCAGGACAAACAGAGAGAGCTGATCCTCCCAGTAGGGACAAAGACAGCAATAAAAACCTTGAAAAGAGTGAAAGAATGAGAGTACCAAACCATCATGACTGGTTCAAATATTATTTTTTACTTGTCATTGTGTTGATTACGTTCTCAGATCCCACCCTATACAGAGATTTTCCAGCTTTGGAACAACAAACTAAGAACCAACAGATTGAGAATGAATAGATGCAGGCTATACCTTTACACACATACAGTAGCTTGCACAACGTGTTTTAAGGGAAACACACACTGTTCACAGCATTTGCTGTTGAAATTATGACCATTTAAAGGAAGTTTCTGTATTGCCCTCTGCCACACTCAGACAAAAATGGAACAGAGTTTTTAATATGGTAGCTTTCTTCAAGGAGGTGATACCTAATTCAATTCAAAAAAGAAAAACGAGGCAGGAAAATATTTACACAAAAAAATATGTATATCTTAAAAGAGACAATAAGCAACAGTAAGATAAACAGGATTGAAAGCGAAAAAAAAACAAAACTGCCTGATCTTTGTTTCTGTGCACTAATTCGCTTGCAGAGTAAGCCCAATCTGATCAGATCACAGTATCAGAGTCACTGGCCCTCAGAAACGTGACTTTCTTATCATCCTTAATAGAGCTGCAAATGCACCCATCTTGCCATCAACCATCTCGTGTTAACAGAATTAACATAGGCAAAGGGTCTGAGGGGTGTGCTGATAGGGTATCAAAGTGTTTTTTGCTTCAGTGGACACATCGTTAATGCCAATTTTGTAATTTACAGCTGTACTGGAATACCCATTTAGTCACTATGTTCAGATGCAGATGCACAAATCCTTTACATACCCCAAATCCCTGGGTTCCTGGACACATCCATGAGAGATAAGTTTCTATGCTTCCCACCCTCAACAGCTTAGATTGGCACATCTGATTAGGTAGAGGTAGCTGAACAAGTGATCTGCAGCCAAGTGACCAGCCCTCCACAATTTAAATCTAAGCACAGCTTTTCAGGAAGACCCAGCTATCACAGGGAGCACCCCCCAATTGCTACCAGAGTATTACAGTTCCAACGGGGTGGCCCCCCTGTGTCCTCAGGCCTCAAATCCCCCCAGCTATGTTACTAGAGCTACCCTGGAATTCACTGTGGGGAGGCTGCCTATGAAAATAAATGCAAGTGAATGTGTTTTGTACTGTTTTACTGAAGTAGTAATATTATTAACTCTCTGTTGTTATAGAGTCCTACAGAGACTATGCAATGCAGCCACATTAACCTGTTGAGTCACAGAAATATTGCTGTGAAGAGTTCATATTTGTGCAGTTTTCATACACACAGACATATTAAAATATGCCCATTTACAATTTATCTTTCTACCAGGAGCTGGCAGAAAATTCCAGGGCAAAAAATGTTTGATGTGGTGCATATTTACAGATGTTGATGCATGTTTATGCGTGAAATGCTTATGCATGTAATTTTATTCTGTTGGCTGGAACATTAATTTGTTCTGGCCATTAGGCTGAAATTATGCACATACATGCGTATATGTGCGTTTATACATGCATATGCATAAATTACGTCAGCATGCTTCTCTCTAAACACAGGTGTGAGGCATTTTTTTCAAACCCTAAATTCTGCTCTAAAATATGTATATAAATTCTACGTTGTGCATGAACACATTGTCCAGTACTGGGTTATGTTTAGAGGCATACAAAAAAAAAAAGGAATTTTTTTTTGCGTGTGCATGCAGCCTTAACTCTCTGATCATTCTTCTGATTAACTTAACTTGCCATTTAACATCTGTTTTTCCATCTGACAAGAACTTACAATCTGAAAACCAACATATTCTTGAACAAAAGAAAATTGAAATTTGTTAGAGCCCAAATATGATAAAAACTTAAATTATCAATGTGTACCATTAGCCTTCTGATCATTATAGTATGAATTGTGTAATGTCCTCATTGGCATCTTCCCATACATAAATGCAACCATATTTTATAAATATAATTCCATTCCCATATGATATAAAAAGTATGAGTAAAATTGACAGCTTGAGATGTATTAAAGTTCTGTTTTAGTTGAAATAAAAACAAACTTACAGATATGTTTTGCTTCTAGACTGTAATACAACAGATATACATCCCATCTAACTTTTTCTGCTTTGTTTTAAATTGTATCCCAAGCTGGCTGCGTTGTGTCACTTTCTCTGGCTACCCACAACAGACATGAGATTTAAATTGTACTGTGTTTGTCACTGAGTGAATTTGGGAGAAATTAGGGTGGCACTGTTTTCAATATGACTTTCTCAATCTCTCCACACAGTTTGGGGGTCAACAGACCTAATTAATGGCACGCTTCCCCTCTTGAGGTGGCTATATGAAGGGATTGCAGGTGCTGGCTCTGCTTGCTGGGAGAAATCCATCTGCGTTATCATAATTACTTCCTTTGTTGTGCTGGGTGGTGAAATAGATTTGCTTTAAAAATCAAGTTCCAACAGAGAAGCTTGCCATTTTCTCCAGAAAAACGATTTAATCAACTGATTGAATTCTGGTCGGCGAACACTGTGAAGCTCCAGCCATACTGTTGCAGCTTCTATATTAACCTAGCTTCCTGCTCAGGTAGAGGATGGGATATTGCTTCCCTGACTGATCCATTTGGCTCTGCACTGAAGTGCCGTGTTTTTTTACCAGTAGTTCTTGCCCTGACTGTAAGACAAGCACCCCAGTGCTGAAAAATAGTCCAGTATTCTGTGCTTTTCCATATCCTCAGCTCTAGTGCTTTCCTGGTCAGCTGTAGTCTGCATGGGTATGCTGTCTGAGCACACCACCATCCAGTGTGCAGGCTGCATGGAGTGTCCATGAACCCAACCATATGAGACAGTCCCATTTATCAAAGATGGTCTCAACCTTACCTGTCTCAGGTTGCCTTCTCCTACCTGTTGTCCCAAGTACTGAACTTCTTCCATGGCACTTAATGGGTTTTCATGGCACTTAATGGGTTTTATGATTAAGTTAGCTGCTGCCAGTTTGCCCAGGACTTGTGACAGGTATGTAAAGTGTTCTTCGCAGGTAGGGCTGAACACTGCTTAGTCATCCAGGGAGGCAACTGTGAATGCTTCCAGCATTTCTAGCAGGTCATTCACAACCCTCTGAAAATATTATGAATAGGGTGATTATGGCTGATTTTCCCAACCCCAAGTGATTGGCCAGTACATCTGCTCAAGTCCATAAATCATTATTAGATTAAACCTGGCATGGCATAGGCATCAGCAGTAATGAGGAAATTCAGTTTTCTGTAGCCCATGCAGGACCTGGTCGTCTGTTACTTTTTGGGGACCAGGACTACTGGAGACACCCAGGATCGTGGGACTTTTAAGTGAGCCCTAACTTTAGAATCTCCTTAATCTCTCTTCATGCTTACTGCACTTACAGGAAGATTCAGTAGGAGGACTGGTGAAAGAATGTGCCCTGGTGTCTACCTTTTGCATCCTCCCTGGTTTCCCTGTGAAACAGTCATAGTGTGCTGCAAGCACTTTCAGAAGCTGCTTTTCCTGTGTGCAAGAGGGGTGAGAACCAATCTTGAGGTCTGCTCCTAACTCAAAGTCAGCTAACAGATCTAAGATACAAAATAAGTGTAGCGCTATAAAAATATGAAAAAGTCAAATGTCATAAACATTAAGCTGGCAGTTCAAAGTAGAGCTGACAAAGAAGAGTCTTCCTGAGGAATAGGACGGAAAATCTTCAGGAGCTAGACACTTCAAATTCATACATCATCTGGAGTGAAAATATACACAACACCACCAAAAGTGAAGAGGCTTACCGGATTGAATGGACCCGCCAGGGCATACGCCGAGAGGGGTCAGATAGGCTTAGGTGGTTAGTGTCTGCAGACGGCCCGGAGGAGCGATGAGGTGGCTCTCACGTTGCTGTGTCAACCAAACCGATGCCAGAACCGAGGAGTGTGGAACACCCGACACGTAGATTGAGTCCCTCGGAGCGGTGTTGAAAACCAAATGGTGATGATGACAAACAGGAAAAAAAAGGAAGGGCCAAATAGTGTAAATCCTTATAAAACTGGAAATTTTATTAAAATGGGTATACACTCACATGCAGGTCCATTAAAAACAGCGCTGTGATAAAAGTGGCGACAGTGGGGTCCTACCCGACGAGTTTCGTCTTCATAGACGTCGTCTGGGGGGTTTACCCCCACTGTAGCCACCAAAATATATATAGAGGATCAATCAAAATCACCTGCACGGCTACAAAACCATCACTTCCGGTTTCGAGGCAAAATGGCCGACTGGCGTGCGTTCCACGACTCACATTGATAGAAACTGGAAGTGAGGAAAGGAGATATAATCATAAAGACCAGAAAACTAAACCTGTTAATGGATATACAAAAATTGTTGATGGATATACAAAAAATAATAATAATGCCCGAAAGGTGTAATGTGTGAGGAGGTGAATAATATGCAGATATTAATTAATCCGTGGTAGGAGATGTGTAAAGCGCAACAATGTGCGCGCGCATCAAAGTGTGATGGTGAGTACGGCGCATGCGCGTACGGCGCATGCGCCGTGCGAGAATAGAACGTCTCGATGACGCCTATGGAGGGGCGGGACCACGGCTGTGAAAAGAAAACGTCTCAATGGTGACAGTGAGGGGGCGGAACCTAGGCTGTAGGGGTGAAAAAAATATCCTCCAGCCAGGAGAAGTGACGTGTCACGTAAACACGTGAGGGGAGAATCCTCGTACAGAGGTGGGCGGAAGCCGAAGGTTAGACATATGCAAACCCAAGACGCACAAACCCGGACACGCAACTAGCGGCATGGACGTGCATATAGTGACCCCGGATGGGGAAAAAAGATAAACAAAAAGGACAAATGAAGTGCAAAACGTCAAACATATAACACTAGCCATGTGACCAGAGTGACAAATAAAAGATATGTCACTCAAAAGTGTGACTAGCAATGTGACTGCTAGTTGGAGTGAAAAAATAATATTTAAGTGTAAGAATTGATAAGAAATAAAGCTAGGTATATATGCATATATAATGTAAATAAGTTTCGTATTAAATAGGCCTAGTCTTAGAGCAGACTCACTTGGTAATATGTGTTAAAAATGCACCAGATGTGTACATAAAATAAAACTCATGTACTAATGCATGGGGCAAATACATGTATATACATTAAAATATATAAATGCTGTTATAGCTATAAAGGAAAAGGGGGTGGAAATAAAATGAAAAAATAAAAAATTGAAAAATAAGAAGTTAATATGTCAAACATAAAAAGGAGAGAGAGACACAACTGGGGCAGGGGGACGTCCAGCTATCATAGATGGAGACATTTATTACCATATAGACTTTAACACCTATAGAAAGGTGGAGACACAACCAAAGCCAAAAAAGTCAAGCCTTATTGATAAAGGCATTGACGTCTAATTCAACATTGATACCCAAAGGGAAGAGTGTGCGGAGCTCATGGATCCAGAAGGTCTCTAGACGGGACACACCCCTGGTCATAGCACCCCCCCTCCAGGGAGGAACGTATCGATCAATTACCACAAAACATGTCCCCTCAATGACACGATTGTGGTGTGACTTATAGTGTCGGGGGACAGTGTGTTTAGTATCCCCACTTTTAATAAGCGCGATATGTTCCGCTACTCTTATGGCAAAGGACCGGATGGTGCGGCCCACATATTGTTTCCCACAATGGCATGTAATTAAGTACACAATATGGCTAGTGGTGCACGTACAGAATTGTTTGATCGAATATTTTTTGTGTGTAACTGATGATGTGAATGATGTAGTTTTCCTCCCAATGCCAGAATTGTGTTGGCAAACAATACATTTTTTACATCAGTAAAATCCTTCCATCTCATGGAAGAGAGATTGGCGTGTAGGGGGATTAATGATGTTTGGAGCAATTTTGCTCTGTAGGGTGGGGGCTCCCTTGAAGATGACTTTAACCCTATCGGGCAAAACAGTGCCCAAAACTCGGTCATTCCTGAGGATGTCCTAATGTTTGGACAGAATGGCTTTAATGTGTCTATGTTGATTGGAGAAAGACGTTAGTAGAGACCACCTAAAGATGTCACCTTGTTCTCTCTTAGGTCTCTCTTCCAATAATGATTCTCTGTTGGTTTCAAGGGCATGTTGAAACTCGCAGTCAACCAGCTGAGGATCGTAGTCTTTGTCAATAAACTTGGCCTTCAAAAGTGCAGATTGCACCCTGAAGGAATCAGTGTCTGAGCAATTCCTGCGTAATCTGAGGAATTGACAACGTGGCACTGAATCAAGCCAAGACCGGTGGTGGCAGCTATCTGGTGGTATAAAGCTATTCCGGTCAGTTGCTTTGAAGTGTGTCTGAAACCGGAATCTATCATTGCATAACTCAATTTCTAGGTCTAAAAAGTTAACCTTGTGATTACTGGCTGTATGGGACAAGGAAATACCCCGATCATTATTATTCAAAGGTTGAAAAAATGAATCGAGTGTTTCAGCGCTACCCCTCCATAGGAGGAGGATGTCGTCAATATACCGGGCCCACAAAATGAGGGAAGGGTTACTATTAGTATAGACGACATCCTCCTCCCACTTGGCCATAAATAAGTTGGCGAGGCTAGGAGCAAATTTAGCGCCCATAGCAACACCGCGTAATTGGAGGTAGTACTGCTGATCGAACCAAAAATAACTTCGCTTGGTAGCGAACTCCAATTGTTCTATAATGAAATAACATTGAAACGGGGCGATACTCGGCTCCTTTTCCAAGAAGTAACGGACGGCTTCCAATCCCTTGTCTTGAGGTATACAAGTATACAAGGAAGCCACATCAGCAGTGGCAATGATGTGGTCCCCCTGAAACTCCAAACTCTCAAGGAGGCGTATGGTAGCCCCTGTGTCCTTCAAATAAGAGGGCATGCACCTCACCAAGGGCTGTAGATAAAAATCAATGTACCGGCCTATACGTGAGGTGACAGAATCTATCCCACTCGCGATAGGCCGACCCGGGGGTTGCACTGGATTCTTATGTACCTTGGACAAATAGTAAATAGTTGGCACCCTATGGTACCAAAAAAATCTCTCTCCTTTTTATTTAAAATCCCATGGTCATAACCCTTTTTTATTATAACAGATAGCTCTCTCTTGAATGAAGTTGTGGGGTTATTAGGGATTATTTTATACGTATTGGGTTCGTTGAGTATCCTATACATCTCGGATACATAGTACTCCAGGGACACGGGGGATTACAAAACAGGAAATGTTTTTGGTTGGCAAAAACTTTATTCCACCAATCCTGTTGCCACCACCACTATACCCTCCATTGTGGGTCCCTCTAGCACCTCTGTTCCAAGTATGCCTGGTGCAGAGTTTCAACCCACAGGCACCCCGGCTGTTATAAGGAGGAGGGATGATTTTAGAAATGAATCTCCATCACGGTATAGAACACACTACCAGAGCCACATGCCTGTAACAGAGGGGCAGGGGTTATAACGGGATGCTTCTTTACCCCGACCAGGTACCTATGTTGACACCTATCATGCTAATCCCCAATATGATCAACACCCCCCTTGCCACTCAAAATAGGTTCCTACCCCTTAGAGATACTGGGACGATGAATATAGAGACCACTATGGTTATGACTCTGGATTCAGACATAAAATAGGTTCCTACCCCTTAGAGATACATGGGACGATGAATATAGAGACCACTATGGTTATGACTCTGGATTCAGACATAACCAATCACCCCCTATGTACTATCCACCCAGCACTAACCAACGCAAAGAACAGGTTTTTTTACGAGGATCAAAGACCCAGGAAAAGGGGTGCAGACCCAAGAGAGGCACAAGGGGAGGGTGGAGAATTCGAAAGAGGAAAAAGAAGGAGAACTTAAGAGGCCAAGATGTCTTTAATTTAAGTGCCAAGCCTCTCCCCACTTTCTGTACTTGACAAGGGACTTAAGTTTGCCCCTCCCAAGAAGCTCGATAGGTTTGGCACTTTTATGGACATCCATAAATACATACATAAGCTGCATATCCAGCGCTACCTCGTTTCTAACCCTGTTAGAAATGAGACTAGTGCCACTTCTGGGACCGTGCATTCCGGTCTGTCCAACCCTTCACTATTCACTCCACCCGTTCCCATGGCGCCAGCCATCAGCATATTCAGGAATTTGGTCCTCAAAGACCTAGCCGAACTCCCTGATAAACACACACGCCGCCACCCTTTTTCTGACCAAGGCTTGAAGTCTTTGTGTACACAAAAAGACCTTGTCATCCGCCCGGCCGACAAGGGTGGCGGTATTGTTGTTTTAGACAAGAAGGACTATGTATCCGAGATGTATAGGATACTCAACGAACCCAATACGTATAAAGTAATCCCTAATAACCCCACAACTTCATTCAAGAGAGAGCTATCTGTTATAGTAAAAAAGGGTTATGACCATGGGATTTTAAAAGGAGAGAGATTTTTTTGGTGCCAACTATTTACTATTGGCCCAAGGTACATAAGAATCCAGTGCAACTCCCGGGCCGGCCTATCGCGAGTGGGATAGATTCTGTCACCTCACGTATAGGACGGTGCATTGATTTTTATCTACAGCCCTTGGTGAGGCGCATGCCCTCTTATTTGAAGGACACGGGGGCTACCATACGCCTCCTTGAGAGTTTGGAGTTGCAGGGGGACCACATCATTGCCACTGCTGATGTGGCTTCCTTGTATACTTGTATACCTCAAGACAAGGGATTGGAAGCCGTCCGTTACTTCTTGGAAAAGGAGCCAAGTATCTCCCCGTTTCAATGTTATTTCATTATAGAACTATTGGAGTTTGCTACCAAGCGAAGTTATTTTTGGTTCGATCAGCAGTACTACCTCCAATTACGCGGCGTTGCTATGGGCGCTAAATTTGCCCCTAGCCTCGCCAACTTATTTATGGCCAAGTGGGAGGAGGATGTCGGCTTTACTAATAGGAACCCTTCCCTCATTTTGTGGGCCTGGTATATTGACGACATCCTCCTCCTATGGAGGGGTAGCGCTGAAACACTCGATTCATTTTTTCAACATTTGAATAATAATGATTGGGGTATTTCCTTGTCCCATACAGCCAGTAATCACAAGGTTAACTTTTTAGACGTAGAAATTGAGTTATGCAATGATAGATTCCGGTTTCAGACACACTTCAAAGCAACTGACCGGAATAGCTTTATACCACCAGATAGCTGCCACCACCAGTCTTGGCTTGATTCAGTGCCACGTTGTCAATTCCTCAGACTACGCAGGAATTGCTCAGACACTGATTCCTTCAGGGTGCAATCTGCACTTTTGAAGGCCAAGTTTATTGACAAAGACTACGATCCTCAGCTGGTTGACCGCGAGTTTCAACATGCCCTTGAAACCAACAGAGAATCATTATTGGAAGAGAGACCTAAGAGAGAACAAGGTGACATCTTTAGGTGGTCTCTACTAACGTCTTTCTCCAATCAACATAGACACATTAAAGCCATTCTATCCAAACATTGGGACATCCTCAGGAATGACCGAGTTTTGGGCACTGTTTTGCCCGATAGGGCTAAAGTCATCTTCAAGGGAGCCCCCACCCTACAGAGCAAAATTGCTCCAAACATCATTAATCCCCCTACACGCCAATCTCTCTTCCATGAGATGGAAGGATTTTACTGATGTAAAAAATGTATTGTTTGCCAACACAATTCTGGCATTGGGAGGAAAACTACACCATTCACATCATCAGTTACACATAAAAAATATTCGATCAAACAATTCTGTACGTGCACCACTAGCATTATTGTGTACTTAATTACATGCCATTGTGGGAAACAATATGTGGGCCGCACCATCCAGTCCTTTGCCATAAGAGTAGCGGAACATATCACACTTATTAAAAGTGGGGAAACTAAACACACTGTCCCCGACACTATAAGTTACACCACAATTGTGTCATTGAGGGGACACGTTTTGTGGTAATTGATCGATACGTTCCTCCCTGGAGGGGGGGTGCTATGACCAGGGGTGTGTCCCGTCTAGAGACCTTCTGGATCCATGAGCTCTGCACACTCTTCCCTTTGGATATCAATGTTGAATTAGACGTCAATGCCTTTATCAATAAGGCTTGACTTTTTTTGGCTTTGGTTGTGTCTCCACCTTTCAATAGGTGTTAAAGTCTATATGGTTATAAATGTCTCCATCTATGATAGCTGGACGTCCCCCTGCCCCAGTTGTGTCTCTCTCTCCTTTTTATGTTTGACATATTAACTTCTTATTTTTCAATTTTTTATTTTTTCATTTTATTTCCACCCCCTTTTCCTTTATAGCTATAACAGCATTTATATATTTTAATGTATATACATGTATTTGCCCCATGCATTAGTACATGAGTTTTATTTTATGTACACATCTGGTGCATTTTTAACACATATTACCATGTGAGTCTGCTCTAAGACTAGGCCTATTTAATACGAAACTTATTTACATTATATATGCATATATACCTAGCTTTATTTCTTATCAGTTCTTACACTTAAATATTATTTTTTCACTCCAACTAGCAGTCACATTGCTAGTCACACTTTTGAGTGACATATCTTTTATTTGTCACTCTGGTCACATGGCTAGTGTTATATGTTTGACGTTTTGCACTTCATTTGTCCTTTTTGTTTATCTTTTTTCCCCATCCGGGGTCACTATATGCACGTTCGTGCCACTAGTTGCGTGTCCGGGTTTGTGCGTCTTGGGTTTGCATATGTCTAACCCTCGGCTTCCGCCCACCTCTGTACGAGGATTCTCCCCTTACGTGTTTACATGACACGTCACTTCTCCTGGCTGGAGGATATTGTTTTCACCCCTACAGCCTAGGTTCCGCCCCCTCACTGTCACCATTGAGACGTTTTTTTTTCACAGCCGTGGTCCCGCCCCTCCATAGGCGTCATCGAGACGTTCTATTCTCGCACGGCGCATGCGCCGTACTCACCATCACACCTTGATGCGCGCGCACATTGTTGCGCTTTACACATCTCCTACCACGGATTAATTAATATCTGCATATTATTCACCTCCTTACACATTACACCTT
The DNA here is from genome assembly GCA_037952925.1 of Lithobates clamitans. NCBI lineage: Eukaryota > Metazoa > Chordata > Amphibia > Anura > Ranidae > Lithobates > Lithobates clamitans. The sequence goes on along the minus strand of JBBGZY010000361.1, from coordinate 1,700,764 downwards.
TCGGGCATTATTATTATTTTTTGTATATCCATCAACATTTTTTGTATATCCATTAACAGGTTTAGTTTTCTGGTCTTTATGATTATATCTTCTTTCCTCACTTCCGGTTTCTATCAATGTGAGGCGTGGAACGCACGCCAGTCGGCCATTTTGCCTCGAAACCGGAAGTGATGGTTTTGTAGCTGTGCAGGTGATTTCCATGTATTTTGATTGATCCTCTATATATATTTTGGTAGCTACAGTGGGGGTAAACCCCCCAGACGATGTCTATGAAGACAAAACGCGTCGGGTAGGACCCCACTGTCGCCACTTTTATCACAGCGCTGTTTTTAATGGATCTGCATGTGAGTGTATACCCATTTTAATAAAATGTCCAGTTTTATAAGGATTTACACTATTTGGCCCTTCCTTTCTTTTCCTGTTTGTCATTATCACCATTTGGTTTTCAACACCGCTCCAAGGGACTCAATCTACGTGTCGGTTGTTCCACACTCCTCGGTTCTGGCATCGGTTTGGTTGACACAGCAACGTGAGAAAGAATATATAAAACACAAAGCGCTGTGATGCTAAATAGCTGATAATTACAAATAAAAACAAGTGAGGCTGCTATCAAAAGGAGTGTTTTCAGAATCACTTAAAAAGAATAAATAATGATATTTGAAGCGCTTCACAATGTGCATAAAAAAGATGAATAAATATAAATACTCAAATAAATCCAGCGGTGAGTAAAAATTCCTAAAAAATCCAGCAATCCAAATAGTGTAAAATTATAAAAAAAAAAATTATAAAAAAAAAATTAGTGACGCCAAATGTGTAAAAGAATCCACATAAAAAATCCACATAAAAAATATATAGGAATGTATTCAGAAGGTTCAATTATATAAGTGTAGAATCCAATTGATATAGAGCTTTGATCCGGTCCCACTAGCAAAGCTGTTTAAAAACCTTTGCTTAATTAAGGTGCTCATTGACACTTATGGCAACAATGTTTCTTTTGTTTCTGTTCACAACCAATGTGACAATCAAAAACAGATCTCATTGACAGGTAGATAAGAGAAAAAAAACAATCATTGTGCAATAATTTAGATACCAAGGTACACAGGCAAACTTCAATCCACTCACGTGCGCCTTATAATGATAAGGCATATGCAGGTTTTACTATAGCAGTCAGCCGCCTTAGACAGGAGCAGATTCGCTGCAGTACACTATGTGATGCTGCCGATCTGCACAGAGCGTCCTTGGCTCCTCCCACGCATTGCGTCACGGTCACGTGACTTTTTCAAGGATAATACAAGCTCTGACGGACTCAGCTTTATAGCACAACAGCAGAGTGGTTGCCATGGCTACAGCGTGAGTTAATCATCATCCTGCTTCCTGCATAGACTTCAATCCTGTTAAAACCTACTTTTATTAGACATGTAATTCCTATGAATATCGTTGGTTTCTCAAAACCTCGATTCCATGTATAAAAAACGCAGAGTGTGCATTCCTCAAGAAGACTCTTCTTTGTCAGCTCTACTTTGAACTGCCACTTATTTTGTATCTTATTTTGTTATCACCCTTGTTGGTTGTGTTAGCTGCTTATTTTTACTTTGGCAGCGCAGAATTATTTTTGTTTATAGCTAACAGATCTAACAATGGCTCTGTCTTTTTCTGTTCAGGTCAGCTACACACCGACACTTCATATGTTGTTAACATGATGTGTTTTGAGCATGTTTATATAGAATGCTTTCGATCTTCTGCTTGAGTCTCAGAAACTTACCACATAGGTCACATCATTCAGGTGCTTTGTGATTAAGAATGTCCCTTCCCGTGCTGCCTACAGGTTGTTCTGCTGAACAGGGAGCAAAACATACAGCTTCTGACCCAAATTTTATGCACCAACTAAGGAACTGCGCAACATAACAATAAGACATAAACTGCGAGCCTCGATCACTAAGAAGCTCTGTAGGGTATACTACTCTCGTAAACATTTCCAGCAGAGCACCAATTTTCTTGGCTTGTGCTGATAAAATAGTGCCACATCCTCTGGGTACTGGGTGACTTAGTCCACTACTGTCAAGATGTATTGTTTGCCTGAACTTCTGGGACTGACTAGTGGCCCAATGACTGCCACCCTCTTAAAATTTTATTTACAGGCAAAGACTGTAATGGAGCCCCCAGAACATCTCCCGACTTGCCAACCTGCTGTCAGGTAACACAGGACATACAGTAATTGATAGTTGTCAGTACGCATGTTAAGCTAGAAAAAAATCTTCCTCACGCTAGCCTTCATCTTAGTGATTCCCAAATGATCTTCTGGGGGAATTTCATGCACCACCTTTTGAAAGTGAACCTAAATTGGTCGGATACAATAAGCTACCCTTTGACCAGTTCTGCCTTGCTGCCTTTTTAGTAGATCCTCCCTTAACAGCTTTCCATTGTGCCAGTAAATCTTTTATTTACCCCCCTCTGCAGGATGGCTGTAGGCTATACTCCTAAGCTGCTCTAGACTTGGGTCAGTCTGTAGTGCTTGCTCAAAGTTTCAGCCATTTGTCCCATGATAAATGAGGACAGCAGCTGAGGCTCAGCAGTGGTGGAGCCCACTGGGTCAGAGCAAGGAAAGGGGTTATGGGTAAATTTCTTCTGCTCTCCAACCAGAAATGTAACCTTGACAGCCTTTGCAGCAATACGAGTGACTGCTAACACCGGCAATACATTGTCAATCGATTCACCAATGACATTTTGTACATCAGACATACTGTACATATATTGGGCAACTGTGCATGCAAGGTAGTCAATCCGTCCCAGTCTCCTTTAACTAGGAGAAATGTGCACCTCCAATCCACTTCCCTCCCTTTGTCCATCCCCAAATCAAATGTCACATCTATACACAGCACCTTAGTATGGCCACAGGGTCTAGTTTGTGAATTCTGAGTGTCATCAAGAGGCACATATTATGAGGGAAGAGTCCCCAGAAGCAACAGCGTGGAGATATTATCTGACACTACAACCTGTCTCTTCCTACTCCCCATCCCCTAATCATTAGGGTGGTGTACATCAACTCTGGTGAGAGTAGAACATTTCTCTGGGATGATGTGCTTTCAATAACTAGCTCAGGGCAAACTAGGGTGATGTCTGCGCTGGTGTCTTGAAAGCCAGCAACGGTTTGATTGCCCACAATGACTGTTCTGTGGGTTGGTATTGCTGACCCTTGCTTTTCCACTGATGAATAGCACAGAGAAAGGGAAATCTGGTGTTGGCTTGTTACCAGGAGTTTCAGGTGCTTTTCACTGGGAGTGCATAGATCACAGGTGTAGCAAGGGTTACCAGTGGTGATTTCCCTCCTTTCCAGACACTAGGGGAGCCCTGTGGTGGTCCTAATGTTCTGTACAGGACAGATGTTTAGGAGTTGATCCTGCTGAAATGTGGTGCATAGTTGGCTTACCACATCAGTGCAAGTATCATAAGTCCTTTCTCCAGCAACCTGAATTTCCTCCAGTATGCTTCTGATGTCAGTTGATACTGGCCACCATTCACACAGTGTGCTCAGTGTGAATGGTGAAGGGACTCACCTGGAAAATACTGCATGTGAAGGACTTTACGAATACACGGTGGATATAATTTAGGAGTACTAAGGACGTGATTTGGAAGACTTTACTTGTATTGGATTATAACTTTCTTAAAGAGTGTGTATAAGACACATAGGGGTGGATTTACTAACACTGGAGTGCAAAATCTTGTGCAGCTCTACATAGAAACCAATCAGCTTTCCACTTTTTTTTTTGCCAAAGATTAATTGAACAAGCGGTAGTTAGAAACGGATTGGCTACCTTGTACAGCTGCAAAAGAATTTGCACTCTTCAGTTTTAGTAAATCAACCCCATATTGTTGGAATTACAGTAAATGATATATTTGTTTACTATAGAAGGAGGCATTTAAGAAATATGAGAGATATGTGCACGGGGATATCATTTATATATGTTGTGCTGCACAATAACATGGTGTGGGCTGATTTCTGCCAGTCACATGCTGATTCACACCCCTCCAGCCTGTGTCTTAGAAGAAGAGGGAGGTAAAGTCTCTATCAATCTACATTGTGTTTAGCGTGTTAGTGGACATGGAGGAGGAGGGAAGGAAGGGGCTGTCATTTATCACCATGTGTGACTCTATAGCCAAATAGGCTGCTCAGATGTGATAAGGAGAAAATGTTCAGTATAAAAACTCACTGAAAACTGAGCATGTGCAGAGAGCTGCCAACACTGCTCTGCAAACTTCCTAGCTGAATTGGAGACTTGGACAGAAAAAGGTAGAGAACAGCAGGATAAACCAGGTTTTTTCTGAATACAGAAAATGAATCTCATAGTGACTGAGCGATTACAGTAAAGAGGATGGAATGGAGCGCTAGCAGGATGGGAGATAAATAAGTGGATGGGTGAAAATGCTAATGGTAATAATAGTGGTTATATCCAGTTCTTGTTAGGAGGGTTTAGATCCGTTTTCCTTTCTGGGTCCAGACCTATATTAAAATTTCTGTAGGGGATGAGGGCGGCAGCCAGCTCAGGAGAGCAGAAGTGACTCAATGAGACAGAGGAGAAAAAGAGCAGCGCCGCTCTAAGCGTAATAAATTAGTAAAAAACAGCTTTAATTTCCTTTAAAATACACTCACATTCTGGCAGTGGTGATCAAGCATTAGGTTATGGTTTGGTTCTCTTCAGCTGTGCTGGGTAGCCCATCGGTTCCAAGATGGGCAGCAGTGATATGTCAGTCCCCGGCCGCTCCAGTGGCATCCGTAGCTCTGAGGCTGGAGGATGTCAGGGAAGGTACATCAGCAGGGTACGTCCACAGGACACGTCAGATGCTGGAGAACTTTATGGTTTGGTTCTCTTCAGCTGTGCTGGGTAGTCCTTTGGTTTCAAGCTGGGCAGCAGTGATATGTCAGTCCCCGGCCACTCCAGTGGCGTCCGTATCTCCGAGGCTGGAGGATGTCATAGCAGGCACATGAGCAGGGTACATCCACAGGACATGTCAGACGCTGAAGCGGCCGGGGACTGACATATCACTGTTGCCCAGCGTGGAACCGAAGGACTACCCAGCACAGCTGAAGAGAACCAAACCATAACCTAATGCTTGATCACCACTGCCAGAATGTGAGTGTATTTTAAAGGAAATTAAAGCTGTTTTTTTCTAATTTATTATGCTTAGAGCGGCGCTGCTCTTTTTCTCCTCTTTCTCACTGAGTGATTACAGACAGCCTGTAGTGTGGGTTTAATGACACTTTAACCTCTTCTCGTCTGCACTATAGCTGAATGATGGCTACAGTGTGGACCTACATTGCCGGGAGTCCGTCAATAGACATCCTCCCCTTTCCTCGCCCCCCGAGCGCGCTCTGTGATCACTGAGTCAATGAGAATCGGGTGATTACAGATCCGAGTAAGGGGCCGATCCCGACAGCTGATCACGTGATGTAAACAGAAGTTCGGTAATCTTTTTTTCACCGGCTTCTGTTGAAGAGGAAGAGGCATAGCCGCCTCATCTGTGCCAACCAGTACCGCCTGCCAGTGCCATCAATCGGTGCCCACCAGTTAATATCAGTGTCACCAATAAGTGCCACCTATCAATGCCCAAGAGTGCCACCTATCAATGCCCACCAGTGATGCCAATCAGTGCCATCTAGCAGTGCTGCCTATCAGTGTCACCTACAGTGCCCATTACTGCCACCCATCAGTGCCACCTATCAATGCCCATCAGTACTACCTCTCAGTGCCCACCTCCCAGTGGCCCACCAGTGCCGCCTTATTAGTGCCCATCAGTGCCACCTTATCAGTACTCATCAGTGCAGCCTCATCAGCATACATCAATAAAGGAGAAAAGTTACCTGTTTGCAAAAGTTTATAACAAAATATAAAACCGTTTTGTTTTCAAAATTTTTGGTCTTTTCTCATTTTTTTAACAAAAAATAAAAACCCAGAGGTGATTAAATACCAACAAAAAAAACTATTTGTGGGGAAAAAACTCTAAAAATTTAATTTGGGTACAGTGTTACATGACCACGCAATTGTCATAAAAAGAGTGAGAGTGCTGAAAGCTGAAAATTGGTCTGGGCAGGAGGAGGGTTTAAGTGCCCAGTAAGCAAGTGGTAAAGGTTAGTGGAAGAAAAGGGATATGCAATTTGATGCAAAGGGGGATGGGGTTATGAAATTCACATTTTTGTTTATGCCTGCAGGCCTGCAACAAATTTGGATGAATGCTAACAAATGCTAGGAAAAGACACAAAGGGGATCCCAGAACCATAGCGCACTGACATTTGGATTCCAGTTATAAAAAGGTAGTGCCAGAGTTATAGCATTATCAATTGCTATGTCACATATAAACTCAGGGACAAAAGTTGAATGGGTGACGGTTAATATAGACTTTTTTCTAATTATATTTTACAGTGGACAAATATTATGGCAAGGACACCCTTATCCAACAGATATTAAGAAAGCCATTCAATTAGCTGAAGAGAATGCAATTGTCCTCAGATCAATGTTGTCACAGGGTTAAAGATCACCAACGCTCTACTTGCACGAATTGCATTCTGCATAGAACTTTGCATTTCATTTCAAAATAAATCACTTTTAGCACATTAAATGTAATGGGGAACAAGCAACTACCGCTCAATCCATTTGAAATTAGTTGCAAATAGCTGAATGGGATGGCTGATGGTTTAAGAGATGAAGGGGTCGTTTTATTTAGATTTAGCACCAGGAACATATAGGTTTAAGTTGCCATACATTTTAAATATATTTCGCATAGCATTAGCGCACTAATGTACCATCATATTTGAAGAAAATAAGGATTTAGGATGAGCGCTTCTATTTTCAAAGGCAGGCCTTTTATGTCATCTTGGCACAGTTTCCAATCTTTAGACCAAAATGCTGTTGCTACAGTAAATAGCTACATCATACACATCCCGCTTTTTGCTGTGCATTCCATGTACAGCAAGGTTGGCATCTGTGCACTTGGCTTCTCTTGCCCAGTTCAGCTTTTTTTTTTTCCCCCCGATAGCAGATAATTCGAAATAGATTACCAAACATTCAGACTACCGAGGATTTTAGAAACTTTATGTCCTGTTGATTCTGATATCTTCATTTGCCTAAAGACTGAAGTATATTACATTGGCGATCATTGTGCACCAGAGGTCTTATTCATCTGTTACATCAAAGAAGACCTAAACCTAATACTAAGGGGTCTTTTTATAAAAATATTTGTTGAGCGAATGTCTCCCACACAGCCATCACGCATAATCCCTGTAATTTGCCCAATACATTTACAGGTGCATCTAAAAAAATTTGATAATCAAAAAGTTAACTTATTTCAGTAATTCAATTCAAAAAGTGAAACTCATATATTATATAGGTTCATTACACAAAGAGTGGTATATTTCAAGAATTTCTTTCTTTTATTTCCCACGTATGTCAGCTCCATCTAGTGGCCATAATGTGGTATTTTCCTCAATACCTCAATCAAAAAAAAAATAAAATAACATTATGGTCACTGGATGGAACTGGCGATCATATGAAATAAACGTATTAGGCAAAATACTGTATGGGTTTATTTTTGACAGTCAATTGAGACATTGGCACAGAAATTATTTTAGAACTAGACCCCTGGGTATCAAGCTTGAAAAGAAAATTTGAATAAAAACAGATTTGAGGATGGTTTACACAAGAGGCACTGGTGGATCACTTTCCAGATAGCAGTAGAGAAGTGGCTGCCAGGCATTCATGAGGCAACACAGCTGTCCTCATTTTTTTTTTTCCAACGAAGCAACATCTCTTATTGAAATACGAAATGTGTTGGGTTTGGCCGTTGTCTCACCTGCCAAAAACGTGACTGGTGGTATAACTGTTACTGCACAACGATATTATGCACTAAACATGGCTGCTGGCCATGGTAACTTGTAGCTCGGCAGTTGTAGTGGGTGGTAAAACTGCAACATTACTTCAGTCTATTAGGAATGCTGCTGATAGACTAATACACCTTACTAACTGATCTGCGACTGCTGCACCTCTCTGCCCATTCCCTTTACTGGCTTCCCTTACCCCACCGTATAAAATTCAAAGTACTAACCACAGCATACAAGGCTATCCACAACACTGCCCCCAGCTACATCACCAACCTCATCTGCAGATATCGCCCAAATCGTCCTCTCTGCTCCTCCCAAGACCACCTGCTCTCTAGCTCTCGTGTTATCTCCTCCCATACTTGCCTCCAAGACTTCTCCAGAGCCTCTCCCATCCTCTGGAACTTCCTGCCCCAGTATGTCCGGTCAGCCCCAACCCTGTCTGCCATCTCTGAAAACTCACTTATTCAGGAAAGCCTACCCCACCTAAGAACTGTACCTAAGTCACCTCCATCAGATCGTTCTCTGCAGCCATTACTTTTTGTACCACCTCCCCCTCCCTTTAGATTGTAAGCTCCATGAGCAGGGACCTCTTATTCCTTCTGTATTTAACTGTATTGTAATTGTACTGCCCCCCCTCTACATTGTAAGCGCTATGTAAACTGTTGACGCTATATAAATCCTGTATAATAGTTATAATATGTAGCGGAAGCCCGCAATTCCCGTGACCCCACCAAGCTGGCTGGTGCAATATACTGTACACAGGCTTTCTAGCTTGAGTTAGGGAGAAAGTATCTGTCAGTGTCTGCATGGGCTTTTTCACCCCCCCTTCCATCTGTTTCTCTGACTGAGTCTAATGTAATAGGAGCTGACACACACACAGAACTGTTCATTCTGTAGCCTCTCTTATGCCCCTATTAGCAGGAAGAAGAAAGCCAATTAAAGGCAGTTACAGCAGCCAATTAGAGAGACTGTCCTGAACTGCAGGAAGAGCTGTAATGGATTCTGGTACATGCAGTTTCCTCACAAAACAGCCTCATAGACTGGTATACAGGAGAAACTACAAAGCCCTGGATGCTCTGCACAAAAAAGAGCTGAGAACTCCATTTTGTGTTCTGAGGGAAAGTCAATCACGATGAGGCAGTGAGGGTGATCAGACCTGTAGGAGAGATGCCATCTCTCAGATGATCTCCCTGTGCAATTCAGGTCTCCACCACCAGTCGGGACATTCAGCCTCAGAGGCAGATTTAAGGTGCTATCGAGTCGCACCTGCACCGACAGTGAAGCGTTCCAGTGTGAGGTGACTAGTTGGGTCACCAAGAAAGCCTGCTGTTCCAGGACATTCGTTTGGGCCTTGATCACAGCATTTGGTGAGAGGGCATTTTGCCCATCTGCAGGGAACAGAGACACTGCACCATAGAAGGAGTATGAACACTGTATACATCGTTGCTGGTAGTCATCTGGCTGACACTTGTAGTAACACAGGGATAAGGTTATCCATTTCTGGGACACTATATACAGACATCATTGTCCTCTAACCTTGCTGAGGAGCATCCTGCCCATTTCACTTGATGAGCTGGGCCAGTTGTGTTGTTTGGGCCCGCTATACAGGAGTTTAAGTGCACCAACAAGAGTGGCTACAGTAGCTGGAGACACCAAATCTTATCTTTTCTTCAAAGGGACTAAAGCTACTAGTGCCGTACGGATCCGCACACATATTCAGGGCTCTGCATATGCATTGGGTGCGTGGGACAGTTTATCTAAGAAGTTAAGCCATTACCTGTTGACTTTTATAGAGTGTTTAAAGTTGGGCCTGTGGTGTCAGGGGATAGGAAAGAGAGGCCTGACACAAAGGGACTTATTCCTCTGTTCTCCTCCTGTCTGGACTCATAGAGCCAACCTGAGTAAAGGTAACCAATCCAATTTAAGGTGCCATATTGTGCTTTATTTGCCATTTGCGTGTGCCTCTGCTCTTGGGGACATTCTCAGGTTTGGAATTCCCAGAGAGCAGCTTGAATATAGGATTGAGAGCTATATTGCTTTAAAAATATCAGTTAATGCTCTCTAGTTGATTACTTGAATATACAGTATACTGTTTCTGTCTGTCATCTTTCCACAGAAATATTGCAGTAAAGACAATTTCTGTGTTTTATCATAACGTGTGTGTTTCTCATTGGTCACTGCACTTACACTATTGCCAGGTGTGCCAGAGGGGGCTGGGTCTGATATTAGGGTTGAGAGGCAGAGTAATGGACTGAACAAAGCAGCTCCTACGGGGGTTTCGGTACAAACATCACTGCATATTTTTAGTAGCTCCCAGCCACCCATGTAAATGGGGCCTTAGGGCTCATGTAGACCAGTGTTTCTCAACTCCAGTCCTCAAGGCGCACCAACAGGTCATGTTTTCAGGATTTCCCTCAGATGAAACGGCTGTGGTAATTACTAAGGCAATGAAACTGATCAAATCACCTGTGCAAAATAGTGGAAATCCTGAAAACGTGACCTGTTGGTGCGCCTTGAGGACTGGAGTTGAGAAACACTGATGTAGACCACCACTGTTTTCCCGCTTTTAAAGCACATATGTAGAGCACCACTGTTTTCCCGCATTTAAAGCACATCACGCACATATCAGCAGATTCCCATTGACTACAATAGCATATTGTAGATTAGAGTCAGTCAGCCATAGACAAAGAAATTATCTCTCCTGCCCCAGGAAAATCCTTGATGAGGGAATACTTCATGTGGAGCCATTGCTTTCTCTCGGCGGGTGAAGCCGTCCCCTGCCAGAAGAACACAGTGCTTATTGCTAGGGGCTAAAACAGCCGCTAGCAATAAACACATGTAAAATCAAGCAGACTAGTTGTACCCAAGTTGACCAATGGATCAACTTGGGAACATTCAGCCTGCCCATACAATGTTTGAGTCTGATTCCTACTGAACCTGCAGAGATTCGAACCATCTATGACCAGCTTCTGTTCACCTTTTCTTTTCTTTTTATTCCAGCCCCCTTATGTACCAATATAGCATTAATGTACTTCTTTTGCAAAAATAAAAAAGCTTTCCATTTATTCTACATACGCTTACCTCACTGGCCTTATAAACACTTCTCCGTTACTTCTTGGACAGACTTTAGGTCATGACACAGGAAGGAATCGACCAGCTGATCTCATTAGCACAAAGCCTGCATCATCTGCCCTCCTACCTACCATCCACTTCCAGGTGCATATTTTTTAAATGAAATGAAATGCAATCAGAGATCGCCATTCTCACTAAATACACAGGAATCAATTTTTTTCCTACCTTAACCTTCATCTTGCATAGATCGTTCATTTGGCAGTGTGCTGAGCAATCAGATAACAGCCTATGTGAATAGAGCTGTAGCATACCTCCCAACTTTTGAACATCAGAATAAGGGACAATTGAGAGAGTAAGTGAGCTGTGGCACGCATAGTGGCAAAATGTGGGTGTGGCCAAAGTATTACAGGTGGGGGGCTTAGGGGGCGTGGTTAAACAAAACTCAGCTCTCTTACCAATGCCCCCCAGCTCTCACTAATGCCCCCCCAGCTCTCTCACCTCTCACAAATACCCCCCAGCTCTCTCACCAATTCCCCCCCAGCTCTCTCACCTCTCACAAATCCACCCCAACTCTCTCACAAATGCCCCCCCAGCTCTCTCACCAAGGCCCCCTTCACTCTTACTAATTGCCCCCCCCAGCTCTCTCACCAATGCCCCCTTTGCTCTTACTAATGCCCCCCCACTCTTTCACCAATGCTCACCAGCTCTTTCACCAATGCTCCCCATCCTCTCTTACTAATGCCCCCCCAATCTTGCCAATGACCTCCCTAGCTCTCTCCACAATGCTCCCCCCCCAGCTCTCTCATGAATGCTCTTCAACTCTCTCACCAAAGCCCCCCCCTTACTAATGCCCCTCCCAGCTCTCTCACCAATGCATGGCCCCCTCTCTTACTAATGCCCCCCCCAGCTCTCTCACCAATGCCCTCCCTCCTCTCTCACCAATACCCCCCTCTCTTATTAGTGCCCCTAGCTCTCTCACAAATACAAAATGGTATGCATCACTGTGCTTTTTTTCAGCACAGTGCCACTGACAGCTCCAACTGTCGGAACCAAGGAGGAGTTTCACAGCACTTCACTCAGCTCCATGCTACAGTCCTGACAGGCAGGGAAAGAAGCCGGCTCCGGAATCCCCATTAAAAAAAACAATGTGGGTGGTTGTGGCACCGGGACCCAGGACACCCACCAGCAAATGTGGGGCATGTCCCCCGGGTGCCTGGCGCTAATACACAGAAGCTACAATGCTTCTGTGCGACAAGGTATCAAAAGTAAAGGGCTGCAGAACTCCTCTTACCATTCGTAAGCCGCTAAGAGGCAAGAATCGGGAGCCAAAGGCGGGGGCGGAGCTGGTAGGTGGCCTACAAATTATGTCATCGGATGCTAGGATGCCGTCGGCCCTAACTACCGATGACTGCATTGAGGGGGGGACAGAGATTGCTGGCCAGATCTTCTGCCAGTAATCCTCACTTGGTGTTGTGTGTAAGAGCACACATTGCACCCATTGAGGACACCACTAGTGAGTGGAGCCCAGTGCTGGAGTGCTGGAGCCCAGAGCTTGTCCCAGCACTGGGCTCCAGGACCTCAGCCCAGATCCACAGGGACATACTTAGAATCGCTGGACGTTCCCACTGAATCCGGGACGGTTGGGAGGTATGCTGTAGTGTTGAAAAAAGTTTACCGTACACTACAGAATCTGATTGTACAATCTCCTTTAGACCTACCATAAAATATGTAGTGCAAGTGCCTGTCTGATTGGACACAGATACAGATTGTATAGTGTATGGGTAGCTATATACACCTAAAATTAACTTGTTGCACTTTCAGTGCCATAAATTGTTAACACAGAAGCAAACACACATTTTGCCATGTGAAAAAATGAGTAGCAAATGCTGTAAAACGCACAGTGAAATGTTTTTACAATCTACAACACACCAAAATGTGCCATGAGCAGGGCTTTTTTTCAGGGGGAACTTGGTGGAACTCTGTTCCACCACCTCTGGCTCAGACCCTTTGGTGCCTGCTCACCACAATCACTTGTAAACTGGTCAGGTTTCTGTGTTTACAAGTGACAGCTCTGCACTCTGTGTATAACCCCCATGAACTCTGCATTCTGTATGTAATGCAATCCTGATATTTAATGCCCCTTTAAGACCCTTCTACTGTTTGTGAAATATGACCACACCCACTATTTGATGTGATTTGGAGGGTGTGTGTGGGGGGAGGGGTTTTGGGGGGTCGTGGTTGAGTTCCAGCACCTATTGTTTGAGAAAAAAGGCCCTGGCCATGAGCCACATGTAGCGCAGCTCATTGAAATCAACAGGCTGCCCTATGCATGTCATGGGAAAAATGAGCCAAAAAACGTGCAACCCACTATGCTATATGTGAATGGGGCCTGAAAGTGAAATTGGTGCATGTACACAAGAACAATAAGGGCTCCAGTCATATCAGTGCGTTTCCGAACACATGGCAAACCGCATAGAAAATGCACGCTTTGCCATACGGTTCAGAAATGTGCTGCACCAAAAATCATGGTAAAACGCACCAAGCTCCGCTCTACAAAAAGTTCTGGAGCTTCTTTGGGGCCATAGTTGCTTGTAGTGGAAGGGCCGCCCTATGCGTAATGAGTAAAGAAAAATTCCAAAACGCCTGCTACGCAGGAATGTGAATAGGCTTAACGGCTGTTTGTCCATTTCCTCCTATGTACTTGTATAAAGGCCATACACTATGCAATCTCATGGTACAATTTTCTTCAGATTTACCAGCACTATGGAATAAGAGGACCCACCTATCTATCCAAACAGATAGGCCTTTGCACTATTATAGTTGATAGTAGATCTAAAGGAGATTGTACAATCAGATTGTATAACGTATGGTGAGCTTTACCCAGGACACACTTATCCTGTTTTTAATACTACAGGTCTATCCACATAGGCTGTTATCTGATTGCTCAGCATACTCTGCCAACTGAACGATCTATGCAAGATGAAAATTAAGGTAGAAAAAAAAAACTATGCCTGTGTATTGAGTAAGGATGAGCTCCGGCGTGTTCGCACACTCCACGTGCAGAGCCCGCCAGGAAGTCAGCACTGCGCTGATCACAGGCAGTGAGACATTGTCCCGATGTGCGGCTGCAGAGGTTGGGAAATGTCTCACTGCCTGTGATTAGCGCAGCGCAGTGCCGACTTCCTGGTGGGCTCCGCACGTGGGCTGTGCGAACACACCTGAGCTCATCCTTATTAGTGAGAACAGTGATCACTGATTGATTGCATTTCATTAAAAAAACATGCACCTGGAAGTGGGTGGGTAGGTAGAATAGATGATGTAGGGTGTGTGCTATTGAGGTCAGCTGGCCAACTCCTTCCTGTGTCAGTCTGACCAGGAAGTGAGGCAGAAAAAATTGAGAAGTGTATTTAAACAGCCATGTGAAGACGGAGGTAAGGGTGTGTAGAATAAATGGAAAGCTTTGCTACTTCTGCAAAAGAAGTACATTAACGCTAAGGTGAACTTATCCTTTAAGTGTGTTTCATTATTGAACCTCATTATGAATACCAAGGCTTCTTCAACAAAACAATGAACAGCCATAATGCAAGACATATTAGGCAACTTTACTTGCTTGTCTATTGTAAATGGAAATCTAGTTTCCCCTGAACAACAGGCCATGTTTTCAGCTTTTTCTTTATCTTGCACAGGTGCTTTAAATCAGAGTCAATGGCTTGGTATTTTGGACAGCTATTTTATCTAAGAGAAATTCTCAAAACATGGCCTGTTGGGGGTACCCGAGGACAGGGTTGAGAACCACTGATCTCACAGACTTGACATGCTGTCCCAATTTTGTTTTTAATTCAGCCTGCTGGAAAACTGAAGTGCTTGCTGTACTAACTATGCAATGTTAGTACAGCGATCTCCCCGCTGTGCTATTGTGTTCTGATAGGGGGACTGCCACCCCACCCCCATCAGAAAACACCACACATGGGAGTAAGTCACATATGTGCAAGTCACAAGCAAGTCTCAAGTCTTAACCTTCAAGTCACAAGCAAGTCCCAAGTTACTGTGGTGAAAAGCAAGCAAGTCAAGTCGAGTCCCTGCTAGAAGTCAAGCAAGTCAAGTCATTTATTTTCGTCAAGTCACAAATTAAGTCAAAATACTAATCTACCCCATTTCCACCTTTAAATGAGTTAAAAGTCAGTTTTTTCAGGAAAAGTTTTGTTTTATTTTCAACATTAACAAAACTGCTTAGTGCTTTTTTCTTGGCATATTAAAGAAATACTTTGAATGCCCAAATAGCAGACAAGGAGCAGAACACTCAGCAATCAAATGGCCAATAAGCCTGAAAAAATGTAGTCCTTGCTGAGGGGGAAAATAACTAAGCTCAAAGTTTGAACTTGACACAATGCCAACATCTGGACACTTGAATGGTGATGAGAATAGCCACTTAAAATGCATTGCATTTGCAAAAAATTAAATTGGAAAGTACTTTCTCGATCAGTTGTGAGCGATGGGGTCGCATTATCACCCCACCATGGCTGAACACACGTTCAACAGGTGCGCTTGATGCAGGGACTGACATAACTCTTACTACTACCCTGAACAGCTCCAATTGAATTTGGCAAATGCTGATTGGCTCAGAGGCGGTGGTGGGCGGAGTGTGTGGGTAATATTTTCGGGGGGGTGGTGCCAAGTCATTGCAAGTCAAATAACCCAAGTCAAAGTCAAGTCGCAAGTCATTAGTGACAAGTCAAAGTCAAGTCGAGTCATTTATTTAATTTTGTCAAGCAAGTTGCAAGTCCTCAAACAGGTGACTCAAGTCTGACTTAAGTCACGTCATGTGACTCAAGTCCCCCACCTCTGGAAAACACAGGTCATTGGCTGCCGACACTGATCGGATGCCAATCAGCTCCTGTTTTTCCAGCATCCCCTTTCAACAGAAGCCGGATGTTAGGCTGGCTTATGTTGGACAGGCTGCTGTACATACTGGCCGAATGTTACCTAGTTTCTGTTGAGCCAGCCGTTTACTAGCCTTCATTCCTTATCTCCTGTTACTAACACTGACTCAATAGCCTATTACTGCTTTTCTATGCATATTCCTTTCATTAACAGCCTTGTTGATTGTCTGCTCTGTACTACTTCTCAATTGTGCTTTCCTTCCACCTGTGTACTTCATTTTATAATATCACAGTTCAGACCCTTCTGCTCCACCTACATGAATTCACATACTCTCCAAAAAGACTTTCCAAACACCCCCTACAAATACCTCTCCACTCTCTCTCTCTATCTCTGATACTTTCTTTTGGGATAGAGGAGCTTAGAAAATGGAACCCAATTCCAGTGTCATGTATGAATTCATGTCTATGCTTTGATATCGGGTGTTATCAAGGTATTTCATTCTTGATTAGAACAGCACCTGGGTTTTTGACAATGGAATGATAATATAATTTGCAAATGGCTAGAATGGTGCCATTTTTAGTGCTGGCAGTGCCAGGATTAAGCAGTAGCAGCAAAACCTCTACCAGCTTCCAGCCCATTAGCACCAAAGAAACCACATCCTACAACAGAGTGTAGTATATTTTGGCTTGGGATTAATGGTTTTATTAAATCGGTATTGAAATGTGTTAAACAGTGTGCACATGAAGGGGCTTTTTATGGTCAGATTCTTGGCACAGCCAATTTCAACTATCTACATGTATGTTTAGCTGAAAGCAACAAAAGTGAAACACTTGCACTTAATGATAAATTGAATTTATTTTCTCTTGGTAAACAATTCCAGTAATCTCCAGGTTCAGACTGCAGAGTAAACATTGAGAACGGTAACATACAAGTTAGTTTAACGGATTCAAGAATTTTTGGCAGGGTGAAACCATTGTTAAGAAAGAGAAGAAAAAAGTTTCAAGACACAAAGCATCAAAATGGTCTTCTGGAGAAAAAATTCTTTGACAATCTACATAATGACTATTGCATATATGGTAATGCTATCTGCCATACCGCAAGGCTTACAAATATATATATGCATGTATGTATATATTTATATATAGGCCTTATTCAAGATTTTTTTTTTCCTCTTGATGAGAAAAGATTTTCTGTGCAAGAATCTTCTGTTGCAGTATATAAAAAAAAAAATCAATTCAGCTGTTTTATATTAAAATGAGGATTAAAGACCAAGATCTGCTGGATAGGATGTTGGAATACAGCAACCATTTTTCTTGCTCTGTCTGCAAAAGAGTACATTGACGTCAGCCTCTTTCCTTGCAGATTTTCAATGTATTTTCTTTGAATAGGGCCCAAGTCAGCTGTCTTTATAAGACTGTTTTCGTATTGAACAACATAATACATGTGCAACACTGTATATACAATAAGTTTATCTGGTGCTGAAAAGTCCAAACACATGAACACCCAACAGCTCCAATAATACAAGTTTTATGGTAAAATACAATGCTTTTTTTTTTTTTTTTCGATTAATATACATGAACAATCAAAGTTTCGTGCAAAGATTAAAACATGTTCCCTTTTCTGTGCTTCCAGAAGATCTTCGAATGGATATGTTTTTTTTGCATTAGCTGCTATGCTGGGTCATCGTATGATTCTAAAAGAGAAATAAGATATAAAAGAGATATTCAGTAAGGCACATTTAACACATTAAATAAACTTATTAGGTTTATATGCTTATTGACTCATCTTTTCAGTGTTAGGAATGGGCAAACCTATAAAAATTTGAGGTTCTGGAAAACAATCTGAAATTCTGTAAATGTGTCAGATCAGGATACTCTGCCCTTCTGTAGTGTGGGTTCCACAACCACCCTTAGTTGGAGGTAAGCCATTAATACAAGCCAGTACAGATAGTCAAGTACATGATAATGTTGCCCGTCCTTCAACTCCATTCACACTTTGCAATTTTAAATAGTGGGCAGAATCGCTGTGATTCGCATGACGCTTATTGCCCAAAAAGGAGCAGGAGCTTCTTTTCGGCCACAAACTCGTGTAAGGCAGCCCATTTAAGTAAATGGGCTGGCCCAAGGCGATGCGCAAAATCACATGCAAATTGCTAAAAAAAAGTGTGAATGGGACCTTATGGATGTGCAAACATTATCATGATGCCAGTGCCCTTATTTGGAATATAAGGACTGGTTCACACTGGTACGATTTATAACATACAATTTGAATCGCACAGAATTGCATGACAATGGAGATAACATTGTTCTCAGTGGTGGCTGTTCACATCAATGCAGTGCAGCTGCAATGCAACTTTGAGGAAGGGTCCTGTGCTACTCTGGTGTGATGCTATGTGATTGTGTACTCCATAAACTTCAATGGAAATGCATCATAAATGCACATACATGCATTTTTGTTGTGATTTTGTTGAGTAGTAGTAAAAATTGCAGCCAAAAATGCACCACAATTGCACAGAACTTGCACAAAAAAAATAAATCACACAGCACCTGCACTGCATAGCTGAATAGCTTTCAAAACTCATTGAACTAACGTGACCTAGGCCTAAATACATGCATAAAGACTTGATATAGTTCAGATAAGAGCAATTACATCACATTGACACAGTGGGCCCAATAAGGCTAGACTTTCTTTGTGTAATATGCGATTGCCTGTTGGTCCACTCATTCACTAACCACAAGTAGGAAAGATTTGGCGAGGAACGCAGTTCTCTGTGGAGTGCTGGCTCTCCCAGTAAGGTTTCTGACCCCTTTACTAGTTTGCAGAGTGGATATATTTGCACATCTTGTCACCAGTTTTTGAAATGTGATTTATTTTCTTGTTCCTGTTCTTGTAGTTTTGCCTGCTATTGGCCCCAGTATAATTGTGTGTGATAAGCATTCTTGCTGAATGGCTACTGTGACACATGCAAGATTAGCCATATGGAGAATGTACATTTTCCCAACAAAGTATAGGCTGAAAGGTTAATGCTCAGTGAATCACTATAGTTGTTCATAAACTTTAATTGCGACAGGTGAACTAGAAGCTGTGGGGGTTATTTACGAAAGGCAAATCCACTTTGCACTACAAGTGCAAACTACAAGTGCAAAGTGCACTTGAAATTGCACTGAAAGTACACTTGGCAGTGCAGTCGCCGTAAATCTGAGGGATAGATCTGAAATGAGGGGAAGCTCTGCTGATTTTATCATCCAATCATGTGCAAGCTAAAATGCTGTTTTTATTTTCCTTGCATGTCCCCCTTAGGTCTACAGCGACTGAACTTCCAAGTGCACTTTCAGTGCAATTTCAAGTGCACTTGTAGTGCAAAGTGGATTTGCCTTTAGTAAACAACCCCCAATATGTTGTATTTGTAAACAGCAAGCATGGCTGTGCCCTTATAACAGGAATTTTTTTTTTTTAAAACATTAACACATGTTTATTATATTAACAATAAAGAACTCCAGGCAAAGCACACATCTCAGTAATAAATATGAGCTGTTTATCCATGTCTGCATTTTATTTTCAAATGACCTGTTTGGAAGAAAAATAATGTTCTATAAAGCTTTCAGGCTGTAGCAGGAAATTAAACCTGTCTTTGACAACCAGCTGTTTTTATGGATAACATAACATCCATTAAAGCCAGTGCCGATCCATCCAACAATTATTCCCCATCAATCAGCATTGCCTGTTATTACACAGGTTTACGCAGAACTATTCCCCTGACCCAGGAGTTCTCTTTCAAAGTGGACCTCCCCATGCTTACCCTGCTGACCACTTACAGTAAAACATAGGAGAAAGCCCCCCCCCCCCTGTAATACTTACCTCTTCTGCTCCTCACCCCCATGATGGCTTGCCACTTGGCCAGGGCCTGAGCATAGGTCACATCTCAGCTAAAGAATATGATTAGACCAGAAAGAATGAAGGTTGTAGGCTGCCAGTGCTAAACTGTCCTTCTGAAAAATACTAGGTATCTGACTGTCTGGCTGGTCTTATGCCTTAAATCAGGGGCCTCAAACTGGAGGCCCTCCAACTGTTGCGAAACTACAAGTCCTACCATGGCTCTGCCTATAGACGTCATACTTGTAGTTTCACAACAGCTGGCGGGCCACCAGTTTTAGACCCTTGCCTTAAACACTATTGAATCATTGACCCAGAAAAAGCAAGCAGATAAGGTCTTGTGAATCAACTCTCACATCACTATCAGCATTAAATCCAGTGCCAGATCCATCCAACAATTCCCCATCAATCAGCATTGCCTGTTATTATACAGCATATTTGTAAAGCCAGTGGAAGCCAGCCAACTGGCATTTTCAGAAGACAGTGATGGCAGCCTCTGTGATTTTCCCAAGTATGAGGCAAAGTCACTGGTAGGGCTGCTTTAAAAGTCTGGAGCAGTTTTCTCTACCTATAAATTTATTACAGGGCTTTTTGCTTTACCATATATGATTGTAAGGTGACAGAACGGTCAAAAATATGAAGGAGGTGGTTTCATTTCAGTATAGATCAATCTAAAATAGATGTATAGATCTTGAAGAAATAATAAAAAAAAAAACAAAAAAAAAAAAAAACACACAATATATTCCCTTCAAGCACAAATAACTGAGCATTTTATAGATGGTACTAAATCAAGACCATGATAAATATTTAACAGTGTACTTATACTGCCGGGAAGAGTGATACCACTGACTGATCAATGAAAACAGAATATTCAGTAGAAAATAGAAATAAAGGGTTAGTAAAAGAGGGATTTTACCAGATTGGGGGAGGCCATGGGCACAGTTTTGCTGACATTTCATTTTCTATAGATTTTAGGTAATGAGAATTAAGGGTTTTTTTTTTCACTGTGGCTATATAGCATGAAGCAATCTCGGTCTAGAAATACTCGCTCTGTTATTGTTCACGTGCCAAGAATAGTAAAATCTTTAGATACCTATGCATTTGAATCCACAGATATTACCATGCAATGTTCTACAAGAAAACACACAGATCTGAGGGTTCCACTAGCAAGATGCGTCAGAATGGTGGAAGAAATTGAATATGGCGTTATAGTGGGAAATATTTCAAGTTTTTTATCCTAATGTATTTTCAGTATATGTGGTTCTATTTCAGTAAACACTTGCTTTCTTTGCATATACTTAAATGGGGTATTGCCCATGTTATGGCTGCTGTGCCACTTACCCAATACCTTTTACTACCACTTACAAACCTTTTAATGAAAACTATAATAACTCAGACCAAACATCTTTCTTTGGGTTTAAATGGCCATAGCAGCCCTTTTGTTAAACAATCAATAACAATATTTTCTCTTTATTATATTAACATTACATTCACAATTAAACCAAAACATAACATCCCGATGTAACTACCAGCTCTTTTACTAGGTCTTAGGATATTTGAAGGCACACTTGAATGACCACCCAGCTGTATCTGGCACCAAATTTTGCATCTCCACAGCCCCCAGCCGCAACTACACCGACTCAGGGACAATTGTTTATTAATTCTCCAGTCGATACAGCCAGCTAACCAATCCTATATACTTCCGACGGTTATTTGGGCAGGTACACCCATACTGAAGATGGGCCCAAACCATCATTCTCCAAAGAACGAAAAACCATCCCGCCTTCAAAAACCCTGCGACCTCTGCCACAAACGCCCAGCGTGAAACCTTGCACATGGGCGGTCCTCCACACCCGAAGAGCTTGCTGGATACCTTCCTGCAGACTTAAACACCAAAGGTCTATGCCCACTGCGTTTAAATGGACCCCGTCCCCTCTCAAAAACAGCCAAGATTCTCCAGCTCCAAATGTCAAATTGCCAGCCCACCGTTACGGACAAAAACCCTTGCCACCTCCTTGTTCACTTTTATTCTGGCCTTATTGACCCTATCTACAGATCTGGCCAGATGCCAGGAAGTCCTGGCAACTATGTCTGACCAAATCACAATAGTGTCAGGGAAAAAGGATCGCAATCAAAGAAAATCAAACTTGATATCTCTTATGAGCTTGCGCTAGCAGCAGAGCCCAAGGTCGTTACCCCCCCACGTGTAGTAAGAGCACATTAGGGGGTCCATCCATCCTGGAATAGTGATGCACCTCTGGCAACACCCTGGACCATAATATGCCTGGAACCCCTAAAAAAAAAAGCACACTAACCCCTGGTAAAATCCAACTGCCGACCCTTCGGCCTAACAGCAGCCCCTTTGCCCCCCAAAAAACAGTGGCCCAGGATCCACACCAAGCATTCTGAACCTGCAATTACAAAAGAAAAATATAGACATGACCAGCAACAGGAAAAAAACCCTGAATCAACCCACCAACCAGAGGAAAAATGCAAACACAAAACAAAAAAAGGGGGGGGTGAACCACAAAACCAAAGTGACAACACACATACCAAGGAAGACAGGCACAACAAAAGAAAAAAAACAATACAAAATAACCACATAAAACATAAATACCCCCCCACCCCCACCCACAAGAACGGCCCTTTATACAGAGTAGACCAACTCACAGCACCCCTATAGCAGGTGGGGCAGCACATATAGCCGAAAACGCTGAGACTCCCAGCGACCAATCCTCTGGACCACACTGTCGTCCAGGCCCCAGCAGGCCGCCCCTATCCAGAATAAGTGTGAGGAGTAATTTAGTGCCATGTATCCAGCCGCCAACAAGCATTTCTTAAAGACCGACCCAAATTGGAACTTTGACAAACAGAGCCATTTTCATGCTTAAAGAAAGGCCCGGGCCCAACTGGCCTAACCGCCAACCATTCCCAGACATGCAGGAGAACCTGGGACCCCTCGCAACTCCACCCAGGCCCCTTTTCCCCATTGGTTGGTTTTTGATTTTCTAATGAGCAAAGAAACCCTGTTGCTCTGCAGGACCACATTACTGAACTCCAGCCCTCCACCCCCACACGCTTGGACTGACAAACCAGCTTACTCACTCTCACTGCACCAAAGAAAGCCAAAACGAATTCTGCCCTAAAAAGTACAACCTCATAAGGTGAACAACAAATCCCCAAATCCCTGTAGGCGATCCAAAATAGACCCCAGCATCTCAAAGGAGACTGGGTGGCGAGTATCCGATATACCCCTACCCTGCCTATAGCCCCTCAGAGCCCTCCTAATTAAAAAATCCTTAGTAACATCAGACAAGCCGGATAATTTAAACAAAAACGCTAAGCCAGCCATCTTAGGGTTCAACATGGAGATAGAAACGCCATCTGCCACGTTCCTACCAATAAAATACAGAAGAACACACAAGCGATCCTCATCCCCAAAGCAACCGCCCACCTTACCAGCCCATGCCATTCACTCCAAACCCTCTCATAAGAAGCCCATGTGGACGGGCACACTGAATTCCGAATGAGAGCAGCTACTGTTCGAAAGCGATGTTCCACAAGTGGTCCGGGCAAGGCATTCCCTGCTGCTCCGCATCCGGTGCCAGCAAACGGAATTTCTCCCACTGCAAGCGAGACAACGCATCAGCCACATTGTTTTGCACACCAGGCACATGCACCGCACAAACATAACAATTCAGGCACAGACACTGCAGCACCAAATGTCTAAGGAAACGGACCACCGGTGGAGAGGAAGCAGAAAGTCTATTAATGGCCTGCACCACCCCCAAATTGTCGCAATGAAAACGGACTCGTTCATTCCTAAATTCCTGCTGCCATATTTCCACCGCCAGCACAATGGGAAACAACTCCAGAAGCACTAAACCTCCAACGACCCCGGAAAAATGCAGCATACTCTCCAGAACCCGCAGCGTCCGTGTATAGATCTAAGTCACAATCCGACACCACCACTTCCATACCCACACCCTCAAATCGTCCCGATGTTTCTTGGTCAACGTGACATAATGGTGCGGAGCCCGGACCCCTGCTGTCAATGCCGCCAATCTCCTGCAAAAAACCCTGCCCATCGGCATGATGCGGCAAGCGAAATTCAGCTTGTCCAGGAGCGACTGAAGTGAGCGCAAAGTTATCTTTTTGCTGTCAAGAGCAACCGAAACCTCCCCTCTCAGGTCTTCCAACTTATCCAGTGACAAACGGCATTCCATCGAACCTGTGTCAATGACTATGCCCAGGAACTTTTAATTCGGTGGTAGGCCCCTCATTTTTTTCTTCCGCCAGTGATACGCCGAACACCTCAAAAACTTGTCAAAGTGTGGCCCAACAGTGTAAGGCATACTTTAGAACCGGAGGGGCAGACCACCAAAAAATCGTCCAAGTACTGAATAATGGAATGCAAACCTGACATGTCCTTCACCATTCTAAGAAGAAGCTAAAAGCCTCAAACAAAGAACAGGAGATAGAACAACCCATGGGCAAGCAGCGATCTACAAAGTATTGCCCCTCCAACACACATCCCAACAGGCGCATACTATGCGGGTGTACCGGCATCAGTCGGAAAGCCGACTCGATATCCGTCTTTGCCAACAGAGCATCCTTGCCAAACTTTTGCACCCACGCCACCGCCCTGTCAAATGATGCATAGGAAACCGCGCACAACTCCCTATCAATCGCATCATTAACCGAATCACCCCCTGGGGTGGGAAAGGTGGTGTATCAGTCTAAACGGATTTGGTTCCTTCTTCGGAACCTCTCCGAGTGGAGAAACAACTAGATCGTCCAGTGGTGGGGAATCGAACGGTCCAGCCATCCTCCCCAAGGAAATTTCCTTGGACAATTTTTCGGTGACCACTGCCGAGTGGAGCTTTGTCGATCGCAAATTTTTCGGTACCGGAGGAACACTGGACAATGTACAAGGGACCACGAACCTGTCGGAAAAACCCTGCAATAAAAGACGGGCAGCTTCCTGGTTGGGATACCTACTTAGAAATGGTGTCAGCTTTTCCCACTTCACTGGAGTCCTCCCTTTTTCCAGCCTCACCCAACTTACCTTTTCATTGCTTGAAGCACCTCGCGAGGGGATGTGAACTTCCGCATTGGAGCATTCGTGCCGAAAACAGCAGGACCCCCCGAATCTGCAATTCCCCTTGTTGAACTGCCAACAGAACCCCTTATGCTTTGCGGCTGACGGTGATGAGGTTGAAGTGCTACCCCCAGTCCCCCCCGAAAGGGCATGTTCTGGCCCCGAGCTTGAGTCATGAGTTTCATCCACAAGCTAATGTCCTTGTGGTCCCACCTCAACTCTGGCCTAACCACCTTCCGTTGCCTGAACTGCTCATCATACCTCAACCAAGCCACGCCCTGTACACCCGCTAAGCCTCGCCGATGGAATCCAGGTAACAGAAAAGTGTCGAGCAATGCTCGGGGGACTTTTCCCCTTTAACACTGGCTAGAATGTTAAAGGCCTTCAGCCAATTCCCAAACGTCCTGGGAATCAAATGGTAGCGGAGCTTTTCCTCTTCCTCCTGATTGCTCTCATCGGGCTTAACTTTATCAAAGTTAAACTTCTCCAGAGGCAATAAAGAAAAATTCTCCACAAACTCACCCCTCCAAATCCTGTCACTCACCTCCTGCTTGAGATGTGCGCCTAGCGGTCCCTCAAAGCACACATAAACTTCACACTTTGCTGAATCCGCCAAATGAACCCCGTCCACTGCCCCATTCACCTTTTGTGTATCCGCACCCGCCGCCTCCGTGGTTTGCGACGCCACCTCCAGCGGAGCCAGAACTGAACCACCCTGCCCACCAGCACTCTGAGATGAAGCAGATGTCTGAACCCCGCCCTCCTGACCAGGGGCCACAGAGGAGGGCCCCAACCCAGACACCACCACTAATGGTGCTGCGGGAGCCTACACTGCCGTCCATGCAGCGATCGGGGAACCAATCCCAGCTGAGGACCCGCCTGGCTCACAGCGCACCAACGTTGCGCTGAAACCGGCCATAAATGCCTGGAGGACTGTTGCCATAACCCCCTCACACTCCGCTGCTGCCGCCACCACCTGCTGCCCCCCTCCAGGCTCAGGCCCCCGATGTCTGACCTAGCAAAGCCCCAAATCACTGACACCAGACACGACAGACTGAACAGAGGACAAATGACAAGGTTCAATGGGGCGGATACCAGCCGACTTACCAGGCTGCCCCACGATCTCCTGCCATGCAGCTGCATTTCCTGGTCCCTGTAGTCCCGAAGTGCATTCTGGCAGGGAGTCTTCTCCTGCGGCCACCTCCCCCTCCTCGGACTCCGTCAGTTCCCCCTCCGATCCCTGCTCTGCCTCTCTCACCGTCTGGCCTCATGGATGAGAGACGGACACCGGGCACCGGCTGAGGACGTCATTGTCCGCCACCGCTCTTTCTCCACAAGCCGCCCGAAACATCTTCTTCCCCTGCCTTGATGGCCTGGCAGAAGCAGCGCTCCGGTCCCGCACGAGAGTAGATGTCGTAGTGGCTGTCCCCCAGGCACCTCAAATTCTCCGGCTGTCAGTCCCGGCCGCCCCAGTCTCTTGGCCGTCACTGGTGGGCGCTACTCTCCCACGCCGGGCCGCACTCCCAGCAGGCGCTACACCTGCAGAGCCGGCCGCATGGTCCCGATCACCAGTAGGAGATGGAAGGGAGCAGTAGGCTGAGTTTGATCTCCCGCCCGGGGCCCGACTGTGAAGGGGATTCCTCCCAGCCCCACCCAGCGAAGAGTGTGGCAATCTCCTGGCAGATGGGGCTAAAGGGTCTGCTATGGGGCTCCCAATTCGTCAGCTACCCCTTGGGGTCACCTCAGGACTCAAGCGCACAGGAGGCCGTAACCTTCTAGCACATTGATGTACAGGGGCAGGTGTAACAGGTACCTGCCCTGACTCCTACAGCATACTTGCCAGCTGAGCATGTAACCACTGGGGACCATTGGCAACTGCTGCCGCCCGGATGCTAGCGCGCATATTCTCAATCTCCGCCATGCCTTCTGCAGAAGCTTGTACGGTGCTGTCCCCTGAGCATGTAAGGTAAGGTAAGGTTATGGCCAACTGATGCCAGGGACAGCACCCCCCCCCCACTAGACCCTTGTAACCACACCCTACCCCACCCTACTCTCCACCAATAAATTTAAAGCCTGTCCTCCAATAAAACTATTAAACTTAACCCATGCCTTACTGCATCCTAACCTGTCAAACCCAGTCATGCAGGCCTTCCGCTTAATCTGCGCCTGCAGCTCCCGGCCTATATCTAATCCTGTGCAGCTTGCGGCTTCTTGGAATACATGCCGATGTCTAAAACCATCTCTAATTTCAGATCACTAAAAAATATAAATCTGTCAAAACATAGGATCATTAACGTTCCCAGACCCATATGTGCTATTCAATGAAATTATACTAGAGTAAGCCCTAAGTGGTACTGGCCTTTAAACACCCAATACGTACACTTCTGGGTTTCAAATAATACATAATTTACCTCTTTACATTATTTAGAATACTTTTCATTTAATGGCTTTAGTTTGATCAGTGTTTTTGAAATATAAGTCACATACTACAGTACAGTTTGCACTAACTTTTTATTGATGACTGTGAAAAAAGCCATGGTAAAAAACAAAAAAACAAAAACAAAAAAAATCATATTAAAAACAAAAAAAAATATCAAATACAAATATAGCTGTAAAAGGGTATACAATGAATTATACACTTAGTGCCCATTTGTATAGCCTTCTATACAGCCTTCCCTTGAAAAGAGCCCCATACACCCTTCTAGATTTTCTGCAGATTTTTGTCTTCAGATTTACCAAAACCATATAATATGAGGTCAAACCTTAAGGCCCCTTTCACACGGTCGGACCGTTTAGGTCCGCCTGTCAGTTTTGATGGCGGACCTGAACCGGCGCTAGTCTATGGAGCGACGGATGTCAGCGGGGACATGTCTGCTGACATCCGACCCGGTTCGATCCGCTAAAAGCAGACGGATGTCCTTACGTTCACATCCATCGCTGGCGGATGGGATCGGGTGAGATCTGATGAAAATGGACATGCTGTACTTTTTCGTCCGATCTCTCCATAGGCAGCAGCAGCGCTGTACAAGCCCCTCCCCGCTCAGTGAGCAGAGAGGGACCTGTCATCCGTCGACTCAGCGGAGATCAATGGAGAGATCTCCCGCTGAGCTGGCGGACTCCGAGGCAGTGGATCCGCCTCGTGGGAATGTTTCAAGAGAGTTTCAATTTGTATGCATTGAGGCAGGCCCTTGCACTACATGATTTTGGTAAATCTGAAGACAAAAATCTGCATAAAATCTAATAGTGTGTATGGGGCTTAAGAACATTCACTCATACAACAGAATTGCCTTCCCTTATAGTCAATCTTAAGAGTCACTCATACAACAGAAATATAGGCTCTGATCTTCTTATATTGCCTGCCCACCAATACACAGAACAAATTTAAAACAGTACAAGGAGCCCCATTTGCATGCATTATGCAAAATGTGTACATTTCAAGAGAGAACCACAGAAGGGATGTTTGTACGTAAAGCAGGAGCATACTTTAAGACTACTAGTATTACATTTAGGGAGACAAAATCCTCCCCCACGAAAGGGCACCACTTACAGTAACTATATCTGGTTCACACAGATGAAACACTGGACTAAACTTTAAAATTCTAAATCTGAATACATGGAAAGCTAGCTATATATCTCTGCATCTATAGGCCTCTTGCACGCTGCAGATTTTTTTTTACTGATCTAAAATGCACCCCATTGTTTACAATGTGCCTCTTCACACAATCAAGTAAACAAGCGCTGCGTATTCTTAAGTAAAGAAAAAACAAAATAGAAAAATCTGCGTTCCTGGTTAGTATTTTGCACTATTGCGTGTAAACCTTTGTGCAAACCAATCAATATACGCTTATTGCGATTTGTTTTTTTTTTTTACCAAAAATATGTAGTAGAATACATATCGGCCTAAACTGAGGGAAAAAAAATTTTTTTTATATATTTTTGGGGATATTTATTATAGCAAAAAGTAAAAAATAATGCGTTTATTTCAAAATTGTGGCTTTTTTGTTTATATCGCAAAAAATAAATACCGCAGAGGCGATCAGATATCACCAAAAGAAAGCTCTATTTGTGGGAAAAAAAGCACGTCAATTTTGTTTGGGCACAGCGTCGCACGACCGCGCAATTGTCAGTTAAAGCGATGCAGTGCCGAATCCCAAAAAGTGCTCTGGTCAGGAGGGGGGTAAATTCTTCCGGGGGTGAAGTGGTTAAGATAAGAAAAACCTTTTGTGTGTAGCAGCCTCCTCCAGCACCCCCTAATTACCTACTTGAGCTCCTTCTCTCTCCAGTGATGTCCTTGATCCCCTCAGCCATCCAGTACACTCCTCCTGGTTGGCTGAGACAATCAAAGTCAGTCAGCCAATCAGAGAAGAGAGGGGTGGGGCCAGGTCGGGGCTCTGTGTCTGAATGGATACATGGAGCTCTGACTCGGCTTGGGTGCCCCCTGTAGAAAGCTGCTGGCTAAGGGGCATTCAAAGGAGGGAGGGGCTAGGAGGAACCCGAGAAGAGGAGGATCTGGGCTGCTCTGTGCAAAACCAACTGCACAGAGGAGGTAAGTATAACATGTTTGTTATAAAAAAAAAAAAAAAAAGAAACAAGCCTTTACAATCACTTTAAGGAAAAAGATGGTGCCACTTGTTGGCTTCTACCCAGTTACATAGACAATGAAGGAGTGGCAACACATTGTTATGATGTTGCAGCAGAGCCGATTGGCTTCCAGTCATTCTCTTCCCTTTCTTTTACTGTACAAAAGACAGCAGGAGGCTGATCAAATTGATTCAGCTACTTAATTTTTTTATTTGCCTGAAGTTCGGCTTTAGCACACTGTTATTCAGAGGAATTTTTGCCTATAATATCCTAATGGACCGATACGCATTATTTTGTACTACTTGTTGGTGTTGTGATCAACTAGAGTTTGCAAGGTAATGACCTTCTGCCTGACCCTGGGCAGAAATATTTTTAAATATCTGTAAAAGGTGTTTTCTTATGTTCAAAGAACAGAGTTATTGCTTAAGTGATTGCCAGTGTTGCAAATGAGAAAATCACATTAGTTGTCTTGATGTCCAGTACTCGTTTCCATTCATATCTGGATTGTTAAACCGGTGGCTGCTGTGCCCTCTTTCCCGACAGCCACTGGTCTTGTAACCTCCCTGCTGTCATTCTCTGTGAACAAGCAGAGACGTAATTATGTCTTCACTCGTAGTATTGGGCAGTCAAGAGATACTCAAATTGGTGGTCTGAATCACACCCTGGTAAACGTCACTGCCCAGGCCTGCCCGCAGCTCAAGCTTAGCTCTTCTCTTTATATCCGCACGAATGTGACCTGCGGCAAGGCAGAAAGTCTTCCAGCCGGAGCATGGAGAGATATGAAGCTAAGGCAAAATGGATTCATAGGGGTTTGGGGGTAAAACAAGAGGATTACAAGAAAAGTAAGACCTCCTAAAGTGTTACTAAATCCAGGACTCTGCAATCACTATATCTGGTCTCCCACAGTACACAGAACATGAAACTGCAATTATTTTAATAAATATAATCTGATAAATACCTTTTCTCATCAGCAGTATATAGCAGTCTTGTGACTTCTATCCGTGTGTAGTAAAGCTTGTAGGAGGAGTTTTCATTCTGCTCTCACTGTCCTATAAAACTTCATAACCCCTGACCCTCTGTCTGGACAGTGCAGTGCTGCTTGGCTCTGTGCTGATCACATGCACCCTCCCAAGACCAAAAAAAACAAAACTCTCTAGCAATACACACCAAACTGAGCATGTGCAGCCTGACTCCTTCCATTTAGAATATTCGGAGAGGAGTTGGAGACAATGGAAGAAGGTGAAAATCAGAGAAGACAGGATCGAACAGCCTTTTTATAAATTGCGGAGGATTAACTCCTTAGGTTCCACAGTAAGTATACCAAGCATGCTTCACAGACTGATTTTACTGTCGTGGGTTTAGTAACACTGTAAATTAAACCTTATGAGTTTTGTTTATAGAGCCTGGGGAGAGGGTGTGAAATAGCTAAACTTGCAGAATTCCGGATTTCTGCTTTAACTTCCCTATAATGAAGGCCAAGCATACAATCAAAATGATCCACAAAACACAATCTAAAATTATAACTGCATTCATTTTATAGTCTCTTTTTGTGTTAAGTCATACATGTTTCAGTTAGCCAA
This sequence comes from Lithobates clamitans, assembly GCA_037952925.1. Taxonomy (NCBI): domain Eukaryota; kingdom Metazoa; phylum Chordata; class Amphibia; order Anura; family Ranidae; genus Lithobates; species Lithobates clamitans. The sequence goes on along the minus strand of JBBGZY010000361.1, from coordinate 1,669,806 downwards.
CAGCAGCCAAGGTCCACCAGAAGCTTGTATAGAAGATTTCAAAAGCGCATAAACTTTGCTCCCTGTCACTACATTGTGAGCTAGTGGGGTTTGGTCAAGAAGAAAAACTATAACAATATATCTCCTATCATGATGCACAAACATGCAGTGCATCAGAAGCATAGCCTATAAACCTTTACCATGTTATGAATACTTTGGGTTTCTGACTACAAAACTTTATTTCCTCGTATTAGGTAAAATAAAAATGGCATCAACAACGAACAGACGTTTGCTGTATTACTGTATGTCGATTTTTGAATCCCAAACAAGAGCGAACAAAACATGAGATGTGCAATACACAAGCCTTTAACAGATGGTGACAGTGCTGGAGCAGCATGTTACTTTTTTCCATAGTTCAAGAACATAAACAGAAGTAATTTATCATTACTGATTAACTAATTATGGTACACTACGTGCTTCTTGTGCAGAGGAATCTATCTGCAATAAACATTATGTGTATAAAGAAAAGACAACCTGTGGCTCAACAGCTGTTGAACTACAATTCGTATCAAATCAATGATAAATTGTACTTCTTCATATATGCACTTAAAGGATTCATCATCTGGAATTCCAGATTCAAATAGGTATCACATTATAAACATACAAAAAGCAGTACAGCTACTTCTATAAGAGTCAAGCTGGCTTCTTGAATCACTAGGAGCATCTTGTAGCGCCATGAAACTCCTACTGTAAGACCAACTTCTCAGTTCCACAAGGAAGGCTCATACTACCCCCACCGACATTTCTATTACTTCATATTACAAAAATCACAGAAGGAATTAAACCTGAGTATGCACACCAACAGGGACATCATACTAATGGATTTCCCAGTGGCTAACTCAGTCATGGTCTGAGTGGTGACATTTATCTCTCCTGTGTATCAGGTAACCCCCACAGCTGCTCCATACCACCCTCTCCATGAAGTCCTGTGTAATTATCTTCCATACTGGTCTAACCTTGTCTGCCCATTCGCTCTACTTTACTAGATTGTCAGCTCACACAGCCTTCTGGCCCACACTGTCCATGTCCAATCACTGCAGAGCCCTAAAAGACAACATAAAATCGCTGACCTACCTACAGTAGTTCTCCATCCAACACACCACTTAGTGGGAGGCACTCCGCTCTATTCTGTAATAATGAGCACTGCACAGACTAGGACCATCAGAAGCCACTGACAGCCAGACAGAGGGCCTAATTTACTAAAACTGGAGAGTAAGGATGAGCTCCGGCGTGTTCGCATGGCGCACGTGCCGAGCCCGCCAGGAAGTCGGCACGGCGCAGCGCTAATCACAAGCAGAGAGACATTTCCCGATCTCTGCAGCCGCACATCGGGAAATGTCTCTCTGCTTGTGATTAGCGCTGCGCCGTGCCGACTTCCTGGCGGGCTCGGCACGTGCGCCATGCGAACACGCCGGAGCTCATCCTTACTGGAGAGTGAAAAATGTGGTGCAGCTCTGCATAGAAACCAATCAGCTTCCAGGTTTTTCTGCCAACGCTTAACTGAACAAGCTGAAGTTAGAAGCCGATTGGCTACCATGGACAGCTGCACCAGAATTTTCACTCTCCAGTTTTAGCTTGGCCATACAAGGTTAGATTCTCAGCCAGCTAAACAGGAACTGGCTGAGATTTGAACCATTAATAGACAGGCTGAATGTACCAAGTTGAGCGATCATCCACTTGGGTGCAACTTGACTGCTGGATCCTCCTATGATTATCACTGTCTTCTCCCATGGGAACAGCTTCCCTCGCCAGCCCCCCTGTTGAGATCAGACAATTGCTCGGCAGCACGGATTCCCCTGTCAGCACTGTCTGTGTTGATGGGGGAATCGTGTATTTATTTCTTTCCTGCAACCTGTAGTTGCAGGAAAGAAATTTGCACCGTGTATGGCCTGCCTTAGTAAATCAACCCCAGTGTCACTTCTTTAGCAACTGACAATTCCATTATCCAGTAAAAACAAAACTCTTCCCTGTCCTAAGGATATCTTTACATTGGAGTGTTATAGAGGTTCAATGTTAGTGTGCCAGAGTAGGAACACTTGCTTCGTCCAGGGGAAAACTATGGCATTGAACAAGGATTACCAGCTTCAGCAGAAATTTTTGACAAAAAAAATTTGCTCAGTGAACTATGTACATTATGTTTAGTGGACAAATCATAAAACTTTGAAAGGAATGTCACCCTTCGAGGATCAGCATTGTAAAGGTCAGGCAAACATATCCTTTATGCTTCCACATTTGTGTTTAAATATATTCATTTGCCCTGTGCATTGCATTATTTCTTGCTTCTTCCCATTCATGCTGTATTTCTTAGAAGTAAGAAATGCTCTTTGCCTTTAAGCACTTTTCGCTTCTTTTTTTCTTGTTTCTTACAAAAGCAATTGGTTTTCAATAGCCCGGATAATAAGTCTTCTGACCTGCATTCTACTTTGACCTATTAAGGTCATCTCTATGCTGAGACTTATAGCTGATTTCGGAAATGCCTGCAAGTCCTGCATTTCATCTCCTGCACACTCAGAATAAAGCTCTCTATAAATGTGAGTGTACGAGTCCCATCTGACCAGAGAGGTATCCCTGTTGTGGGCAATGGAGGGACAGAAGCTTCTGCCTTTATTAATGAATGCAGACCATTATGAGTCTGGCTGGCTCCTGCTCTGTTCCCAGAAGCATATACTGTACGTGACTTAAAATGTTGTAATATTGACACAAAGCGAGTCGGGCACCCCTAAGGAAAATTACTCCTTGGATATAATGTAGGCTCATAACAGCTCTAAGAGTACAAAATACAATCCTCTGGGATCAGGCTGACATATACTGCATTCTACCTAGTCCCTGAACATTACAAAGAATTTCTTTGTGAAGGAATTCTCAAGGACAGCATTAAACTGAGTTTTGCAGCATCGTTTTAGCTTCGAGCTCTCGGCACTAAATCGTTTGCTTTGAATCAATGAAAGTGCTATATCATCTGCATGAATCGATGAATTTGGTTCAATACACGTTCTATTAAATTATACTTTCTAATTGAGATTTTCTAGCACTACCCCCATGCTCCTTACCATGCTGTAATTTCCAAATAGTTAGACAGATTGAAAGTTCTAGACAAAGAGAAAAAAATGCACTAGTGTGGTAAAAAAAGCAACATTTTCATTGTGTCTGTAATTATTAGTGCAGTTGTACTAGTAACCAGTCAATGCCTATATGGTTTACTTTAATACATGTGCTTTAGTCTTAGAAAATATCTAATGTTTTTAGTTTTTTGGTATATAAGGAGCTTGCAGTGAAATCTTGTATACAGAATGTGGCAAGTTAAATTTCCTAATACAAAGGTTTGCAAATTTTCACGAGGGAGGGGCATCTCACAGCTTTGTGTTTTATTCACATTTCTTTTCCTATGTTTAGTACGATGAAAAAAATGAATGTCTGTCTCTCAATTGTATTCATCTTAGCAGTTAAAGAAGCAATGAACACAAAAACAAACATTATATTGCAGCCTACCAATTCTTAGATGTAATGGCTGCATTTGTTTTCTTTTTTTAGGTTTTATTTCTCCTATTTTCATCTGGTGAGCCAGCCAGCAAGTCTGTTTTTCAAAAGCAAAAGCTCTCTAGAAGATTGTGTTATTTTACATGGATGAGACAAACCATTTAAAACTGGTAAGGGTATGTAAAATGGTCAGCTTTGATTTATTAATGTAAAACTTTTATTCCAAAAAGGGAAAAAAAACTTTGCTGTAATTGATTATAAAGAGTGAGCCGGAGTTTAACTTTAGTTTATTAGTGCATCGAAATCTAATACATTTAACCTCCCCCCTCCCCCCGATTGACACGGCTGTTGTCTGCTGTGCCTCCCTGTACTTCATCCAGAGTTGTGTCTCACTAATAAAAGAAGGTGTGTTAGGCAGGCCATGCATAGAGCAAATTTCTTTTCCGCAACCATGGGTTGCAGGAAAGAAATTTGCTAGATTCCCTCATAAACACAGACAGTGTTGATGTGGGAATCCCTGCAGCCGGGCCATTGCATCTTCACCCTGTGGGGGGGCGGGGGAGACCATCCCCGCCGGGCGAAAACAGTGATTATCACTAGGTGCTATAGCAGCCACTGGTTGTACCCAAGTAGATCGATCAACTTGGTACATTTAGCCTGCGCATTAGCGATTCAAGTCTTGGCCGGTTCATGCTGAATTGACCAAGATTTGAACCATGTATGGCCAGTTCAACAGGTGAAAACAGGGGTGAAAAGCAAAAGAAAAGAAAACGAATGCAGCCACCACATCTAAGGATTGGTAAGCTGCAATAAATTACAATTGTTGGTTTTGGGCTTAATACCACTTTAATGAGCTCCTATAGAAAAGGGCACATACTTGTCCATAAGGCTGTGATTGGGTGTATGTTCAGTGAGAGGTAGGATTACCTCTAGGTAACGTGTTCCTTAATACATTAAAGGTGGTAGAGGGTAGAAGACTAATTTTAATTGCATGCAAGAGATATTTTATGCCACATATGGCCTGAGTGGCAACCAATGGCTGCATGTGGGAATATGTACAGCAGAGAAAAATGAGCCTATGCCTGGTTCAATAGCTTTAAGCAATTTAAGCATCACTTTTTTATTTTTAGATGGCATAGGGAAGGATTAGTAATCCAGTCTTGGTTTTTGCTCTCTGGCTTTCTGCTGTAGACATTAAAGTGCAGGAAAAATCAAAACTTTTGTTTCATCACTGAAACAGGATATGAGGGGAATCTTTCAATGGGAATACTTTTTTGCGGTGACAAATGCCTAAACAATGTTGTTCCTCTCGTTGGAGAGATTTCCTCACACTTCTTGTTGTGTCTATGGGAAAGTGAAGGGAAACTCCACCAGATCACTTCATTCAAGTTCATGTGTGAATGGCACAAGCTGCTCCTTTTCTATGAAGAAAAGGGAATTGCATGTTTACTAGGGATATTGAAGAAGATCACACCAGGTCCCAGTACTCCATCAATGCAAAAAAGGTTGGGCAGACATCCCACCATCCATTGTTTAATGCCATTAACTATTTTAAGAAGTCTAATGCCGAGTATACACGGTCGGACTTTCCGGCAACAAATGTTGGATGTGAGCTTGTTGTCGAAAAGTCCGACTGTATGTATGCTCCATCGAACATTTGCTGTCAGAATTTCCATCAACAAATGTTTGAGAGCAGGTTCCCAAATTTTTAGCCAACAAAACTTGTTGATGGAAAGTCCGATCATGTGTAAACAATTGCGTCGCACAAAAGTTCACGCATGCTCTGAATCAAGCAGAAGGAGCAGCACTGGCTAGTGAACTTCCTTTTTCTCGGCTCGTCGTACGTCTTGTAGGTCAATGCGTTCTCACGTTTGGAATTTTTGGCCAACATTTTTGTGGCCATGTGTATGCAAGTCAAGTTTGAGCCAACATCCTTCAAAAAAAATCCACGGTTTTGGCGGAAAGTCCGATCGCGTGTACGCGGCATAATACTGCATCTTAAATGACAGATTAAAGTCCATCACCATGTAAGTATGAAATTAGTATACAACTAAAGCTACCTCAGTGTAGAATGCATCCTGCAGTTGATATGTTTTGTGAGTCACAAATACAGTATACCGTAATTTAATATTGTGAAATAAACATCCTAAACATCATTAGACCAATCTACAGAAAAAACTAGTTCCAACCAGATCATGCCAATTGTATCCCTTTATCGACAAAAAAGCAACACATCAACAAGTGAAGAACAAAAATATATTTATTTGACTTTCTCTTGTTCCATCCATCTCAAACTACTCTACTTATTGGCATAACCACATTCTTGAATTACCAAAGGTGTTAAAGAGTTTGACCGAACACTATTTTCATTAGTCTTAATCTTTAAGGGTGGTAGAAATAAATTCGATTTTGTAAAGTTCCTATGCCACCCTCCCCAGGAACATGGAAGAATTCAAAAATGTATATGCTGACGAGGCATAGACACACGGGTGCTAAAATCGAAGTCTAAACTGGTAAAAAACGCAGCTCCTGTGCTGTAATAGGACCTTTCCCTTTTCTGCTTATTGAAAGCTGTGCTGTCAGTCAACAAGATATAATAAAAGGGGTGGACAGAGACGTAATATTTTTCTTGACAAACAAATGCACGGCCTTATGACTACTCTCTGCTTGCCAGCAATGCTATTCAAATGATAAAGGTTGCATATCATGATTTCAGTACCTCTTTTTCAAATAGCATCTTGCGTCTCTTTAGACCAGAGTTCTTAAATGTTTAAGAAATAATTGGGACAAAGTTCTGAAGCATAGCACCAACAATATGTAGTCTGCCTTATTTAATAAAGTTCATCTGGAAATGATCCCCTCCATGCAATAACAAAAGGCCAGTGTAAAACACAGGAAAGCTCTAAGAGGCTTCACTTCCAGCTAATATATTCAGAGATTAGGACAGTGTGGTTCAGACACATGTGCACATGTGCCAGTTTCTGCTCATCTTTAAGTTCCGTTGTAATGTTTAATTTATTACATTTGTGCTTTCCAACAATACATCTGTGCACATCTCGTCCGTGTTCATTTTCTGTGCTTTCATTTTAGATACCTTGAAAACCAACTTCCTGTTTGGCACAATGCAGATGTCTTAATCCTTGGTGGATAAAAGTTTCCCCAAACGTCTACAGAACACATTCTTTGTGCCGGTGTTATATTTCATGCCCCTCTACACTCAGCTTCAATTAAACTCCTACTAAATATTTAAATGCAGGGTCTGGTAATTGGTTACAAATAATGGAACCTTAAATTAATAATAATTACACTGAAACACTCTGCACTATTCATGATGTCTGAATGCCTTTTAATCTTTTTTTTTTTTCTGTAGAAAATAGTTTAATGGAACAATGCTTTTTTGTATTGTTCATTTTGTTGTTTTTTTTTATGCCTTTCAGAAAAGGTGCATTCATGTGCCAGCAGCTGACATATTCTTTTAAAGTTCTTTGCCAGATTGATCCATTGATTTCAAACCCTGATGTGACTGGTGGTCTTAGGATTTAAACCCTCGCCCTCTGGCTTGGAAAGGTGAACCAGTTAGAATGCTGGATGCACGCAGAGCTGCAATTTGTATGCAAAGGGCAACCTTTCAAATATTAATTCCTTGTTGCGGTGTACAAACACACGTAAGAGGTCTTGAAATAAAAGAAATTCAATGTGCGGGGTGGCTGGGCCACTGGCTGCTTTTGTGTACACGCTTCACCATTTATATGTTCAGCATCAAAGGGCAAGGGAAAGCTCTGCCAGTGTTTCTAGAGATAAGAGTATGCCACATTCTATATCACTGTGCTGGAAGTCTATAGGACATGACAGCATAGGTATACAGAGCAAGGATGGCATAAAAGAGAATTCTGTTTCATCCGACCCCCCACATTTCACATGCGATTTTTCAATTAAATGATAAACCCTAGGAAACCATACAATATCAACAAACATATTATAGATAAATATTGCCCAGATGGGCTTATTTAAAAAGGATTTTAACAAGCAAAAAAGTGATCAGTGCTATGCAGACACAATATTTGACTAGGATTATACCCAAATTGGTCAAGTTATAATTCCAAGTATCAATTGCATGTGAAGAAGAAATCCAAAATTGTAAATCCCCTCCATTATACAGAACAGGTATAAGACTAGGCCAATCTGTGTTTCCATATTTTTTTACTTCTGTGTCCCATTGGTGTAATTTCCTTCATCCCTTGTCATGTAGTCACAAATGGAAATAAGAGGACATTTCTTTCGAGTGACAAAAGACAGGCAGTTGGCACTTGAATAAGTGTCTCCCATTAGAAATTTTCTCCTGTATTCCTGTTCTAGCAACAACTCAAAATTGGTTTTGGTGTCCCTTTCAGTCTCATGTACATTAGGCATCAGTACAATTAAAAAAAATAAATCTCCCCAGCAAGGCTACAGACTGCAATAAACATGACATGGGTTCTCACCCCTCACCATTCTATCCACTAAAAAAATCACTAAAAAATAAAAACAGTATTTTAAAAGGTTTAGGCTTTTAATATACATTAGGTAACATAAGGTATCAAAAAATTTGGGGACTTTGTAATTTAGTTATTTTATATAATACCTTGTAAAAATAATTGCAGAGAAAAATCTATGGAAAAAGGCTTTCAAGCATGTAAATCATGCTGCCCAGAGAGCTGGCCCACAGGATCGCCAAGAGTTGGATACAACTGAATGGACACTGAGAAAATTTGAAGAAGCAGAATGGATTTTTTTTCTTCTTTGGAAGAAATGTCTAATGCCGTGTACACATGGGTGGACTTTTTGGCATCAAAGGTCCGACGGTCTTTCTGACGCACTTTCGAATGAATGGACTTGGCTACACACAATCACACCAATATCCGACGGATTCGTACGTGATGCCGTATGACCGGACTAAAATAAGGAAGTTCATAGCCAGTATCCAATAGCTGCCCTAGCGTTGGTTTTTGTCCATCGGACTAGCATACAGACGAGCGGATTTCTCGATAGGAACTGGGTGAGGCGTAAAGATTTGAAACATGTTCCAAATCTAAAGTCCGTCTGATTTTCGACTGAAAAAGTCTGCTGCAGGTCCGATGAAGTCAATACACGGTCGGATTGTCCGAAGGATTTGTTCCGTCGGGCCAGTCTGGTCGAAAAGTCCGCCCGTGTGTACACGGCATTAGAGTGTATGTGCTTTTCATTTGGGAAAATTCATTTATTTCAAAATTGAATGGTAAAAGCAAAACAAAATTTTGAAGTACTTTCAAATGACACTTGTCAAGTCATCAACTATATTAAAACACTTTATAAAAATGTTGTTTCAGAAATCTACTAGGGTATGGCCAGTTTTAGGTAGCAGTAACTCCTCATTTGCTAGAACTCTGCTAGCTGCTGTTGCCTGTACTACATATTTCATGCTGCCTTTTCATCAACGGTGGCCATGGTAAAAGCCCAACTCAATGTAATAATGAAGATATTTGCCAGCACACCATGGAATGACATAGATAGCCTCCAAATGTTAAATTTATTGCATGATCACAACACAAGGAGAGTGCACTCTCCTTGTGTTGTGATCATGCAATGAATTACAAGTTTGGACGCTATCTATGTCGTTCCATGGTGTGCAGTCAAATATCTTCATTGTGACTTGAACCAGTATCCAGCTGCTTGTTGCTGCAGCACCTATACTGGTGAGCTCATCCAGGAACGTGTGCGATGGGAATATGAAGTACAACTCAATGTAATGTCACGATTTAGTTCTAGGGAATGCAGCTGAAGCAAGGGTGACAAAAGGCACTATTTGACTGAGCTGCAGTGTTGCCACCTGTGTGCAGCAAGTGGGGAAAGAGACTTTTCACTGCACACATCAAAAGGTACCTTTTTGACATTGCTGAGAAAACTAGTTAAAAAGCACACCACTGTTAATTCTCATGCTGCATTATTTATGTTATGGTTGGGGGTTGGCAAACCATCGATCATGGTCTACTGGTCAACTGTGGGCAGGTGACTGGAAGATCACAGGGTTAAGCTTAGGTGGCTTCAGACACTAGTCCAAACCCTTCTGAGCTATCCCGCCGGGAAGCTGACAAAGCCGTTAGCCCATTACAGGCAATAGAGGTGTTCCTCGCTTTTGAATAGCTGTCTGCTTTAAAAACCCGCCTTGTGTTCCTGTTGTGCTCTGGCAGTTAAGCACTGTTTTATCCAAGCTGCTCTTTGAATTTTCTGGCGCTGCTTCTCTCCTCACAGCAGTTTCTGCCAGAGACAACAGAGTGGTGCTTGAGGGATGGCACACAGCAAGGCAGAATTGTGAAAAATCAGCTGTGAAGCGTTATGGAAAAATGGCAGGCAGGCAGCTTTCCTGGTGCACACAGAATCTGGTGCAGCTGGGCATAGTAACCAATTAGCTTCTAATTTCAGCTTGCTCAATTAAAGCAATATTAAAGTCTTTTTTTTTTTGTTTAAAAAGAAGTATGTTATATACTTACCTGCTCTGTGGTTTTGCTCCTGGCCCCTCCCTCCTGCCGAGCACCCCTACAGCAAGCAGCTTCCTATGGGGGCAACCGAGCCGAGGCTGTGTGTATCCATTCAGACACAGAGAGTCGCGGCTCAGCCCTGCCCACCTCTCTCTACTCATGGGCTCACTGACTTTGATTGACAGCAGTGGGAGCCAATGATGTCTCAGTCAATCAGGAGGGAGAGTCCCGGACAGCTAAGTCTCTCATGCAACATAGCTGGATCGAGATGGATCGAGATGGGACGAGATGGGAGGCAAGTATTAAGGGGGCTGAGAGGGGCTACTGCACCCAAAAGTTTTTTTATCTTAATGCATAGAATGCATTAAGAAAACAAAAACTTCTGCCTTTGGAACCACTTTAACCACTTGCCGCCCGCCTACCATCAAATGACAGCTGGCCAGTGCAGCTCTCATTATGGGTGGACGTCATATGACGGCTTCCCAGAACGACCGCTCGCGGACGGCTGTACTGCTAGGACACGGCGCAACCCCAATCTCTGTAAAGAGCCGCGGCTCTTTAACCATGTGATCGGCTGTGTCCATTCACAGCCGGTGACATGTAAACACGGAGATGCCAGTAATCGGCACTCCTCGCCTCACACTGACAGAGTGTTGGGAGAGGAGAGCCGATCAGCGGCATCTCCTCACAGGGGGACATCTAGGTATGTAATCAGGGCACTGATCATCAGTGCCCTGATTACAATTAAGTGCCACCAGTGCCAGCATAGAGTGCCCACCACTGCCAACCAGTGCCCACAATTGCCAGCAATCAGTGCCCACAAATGCCAGCAATCAGTGGCCATTAGTGATGCCAGTCAGTGCTGGCTATCACTGCTGCCCATCAATTTCGCATATCTGTGCCTACCAGTGCCGCTTATCAGTGCCCACCAGTGCCACCCATCAGTGCCCATAAGTGCGGCATATTCCTGCCTCATCAGTGCCATCTAATCAGTGCCCATAAGAGCCGCCTCATCAGTGCCCATAAGTGCCACCTCATCAGTGCCCATCAGTGCTGCTTCATCAGCGCTCATCAGTGAAGGAGAAAAATCATTTATTTACTAAATTTACTGACAGAAACTAAGAAAAAACTTTTTTTTCCAAAATTTTCGGTCTTTTTTTTTTTTTTTTTAGGAAAAAATAAATAACCCAGAAGTGATTAAATACCACCAAAAAGAAAGCTCTATTTGTGTGAAGAAAATGATAAAAATTTCACACGGTTACAGTGTAGCATGACCACGCAATTGTCATTCAAAATGTGACAGTGCTGAAAGCTGAAAAATGGCCTGGGCAGGAAGGGGGTTGTAAGTGCCCTGTATTGAGGTGGTTAAGCTTTAACAAAACCTAGAAGCTGATTGGTTACTATGCACAGCTGCACCAGATTATGCGTGCACTAGTTTTAGTAAATCTCCCCCACAGTGAGTAACAGTAAACACACCTTTGAATATTGTGCTCTACCTGCAGTGACAGTAGTCACACAGCCATACTTCCCAAGTATTACTGGTGGAGTGATTATTCTATAGCTGCAGTTGACCCACCAACTAAGGACCCTATTTGCACTTTTTGCAAGGTTAAGCTTGGCGCAGGTTGTTCTTTTTATAGATCCCAGTTGGAACTGGCTGCATCGGCGGCCTTTGGTTAGCCCTGTTTTTCTCTCTGGTGCCAATTCCTACTCCTGCTTCTCAGCAACTGGTTGCACCCTCTGATCACAGAGATTTAAAACATCCTCCTTCACCTTCCTCAGTGGAATCTAACATAGAAATGCCCAATAGATTCAGTCAGGGATCTTCTAGGGTGGGGGTCAGCAACCTGTCAAAGCCCCCTGAGCTATCCTGCAGGGAAGTTGTCAAAGCCGACAGCCAATCATAGGTAGCAGAGGCGTTCTTATCTTTGATTGGCTGTCGGCTCTGACAGCTTCCTGTTGGGAGAGCTCAGGTGAGTCCAAACCCATCTGAGTTACTTACCCACCTTGCTGTCCCTCCATAGGTAAACCGGTACATTGGTGTTTCTCCCTCGCTGTCAAAGTGGCGCAGGAAAGCCGCATGTCTAGAGCATACTGCACTGATCTCTGCTGCCCCTTCTCTCCTGTCCATCCCAGGTGTTTGTATGCAATATCATATGAGATGGACAGGATGGAAGAGGAGGGCAAGTGGGGATCAGCACATCAGAGGAATGGGTCACCACCATGTCCCTGCTCTGCATATGGGAAAAATCACTACCCTGCTGACACCTTTACACTGTTCTGCTGTCTTCCTGCTTGCTGACCCCTATAAGCTGCCTTACATACTCATGACCCCTGTACATGGTCCTAGAAACTGCTGATCCCTGTACACTGCCCTACAAGCTACAGACCCCTGTACACTGCCCTAAAAGCTACAGACCCCTGTACACTGCCCTAAAAGCTACAGACCCCTGTACACTGCCCTAAAAGCTACAGACCCTTGTACACTGCTCTAAAAGCTACAGACCCCTGTACACTGCCCTAAAAGCTACAGACCCCTGTACACGGCCCTAAAAGCTACAGACCCTTGTACACTGCCCTAAAAGCTACAGACCCTTGTACACTGCCCTACATACAAATTACTCCTGTACTATTGACCCCTAGACACTGCTCTATATATTACTTATACAGGTCAGGGCTTAACCCAGTCATTCAGGCTGAAATTTAGTGCAGACAGGAAGGCCCAAAACTAGTCAAGCAAGTCAGCCTGCAGTACCACTTGTCCTGCCTTCATGATTAACTCCTGTATCAGACTTGTGGGGGGTAAACAATAACTCCCCAGACATGAAACAAATTTTGAATGAACGTGAACGGCAAGTTTCTCACTGAAGCTAACTTTTAAGGTAGGCTAAGTTTATATTTTTACAGTGACATTTGTTTTATTGTATTGTCTACATTTTCTCCATACCATCCTTACATTTTATTGAGGCCTTGCTAGCTAGTTTCTTATTTAAGAAAGGGTGTTGCACCCTGATGATCTTGGATCTCTTCCAAGTTGTCCAGAAAGATCTTTACCTCTCAAAGATTTCCTACCTGTTTTAAACCACAGTTCTATTTAAAGTAATTTTTTTTATTTGACTTTTCTTATGATATTATGTTATTAAACAAAGATTAGAAGGTTCTCGATGCTTCATTGCTCTTAACAACTGTCGAGATAAGATGTCAGCCATGCACAAAGTATGTACAGAGTTGACCATGGAGTTTTTATACTTGCACAAGCATTGTGTAGCACTACAATGCAGGAATCAGAGGTTGCATGTGTGAGGAGCAAATATGGATTCCCAAAAACAACAAATAAGGAATATGTGGGATCTATGCGACTTTGACCATAAAAGGATTGTGGGTAGTAGATATGGTGGTTGTAGTATGTTAAAAATGCTGGCCAGGGATTTTCACATATTACAACCTCTACCATTTACAAAGAATAAAGCGAAAACCAAAATACAACCAGTGAGCAGCAGCTAAATGTGAGAAAACTCCTTGATGAAAGTGGAGAATAGATAGACTTGTTCAAGCTTAGAGATAGAGATCACCAGGCTTCAATAACCAAACTCTACAATGTGGTGTGCAAACAGGGCAACCCAGAATGAATAAAAGGGCATCAGTATAGGGAATATTATTCCTGCACTACCAAGGAGAGGTGGGGAGGGTAATTTAAGATGGGGAAAAGCAGCCTGCCCCGAATGGGGTCCAGCCTTAAACCCTGGGGTTAGTATTGATTGTCAAGTGGGGATGGTGCTGCGCTAATCCTGAAATAAGCTGCAATATATAATAATATATATATATCTCAGTTTAGATAAAACATAAAATCATAGTGAAGTCTCCAAAAATAAAAAATAAAATATAAAAAATCTTTCAATACAATAGTGATTGCCACTGAGATAAATAATACTAGTGCAAGTATACTGTGATTCCTAGATATTTATTCACAGTATACTTGCACTAGTATTTATCTCAGTGGCAATCACTATTGTATTGAAAGATTTTTTATATTTTATTTTTTATTTTTGGAGACTTCACTATCATTTTATGTTTTATCTAAACTGAGATATATATATATATATATACTGTCTTTTGGTGGGCTCCACCGCGTAGTACTTTTCTTATAAGTTTTTTTGAGTATTTGCTATGCACATATTGTTTGCACGCTCACATAGTGCTATACCCTTTATTTTGATATAGACCACCACCATTCTATGCCGTAGTGTAGGCAGGAAGTAAGCTACCCAACCCAGGACATCCTAGGACATCTAGATATTGCAGCTTATTTCAGGATTAGCGCAGCACCATCCCCACTTGACAATCAATAAAAGGGCATGCCTAAATGAACAAAACAGCGTACCTTGAAAATGATGGCCTACAGCAGCAGAAGACCATGCAGGGTTCATATGCCATCAGTTACTGTAATGTAAAAATTCCAGGCCAAAATTTTATAAGCTTTGTACATAGCGAAGAAATGTTAAAATACTGACAGGTTGTATTGTTCTCTGCTTTCCTCTTGGCAAAATTTATCTTTATCAAGTCCGGTCTCAGAGACCTACAGGAAACAAGTGGGAATCTCATCTTGGCAGTGGTCACCAAACAGGTGTCCCCATTAGGAGCTTTCCGCTTTATTCCTGTTTCAGAAACAACTATAGCGCCTTACTTCCGGTCTCATTTACACAAACCGTAATAAAATCTAACAGAGCTTCTAACTCTTCACGTGTATAGAAAAAAAAGAGTTTTGCCCGAATTCTACTTAAAGAACAGCAGAGTTGGGTTCAAACGGCCAAATGGACCACCAAAACCAGATGACTGGAAACCAGCTTAATAGTGTTAATCTATCTGGTCTAGCGTGAGTGGTTCAGTGTGGTAGCTGGTCTTCTTGACATACATAAGGTGTTCCACATCAACTTTCATTTGAATATTAAAGTGTACTGGAGTATTATTGCTATGTGTATTCTTTTATGGGTACTCTAAAGGTTTGGTTAATTAATGCTGTAGTTATAATTGTAAATTCATATTAGTCACATTTTTTATGTTTAAAGGGTTTGAGTTGATTGATAGCGATTATGCTTTTTATTTCAGACAAATAAATTATGCTAAATTGTGCAGTGGCACAGTGGTCCACATGTCTACTTTGCAGCAGTGATGGCCTCGATTAAGTCTTGGCTTTAAAGTAGAACTTCACTCTCCCAATAAACGTTGATTATTTTTAATCCTCATGCTGCTAGCATTCCTAAATAGAAAGTTATATTTACTTGTTTTAAACTTGTTACATTTCTTCAGTTACTTCCTGGCTTCTTACCTAGGCAAATGTCGTCATACATTCTGGCAGTCTTAAAGCGGAGTTCCACCCTAAAGTGGAACTTCCGCTCATCGGATTCCTCCCCCTCTCCGGTGTCACAATTGGCACCTTTCAGGGGGGAGGGGGGTGCAGATACCTGTATAATACAGGTATCTGCACCCACTTCCGGGTACAGCTAGCCGCAGACTCCCCGCCCACCCCCGTTGTGTTGTGGGAAATACACAGTTCCCACAACACAACGGGGACCAGTGAAGACGCGCAGCGCGACTCGCGCATGCGCAGTAGGGAACCGGGCAGTGAAGCGGCAACGCTTCGCTTCCTGATTCCCTCAGTGTGAATGGCGGCGGCAGCACCCGAGGATCGAGGGACGGCTCGGTCTCGGGTGCCGACCCCGGGACAGGTAAGTGTCCTTATTTTAAAAGTCAGCAGCTGCAGTATTTGCAGCTGCTGACATCTAATTTTTTTTTTGGTGAAACACCACTTTAAGGAGGGGAGAAGGGGTTTTCTCAGCCAAGCACACCCTCCTGCATGCATTCCTGAGCTAAGGGTGGATGGATTCCAGGAAGTAAATGCTACATGAATCATTTGCCCTTACTCAAGATGGCCATGGCCAGAAATGCTAGGGGTGTTTTTCAAAGTGATTTTCTAACAAAATAAAGCATGGAAACATGGATGAATAGGGGAAGTTGCTTTGAATATTAAAAGTGAATCAAAAAGCATTTTTGATTTGTGGTGCTCAGATGCAGTGAAGATCCACTTTATTACATGACTTTTACTTGTTTACCTTTTAAGGGCTTTTACGGACAGTGATAATATTTTATTGTAAGCTCCACTAAGTACAGGGCTGATTGAATAATCAAAGGTATTTTGTAAAGTACTTTGCATTATGCTGTTGATAAAAACTAGAAAAGAACATTAAAAATACATTCATGAGGGTCTTTAATATGAAATAAGCAGGCATTTTCTTACTTCTATGTCCTCAGGAAGCTGAGCATTTCAGTTAAATGGTTAAAGAGAAATACTGGAATTTAAAAATGAACGAGTAGGTGGTAGACTTGCTGTGTTGCCATATTCATTCTCGTTATTTGTCCCTCCCCTTAGGTGATGCCACAGACAAGTTAAACAGAATCATTTCAACACTCAGAGATGTGCTGTAACTATGGAGAAACTAATCTACGGCTTTCCTCGTCCCTCAATTTGCTTCTCAAAGTCAATTTTAATTCATTACCACAAAACTGCATAATTAGGGGGGTGGGCACTTTGAAAATGAAGTATTTAATTTGATGCTGGAATAAAGGCAAAATTGCGGTTATAAGAGGCAAGTCTACTGTGTAACCATGAATACTTGTAGAAATTCAAAGGTAAGCTATAAACAGGCATACACAGCAATACTTTCCAGCGTGAAGAGATAGGCAATAGGAGGCCAGCTTTCTAATCAGTCCTCAAAGGAGCCTGCGATAAAGAAGTGCCACTTATCCTAATTTAAATCTAATGCAGGCCTTTCACCCTTACAAAATGCAGAGAAGAATAGCTTCATTAGACTGAGACAAAAAAAAAAAAAATCTGTAAGCCACTTGTAGACAGCTTGTACGGAAAATAACAAAAGTGTTCTAAGATCGGATAATATTCTGTCAGTACAATCAAAAGAGAAGTTTTATGGTATTCAGACTGAACAAATGATTACTAAAAGAATAATTGATCAAACCAAGCCTATTCTATGGGCAATTTTTTTCTATTATGTGTGAAACACCTAGTCATTCAACATAATGTTTCATACAAATGCTCCTTCTGTCAAATGTATCCGTTGGATGGTTATTAACACATCTACTTCAGTGGTTAACAACATCAACAAAGTCATGTATAAATAAACGTAATTAAGACGTATTCTATTCAATGTATCACACAACTATTGCTAGCTGTGAAATGTTATGCTGTCCACAAAACCCATGCCATGTACACACAATTAAATACACTATTTTTTAGCCTTGTTTATTTTTATGTACATACTGTGCATGTTTGTGCGATTCGCAACAGCCCTGAGATAAAGGCTACTGAGTAAGTTTTGCACAAATTACTGTTTTCACTGATGGTTTATAACAAGAAGCACGTGGTAATGTTTAAAATGAAATGTATAACCCCATTCACATGCACGTCGACCTGTGTGTTGCTTTTGCGCATTGTGCAGCATTTTGTGTGTCCATTCATAATGAGCTCAAAAGCTTATCAATACAGCAAACACCACAAATGACCCTCAACACACCACAGTTCATACACCCCTAAACACCTGCACTGCATTGTGGGGAAAACCATGATCATGTCTGTTCTTTTGGCACGTGGACACATGTTGAAAGACTCATAGGAATTAGGTGGACACATGCATTGCTGCACTGAAACACACAACACAGGTGTGAACAGTCCCAACACTAGAGCAACGTGGCAAAAAAATATTTTGGCTACTGAGAGGCTTAACCACTTGTTGGCAGCGATTTATTTTGCAACACTCCAGTAATGAGGGGATTAAATGTCCAATGTGGCTCAACTCTAAGCATTTTGGTAAATTGTTTTTTTTTCCCATTTAAAAGTTTACAAACTCTTCTTGCAGAAGTGAAACCTAGTCCCATACTATTTACTCTGCATAGCATGCTCAGCTTACTTAAAAAAAAAAAAAAAACAAGCTTTTGGGGTATACAGTTTTCTTCAAGTCCAAGCAGTACTAATACACAAGTTTTAGCAGAATGTTAAAACAATCTATGAGCAAAAAAAAAAAAAGAAGCATAAACAAATGTACACAGCAATAGTAATTAAGTTAGTGAGATAAGGCAGGGAGAGGGCTATAGACTGGATGTGGGGGGGGGTAACAGTAAGGCTACTTTCACACTGGGGCACTGGGGGCATCGGCGGTAAAACGCTGCTACTTTTAGCAGCGCTTTATCGTCGTTTTTGCGGCACTTTTCGGTCGCTAGCGGGGCACTTTTAACCCCCACTAACGGCCGAAAAAGGATTAAACGCTCACGCAAAGCGCCACTCTCTTCGGCGGCGGTGCCCATTGATTTCAATGGGCAGGGGCACTGTAGGAGCAGTATATACAGCGCCTCAATGATGCAGCTTGCAGGACTTTTTTTGGCGTCCTGCCAGCGCACCGCTCTAGTGTGAAAGCACTCGAGCTTTAACACTGGGGTGAGAGGAGAGGCTCTTTACAGGCACTTTGCAGGCGCTAGCTTTAGTGCTATAGCGCCTGTAAAGCGCCTCAGTGTGAAAACAGCCTTACAGAGGTAAGGATGCTAGTAAAACTGTTGGATAATGATTTAGAAAACAGAGGTCCACATTTAGACCATTATATTGTGTGTCAAATAGAATTATCATTCTTCCCCTTCCTACATCTTCTCAGGCTTCCCCAATATCCAAGACCCTACCTTCTCTCCTGCTATAACTTCTACAGCCCAGCCAACTGAGCTAATTGGTGTCCCGACTGTTTAGTCCTTGGTACCACAAACAGCAATCAACCTAAACATGGCCTCTACCCCTCCAGTTACGAACACACCTCTCATCAAAATCATTTCGCTTAACGCAAGAGGTCTCAACATCCCAGAGAAGCGTTCCCAGCTCCTTCTTACAATGCATAAGAATAGTGCAGACATTATATTTCTGCAAGAAATGCATTTTCGCACAAATGCCACACCTAAACTAACGAATCAATACTATCCAACTGTATACCATGCGACCAACCATTTGTCCAAATCAAAAGGGGTCTCCATACTCTTAGCAAAACATTGCCCATTCCAATTGTCCGATGTACTTTCCTACCAGGAAGGTAGATACATCTTTTTGAAAGGGACTTGCCATGGCAAACCAATTACCCTGGCAAATATATATGCCCGAATGACCATCAGGTCATCTTCTTTCATGCGATATCCCAAGTACTAACCATGTTCCAAGAAGGCATTCCGATATTGGGGGGTGACTTTAACGTATCTCTGAATGCTCTCCAAGATACCTCTATTGGTGCGTCCACCTTTCCCTACAAAGCCCAACGATCAATTCAGTCACAATTGCGGGACCTATTACTTCACGACACCTGGCGCACACTAAACCCCAATGGTAGAGACTTTACCTTTTTCTCTAACCCACATCAACGATACTCAAGAATCGACTATTTGTTTAATTCTCAGAAAGACTTACTCCTACTTCATCAAGCATCTATTGACCCCATGTTCTTATCGGACCACCACCTAGTCTCCGTGACCATTTCCCTCCCAGAGGTACACACCCACCCCCCCGACTTGGAGATTGGACCCCTCTCTACTTACAGATCCCGCTATAGCAGCCATGGTTGAACTTCATTTCGAGCAATATTTCATAGAAAACAAATCTACAGAGACTTTCCCCGTCATCACCATGGGAAGCTCATAAATGCGTAATAAGGGGCTTTCCTATTGCAGCCGCTACCAAACGTAAACAAGAAAGACAGACGCCTCTCTGAGCTGACTACCCGAATCCAGAAGCTAGAATGTGCACACAGACACAAGCATCAGACACTGTGCAAGCCCTTCTACAGGCCAGGTCAGAAGTCCCAACGGACTCCTCTAAGGCAGATAGACCAAGACAGCAGCTAATCCACGACTACCTACAAAAATAAAGCCCCACCCCGATTTCAAACTGTATGGCACGGGATCTAGAACATTCACTTTCAGAAAAAGAAGCCAAAATAGCGCTTAATAAAAAGAAACCCAACAAGAGTCCAGGCCCAGACGGACTAACCATGGGCTATTATAAAACTTATAAAATGTTAGCCAACCGACTACTCCCTTCGCTTCCTCTTCTCATCTCCCTTGACCAAGTTGGTTTCATACCAGGCAGAGAAGCAAGGGACAACACAATCAAGGTGATCAATATTCATCACTGGCTAACATCTAACCACCACCCAGGGTTTCTCCTTTCCCTTGACGCGGAGAAAGCATTTGATAGAGTGACATGGGACTACATGACGGAAACGCTCAAGGCCATAGGGCTCCGACATCGAATGTTAAATCTTATCCTCGCATTGTACTCCACTCCCACTTCGAGAATTTGAATGAATGGCCACCTATCGAATGCCTTCTCCATATCTAACGGAACGCACCAGAGATACCCTCTCTCTCCCCTTATCTTTGTCCTCGCCCTCGTGCCACTACTTAGATGCCTCAGAAGAAACCCTGATATAAAGGGCATCTCAATAGCTCACCAAACCTACATCCTTCTCTTTCTTACAGAACCAGTCACAATGATCCCGAATTTACTCAAAGACTTCACCACTTTCAAATCTTTAACCAATCTACAAATCAACTTTTCGAAATCCAATGCCCTAAACGTCACACTGCCTCAGGAAACATATCAGCAATGTCAATCTAACTTTCCGTCTAAATGGAACAGACAACACAATAACATACCCTGGCATTCAATTATCCTCCACCCTCGCAGAACTTTATTCTAAGAACTACCTACCGTTCACTGCAAAACATAAATCGTGATTTAAAATCATGGTCTACTGGTCTTTTTTCATGGTTTGGCAGGGCTGCAATTGTCAAAATGAATATACTTCCTACAAACAATTCCGATAAAGCTGCCACCTACCTTTTCTCAACGTATAAGAGAGCCTGTACTAGTTTTTTATGGGGTGCCTCACGTCCAAGAATAAGTTATTCTAGGGTGACGATTCCTAAACTTAAAGGAGGTATAGGACTCCCAGATCTCCAGAAGTACTATAGAGCCTGGCAATTAGCTAGGATAATTGATTGGAACATTCACTCCAAAGTCAAGGCATGGGTTCAACTTGAACATTATATATCCCCTTCCCCGCTACACCAACTCCCCTGGATAGCCCCTATACATACTCCAACGACCTGCAAAAATCACCCGCTAATACACCTAACCCTAACCTCCTTCCAGGAAACTTGCCGGATACACAAGCTATCTTCAATTTTAGGTCCTATGACATCACTACGCTATAACCGGGATTTCCCGCCAGGAACATCTGCTACCTTCCTTTCAGACATTTAGTCACACCCTCACATCCGAGCAGACCAGTTCTAAGAGATGGGTCGCCTCCTCCCACTATTGACACCGTCCCCCTGGGTGACAAATCACACGTTTCCACTTTGGTCTTACCTGCAAATTCGACACTTCCTTAAAAGGCCCAAACCCTGACCCGATTGGTCCCAACAACTCATGCATTATGCCTAAAAAAGGAAACCCAGAGACACCTAATTTCTGACACGTATGCCTTGCAATTTGCTGAATGCAACCCTAAATCTAACTTAGCCAGCCGTAAATGGGAGCAAGAACACTCTATTGACATATCAGACGTAGAATGGCAAAACATATATACATACATCCACAAAGGGATGGTCAATGTCTATGCACAAGAGAACGCATTCAAAAAATTTTTAAGATGGTACAGAACCCCCCTCAGGTTACATAAAATATCTCCATCACTCCCACCACAAAGCTAGCGTTGCGATAGGGAACTGAGTTCACTTTTACATATCTGGTGAACATGTCCCAGGATACAACCATTCTGGAATAGGCCCACCAGCTCACAAACCAAATTACTACTTTTTCCCTTGAATTCTCACCAGCGCAATTCTTGTTGCATCTCATGTCATCACCTCAATCTCAAAAAAAGCCTACCTTCACTTTCTTGCCATTCATATGGTAAATGCAGCAAAAATGTGCATCCCGGCCTGGTGGCGTTCCTCAGAACCCCAGTCTATAGCCGAATGGCTTAAGTGTATACAGAAAACCGCGGAAATGGAGGAAGTCACACACCAAGTGAAGGACACTCCCTCCAAATTTTGAAAAATATGGTCATGCTGGTTGCATTTTGTCACGACCAACGAACATATTTAACACAACAAGTACTAGCAGGAGAGAAAAGGTAGAATTCTCGTGACCTCCCCCCTCCCTCCCCTCTCCACCTCAGTGAAAAGAGACACTCAGATCAACCCCTTCCATCCTTCCTAAATTACACCTATGCCGCGTACACACGAGCGGACTTTACGGCAGACTTTGCCCGGCGGACGGGATTTCGTCGGACAATTCGATCGTGTGGGCTCCAGCGGACTTTGTTTTCTCAAAAGTTGGACGGACTTAGATTTGAAACATGTTTCAAATCTATTCGACGAACTCGAGTCCAGTCGAAAAGTCCGCTCGTCTGTATGCTAGTTCGACAGACAAAAAGCCACGCTAGGGCAGCTATTGGCTACTGGCTATGAACTTCCTTATTTTAGTCCGGTAGTACGTCATCATGTACGAATTCGATGGACTTTGGTTGTGTGTAGGCATGTCCGTTCATTCAGAAAGTCCATCGTAAAGTCTGTCGAAAAGTCCGCCGGGCAAAGTCTGCCATAAAGTCCGCTCGTGTGTACGCGGCACTAGATACCCTAAGGGACCCCCAGACTTGCATGTTTATCCTCGTTTTTTTGGTCTTATATTGCAATTTTATCTAACTTACGTTTATTAAGATAACCATTCACAGTATCTAGACAGTCTATGACAAAACAAAGAGAACAGAGACTTTGCAATTATTTAGCTCTTTCACCTATACAACAATGTACACGTAGCGTTCACCAGTCACTAGGCGTACAAATTGCGCATCATTAATAGCAATATGTTCATTATTACATTAGAAACAATTGGCACTATGTGATATACTTCTTTGCATTTATGTTATTGGAGCGGCTGCTTCCATAAATCTACTTTCAGTTGTTTATGTCTTTTACAACCACAATAAAAACTTTCTATTAAAAAAAAAATTACTTTTCCCTGTAAGACAATTGCATAATTTTCTAGTATGCATCACATACTAGCACATTATGAAAAACTTCTCTTGGAACAAAGCCCTCCAGCAGCATGCTGTCACTGCTGACAGCGCTTCCATATTCTCCTGGTCTTCCTTCTGGGTTCATGGACTCCGGCTGCACTCAGTGTGACTATGGCCGTCTAGGAGATATTTATTTTACCTACAGGTAAGCCTTATTATAGGCTTACCTGTAGTTAAAAAAAATCTCAAGCGACCTTTACTACCGCTTTAATAGTGTGTCTCTGTAAATGAATTCTTGTTTGCAATTTCTGTCCTGTTTTGGCAACAAAAAATGCTTTATTGCATTTTTTTGCATTGGATGAGGTACACAACATTACTGGAAGTACAGGTGTATGATCCTGTAATATTGAAGGGCCCTTTTGTGTGTGTGAAAGACTTTTTAATTTTTTTGTTGTTGCAGGGTTTGGTTCCTTTGTTTGTGATTTCCCATAATCCGAATGAAGTTTCCTGCAGATTAGTTTATGTTTGAGGTTGCCTGAAAGCCACTATTGGGGGTTGTTGAAATATCTCTTTCAACATTTCACCCTTATTCTGATGGGGTGCAATTTTTGATTATCTTTCCTATTGCTTCTAGTGCTGGATTATGTGTTGCTGCTAGAGGTACACTTTTTTTTTTTTTTCTTTCCTTGTATTGGAGTAGATTTTCTCTTCAGGTTTTCAGGGCTGTGTTTATGCTGGTATTAATGGTTTAGTCCTTGTAACCTTTCTTATGGAAGGAGTCTGCTAGTGTTAGGAGATGTTGATTTCTGTCTTTTGGGTCTGAGAAAATTTACTGATATGTTATGCCCTGGCTGTGTTTGAGATGGCCTGTTTATTGTTTTGGGGGTGGAAACAGGAAGGCCCCTTTTCACATGTTCCCCTTTTCACATGTGCGGACTGCTCAGATCCACCTGTCAGTTTTTTCAGGCGGATCTGAACGGTCGCTCCATACATCTCTATGGAGCGACGGATGTCAGCGGTGACATGTCCGCTGACATCCGATCCGCAAAATCCAGATGAATGGATGTCCTATTTTCCATCCGACTGGCGGATCGGATGAAAACGGACAGGCGGTCTATAATCATCCGATCCCCCCCATAGAGGAGAGTGGTCTCTCTGACAGGTCCGTTCCTGCACAGTGTGCAGAGACGGACTTGTCATCCACCGGCTCAGTGGGGATCAATGGAGCGATCCCCGCTGAGCAAGTGGATGGCTAAATACAGATCCACAGGTCTGAAAGGGGTCTAACTGTGGAAATAGTTGCATCTTATCAGTGTATATTGAATTGTGCAGCTTGTCATCTCTGATGAATTATGTGGTGTCTAGGAGATTGACATGTGTGCTTGAATAGTCCATTTTTATTTTGATTGATAGGTCATCAAGGAGTAAATTGTTTTAGGTTTTCTTCACCTTCTGTCTTATATTCCATTAATAAAATATATACAAATACTAAATATTC
This sequence comes from Lithobates clamitans, assembly GCA_037952925.1. Classification (NCBI taxonomy): domain Eukaryota; kingdom Metazoa; phylum Chordata; class Amphibia; order Anura; family Ranidae; genus Lithobates; species Lithobates clamitans. The sequence continues at coordinate 1,645,174 of JBBGZY010000361.1, read as the reverse complement.
CCTGTAAAGAATCATACAACATTTAAGTGTTTGCAGCAAGGTTTTCTGGTGCAGGTAAGATGTTGTGGAGTACAAAAATGTTAACTTTGGAAGTGTGCTTGAAAGTTGAGGGAATGCTTATATGCTAAAAGTAAACCCTTGGAGTTATACCTATGTACCGTCTACAGAGAGAGCACACATGACAGATTTCCTATACCCAGCAAACCTGCAACTGAAATAATTTCTATATTATGTTGTAGGGCATACACTGTCCTGATCATGACAGCTGTGACTTTAAGATAAGACCTCAGTAGGTTCATAATAAAGCGGACTGATGAAGAGCATATCTCTGGAGCTTCACCAACCAAGACAGCTCAAAGTGCTGATGTTTCACACGCCATAGTGTTTAAGGTGATATTGTCATGGGACTCTAGTGGACATACACACACAGCAAAGGGCAACGCTGGGTGAAGTACAGAACACTCTGCTCTCTGTGTATTAATGTAAAGTTCAACTAGACACAGACTGCAGATCAATTGATTGCAAATATCAACCTAGGTGCAAGTAGCTGCCTTCAATAGAAATTATCTGAGAATTCCCACAAGTGCAATACTATGCTACTTGTGTTGGTTTAACAACTTAACAAAACAAAGCAATGCTTTGTCCAAAATATAAAGTTATACCAGTAAGGTGCATATATATATATATATATATATATATATATATATATATATATATATATATATATATATATATATATATATATATATATATATATATATAAATAAATAAAAAGCTATAGCCTTCTTGAATTGGGCAAAGGTGATTTGTCAGTTTAGCAGCTAGAAAGCTCTATGAAACCACTAATCTAACAATCAACTTTATAAACCAAACCTGAGTTCAATAAAAGAAGAGTTGTTAACGAGTGAATGCATAACATCATGTATATGTTTTTTCTATGTGTTACAGGTCATTGCTCCATGCATAAGTTAGTGGCCAGGGGCAATGGTTAGAGATGAAGATAAAGACTCACAAAGTTAATTCTGAATAAAAGTCAAAATCTGCATAGAAGTAACAGTGATGCTTGGTCTGCTTATGCTTGGGGAAAGAACGTGTTTGAAATAACCTTATGGAGCAGATTAAGCATGTACTAATATACATATACTCTATCTTGTCAAAAGTATTGGGACACCTGCCTTTCCATGCACATGACCTGGAATGGACCCAGTCTCAGACCGTAGGGTTCAATATTGTGTTGGTCCACCCTTTGCAACTATAACAGCTTCAACTCTTCTGGGAAGGCTGTCCACAAGGTTTAGTATTGTGTCTATGGGAATGTTTGACTATTCCTCCAGAAGCGCATTCTCGACCATCCATGTCTTTATGGACCTTGCTTCGTGCACTGGTAGGCAGTCATGTTTGAACAGGAAGGGGACATCACCAAACTGTTCCAACAAAGTTGGGAACATGAAATTGTCCAAAATGTCTTGGTATACTGATGCCTTAAGAGTTCCCTTCACTGGAACTAAGGTAAAGCCCAGTCCCTGGGAAACAACCCCACACCATAACCCCCCCTCCACCAAATGATTTGGATTAGTCCACAAAGCAATGTCCATAAAGACATGGATGAATGAGATTGGGGTGGAGGAACTTGACTAGCTTGCATAGAGTCCTGACCTCAACCCAATAGAACACCTTTGGGATGAATTCGAGCGGAGACTGCAAGCCAGGCCTTCTCGTCCTATGTCAGTACCTGACCTCACAAATGCGCTTCTGGAAGAATGGTCAAACATTCCCAAAGACACACTCCTAAACCGTGTGGACAGCCTGCCCAGAAGAGTTGAAGCTGTTATAGCTGCAAAGGGTGAGCCTACTCAATATTGAACCCTACGGACTAAGACGCCATTAGGCTGGGTTCACACCTATGCAAATTGTTTGCGGCTTTCCCTGCATCCAATTTGCATAGCAGGAGAATGTGACCAGCTCTCTCTCTCTCTCTGCGACTGCAGAGTGCACTGCACAGAAACGCTGTGCGTCTTTGCCTCCATTTCAGGGCAAAATTCATGCAAGGATTCTGCCCTGATTCGTCCCTGAAATGGAGAACAGGGACGGACAGTGTTGCTGTGCGATCCGCAACCAGTTTAGGTGTGAACCCAGCCTTAAAAGTCATGTAAGGGCAGGTGTCCCAATACTTTTGACAATATAATGTATGTGCATGAGGAAGGAAAAGGACAAATTTCAAGCTACACTAGATATATTTTATCCAATTACACTCTCCATGTTTCATATGTATTGGAAAAATTGACAACTAGTATTAGAGAAAGTAAACTGGATTTTGGAAAAAAAGATGGAACTGGATTGGATACAAGGCACAGAGGAAGGCAGGTATGAGACAAATGTAGTGATGAACATGGAAAGAAAAACAGAAAATACACAGATGCAATATGAATGCAGTTGCTGCACCATATGTAAATTTTAAATCTGTGCATACATTTATTAAACAAAAATGACATACAGATGCATTTTCATATCACATATACTGAAGTAAACCTATGCAATTAAAAAAAAAATACAAGATGCAAGATGTATAAAACAAATCAAGAAAATAATGTGTAACAAACTTACCAAAAAACTTGACTTTAAACGGCCTTGATCCAATACAAATAAGAGTGATTATTTTAAGGACAGCGACAGCATTAAAATATGAACAAAAGGGTGAACCACTCCAGGTGGTGTACTGAAGAAAACACCCTCCTCAAAGTGGAAGCCAGGTGCAGGCTCAGCACAAGCAATATTGAAGAAATGGACTCTGGACGGCCGCACACTGATAAAAGCCTTTATTGTAATGAATAGTCAATGTTCATGTGACAACAAAAGCAGGACAAACAGTTGACGCGTTTCACAACATCATTGTTGCTTAGTCATTATAGGAGTGCAGCTGTCCAGAATCCATTTCTTCAATATATAATTAAAATCTGAGTTCTGCAAGCATCAGTACATTCATCTTTTACCTATTAAATGTAATGTGTTTTTTTCAAAATAACCAGCCACTTGTTACTAAATTGAGGGGGTAAGCAGCACCTAGTACCTAGGGGTAGATTTAATGGACCACTTGTCCTTTTTCTGTCTTTGCTCCTTTCTATGGTCACTCTTGTCCTACCGCTTAACCTACCTCATCCTACTTCTCTCCTCCCCGTTCCAGGAGGGCAGGCAGAAAAACCTCACCTTAGTCTCTACTCCCAAGCAATATAGTGCTGGAGCGTTATATAATGTAGCTTTTTGCTAAGGAAAATTGCGATCTCGACATCACTGAATTTTTATCATAAAACGTCACCACTAGGTCCGGCTTATAATATTTACCAATATTCAAATATATAGGTTTTCTTAGTCCCTTGTGGATTATCAATGTATGAGTTCTTTGAAGATTAACATATTATTTTCTCTGAATTAATATCATGTTTTCCAATTAAAACGTATCACAATGGAGCATTGTGTTTAGTTGAGGGTTTAATTACTGTAATACTCTCAGGAGTAACGCAAAGTAAGTTCCTACATAAACAAAAATTAACATTTTTACACATGTAAATTCATACTGCTTTTCTGCCTTCTCCACCAATTTACTGCTATCTCTGTGCTGCTTAACATTAATGGAATCTGACACCAAGAAGTACAGCCGGATTAAAATTGCATTTTCCCAGAACATTGAAATCTCACTGATATGAGTCCTGACACTTGACATCACTGCACGTTATGTATAATAAAAATAATAATGTGTGATAAATACTGAATAGCAAATTCTGCAACAGTTATTTGGCTCACACAGACATTAGTATCCATTAAAAATACTATTTACTCTGATGTAGCATATACATTTTCACCTGTATGTAAAATTGTTGTTTTTGGTAGTGTAGGTAAATGTCCTTTGAAATGATTATTCACAAATTTAAATTGTAAATTTTAAGTCTGCCATTTGCAGTTAATTTTTAAAAGGAGTCCGGTGCAGTTCACCTGTTCAGGTGTGATTCAGGTGCAAATTTTTTACTTGAATTTGCACCTGAACCAGACCTAAAATCGCACAGGACTCTTAAAAAAAATGGACTGTGGACATGTGTGATCCAGCTCCTTTGCAAGTCGGTCCGGTTCACACGTTATGCAAATCGGTTCAAAACACATCCAATTCACATATATGTGAACCAAGCCTTATTGTGTTGCTTTAAGACACATAATGCATGCATTTATTTTAAATACAAATATATGCTGCCCATTGCCAAATCTCAAATTTTTTTTCAAATATAAATTTTATTTACTTTAGAAAATCCCAATATGGGCTTAAACAATACAGTACATACATATATTGGAAACATCAGGGGAGGGAGGGGGAAGAGAGGGAAGAGAAAGAAAAAAAATACATATTTACTTCATCACATGAAAGGAAGGAGAGGCAGAGTGTATATATATTTCAAACCCAACTGTGTACATCAGGTAGCAAATATTTGTGAATACTTGTTGAGATGCCTAAGCCCTCTTGATCAGAGATCCTCTAAGAAAAGGCAACAAGTATATAAACAGTTATCCTCTACCCCTCACCTTCATCCCATGCCCCCACCCCACCGGGCCAAACCGGCCTGCCCCAGTCCGGAGGGCTTCTAGAGGAAACAGGGAAGGTACTAATGGATAAGAAGGGAGGGCGTCGAGGAGGGAAAGGGGGGAAAGCAGGGGGGGGGCGTGATACAGGGACGAGAGGACACCACAGGGTTCTGGTTGATTCAGGACTGCCCAGAAATATTGGTCTAATCAAGAGGTTCTAAGGGAGGTACCTTCCGAAGAAAAAAATAAACTGGTGCCAAAGTGCCCATGTCTTATTATATTTTTCCTGTTGGAAAAATCCTCCAGATCCTCCATTTTACTAATGTCTTCTACTCTCCGGATCCAAGACGCCACTGATAGAGGGTTTTGGAGTGGGATACAGGATTTAGCAGCATTCACCAAGTGATGTATCACAGACTTTTTGTTTCTTTTAGTGGACATTGTGTTTACGTGTAGGAGAAAGAAGGCTGGGTTATCTGGAATATTGTATTCCGTGAACTTCTGGATAATTGTCCTGACCGTAGACCAGTAATAGGATAGCTTCGAACAAGACCAAAATATATGCAACATTGTGCCCCTTTCCGTCTGACACTTCCAGCAAAGTGGTGAGGCAGTCGGGTAGTAAGTATCCAAGGCTTGAGGAGTTAAATACCACCTCGTTAGGAGCTTATAATTGGATTCCTGTATTTTCGTACAGATAGAGGATTTTAGGGCAAACGTTAGAATACGTTGAGTCTGGTTCGAAGTGAATGTACAATTCAAATCCCTCTACCACTTTTTCAGGAAGGTCAGGTGTGTGTTATCTGATGGGGCAATAAGGAGGTTATACATTGTAGACAACGTTCTCGGGAGTGCCCCACCTTCAGAGCAGTAGTTTTCAAAAATATTTAAGGGTCTGGAAAACTCTCCCGGGTTAGATATAGACGTAAAGAAATGCCTTACCTGGACAGCAGACCAGAAAAGTAGTTTAAAAGGGCCCGTATTATGACTTAGTGTCTCTAAGGAAGGCCAAAAGTCGTTTATTAGGAAATGTCTTGCTTGCGTGTAATTTATGTTGGTTAGTGTGTTCTTAAGTTGGGAGTCCAGTCCAGGAGGGAATTGTGGATTTCCTATAATGGGGTATAACGGAGAGTTAGGTGTGGATAATAACTGCATGAAACTGGCTTGTGCCCCCACCCGAAGCGTCGTCCCTATCAGTGGGTGTCTCTTAACTTCTGTTGTAAGGTGTTCATAGCACCAGATAGCTCCCTGCAAAGTTACCTGTGCTTGGGCTTGTTCCAGGTGCGGCCACAGTTTTAGATCTTGATGACGGCACCAGTCTATAATTCTACCTAGATGCACAGCCTGGTAATATTTCTTCACATCCGGGACAGCTAAACACCCATTCATCCGAGGGAAGGCAAGTAGGGTTCGGGACAGTCTAAATTTCCTATTTGCCCAAATGAATCTATTAAACCGACTGTGTACCTTTTTGAAGAATGACGTGGGAATCGTAATTGGAAGTGCCTGTAATAAGTAGAGGAATTTAGGTAAAATGCACATCTTAAGGTTGCATCTGCCGAACCAGGAATGGAGGCCTTTCTGCCATGATTCCAGTAAGGTCCGGCTTTTGATTAGTAAGGGGGGGATTCAATTTAAAAATTTGATTTATATTGGCTGGGACAGAGGTACCTAGGTATGTTAAAGCCGTAGATGTCCACTTGAAGTGGAAACTGGAGCGGAGAGTTTGCCTTGTGGTTTGCGGGATCTCTATGCCCATGGCCTCCAACTTACTGTAGTTAATTTTAAGATTGGATATCTTCCCATACTCGTCAAATTCCCAGAGGAGATTTGGAAGGGATGTGACTGGTTGTGAAAGGGAGAATAACAGATCGTCCGCGTATGCAGAGACTTTGTATTGTACATATCCAACCACCAGGCCTTGTATGTCTGGATTATTTTTAATTTTACACAAAAATGGCTCCAATGAAAGGGCAAAAAGAAGATGGGATAATGGGCAGCCCTGTCTAGTCCCATTCTTGATTGGGAGGGGATCTGATAAAATCCCATTCACTTTAATTTGTGCTGTAGGGGTAGTATATATTTGGGCAATCCATCCAATCATTGTTTCTCCTAGCCCTATATGTCGAAGGACTGTGAAGATATATTCCCAATTAACCCTATCAAACGCTTTTTCTGCATCTGTATTTAGGAAGATTGAGGGTGTATGGGTCTGGTTGGCCACATGTATTAGATTCAGTACTTTAGTTGTACTGTCTCTAGCTTCTCTCGTGGAGATAAAGCCCACTTGGTCCAAGTGGACCAAGGATTGTAGATGGCGGGCTAGTCGGATCGCTAAAATTTTGGTAAAAAGCTTAAGATCTGTGTTCAACTATGAAATTGGTCTATAGCTGCTACAAATTAAAGGATCTTTGCCCTCTTTGGAAATGACCTTGACCTCCCGGCCAAAAGGGTAGTACTTTCTCACATCTGGGCATAGGAAGGGATCAAATCCCTCTCCCTCCTTCAGGCCCCAACACCGTCTCCCCACATATTTTCGATCTTCCTGAGCAATCGCCATAACTGTACAGCCAGTTAGAGTTTAAGGCTCATTCGAAGATGTCCCTTCAGTGGCAGCCCACACAAGTCCGGAGGATGAAGGGCTGCATTCCGACATCAGATAAAAGTTTCCCACCAGGGACTGTATGGGGAGGGGTAAAGGGGGATCATTCCTCCCCGTGTCCCAATCTTACATGGTGAGTATCGTATGCGGCAGAGCCGCTGCGGTGGGATACCTGAAAAGGAGTCACCTCAGGACTCAGGGCATAAATGTAAGGAGCCAATAGAGGAAGATTCAGCAGGGTAGGGGTGAGCATATACTATGGAAGTCAAATGTCAGGCAGGGAAATAGACTCACTCACAACTCACGTGTTCCCTCTGAAGAAGGTGCTCTTGATCTGTGGCGTTGTCTCTGCGGTCTCGGCTGGATGTTCCCCTGCGAGGACTGCGGACCAGAACGACCGCCCGTCTGTGGAATGAACATCAGCCAGCTCTGCATTCTGATGGGGGCTGTGTCCAGGAATGCGAAAAGAGCCGGTAGGTCTCTCGGAGATTGGAGGTGAAACGATCGCTGGTCCCTCTTGAAGATCACCGAAAGCAGATATCCCCATCAATAGGTGGCCCCTTGCCAGCGGGCCGCCTCTAACACCGGGCGGAGCATGGCTCTCCTCTGTAAGGTAGCGCGGGAGACATCAGGTAAGATTTTAGCACTCGCTCCAACAAAATCTATGTCTCCTGCTTCCCAGGCTCTGCGGGCGATCGATTCTTTATAGGAGTAATGGTGAAGATGGCAGATGACGTCCCTTGGTCTATTGGGGTCTTGCGATTTCGGTCCTAATGCTCAATGGATGCGATCATACTCCAGATTTTGCGGAAGATGGCAGTGACAGTGGCGGCTAGGTTTTTGGTCACGTTGCCTCCGGGAGGCTGCGCAGACGGAGATGGTTACGTCTGCTTCTGTCCTCCATTTCTTCCTGGTGCAGCTGTAGCATGGTCGCGGCGTCAATATGGGCATCTTGTAGGTGTTCCAGTGCTGCGACTCTTCTTTCTAGATCAGTTACTGAGGTCTCTCCTGAAGTCAGCCTAGCAGTCACGGAGTTCAGCTCTCCTTGTACCTCCTGAATGTCTTTGTGGTGTTGTGTCTCCAGGCGGCCGATGAGAGACTCAATATCCGCCTTGGTTGGGAGGGCTTTTAGAAGCGCCCACATCTTGGCATTACCCCCGGTACTCATGGAGCACAGTAGCGGGGTCTCCGACCCCGATTGTAAAGCGGGAGGGATATCCGAGTATGAGTCAGAGTCCAGCGCTGCATCAGGGGAAGTCAGCCGGCTCCCCTGAGTCCCGCCCCTCTCTCCACATGGGTCCGCCATCTTAGGATCAGCAGGGGTGAGCTGAGGTTGCGTTGAAAAGTGTTCAATAGACCCTCCAGACTCTCTCGGTCTCGCTTGTTTATCGCTTGTTTAGCTTTCCCCTTTGTTCTCCTTTTCTTAGAGTACATGCCTCATTCAGATGATGGATTTTAGATCATAATTGGCTTGGATAGGCAGGGGAAGGCTGGGAGCTCGAGGTAAATGCGTCCTCACCCAGCGATGTCCAGGCCACGCCCCTAACAATGTATTGTAACACATTTTAGTTTTGGATAAAGTTTATGCAAGTACTGGTCTATATTCAGGTACAGCCATTGATTCTTATGGGTAACTGTATGCCGCACCTATGGCTTCCAGGTGGGAAAATGCACTTGAATTTAATGTCATATGGCCCCAGGCACCCATTTATATGAGGCCTAAAGCAGGCCATAGACGGCTCAACAATTTGATTCAAATATGGGAAGGCCGGTTGTACTGAAGTCAATCCATTGAATTCTGATGGCTGGGAAACCTCTCGTGGTCAGAATACAATAGCTCTGTGGGAGGGGTTCATTCAGTGTTGATGGGGGAATACAGCAATTTTCTTGGTTAATGTATGGCCTGCCTAAGAGAGGTTTTCTCTTACTTTGGAGAGATCACCTATCAATTCTGCTTGTGTTTTTGGACAGCAAGGAATAATCTCCCCAATTGGACAAAAAAAAAATACAAAAACTTGTCGTAGATTTAAACTATTCTTTATTGCAAAGCAAAACAAAAAGTTTTAACTTTAGATATGCCTTAATGTTTCAACATTCTTTATTTTGTTTGAAATGAAGAGCATCTCCTTTCTATTCTAAAGTTTAATGGACAACTGCACCTTTGTTTAACAAACCAATGCTGTGTTGCGCCTAGCACGCTTATTAATTCAGCAATATAAAATGCTATATTTTTCCACATAAATAAAGATTTTTTTTTATGGCTGGCTTAATCCAACTCTTTGGCTATTTTAAACCAAAATGCGTGGCTTCTTACATCATCACTAAGTGACCATCCAGACGTAGAGGAACGAATGCAATAAGTACTCTCCTGTGCTTGACATGTCCTAGCTTTCAATGCGCAAGACAAAACTCAGCCAACCAGTTTGGGTGGAACTGGCTGAAACTCGGAGATTAGAAATCTTGCTTGCTTACAGGATATTGTAATGTCAGATGGAGGGATCACTCTTTCATTCAGTGCTGCTGAGGTAGAATGATTATTGTGTGAATGCTGCCAAATCTGCTTAGCATGTCTACCAGCTAACAGTTGGTCAGCACAAACTTAGAAGAAGGCAGGAGTGAGTTTCCTCATGTGGACTGAAGGATAGCACTTCCTGTGTACTTGTTTCTCCACAGGATTCTGGATGGTCCGATAATGATGTAATTACCCACCATTATGGTTATTTTAGCAATGGAGATTTTTTTTTTAAAGTAGTAGCTTTCTGTTTGCTTAACATATATTTTACCCCCTGTGATGTAATCACTGAGCCTCTATGCTTCTGTGTAATGCAGGCAGATCTTGGCTGGTGGGACTGATCTATAGGCTGCTGTACATGGCCAACTGAAAATATCACACCCTGCTACGGTACTACTCTCAAAATCCCTCAGCCCTGATGGAAACAGTGGGCTGGCTCTTGAGAGAAGTTATGCATATGTAAAAAAAAAAGCCTCTAAGGGTGGATGTCAGTCTGGAGGAGCAAGCATTCCTAAACAAGCTGCATTTTTGCGTATGCTGCCCTAGATGACACCCATATGTGACACTTATGCCGCGTACACATGACCGGACTTCACGGCATACTTTGCCCGGTGGACTTTAGACCGGACTCGAGTCCGCCGGATAGATTTGAAACATGTTTCAAACTTCGTCAAACTTTTGATAAAACAAAGTCCGCTTGAGCTCACACACGATCGAATTGTCCGACGAAATCCGGTACGCCGGACCAAGTATGCCGTAAAGTCCGATCGTGTGTACGCGGCTTAAGCCTCCATGATTGAAAGAACTAAAATCCAACGAATGAACGGGATGGGCCAGGGATAGTTAGGCTGGGGAGGAAAGAGCTGGAAAGATGGACATCTTCCCTCCAGCCAGAAAATAGACTGGGTTCTACCCAGCTAGTTGCAATTTCAATATTTTTGTTGGATTTCTGAAAAACACTACTGTAGAATACCTTATAGACGTCTTTTTTGAAAATTGAAAGCCAACTTCCCTGTTCATAAATATATACTGTATGCTCAGAGAAAGTGCCCATGTGTGCACTGTTAATGCCTTTAATAACAATGAGCTTGGTTAGACTGTTCCTTCAGCATATTCTTATATTTACAGGTAATGGAAAGAGAAAATACAAAAACGTATGCAAGTCTGGTATGAGCTTACTAAATTCTGAAACTGAGTCTGCCAATATAAAAGAAAAACAGCTTTTGTTAACTTCAACCAATGTCTTTAGCGAGTTCCTACTGTTTAATCTTGCAGTTAAATAATCAAGTTACAGCAGATGTAGCAATAGCCTTTTACCTTTTTCCCTATAAATATCTATCCTAACGCATTATTTATATACAGTATGACGGATCTCTTTTACTATGATCCCTTGGAAAGCAGGAGGGAAAGGGGGAGGCTGTCTAGAAAGCTGGCCCCGATATAAAGACATGGAATAAGCAATGCTAAATAATGCTGCACAAAGTTGCAGACAGTTCGGCTAGAGGCCAGAAAATGAATCCAATTTTTCATTCTGTCATAAATATTTCAGTGCAAATGTTCCTGATTTGCTGCAACTGTGGTTAAGCAAAGGGCCTCCATGTGAATATTAAAATAAAAAGAAAAGGGAAAAATGTGAAAAAAAAGTTAGCAGCTAATTAATTTCTTATCGTTTTGTGGAGGAAAAAAAATAGAAATATTAAACAGTGTGGTGTATCATGACACAAACAAGCAAGGGAAAAAAAAAAACATTTATCCTGCTCTTCCTCTGACAGTTTCTCATAAAATATCTGCAGTCCATCTATCTTTTAGTACTTCAGGCTCCTCTGGAGAGCAGAAAATAGTAGTTTAAAGCTCACTTCAGTGCCAGTCTGCAGGAGATTGCTTTCCACAGGACTCCTGCTGATGGAGGCCTAGGGGAAGAGGCCTAGGAGTTATTCAATCAGCTCAAGACTCTGGGGCGGCTGGGGGTCCTTTGAGGGCTGATTATAAAGCTGCCCTCCTGTTGCCTGCCTCAGAACAGAACAAAATGAGCAGCCTCTTGCTGAGCAGATTCTGTGAGAAGGAATTTCACCTGTCATAGAGTTTGTCAGAATTTCAGGATTTATCTTTGTGCAAAATTAATAAAACACCAGCCTGGATTTCAGTCTAACTACTCGGCTGTGTCATCTTACGGTGATCTTTCACCTAAAAAGTGCGGGGGAACCAAGATAAAGTCATCTTTGCCCTACTTAAGCTGGGAACTTCTGTAGCATTGCCAGTAGCATAGCAAATAAAAAAAAATGCACTTGGAAGGTGAAGAATTATGAAGAATCTGATTTTTTTTTTTTTTAGAATTTACAATCTTCCTTATGATATACATGCAGGGGTTATTTAAATGCTTTACCTCAGGGCATACAGGCCAAGTCATACTATTATACAAACTTTAAAAATTCATATCATGTCTTATTTATAAGCACAATTGATACATACAGGGCAGACATTAAAGTATTTAGGATACCCTTTAGTTGTGAAGTAGTAGAAAGAGGATCTTCAAAACAATGGACATTTTTTTTGATAGACAGGGATTCCTAAATGATCATCATACTCTTGTGACAAGGTGTATAATGATATAAGTGAACCAGCAAAACTGAATTTTACAGATTACTGGGAACATTTAAAATCTCCAAGACAGCTCTTTCAAGCTACAGGATGGTAAAGACAACAATTGCGGCTTTATTTATTATTTTTTTTCTATTGGTTGAATTAAATAGACTTGTCTTTTTTAACTTATGTGACTGAGTCCACCCCATCTCTAGGTCAAAAAGGATTGCCATCCTTCTAAGGTGGGGAATCTTGCTTGCTTTGGGGCAGAAGGTGCGGTAGATGAATTTAATGTCTGTGGGAAAAAAGAAAGCTGTTCTCACTCTACCTCATCTTTTCTGTATCCTTTTGTTCTTTGCCTTGTTTAACTCCCCTACATCTCCCTAAAATGTTCTTGTGGTCAGATTTTGTTGAGGCTTGGCCAATTTTTATTTGATCAGAGCCAACAATAATAGCCAAGGAACACATCGGTCAGGGATAAAGTTGTGGAGATGTTTAAAGCAGGATTAGGTTATAAAAAAAAAAATATCCCAAGCTTTGAACATCTCACAGAGAACTGTTCAATTCATCAAACCCGAAAATGGAATGAGTACGGCACAACTTCAAACCTACCAAGTTATGGCTGTCTCCCTAAACTGACAGGCCTGGCAAGGGAAGCATTAACCAGAGAAGCAGCCAAGAGGCCCATGGTAACTCTGCAGGAGCTGCAGAGATTCACAGCTTAGGTGGGAGAATCTGTCCACAGGACAACTATTAGTCCTGTACTCCACAAATCTGGCCTTTATGGAGGAGTGGCAAGAAGAAAGACATTGTTAAAAGAAAGCCATAAGTCATCCAGTTTGCGAGAAGCCATGTGGGGGACACAGCAAACATGTGGAAGAAGGTGCTCTGGTCAGATTAACTTTTTTGACCTAAAAGCAAAACGCTATGTGTGGCATAAAACTAACAATGCATATTACCCAGAACACACCATCCCCACAGTGAAACATGGTGGTGGCAGCATCATGTTGTGGGGATGCTTTTCTTCAGCAGGGACAGGGAAGTTGATCAGAGTTGATGGGAAGATGGATGGAGACAAATACAGGACAATCTTAGAATAAAAACTGTTAGAGTCTGCAAAAGACTTGAGACTGGGACATAGGTTCACCTTCCAGCAGGACAATGACCCTAACAATACAGCCAGAGCTACAATAGTATGGTTTAGATCAAAACATATTCATGTGTTAGAATGGCCCAGTCAAAGTCCAGACCTAAACCCAATTGAGAATCTGTGGCAAGACTTTAAAATTACTGTTCACATACACTCTCCATCCAATCTGACAGAGCTTGAGCTATTTTGCAGAGAGGAATGGGCAAAAAATTCACTCTCTAGACGTGCAAAGCTGGTAGACACACCCAAAAAGAATTGCAGCTGTAATTACAGTGAAAAGTGGTTCTACAAAGTATTGCTGAATACAAAAGGCACGCCACAATTTTCACATATTTGTAAAAAAATGTTAAAAACCATTTATCATTTTCCTTCCACTTCACAATTATGTGCCACTGTGTTGGTCTATCACATACAATCACAACAAAAACATTCACGATTTTGGTTGTAACATGACAAAATGTGGAAAATTTCAAGAGGTATGAACACTTTTTCAAGGCACTGTATACAGAATAAACTCTCAGCAAGCAGTGCCATAAACTATGGCAACACCCATGGTAGAGAGCATGGGAGACCAGGGCACAATAAAGGGAGAACCCTGAAAGCTTGCTTAGGTCATTGGTGAGCTTATATTGGCTATAACAATGTTCCAACAGTGTCAACATGTTGAGACTGGCAAATGAAAATGGATGGCTATTTATTTCATAGCAAAGGGTTTTTTTTTACATTTTTAGAAACCAATAGTTTTTTCAATAAAGAATAATCAAAACACTGTACTTCAAAATAAATAGTAAACTATATTTAAGAACCTTCTAAAGTTGATGTTCACCTGGTGGGACACAAAGCTAGCACAGGAAGTAAAGTAGGAAAACTCTATGATAACAGATATTTTCCTGGGTAAGAGAGGGGTGTAGAACTGCCCAAATGTCAGCTCTTGCCACACTTAAACAATACATTGTAGTGCGTATTTGTCTTATTTATAGGAATTTAAAGGTTTTTTAATTTAAAAGTTAAAGAGTCATAAAGCTTCAAGGGACTTGTACCATCTGGCAAAACAATGTTTCTATACAAAACAAAAGTATGTTCAAGAAAGAAAGAAAGAGGTGTGCAAACTACACCAGTAAATCATGTGATGATCCGAAAGTTACCAATGAATTTTGATCCAAGACCGAACCCGTTCAAACTAAAGACAATGAATTAAAGGCCACATACAAAAAAGATCTTCCACTATCCAACCTGTTACAGCTTATGTTCTGGTGAGTGTGCATTTGATTAAGGTGGTGGCACTCTGTGTTTTTGCTACACTACAAGGATCTGCTGGATGGTGGAAGATCATTTTTATCTGAATAGATATAGACTGAATAGATAAATGTTTGGTACATTGAACAATGGGGTGGGTTTATTTACTAAAGACAAGAGAGGGACAGGAAAATAAAAAACAAAATTTTTGCTTGCACATGATTGGATGACAAAAATCAGCAGAGCTTCCCTTCATATCAGGTCTTCCCCTCAGATCTACAGCGACTGCACTTCCAAGTGCATTTGTAGTACACAGTGGATTTGCATTTAGTAAATCAACTCCAATGTTTACTTATTTGGGGTTTTTTTGTATGTTTTTGTTCTATTCACTGGCACTGGATCATTTTATGACATTGTAAGTTTTTAGATTTGGGTATATCAAATTTTGTTTGCCAGTAGCCACACATGTCACAGTAGATTACAAAACGTTTATAAAGACCATGAATGTCCGCTCAGACAAGTATGTCTAGTTCTGAAGTTATGCTCTAAACTGCAACTTTACTTTTGGATGTGGGCTAAAGAAACAGGGTAGTCTATGGTTTAAAACACATAGGAATAAGGAGACAAACAGCAAATTGTTATGGGTTCAGCAATAATCCTTATTTTCACTATACAAATGTTCAGTGCTGCAAATGTAAAGCAGCTATCCTAGAATTATTATATGCAATTTTTAAAGATAACACTGGAAAGAGAAATGACTACGGATGAGTGTTAACATTAGCAAGTGTTAAAATGAATTTAAATTCATAGACACCCCTTGATAAAATTTAATTCCCTCTAACACCTAGGAGGATAACACATTTCCATACAGAAATAGCACCCAGCAGCGTCAGTGAATGCACAGAGACCAGGAGGCAGAGGATCAGGGTGCTGTCAGCAGGTCCCTGCAGAAATGCATTAACTCCACAGAAAGAGATAAGCAATTCCCAATGGTACATTCATGAATTATAACTGAGCGCATGACAGCAAGGTCTGAGTGCTTATCTTACTAATGCTTCACTAACATGATTCTCTATTGCAAATGAAAAACAAATATATTAAATCCAAAGGGCAGACGGGAAGGTATGTTCTATGTCATATTTGGAAACACTAAAAAAACAAAATTGCTAGAAAGATTAAAATGCAGTTATGTATTCGGATACACTTGTTCATTTCAACATAAAGCAAGATCTCGGGAATACAGTAAATACAATAGTGGACACAGATGAATTCAATTCTAGTAAAGGTTTTATCTCTTATCAGGTATCCATGATCTAGTTTGGAAAAACTATCTGAAGAATGGTCTTTTTATGTATAATGATACTATTCACATGTCACTTTCACACATCACATAACACTTTTATCACTATTCTAAGAAAACAAGGTTTTCACTGCCTATAAGAAGAGCCATAGAAATTTTTCCTTTATGCCATATGGCCAACTCTACACCCAGACCTGGTTTATAGCACACATTTGGCCTAAATATAGAGCCATGTATCCAACGAGCTTGCTAGTCCTCATTAGTGTAGTTCAGCAAGATATGTTAACCTCTCACTAAAGACCAACTTGCACAAATTATAGATAAGATATACAGTCCCTGACAAAAGTCTTGTCGCTTCCCTATTTTGTAGAAACTCCTGCTATTAAATTGACTTTTAATTAATCAATTGGTGTTAGAAATAGCTCATATGAAAAGCTAAAGCCCTCCCAAATGATGTTTAATGCACTGAAATAAATTAGTTTCACTGAAAAAAGATTTATCATTTAACCAGACAGACAGGTCAAATTTTGGCAAGACAAAAGTTTTGTCGCCTATACAGAAATTGAACAACTTTACTGAAAATCCAAAAATATGTCAGCAAATTAAGTAGTGGTGCTGTGAGATCCAAATTTAATATCTTGTATGACTTCCATGAGCTTGAAGGATAGCATCCATGCGGTTGGGCAAGGATTCATACAATTTATTGATGAAGTCATCAGGAATAGCAAAGAAAACAGTCTTGCATGCCTCCCAGAGTTCATCAATGTTCTTTGGTTTTGTCTTACATGCTTCATCTTTCATCCTACACCACATATGCTCAATGATGTTCATGTCTGGTGACTGGGCTGGCCAATCCTGGAGCATCTTGATCTTCTTTGCCTTAAGGAACTTTGATGTGGAGATGGAAGTATGCAATGGAGCACCATCCTGCTGCAAAATTTGGCCTTTTTTATGGTTGGGAATATAAGAGGTAGCCAAGATTTCTTGGTATTTTAGACTATTGATGTTGCCTTCCACCCTGCAGATCCCTCGCACACCCCCATACTGGATGTAACCCCAGACCATGATTTTGCCTCCACCAAACTTCACTGTTTTCTGGGTAAATCTCAGCTCCATGCGGGTTCCAGTAGGTCTCCTGCAATTTTTGCGGCGACTGTGGTGTAATTCAACAGAAGATTCATCTGAAAAATCCACCTTCTGCCACTTTTCCAGAGTCCATCCTTTTAGCAGGCTGTGGCCCTTGGCAAATGCCACACGGCTTTTCAATTGTCTTTTGTTTAGTGCTGGCTTATGGGCACTGATTTGACCATGGAGGCCATTTCTAGACAGAATCCGACAAACTGTTCTGGTTGACACAGGGACTTCAGGTGACCAGGTCTCATGGAGCTCTGCTGCAGTGGAAAATGGGCTGGCCTTGGATTTTTGAGCCAACAAGCGGTCCTCTCGAGCAGTTGTCTTGCGGGGCCGGCCTGACCTGGCCTTGTCCAAAACGTCTCCAGTCTCTTCAAATCTTTTTTTTATCCTCTGAACTTGACGCTGAGACACATTGAAGGTGTCTGCCACATCAGCAGTGGATCTGGTCTTCAGCCTCTTGATAATCAACACTTTAGTCTACGGGTGAATCTTAGGCATGTTTGCAGAGGTCTAGTTGCAGTTGAGGTCTAGTGTACTGGTGTTCTTTTTATACACACCTGAGACCTAACTGATCCATTATTAGTCACAGGTGAAGCTCATATAACAAGGCGACAACACTTATGTCTTGGCAAAAATTGACTCAATGGGCTTTACTAAGCTGTGAATATTAGAATACTTTTTGTCAGTTTTGTTTTGCACTGAAACATTATTACAAAAGCTGTTGGGATTAAAATGACCCATTTCTTGTAACAAAATCTTGATTAGAAATATATTTTAGCGGCACTTCAGGTCAATTTGTACACAAGCGACAAGACTTTTGTCAGGGACTGTATAGTAATCTGAGATAGAGGAGGTTCTCACCAAAATGCGTTTTGTTCGTCCTGGTGGTGAGGAAAAGCTTAGTAAAGTACACTCAACAGTCTCCATCTGGTCCGACACAGAGTGGCATATCTGTGCTTCCTACACCACACCACACTTGTCAAAAGGAAAATTTGCTGATTCACTGGCTGTATACTGGTCTGTGACTGCTTTCTGCTCCTGCATCATTTGTGAGTGCATTGCTACATCACCCAATAAATTTTTTCTCATTACTATACTATCAGAACTGTCTTTGCGCTGTTAAATCTAAGACCATGCAATCTAGGTATTTTTTTTTTTTTTTAAACAGTGAATACAAGCACTAGAACATGCCCTTTTAGGCACATCCTGTGATCACCTACACTCGAATTGTGAATTAGTTAAGTGGAAGTTCACCCTAACAATAAAATCTCTAAATGACATCTAAAATCTAAGACTAACTTATCTAGCCCTGTAAAAAAAATCGCTATCTTTTCTGAAGCCCATCTGGTCCGGTCTGGAATCTCTTTTTTATTTTTTATTTTTAATAAAAGACTTGTCCCAAGCTGTCTCCTGTGGTTTTTAACATTTTGACACTTTCTTTGTGTGAATTGGTAGGGGTACAATGTACCCCTTACCAGTTCACATGGGGGGGGGCAGGATCTGGGTGTCCCCTTTGTTAAAGGGGGCTTCCAGATTCTGATAAGCCCCCCGCCCCCGCAGACCCCCACAACCACTGGCAAGGGTTGTGGGGATGAGACCCTTGTCCCCATCAACATGGGGACCTCCCCCCCATGTTGAGGGCATGTGGCCTGGTACGGATCAGGAGGGGGGGCAGCTCTCTCGTCCCCCCTCTTTTCCTGCGGCCTGCCAGGTTGCGTGCTTGGATATATCTGGTGTGGATTTTTGGGGGGAACCCCGTGCCATTTTTAAAAAAATTTTGGCGCGAAGTTCTCCATAATAACCATACCAGACCTGAAGGGCCTAGTAATGGAATTTTGAGGGACCCCCATTTTTTTTTTTTTTTCAATGACCTTTATGTGTATTGTCGGGACCGTCAATTCCTTAATAGCCGGCACTAGCGCTAGTACTTTTAAATGACTTTTTTTTCCTTTAGAAATGTCATTTTGCTCTCAGACTGTTATAAACATGAGAAACATGCGCTACTTTACAGGCATACTATAGACACCCCCCAGGTACGAAATTTAAAGGAATATTTCACTTTTATTGTTTCACTTTAAGCATTATTAAAATCACTGCTCCTGTAAAAACGTCAGTTTTTAAAACTTTTTTTGCATTGATACATGTCCCCTGGGGCAGGACCCAGGTCCCCAAACACTTTTTATGACAATAAATTGCATATTAACCTTTAAAATTAGCACTTTAGATTTCTCCCATAGACTTTTAAAGGGTGTTCCATGGCTTTTCAAATTTGCCGTGAACACCCCAAATTGTTCGCCATACGGCGAACGGGTGAACAGTCAATGTTCGAGTCGAACTCATGTTCGACTCGAACAGATAGCCCATCCCTAATTACTACCATCCAGCGTTCCTAGTTCTCCTATGATGGACCATTGCCTATAACAAAGCTAACCTAAAAGAGAACACCTACAAGCTGTGTTTTAAAATCCTTCCTTCAAGATTTAGTGAATCACCATGCCTAATTAACCACTTCAATACTGGGCACTTTTACCCCCTTCCTGCCCAGGCCACTTTTCAGCTTTCAGCGCTTCACACTTTGAATGACAATTGTGTGGTCATGCAACACGGCACCCAAACTACATTTTTATCATTTTGTTCACACAAATAGAGATTTCTTTTGGTGGTATTTAATCACCACCTGGTTAATTTTTTGCTAAAAAAAAAAAAAAAAAAATTAGGCCAAAATTGATCAATCCTGATGTACCGACATCCTATCTCATTTCTTGAGGCCCAAAAATGTCAGGACAGTACAGATACCCCCCAAATGAACCCTTTTTGGAAAGTACACAGTTCAAGGTATTTAGTTAGAGGCATGGCGAGTTTGAAGTTGTCATTTTTTGTTATAAGCTTTTAGAAAATTAGTGCAGTACAAGTGTGGTGGTGATCAGGGATACTACTGGTGACCCTATGAAAAAAAAATAATGTTTTTATTATATATTTTTTCTTTTTTTGGATGATTTTTTAATGCATTTTGACCAGCGCAATATAATGTTACCATAGTAACATTGTACCAGTCTGGGGAAGTGATCAGATTTTTTTTTATTTTACACATTATGTTTGCATATAGCAATAAATTTCATTACTGTATGCAAGCATTTTACTGAATGAAATTGGTTTATTTAGATTGTTTTGTCCAGAGCGAATCACATGGTACAGATGGACTGTGATTGGCCCAATCTGTACCATGTGATCACACAGATTAATCACAGTAAGCAACACAATTGTATACAATGGATGGCTTGAAAGGAAGCCATCCATTGTTTACAACTGTCATGTGACCTGCTGTGATTGGTTACAGCAGTCACATGGTACTGGCAGTGGGCCAGTACAGTAATCAGTCATTGGCTGTGTCCGGTGGATGCAGCTAGTGACAGATCAGGCCGCTGCGTGGCCCCGCACAGGGCACGATCTAGGAGGACCATATATTATGACGTCTACCCGAATCAATGAGAGGTTCCTGCCAGCATCATCCCCACTCCTGAAATGGGCATGGATATTACAGATCAGTGACACACCCATTAAGTGAACATGTAGTTTTTTTAATAGCTTTAGAACTCCAACCTAAATAATTTGTCAGAAGTAACAGCTCCAATATTTGTACACTATAGAGGACAGAGAACACCAATAGTTACAATTTGAAATATGTTTATTGATAAGAATGTTCAAAAAACAAGTCATCACATTTCAGGGGCTCTGAAAGATCCAATGAGCAAAAGTATTTCAGGGGTTCTGAAGGAACCCCTTCATCAAGGGCCTTCAGAACTCCAAAGTGAATTTACTTTTTTGGCCCTTCTGATCTGTAAATATACCTGGACCATAGCAGAGAAATATAGCTGTGGAATTATCTTTGATGGTACAGCTTTAGAGCTGTCATAAGTATCTACTGATTAGCAATAACTGATCTGGAACAAGCATGTGGTTTGTTTTTTTAAGTCAGAGTGCTTGATATATGAATGCTTATTTAGGGATATTGATTCGCTAAGTGTTAAAGGCAGGATTTTTAAATATGGCTTGTATTTTCATTCAGCACTGAGCTGCCTCACTGGACTGTGGACTCAGTAGACTTAAAGAGGAACTGAACACTGAAAGCCAAGTAAAAACTTAGCTCAGGTGGCCGACTAAAAAGGCAGGCAGAGAGCAAAAGGACTACTAGATAGCATTATCGCTGTAGACTTCTTGCAGCTGTCATTTCCCCATCACTGACTTACCATGACTAATTCTGTACTGTGTCCTGTGTGAAGGTGGCCAGCTTGGTAGAGGCAGGACCATGCTTTCTCATGTCAGAGCCTCCAGAAATCAGAACAATGAACAGCACAGAGATGATATCACCAAATCTAACGTCTAAGAGGTTCAAAGCAGTAAAAGGCAACAGGGACTTGGATCTCACTCTGCAGATATACAGCTATAAGGTTGGATGCACAGTAGTGTGTAGACACACTTACATACCAGGAAGTGCACTGCTATTATTTAGAAATAATTCAAGACACAGGGTATGTACATTGTGAGTTCAGTTCCACTTCAATAGGAGACTCGACACTTGGGATATTTTTCTATCCTGATTCATTTCTTTTAAACACACGCACAATTCTGTGCAATGGTTCAATAAAGTTTATTGAAAATCTGATATCTTATGTAATGCAATTCAGCACAATCATGTAAACACTTGCTTTACTGTCGTGTGCAAAAGTATTACTTGTATTAACAGAACCCATAAGGCTGGCACACAACAAATGTAAAACCTTTAAAGCCCAGAAAACAGTTGCAGTTGCCAACTCTGCAATAAAAGGCAAAAGCTAGTCTTTATTTGATAATGTCATCCTTTCATGGATAGATACTTTTTAAAGAAAATGTAAATGTTTTATACCCCAGGAGAGGCCAAGTCTTGCCCACCGCACAATCCTGGTAATGGCAGTGCAGTTTGTTTCTTTGGAGTCGTTTAAAATTACACGGTTTTAAAGGATTATTTTACCCTGCCTATTCAGAGGAAGCTTAAGACCTCAGTTTTATTTTCTTTTTCTAAATGAAGACACCGCAAGCATTGCTTTTAAGCACAATTCATCTTCTCTGCAACATTTCAGCCTTTTCGAGGCAGCTCAGCGCCCTCCTCCTTTCTCTGGCTTGCTTCCTCCTAAACTCTGGAGCCCTACTAGGTGTAGCTTCAGGGCAGAAAGGATGTAACATGCTGTGCCTAGCTGCAAATACTACAATAAAAGATAGCGCTGTGGATTCCTTGTACGCTCAGGTTGACGACTCAACTGCCTGATTGAGCAAACTCAATCAAGGGAAGACAATCGATATTTCTCTAGCTACACACAGCGGTTGACAGTTTCATTTGGATGTCCAAATTATCCAATGAACGTTCTACATCTGGATACTACTGAAATTAAATATTTTCTGATGAATGATGAAAAAATGTTTTTCATTCTAAGCCTTTGCCACTCTCGATAAGGATTTCCAACACCAGCAGCCACAACAGACAGAGAGAAAGCTTTGTGGTGCTCAGACAAGCCAGGAAATGCACAATTCAGCGTGCGGAGG
The DNA here is from genome assembly GCA_037952925.1 of Lithobates clamitans. Classification (NCBI taxonomy): domain Eukaryota; kingdom Metazoa; phylum Chordata; class Amphibia; order Anura; family Ranidae; genus Lithobates; species Lithobates clamitans. The sequence goes on along the minus strand of JBBGZY010000361.1, from coordinate 1,622,517 downwards.
ACAACAGGGGAATAGCATCCTCAGAAATCCTGAGATAGTGATAAGCAGCTGCATTGCAGGTGCACAAAAATGAGATTACTTTCATTTGCAGGCATTTAAATATTACCCCAGGACAGTTTCTTCTTTTGCCATCAGTTATACTACATTCTTACAAAATTAATCTATTAATAGTAAACAGCACCACTGTTCCTGCATTTCATGGATCTATGCCCAATGAATAAACTTAAGCAGGCATGACAAGAATTCCATCTTGCCTCATTGACCAGGCATCAGCTATCTATATAAAATGATTTATTTCTGTTCTGTCAGTATAAAAATGTTATCGTTTATATGACTACACCTAAACTGTAAATGTAAAATGCAGAGATACATGGACCATGATATTTTTTCATTTTCTGGGTCTTGTCTTTCTTAGAGAGAGGTAAAGGAAGACTAATGGTAGAAATATGCAGGCTGACAGTGCCCCCCTTCTGAACATGCTCATTTTCTGGCTGAAGGATGATACAGGAAGGGACGTCAAAAAATATGACCGGGAACATTACCCTTCAGCTTGGTGTGCTCCGTTGCAATACTACATGCTTGACATTTGCACTGACCTTGATGCCCATGTGCAACTCGACTGCCTCAATATATTATTGTTTGTCTTCACAATGTTGTGTTTTGTTTGAAGTGACCCTCAGGGTTACTTGTAAAAAAAATTTTGGCAGGCTGTAATGAAAATCATCTATGCTTAATTTCCCAGTGCCCCATATCTTGAAATACTGCAGCTTCAATGCTTCCTGGATGCTGCAATTATTCAACCCTTCTGGGTGGGTTGAATACCTTCTTCAACCTGTTGCGCACAGTGGTTCCTTCTGCCTGCTTATACAACCTGCAATGACGTATGAGCTGGTAAAAAGAAATACAGGGTGCTGGGTGTTAAGCAAGTATTCACACAGATGGAAGTGTGGAATGCACGCAGGGTTAACACCTTTTCTAGAGGTTTTGAGACAATTTTATGATGCCTATTAGCAGGCTTGCTTAGGGAGGCACTATACCCACCTCCACTCCAGCGATGTGGTGTCCCAGGGCTCTGAGCTGCACAAATAGCAGACAGGCAGGTCAGAAAGAAAGGGTTTGCCATTAAAAAAAAAAAAAAGTTCCACTTTAAGAGATATCCTGCAAATGGGTGTAATGACCTGGGCTGTGTCCCATTAGAGATGCTGTGACCACAATGTTGTCATGCGATTTATCACAACTGACTTGGTGCCTGAAGCTTACTGTTTAATCTGATGATTTTGTCACTGATTTATGAATCTTGGAAAATAAGGGTGGCAGTTCAGTATGGCTCCCCATCTTCCTAAGTTTGGGGTTTATCAGACCTCATTGTCACAAGGCGCTCCATTAGACTGTAGCTAGGGAGCAAATTTTACAGAGGTGCCTTGGCACAACAATGTGGCTTTACATGCCATTTGCAAGTGTATGCAAATTCAAAACTGGGTAAGTGGGCTGTGGTAACTTGGTCTTTCAGAAAGATAGTTTTTGATCAGTACTTGTGATTTATTTTGACATACTACTATACTGCACACAGCAATGCTATTTAACCAAAATAACCAGAATTTGGCTCAATATGGCCAAGAAGTAGAACGTTTAGTATATAATGTGTTAGACGGCTCAACTGGTAGTAAACCATAAACAAGTGAAGGTCTGTCCTGCATATGAATTTAGAAGGCAGTAAATAAACAGTTCAACACAGGAGGATTTTGTACAGCAAGCCCATAGCATAAAAAAAATAAAGATCTGCTTGTCCAAGCCACAAACTAATTTTATATCTGTCCCCGACTAACGGGATCCCTAATAAACACAGCGCATGTACCTTAGTGTTCTTTCAGCAGTAAGCCTTTTTACCCAGCAGCAGCTGGCTATCACAGCAGAGTGAGAGAGTCCTGAGTATGAGTCAGTTAATACATAAAAATGTCTGCGGACAGCTGAGACTTATAATGAAGACTGGCTAAAAGTTTACATAGTAAAGGATGCTTTATCCCAACCAAAGCTCTACAAGGCTTCGGGGCTCCAGGACCAGGAATATATCTTGGGTAGCACCTAAGGATTCAAGTTTAATAACGTTTTCTTTTCTCCATATAAGCCATAAACACTAGGAGACATGATACATTGCATCCACAATGCTGCCAGCAAGCGCTAAAACCCACGTCATGTTTTTACTGCAATTTTGGGCTCCATTAGAGAAAAAAGTGAGAGAACATTTGCAACATGGACACCGACCGCAATAAAAAGACTTCCCCTATTCTACTAAAAATAGTTGATTCTGGTGTTCCTGTAGATTTCCACTCACTTCCTGTTAGGTGAAACAACTGTCACTGTAAAAGTAAGCGAGGGGAAATCTCTTTAACAGGACCCTGGATAACAGTTAAAATCTGACAGGTGTTTTAATTATTCCCTATACAAAACTAAAACAAAGTTTTGGCCGGTCATACAATTCTATAAACCACTTACACCAGCCTGGACTATTGTGTGTATTGCATTACTGTGCGTTGCATTAGGGCAGCCATTTCTTTTTGAATGGGCTGCCAATGCACCACAGCAGACCCAAAAAGGTACATGCGGCATTTTTAGCAGCCAACCGCAAGTTAGTATGTAGCCGTACATTGCGCTGCAATGCATATTCATCAGCAATGTGCACTAGGGTGCCATTCAAAAAGAATATCACCTAATTGCACAAATGCATATAGCGTGCCTTGCTGCGTAACGTGCAATACTGCAACTCAGTAGTGTGAATGGGCTCTAAAATTAATTCAATTATTTGAAACTGCATTTCTAAGTATTGTATTTAGATTAGGCGTTTCCCCTGTGGTTAAATGAAACAAAAAATGAATAGGCCCCTTAAAGAGGCTAAAAACGCAGTATGCTAGGCTTGACTGAATCTGGTAGAATACGCTGTGACTTGTACACCTGCTTTACATACGTAAGATTTGTGTCTCTTTTGTCTAGGAAAGCTAGCACAGTTGGCTCTGTGCTTAGAAACTGCACTAATCTGTATACAAGGCTCCATAATGTGATCTAAATTGAAATCTCTATAAAAACTGGAGCGGGTGGAGTGAAAACAGTTTGTATCGGCTCTAAATCTGAATCCTGAGCCTCAACATTTTAAGTAAATTTGCTGGTAAAGTTGCTGGATTTTCTGCTCTTAGCGTCAGTTTGCTTTACAATATATCTGTTTTATCCCAGTTACCATATACTTTTATCATATATTTATTAATACTAGTACACAACAGGGCAATATAAAATAGTGTAACAAGCAGTCTGCAAACTGCAGGTTTTTATATTTCTAGTGACTTAGATGCAACATACTGTGGTTTTGAACATATTTTTTTAGCTAGGTAAACCTGAAACAATTCATGTGAATTGTGCCATGTCTTCTATCCAAGCCAGCAGATGTAGCTCTAGTCTACTTTTCATAAAATTAGCTATTTTAGAACCCAAAAATAAAGATTTTTTTTCCCCGTTTTCGGTACCCCATTGGGGAGATTTACCTTCACTTTCTGTTCTAATGCCAAAACAGGAAGTGAGAGGAAATTCCTACAAATTAAAGTAATACTAACATCTCAGATTTTTTTGGCTAAAAATAACAAACATGTTATACTTACCTGCACCGTGCAGTGGTTTTGCACAGAGCAGCCTAGATCCTACTCTTTTCTGGTCCCTCTTTGGTGCTCCTGGCCCCTCCCTCCTGTTGAGTTCCCTCACAGAAAGCAGCTTGCTATGAAGGCACCCGAGCCAAGCTGTGACACGAAGCTGCAGCCTGGCCCTGCACACTTTCTCTCCTCATTAGCTGACTGACTTTGATTGACAGCAGCGTGTGCCAATGTTGCTGCACTGCTGTCTTAGCCAATAAGGAGGGGAGCCCCGGGCAGCCAAGACACTCCTACATCATCGCTGGATCTAGATGGGGCTCAAGCAAGTATTAGGGGGGCTCAGAGGGGCTGCTGCACACAAAAGACTTTTTATCCTAATGCATATAATACATTAAGATAAAAAAAACCTGCGGCCTTTACAATCACTTTAAGGGAATCCCTTTGGGCCTCCAAGGTTACCAGAACCAGTGTCCCCATTGGAAGATTTTCCCTCTAATACTTTTTCTGGGACAACGCAAAATTTGAGATTTTATTTTACTTTCACCTATAATGGTAAACAGCAATAATAACCTAATTGGTGTTCTAATCCATCTCCACTCTATTGAAAACTGAAAAAAAGTTCCAAGTTTCAATGGGAAAAAGTTTCATAAATACTTATCTTACCCGTGTAGCACCCTCTAGTGTACAGTTTAGTACATTTATGCTGACTCACAGTAGTTATGCAAGTCTGGGTAATTGCTGTGGGGTCAGCTTAAGGTCAGGGCGGAAGGCTCTGCAGACCAGTCCTCTATCGCCTCACCCTGGTTCTGGAGGTCCATTGAAACTTCTAGACACTAGGGAGGAGGTAAGGAGGCGGGGTCTGAATATTGATGGGAGTTTTGACTAATCCCTAGGCAGGAGGCCTGGCAGGGTGGTAAGACTGACTCAAAAATATTGAGGAGCCTAGCCAGTGGGGGTTGTTGAGTGGAAGATGGAGTTGTGAGGCCTGTAAGGGGACCCCGGGGCTGGGGAGCCCTGCCTCCAGGCTGGAGCTGAGGAGAAAAGAAGCTGTAGAGGGATTGCCACTAACCTACCATCTCATCCAGGAGACATCCTGCTCAGCTAGCAAAGATCTGAACAGCACAAGGCCTGAACATAAGTCTATGCAAGCAGGAGGATTCAATGGACCATGTGAGTACCCCTACCTGATGAGTACCCCTACTTGATCACCGCAGGGCCAATAAGGGAAAAGGATGCCAGATGCAATATTTAGCATGCCTACATGGGACAGTGTCACGGCTAACCTAAATCCCTTGAGAAAGGGGCATTTCTCAAGACAGCCAGGTGGGCTGGTATTTTCTACTGAAGTGACACAGAGCTCCTACATACAGTTGAGGCCTTGCTATTTTCTATCAAGGGGACACAGTGCTCCTGCATACGGTTTGGGACTTGGGCTATTTCCACTAAGGGGACATAGAGCTCCTGCTAGAAGATATCTGCTACTGATCCATTAGGTTGAAGGGTTAAAAGGATGGGAGCACCATACCAGCCAAAGATTTTTATATTGTAACAGCCAATGCGCTTCAGGGGCTTTTTACTCCCCTTCTTAATGGATAAAAAATAGACAATAAATTTGGGAGATTTCCCTTTAGTTCCTGTCCCATAGCCAAAACAGAAAGTGGGAGGAAATTCCTCCACATAGAGAAAATCCCAGGTTGTTAACAGGGTCACCAGAAGTAGTGTCCCCAGTGGAAGATTTCCCCTCTATTTATATTCTGGTGACAACCTAAATTTTGGGATTTTCTTTAACTTTTAGTGATAACAGTAAACTGGATATATAGAGAGGGTGATTCTCCTCAACAGGGGCACAGACCGCAATAAAAGATGGACAGGTGTTCGAATCCCTCTCTACTCCATCCAAAACTAAAACAAAAGGTTTTCTTTTTGTTATACTTGATGAAAAGTAATTTTTATTTTTTGTTAAAGTTGTTTCTAATGGCAACTTTTTTTGTAATTGAATTGCTCTTAGTGTAGCCTGGGAATCCAGGAAGAGGGCACAGCCACACATACTCTTAGATTTTGAGCTCTAACGAGCAGGGACCTCCTGTATTGAATTGTATTATAACTGTGCTGTCTGTCCTCATGTTGTAAAGCGCTGCGGAAACTGTTGGCGTTATATAAATCCTGTATAATAATAATAATGTATACACACAATATTACCAAAAGTATTATGACGCTGGCCTTTACACCCACATGAACTTTAATGGCATCCCAGTCTTAGTCCGTAGGGTTCAATATTGAGTTCCTACGCTTTGCAGCGATAACAGCTTCAACTTTTCTGGCAAGGCTGTCCACAAGGTTTAGAAGTGTGTCTATGGGAATGTTTGACCATTCTTCAAGAAGCGCATTTGTGAGGTCAGGAACTGATGTGGGCCAAAAGGCCTGGCTCACAGTCTGCGCTCTACTTTATCCCAAAGGTGTTCTTTCAGATCTATCACAGCGTCCTCACCTCAACTCAATAGAACACCTTTGGAATGAATTAGAGTGGAGGAGACTGTAAGCCAGACCTTTTCATCCTCATCAATGCCTGACCTCACAAATGGGCTTCTGGAAGAATGGTCAAACATTCCCAAAGACACACTCCTAAACCTTGTGGACAGCCTTTCCAGAAGAGTTGAAGCTGTTATAGCTGCAAAGGGTGTATATATACACACACACACACACATTCTGTATATATACATACACACAGTTTTTTCCCCCCAAAATAGTTTGAAAACCACTGAAGAAAATAAAACGATCCCATCAAAGTTTCCCTTAGATCAAATCAGTGACAAAAGAATTCTGATTGGTTGTTAACTACTGCATTTTATGCAATGCTCGCTGCCTAATTAAATAAGCCTTAACAGGCTCAGGATAAGGACTAAAAAAAACAAAAAAACAAAAAAAAAAAAAACAGTACATATAGCCCATAGCAACCTTTTAGATTATCCCTTTCACCTTCTGACCTGACAAAAAAATTACAGTCAGTGCCTACTTGGGAGATATGGGCAACAAAGATCTTTTCTTTTCAGTTTTCACATGAGGCCTTATGTGAAAAGATCCATTGTCCTAAAATTCTACTAACTTATACAGACTAATAAAATAGGAGAAAAGTACTGAAGGAAATAAACACTACACTGAAATACTGTAGTAGCTTTATTATTGTTCATGCCCTGCAGGAAAAACATAAAAAGGAAAAAATAGCTGTTTATTACAGATTGCGACACATTGGCTGATCAAATTCTCCACAAAACACTGTGAATGGCTATAAAGCTATCACTTCCACTCATCATATAGCTTTGTCCGCAGCAGTCTAAGCCACGGATAACCTCACATTACCTCATAAAAGCACAGTATAAAACTACAGCACATGCTTTCCAAAGCATGAACAAATAAGTAGCGTACTGAAAGGCTTTCTGTTTTTGATAGGTAAAGAAGACTAAATAGTCCTTTTGTTTACCAGTCCCTACTTCTTGCTAATTTTGTTTTAATTTACCGATAACCTGTTACTCTGACACAGCAGCCATTGCTGTCAATCTTTTGATAGAGAAATTGAAGCCATTGCTGTCAACCTTTTCATACAGAAAAAGTTTTATTGGCTATCCATGGAGATAGCTGAAGTCCACAAACATGGGATGTTGGGAACAATGCAAATAGCTGAAGGCCACTAAACAACGCAAAACACAATGTTGGTGGCAAGTTGGTCCTATGAGTAATAGACCATATTCCCATCCCACACGTTCCTGGGAAGAACTCTAGGATACTGGGTGCTGTAGCAACCACCAACTGGAGACTGGATCTTGAAAGCCACAATGAATACTGTAGATTTGCCAGCATACCATGGATCTTCAGTCCAAGCGGTTTTTAAAAAAGCGTGATCACATCACAAGCAAGAGAGGGCACGTGCCTGACGAAGGGGTCCTGCATGACTCCAAAACGTTGCACTCTTGCTTGTGATGTGATCATGCTTAATTAAAAACCGCCTGGACTGAAGATCTGTGGTGTAGTGGCAATATATTCAATAATGGAGCTATTGATGCCTCCAAGCATGGCAAAAGAGCATGTTGTTAGTATAGGGCAGGTTTCTCTTTTGTTGCATTTGAACAGTCTTAAACCATGTTATTTTCTGTGTACTTCTACTAGGATTCAACACTGGCATTGGCTGGCCTATGATTCAAATGTCACCTTATAAGAACTGATTGAAGTACACATCTGAGAATGGCGTCAACAACTTAGATTAAGAGATTACCTGCAGCTCGGTCTGAAAAAAGAATTTCTGTGGACATTGTGAGCAGTCATAGATCTTGTCCTCTTGTCCATGGGCTGAGAAAATGTGCTGCTGCAACTTGTTGGCTTGAACAAATACTACAAAAAAAGAAAGAAAAAAAAAAGAGAAACATTTACTGTACAACATACAAACTAACCCTTACAACATATCAATTTCTAAAGCACTTCTAATGAACAATCCTGATTTGTGGCATGTTGCTTCTCATACTTACACATCTGAGTCTTCCTCGCTCATTATTTTCTATATTAGGCAGTCACGATCTTTCAATACATATCTATTTGCCACTCAGTTGTAACTTGGATACTCTATCAGACATTTTAGACAAGATATTCTAAGGGTAAAAGCTACAGAAGAGAAGTCCAGATATATGGTACAGTAAAAAAGAAGGCCTGGAGATGTAAATAGTGCTGACCAGAGGGGAAGAAATAAGTGCAGATAAATGTCTAAATATTAAATGCATATTGCAGGAGGAATAATCCAAACAGGCTGTGCAAAAAGAACCATTGGTATTTTCTTGTTTCAATTAATAGAATTTGTATTACGAGTTGCACTGTGATCATTAGAATGTCATTGACAATACCCTTTCAAGTGGAACTTCAGCCTCTTAACGAACATTGACTTTTTTAAATCCTTATGCTGCTAGCATTAGTAAATACATAGGCAAGTATATCATATTTACCTTTTAAACAGTTTTTTGTACCTTTCTTTAATTACTTCCTGGTTTCCATGCCTAGACAAATTATGTCATGCACCCCAGGAGTCTTCAGGAGGGGAGGAGGTGATTTCTCAACTAAGCACACCCTCCTGCCTGCATGTCTGAGCTAAGGGCAGATGGATTCCAGGAAGTAAATGCTACATGAATCATCTGCCATTACTCAAGATGGCCACTGCCAGAAATGCTAGGGGGCATTTTTGCAAGTGATTTCTCAGCAAAAAAAGGATTGAAAAACATGGAAGGCTGGGGGAGTTTGCTTTGAATAATACAAATGACTTAAATAGTGCTTTTGGTTTGTGGTGCTCAGATACAATGTAGCTCCACTTTAAAAAATTGCTTTTTCCACTTCAGTGGATATAGTTTATTTTTTATTAGGGCTCACTCTTGTTATGACAGCAATGCTTCTTCCAGAGGAACATATGCCCACCGTGTCATTGCTTATCTTATGCCATAATGCTGTAGGGAGGGTTCAAGGTAAAGGAGCTTAAAGTGGCTGTAAAGGTAAAATGTTTTTAACCTTAATGCAATCTATGCAGCAGAGAGCAGCAGTTCTCGCTCTCCTCACTGGACACAGAGGCAGGTTATTTGCTCCCGCTGCTGTCAATTACAGCCTGTGAGGAGAGAGCAGGAGGCAGGACTGAGCCACGCTGTGTCTAAGGACACACACAGCACATCTCAGGTTCGAGCCCACATGAGTGCCCCTATAGCAAGTGGCTTGCTATGGGGGTGCTTGGCAGGAAGGGAGCCAGGAGGGCTGGTGGGGAACACCAAAAGAGGAAGATTAGGGCTTCTCTGTGAAAAAACATTGCACAAAACAGGTAAGTGCAATTTTAACCTGTGGGTGTCACCTTGTGTGTCTATACAAAGGCCAAACATTCCAGGGTAAGTAAACTTTTGACCAGGGCCATTTAGGTGAATTCTGTTATAAGTTAAAAAGGAGCCAAACAACTATGTGATAATAAATGGCTTCATATGATCACTATTCTTAAATAAAATAAATATTTTTTTGGTATGGTCATATTTTCAGTAAGAATGCCAAAATGTCATAGTTTCTGACAGGGTATTCAACCTTTTGAACACAACTTTATATACAGTATATATAAATATGTTATTAGGTCATTTTATTGTATTTACTTATGTAGCAGGGAGCTGGCTATCTTACCTGCAGTATCAGAAGACACTCTGCAGTGAGCCCATTTCCCTTTAGTGCCAGCTAAGACTCTGTCATCACATCCTATTAGCAGAGTGATTACCACCAGGAAGCAAAGCATACAGGGAATTGTAGTCCCAGGACTCAAGTTTCACATTCAGATTGAACTGTATGGAACTACAAGAGCCAGCATGCGCTGGAGAAAGGGAAACAATGACTCCATCTTGTTTGCCTGAGGGAATTCAGTTATGAGGCAGGAGAAAAGACTGGACTCTGGGGAGAGTTGCCTCTTGGGTCAGTCCATAGTTTGTTTACAAGCCCCACAGCTGGTCGGGGACTCCCAGCTTGACAGAGGGGGATCCCTGGTGCACATACAGGCGCACCTGCATCGACGGTGAGGTGACCAGTGGAGTCACCAGAAGAGCCTGCCTGTTTCCAGGACATTTGTTTGGGCCTGACTACAGGATTTGCTGAGGGGACACTTGCCCATTTGCAGGAAACAAGGACACTGCACACAGACAGAGCTGTTTACTTTGCCCATCCGGTTTTATGAACACTGTACACAGTCATCATTGCTCTTAGTCACCTTGCTGACACTTGTAGTGCCACAGTACACACAAGGCCATTCAGATACAGGGACACTGTATACAGACACCATTGTTCTTTCAACTTGCTGAGGAAGATCCTGCATTCTTGATAATCCGGGCCAGTTGTGTTGTTTGACTCTGCTATTCAGGAGTTTAAGTACACCAACTAAAGTGGCTAGCTGAAGATCCAAGGCCTCATCTTTCTTCCAAGGGACTGAAATTACTGGTTTACAAGCCCCACACACACACATACTCAGGGTTCTGTATTTGTAGTGTAGTGTAGTCTAACTTGGGAGTTAAGCCACTTCTTGTAGAACTGACTGAACTGTGGGTTAGATTATATCCTTGGCAAAACAGGTATGTTTAAGGCCCCATTCACAAATACACACTCTAACAGGCATGTTGGAATGTGCTAAAAGTAAGGTATGGTTCATATAGATCAGGCCTGTATGTGTGTGCTGCAGCATGGTTTTGAAAATAGTTCATGTCTGTTTTTTTTCAAAGGTGATGCGTGGAAACTAATGTATCATACTTTTTCATGCATTTTCAGTCCCTGGTAACAGGCCTAAATTTACATAATGCAATATGAACGCAAAACACGCATCAATACACATAAAAAAATATGTTAAATGCATGAAATGGAAAGGTGTGAAAATGGCCTTAGGTTGTGCCTAAAGGTTCAGATCAAGATTCCAGATTGGTCAGTGAGTATGGTTAGATATTTTGAAGGCTGATCAGTATGATTTATTACCAGTGCTTTTTTTATTAATTGTATGTAATTGCTTTTTATTTTTATTTGTATACAGATTTGTATGTTACCACTCACCATAGTTAGAGAAAAAAAAAAAAAAACGGATCACATATACAATGTTTTGACAAGGCAAAGAAAATAGCTACATTTCTAAACAAAAGAACAATTGCTTGTAATAAATAAAACTCATATCCCACAGATACTCCAGGGCAGGGACAGGAAAATGGGAAATTGGTAGACTCTCTTTGGATACATTCAGATCAACTAAACCTACATGGAGAATGCAGGGGTTTCAATAATACAAACATGTTCAATTTTAATGACTACAAAACAAGGCCCTAAGAATGTGTAAGAGTTTACCTGGGAGACATACTATTAATAATTAAATTGTATATGCCAGAGGCAGAATTTGGGTTGGCAGCACTGACTTCTGATAGATGCTTGGTGCACTGTGACCTAAAAAAAAGTTTGCATGTAGAATATTTATTGGCATAGGCAGAGGGAGATTGATTAAGAATGCTACCATTTGACTCTGTCTCCAGTCTTATCATTACAATTATTCTAATTTTAAGCTCACTGAAAAAAAAAAGAAATAGGATATTACATAGTGACTCATACATTTTAATCACATTTTCTCATTAGATCAGAACCAGTGAACTCATTAGAAAATAAACATTTATTTCATTACATCAAAACTAGATTTTATATTGTTTACTAACCTTAAACTGGACATACTGAAATACACAGCTAAAACCAACCTATTTCTTTTCAGAACCTTGGCATTCTATACAAATTCCAATTATGGAAGAGGTGAACAGAGATGCATCTTTACAGAAATACTCCTAAAAACAATGTACACCTTTGAATGGTTAGTCTGTACATGAGGGTAGACACGCAATGAAAATTAATCCTTGTGAATATCACAACTCTAAAGTAGGAGCTGGGGAGAATCAGCCAACCAAAGAACATTCCTAAGTGAAAGATTTTAGGGGAGCGACTTTAAAATGAAGGCTAAATTAAAATGCCAAAATTCATACTGCCTTAACCAAAAACAACCAAACACCTTTCAATAAATTATTGAAATGCTAAATCTTTTTGATTGTTTTGGGTACTTACCCTTTTTGTCATAACAACAGACCTACAAAGAAGGAATGATCAAAGATGGCTTGCAGCAAGCTGCAGTCCACTAAAAATGTATATAGCAGCTTTGGACAAATGCTAGTAGTAAAATTTTGTTTTCTCAGGGACCCCTGTGAGATTTTTGCACACTTTGGGTGGAACTGTTGAAGGTGTCTTACCATTTACTCAATATTATGGATAATGCAATACTATTGCTGTAGCAGAAAGAATAAGGCTCTAAGTGTGCGGGAACATAACCAGGAACCATAGCAGGGGAATTTTTGTTGGGCATACCCTTTAACTTTGCCTTTACAAGGCCATTCATTTGTTAACCACCATTGGGTGATTCAACTCACCATCGCGTAGGGAAAACTAAAGTATGTTTTGAGTGGACAAACACTCTAATGTTCAAGTGTATTTTTAAATAGAAAAAAAAAATAGACTGAAATCTCAGTAATTAAAACTCATTTAAAATACAAGACAAGTGTTTACATTTCTGGAGCATGAACGGGACTTGTATAGTGGCCAGAGATAAATTTGTTCCTCGTTTGCTTTTTCTTTTTTACATATGGAAGGCAAGATGTTTAAACTTGAAAAGGCTACCCATCTATGGGATCTGGGCTCTCTGCTCTAGACTGACTATGCCATCCACATTGTCCTGGACAGATGACAGCCCCCATACAACTAAACTTCCAGAAATCTCAAACTCCACCACCCACCCAAATAATCCACAATGAGGAAACAATTAAAACCCAGGGAGATGGCAACAATTGGAATTGCTACCCCTCCCACCTTGGAATGAATATGGCACCAACATAACTGACTCATGGCATTTGCATAGTTCTTTCTTGGTTAGTCAGCAGTCACATTTACATCAATCCACCAGACAAATTCAATTTGACCCATATACTTATATATACTTGCATACCCCTTGAGTTATGTGCACCCACCAAGAATACTTCCTATCTTATCTTATTTTTTTATTAGCACATGTCTACACAATTCCATTTAAATTGTGTTTTTGAAAAGCATGACTTACAGCTTGTAAAATCCTTATATGCAATACCGTGCACTTCAAATGATGGAAGCATTTCTTATGGCCTTCCAAGGGAACTTCTAGATGCCCCCCATCCCATACCATATCTATACTAAGAAAAATATGGAGGATGGTTTTTCTGACCTACTTTTAGAAATGCCAGTTTCTTTTTCAAACATAAAACAGTTTTGGGACTGAATGCATTCTGTCAGTATTTTAAAACAGATGCATTTTTGTTGACAAGTGTAAACAGGAAATCAAACTGTGACAATGATAATCAATCAAGGGCCAACCACTCAACAAAAGCAGCCATATGCTGGGTCTAGGCTGTCATTCTGCAATTCCAAACCTCTATTTATTAATTAGCAGGTATCCAATCAGCTGAAATGATGGAAATTACAATTATAGTATATGCTTTATTGACTGTGTAGTCTATGTTATACAAACAATGGTTGCATTTTCTCATATACAGGAGCTACCAATTAAGACTGCCCAGAATAAATAGAGGACAGTAGAAAAGGTGTCACACATGAGCCACATGAACATGCCATTGTTGTTCTCAGTCATATCACCTAACCTGATGAAGCACTTCTCAGTATAGTTAGAGGATGAGAATAAAGATAGTCTTTATACAGTGGCTAAAATAGGTATCGAACACATCAACATTATTCTAGGTAAATATATTTTTAAAGGTGCAATCAACCTGAAATTTTCACCACATGTCGGTAACAACCCATACAACGAAACCAAAACAAAGAAGTTCAAAAATTAAGTTATATGTAATAAAATGGAGTGACACAGGAAAAAAGTATTGAACTCATGAAGAAAGGGAGGTGCAAAAAGTCATGGAACGTCAAGACACCAGCTGAAATCTATCAGTAGTTAGAAAGCAATCCTGCCCCTTGTCAGTGCAAATTAATATCAGCTGGTTCAGTCTTAACTGATGGCCTATAAAAAGGTGTCTCACTACCAAGGTGTCACACAAGAAACATCTCATGATGGGTAAAAGCAAAGAGCTCTCCCAAGACTTTCACAACCTTATTGCTGCAAAACATACTGATGCCATTGGTTACAGAAGGATTTCTAAACTTCTGAATGTTCCAATGAGCACTGTTGGGGCCATAATCCGGAAGTGGAAAGAACATAATTTCACCATAAACCAGCCATGGCCAGGTGCTCCTCGCAAGTTTTCTGAAACAGGAGTGAAAAGAATTATCAGAAGAGTTGTCCAAGAGCCAAGGACCACTCGTGGAGAGCCTGGCATTGGCTCTCCATAAGTTCAGAAAGACCTGGAATTAGCAGGTACAATTGTTTCAAAGAAAACAATAAGTAATGCACTCAACTCCCCCTGGCCTGTTTGCTTGCTCACCATGCAAGGCTCCATTGCTGAATAAAAAGCATGTTGAAGCTTGTTTAAAGTTTGCTGCACAACATTTAGACAAGCCTGTGAAATAATGGGAGAATAGAGTCTGGTCAGATGAGACCAAAATTGAACTCTTTGGATGCCATAATACACACCATGTTTGAAGGTCAAATGGCACTGCATTTCACCCCAAAAACACCCCCATACCAACAGTGAAGTTTGGAGGTGTGATCATGATGGTGTGGGGCTGTTTTTCAGCATACAGTACTGGTATCAAGACATTCTGGATAAAAAATTTGCTGCCATCTACCAGGATGATGAAGATGAAACGAGGGTAGACGTTTCAGCAAGACAATCATCCCAAACACAAAGCCAAGGAAACTTTCAATTGGTTTCAAAGAAAGAAAATAAAGCTGCTAGAATAGCCCAGCCAATCACCTACTTGAATCCAATAGAAAATCTATGGAAAGAACTACAGATCATAATTCATAGAAGAGGCCCACGGAACCTTCAAGATTTGAAGATTGTTTGTGTGGAAGAATGGGCCATAATAACACCTGAGCAATGCATACAGACGGCGTCTTAAAGCTGTCATTATCAATAAAGTATTTTATACGAATTATTAAATAAGTTTCAGTTAGTGGGTTCAATACCATTTCCTGTTTCATTACATTTTATTACACATTACTTCATTTCTGAATGTATTTGTTTTGATTTCTTTGTATGTATGGATTGCATAGGTTGTTCCTGACCTGTGGTGAAAAGGCCATGTTCATAGCACCTTTAGAAATATATTTACCTAGAAAAAAGGTGACATGTTCAATACTTATTTTTACCCGATGTATATTTGCACTCAGAGTGACTTTAGTTTACAGATTCACTTTGAAAAATGGTCCTGAAGAATGATGTCTAATTATCAGGTGATCACTAGCTCTATAGTGACCAAAGTAGGCTATGTCACTGTAATTGCTTGTACTAATATTTGTTATCAGAATTGTGGTAAAGGAAAGCTAAAGAGAACCCTACAAAGTAAGTAAAAAGGGTTTGTAAACCGTACATTATGATTTTCTGCCAGCCCCTCTCTTAAGCTTCCATCGTGCGCTGTGTCATTGTTTATTAGAAACAAAGCCTCTAAATACCTTTTTGTGAAGTATCTTCAGGCCGGTCATGTGACTCCTGGCCACTCTGATACTCTGATTCTGGGCTACAGCAGGAGGAGCCAAGCTCTCCCTGTCAGCTGGGAGTCACGTGACCACCCTGAGCTGGCCGGTCGGCTCCTCCCGCTGTAGCCCTGGATGAGTATCAGAGCGGCTGGGAGCCACATGAAACAAAAAGGTATCTAGAGGCTCTGTTTCTAACAATGACACAGCACAGGTTGGAAGCCTAAAAGAAAGGGGCTGGCAGCAATGTTTTTTTACATTTTAGGATTTATTTATTTATTTTAACGGCAGCGCGGGGGGGGGGGGGGCAGACACACAGACCCCCGAACTGACAGGCAGGGAGGGGAGGGGGGAGAGCACAGAGGAGGCACATCGTTTTGACGGAGGCAGGTAAACTGACTACGGTGTCAGGGCTGGTGTCAGCAGCCATGATAAACCGTGGTCAATTTCTAGAGAGGAGGACAGAAACTAGCAGGATTAGCCAGGTTTTTTACAGCTTCCAGAAGGGCAGGTTAGACAGCACAAGCACTGTGCTGTTTAACCTGCTATAAGGGAACAGGATATCTTTTTTTTTTTTTTTCTAGGGTTACAAACACTTTAAGGCTTTACCCTTCCCTCTTCTACGTGTTAATTTCATTCACTCTAATGTAAGCACCACAGGAAGAAATACAAGTTAGCGATATTACTTTGTGCGTCTGGCAGCAGTCACACTACCAGAGCATCATGACTGATGGGAAAAGGGGAGGAATTGCCAGAGAAGTCCGATATAGCAGACCAATAACTTATCTCCTTCTTTAGAACTGTAATCCCATATACAAGAATGTTCAGACAGCCTTGCCGTGGTAGTGTGTTAAATAGCATAAACCTCATAAAATATGCATATTTAGAACAGCTATAGACACTATGTTGCTAGACTAAAAAAACTGAACATCAGCTGTGTCTGTAAAGTAGTACATATTTACATCTCCTGTTGCCTGAACTACTGTATGCAATACCTTTAGAGAGGAATTGCCCTGTGAAGTCAGCTAAGAAACTTGCCTATATTGACCTATGTACCGACGCTGAGCTGAGTGGTTTCTCTCACAACACCTATGTCACTACCGAACAAAACAAATATAGAGGTCGGTGGGCAGAACCACTGAGCCGTGGGAGAAGCAGTAGATCAAGACTCCCAAAGTGTCAGTTTCTGCACAGAATTCAACCAATGACTCCTCAGAGTGGTATTTAGGAGCACAGCCAGAAGGAGAGGAATTTACATTTCTCTTTACAGGTACAGATTTTACAATTACTTTACACTGTATCAAAACCCAAAACTTTTTCTGGTTTCATTTTGGATTGAATGGGGAATGGAAAAAACCCAGTCTGTGCTCTTCTTGAATAATCTAAAAAACAAAAATTCACCCATGGGACTTTAAATGAGGTGTCCATGATGATCACAGGTAAATAAAATGTGATAGTATAAAAAAATATCAAAGTTTATTAGAATCATTGTCATCCAATAGAGGTCATGAACATAAGTGACAAATTCATAAGAACAGCAGCATAACAGGATGGTCCTAAAAACATAGCCACAATGACATAACATCAAAGTATTGTGAGTACAGATATACATGATGCATCTCTAATCCGATGCGTTTCGTGAGCTCTCCTCGCATCATCAGGGGCTGATGTGTATATCTGATGTCTGTAACAACAAGTAAAAAAGTACATTGGAGTATAGGCTATGATTGGACAAAAGCATGAAGCCAGAACTAGTGATCCCATACTCACTTGTCAAACGATTGGCTCCATGGGCTGACCTCAGGCAAGGGTATGTTGCTTGCACACATGGCCCCTTTGGGTCTGCCCCTCGGTTTGTGGGTGGCGGCCCGTTTCCCCCGGGAGCTGCGATGCACAAATCCGGATATTTTTCCCCTGCTGTCTCCGCCTCTCCACTCCAGGGGGGGAGGAGCCACCATGTGCATCAGCGTCATGCTTTGTGCCCAGTGGGAGACTTCCGCATCCAGCCCCACTCCTTGAGCACAGCATGTCATCCTAGGCAATGGTCGGGGATCTCTGTTGCACTCCGCCATATCCCGGCTGGCGCACTGTGGGTCCTCCTCCTCACCGCCAGCCACATGACGTTAGGGGCGAAGGCCACGGTGGATGTCTGGGTATTTAGGCAGGGTTTTGGCATAGCAAACTTTCTCCTTTGCTGGGTCCTTCCACACATTGACGAGACATCACACTGGTAGGTATCACCTCCACTACTATATCCATATATGCCATTTCATCAGCGCACTCACCATCCACGTACACTGTGGAGTGTCATTTGCACACACTCTCACTCCTTTTATTCATTTCACTTTTCCCTACTTCCTTATAGTTTTTTCTGTTTTGCATTTTTCCCTCTGTCACCATCTTCATCTTTTCTCCTTTTCTTTTCCTCCTTTTCGCACCACCTCTTCATTTCTTCTTACACTCCCTCCATTCACCTCACACCGTCTGCCCTATGTCATATAGGACATCCCTATATCTCCTCTACCCTAGTATACCATCTCATACTCACAGAATATTGTGATACTAAATATCTGAGTTATACATACATACATATATACTCCCAGAATATTGTGATACTAAGTATCTGAGTTATACATACATATTATATAATTTCTCAGTGAGTACACCATATAGGATTTATGGGTAGCTCAGGACACTGATTATTGTTACATCAACTACCAACTATATACATACATTTATATATTTCATCACAGTGAGTACATCCTGCATGACCTAGGGGCAACATTTGGGTCCCCATTTCTTTTCTCTTACTTTCTTTTGCTTTTTCATGCTTTGTTGGACACTTCTATACCCCTTGCACTAGAGTATACTATCTCATATTTTTAGGATACTGTTATTTCTATTACTGTAGATCCACACATATATATATATATATATACATATATATATATATATATATATACATATATATATATATATATATATATACACATATATATATATATATATATATACACATATATATATATATATATATATACACATATATATATATATATATATATATATATATATATATATATATATATATATATATATATATATATATATATATATATATATATATATATATTTATACCCATATATTTCATCATAGTGAGTACGCTCTGCAACGATCTTGGGTGACATTTGGGTCCAACCCTCCCCTCCTTTTTTCCATCTTTTTGCCATGCCTGCCCTACGTCTGACCTCGGTCTTCTACGCTTTGGTCTTTGCCCCTTCAGCTCCCGTGGGAGATGTTTTCCGCTTACCCTTGCCTGGGGTCAGCCCATGGAGCCAATTGCTTGACAAGTGAGTATGGAATCACTAGTTCTGGCTTCATGCTTTTGTCCATTCAAAGCCTACTACTACTATTGTACTTTTTTACTTGTTGTTACAGACATCAGATATACACATCAGCGCCTGATGATGCGAGGAGAGCTCGCAAAACGCGTCGTGTTAGAGAGTTTTTAGGACCATCATGTTATGCTGCTGTTCTTATGAATTTGTCACTTATGTTCATGACCTCTATTGGATGACAATGATTCTAATAAACTTTGATATTTTTTTATACTATCACATTTTATTTACTTGTGATCATCATGGACACCTCATTTAAAGTCCCATGGGTGAATTTTTGTTTTTTGTGCAATATAGGGATGGAGGTGTCCCATGTTAGGGAGCAGCTTTCAGCCTTTCCTTTTTCTTCTTGAATAATCTTAACATCCTGTTGCATAGGCACAATAAAAAGTTAAAGGAAACCTCTCGAAACTCAGGCCAATCCTGTCTTAGGCTAGTCATACATAATTTATTTTTATTCAACCAGTGGGTTGAGTTAAAAAAAAAAAAAATGAACCGATTGCCCCATCCACACATTTGATGATTCTCGTGAGCTATTATATTGAGACGGTGGGGAGCCTACTTTGCCGGCAGAATAAGAAAATGGGCAGACTCGATGGACTCCGTTTTTTTTACTGCTGTCAATTTTCTATGTTTCTAGTGTTGCCGGCTATAGCCCTTTGAGAAATACCTGAAAGACTGGTTGTACACAAGTCGATTGATATATCGACTTGTGTAGAACCAACTAGCCCATACATAGTTAGTCTGGTTGAAAAAAGACAAGTCCATTTAGTTCAACCAATAAAAGGGAAAACAATACAATCTTATATACACAATCCTATACTCACAGTTGATCCAGAGGAAGGCAAAAAAACAAATAAATACAAATTTCGATCCATGTATGGCTGGCTTAGGTTGTCACGCATAAAATGTCCCTATTAGAAAGTTTCCCCTCTATTCCTGTTCCAGTGATAACTTAATATTTGGGATTTTCCTTTACTTTTAGTTCTGGGGATGACTGTTATAAGTCAAAAAAGGGGTAAAAGTTTGCCAAAGGAGACACAGACAGCAATAAAAGAGTTTCTAACCCCTTCCTACTCTAATCTAAAATAATATTAAAAAAAAAAAAAAAAAAACTATAATAGAAAAACACAGATTTTCTTTAGTATTTTAGCACCAATGGAAAATGAGAGTTGAAGTGGAAAAGCAGTGCCAAAAAGAGTAATTAAGTGGTTAGTGAAAGCCAACTCTCTCAGGTCAACAGAATCCTTCTTCTTCAGGACTTGGATGTGCAGGATTGTGTCTGACTCATCAGAGCAAAGTTTAGCTGGTATAGCAAACTTTTATAATGGCCAGAGATTGTGGGTTAATCGGCATTTTTACCATACCTTATCTAGCCACCTAACGCACTTTTGGGGAAATACACTGCATGTGCATGCATGACTTTCCACAGCCATACTCATACAAACGCAGATTGCTTTTCCCATTTTGTTTACCTGTGCATGGATGTATGGCATAATTTCCAAATGTGAAAGTGGTGTGTTTGAGGAAATATACCACATACAGCCATTCGCTTGTGTTAGCAGCTGTACTCAGCACCTGTAGCTCCCTGGCCATGGGAAATCACCAGGCTTTTTACACTAGAAGCCTACTGCCAACAATCCTGGTCACATCTATCTTTCCATATGACAAGATTTCACAATCAACAAACTAATATATTAATTAGAATTTTTTTTTTTTTTTTGATGTTAGATACCAAGCACAATTTTGATGTACAGTGCCTTGAAAAAGTATTCATACCCCTTGAAATTTTCCACATTTTGTCATGTTACAACCAAAAACGTAAATGTATTTTATGTGATAGACCAACACAAAGTGACACATAATTGCGAAGTGGAAGGAAAATGATAAATGGTTTCCAAAATGTTTTACAAATAAATATGTGAAAAGTGTGGCGTGCATTTGTATTCAGCCCCCCTGAGTCAATACTTTGTAGAACCACCTTTCACTGCAATTACAGCTGCAAGTCTTTTTGGGGATTTCTCTACCAGCTTTGCACATCTACAGAGTGCCATTTTTGCCCATTCTTCTTTGCAAAATAGCTCAAGCTCTGTCAGATTGGATGGAGAGCGACTGTGAACAGCAATTTTCAAGTCTTTCCACAGATTCTCAATTGGATTTAGGTCTGGACTTCGACTAGGCCATTCTAACACATGACTTCCATTCCATTGTAGCTCTGGCTGTATGTTTAGGGTCATTGTTCTACTGGAAGGTGAACTTTTGCCCCAGTCTCAAGTCTTTTGCAGACTAACAGGTTTTCTTCTAAGATTGCCCTGATGTGCAGTGTTATGCCCCGTACAACACACACTTTCCAACAAATGTTGGATGTGAGCTTGTTGGTGGAAAGTCCGATTGTGTGTATGCTCCATCGAACATTTGTTGTTGGACTTTCCACCAACAAATGTTGGCTAGCAGGTTCTCAAATTTTCAGCCAACAAAACTTTGTTGTCGGAATTTCTGATTGTGTGTACATAAGTCCATCGCACAAAAGTTCATGCATGCTCGGAATTAAGCAGAAGGAGCCGCACTGGCTATTTAACTTCTTTTTTCTCGGCTTGTTGTACGTCTTGTACATCACCAGGTTCCCACGCTCGTAATTGTTGGCCAACATTTGTGTGATCGTGTGTATGCAAGACAAGTTGGAGCCAACAACCTTCGAACAAAAATCCATGGTTTTGTTGTCGGAAAGTCCGATCATGTGTACGGGGCATAAGTTTTCTGCCACACATAGCGTTTTGCTTTAAGGCCAAAAAATAGGATTTTTTATAATGGCTTACCTGTAAAATCCTTTTCTTTCGATGGACATCACGGGACACAGAGCCTCAGTAATAACTGATGGGTTATATAGGTATCACTAGGTGATTGGACACTGGCACACCCTAACCAGGAAGTTCAACCCCCCTATATAATCCCTCCTCTTACAGGGATACCTCCGTTTTGTAGCAAAGCAATATAAGTGTATTAGAAGAGGGGCGGGACCTCTGTGTCCCGTGATGTCCATCGAAAGAAAAGGATTTTACAGGTAAGCTGTTATAAAGAATCCTATTTTCTTTCTCGAACATCACAGGACACAGAGCCTCAGTAATAACTGATGGGATGTCTCAGAGCAATGCCACCTGAGGGGAGGGGAACCACAACCAAGTAGGGTGCAATCAGACCTGAGGACCCTGTACCGCTGCCTGCAGCACACTACACCCAAAGGCGATATCCTCATGCCTTCTCACATCCACCTGATAAAATCTGGTGAATGTATGGACTGAAGACCAGGTTGCGGCCTTGCAGATTTGAGCCATAGAGGCCTGGTGATGCACTGCCCAAGAAGCACCAATAGCCCTTGTGGAATGTGCCTTGATCTGAAATGGAGGAATCTTCTGTTTCAAACTGTAAGTTTGAATAATCAATTGTCGAATCCATTTAGAAATGGTAGCTTTTGACGCTGCCTGTCCTCTATTGGGACCCTCTGGCAGCACGAACAAAACATTCGTTTTGCGAATTTGAGCAGTTGCTTCCAGATAGGCCTTGACTGCGCTTACTAAATCCTAAGAATGTAGTGACCTTTCTTCCGAAGAACAGGGATCTGGAAAAAAGGAAGGCAGAACAATGTCTTGGTTTAGATTAAACTCTGAAACCACCTTTGGTAAAAAACTAGGATGAGGGAGCAATACCACTCTATCCTTGTGTATAATCAAATAAAGCTCTTTACGGGAAAGAGCTGCTAATTCTGATACTCTTCTAGCAGAAGAGATGGCTACCAGAAAAGTTAACTTCCTTGTCAACAAGACCAAAGGAATCTGACGTATTGGTTCAAAAGGCTGTTTCTGTAAAACAGACAGAACCAAGTTCAAGTCCCAGGGGTTTAGGGGCGCCTTAACCGGAGGATTAAGACGCCTCACCCCCTGCATAAAGTTTCGGACCAAGGAATGCGAAACAAGTGGTCGTTGAAACAATACTGATAAGGCCGAGACCTGGCCCTTGATGGTACTCAAGGCCAACTTCATCTCTAATCCCAATTGTAGAAAATCAAGAATTCTACCTATCACATATTTTCTGGGATGCCAACCCCTGGATTCACACCAGGATACATAAGCTTTCCAGACTCTATGATAAATCATTCTGGAAGCTGGCTTCCTTGCACTGGTCAAGGTAGATATCACAGGACCTGAAAGCCCACGACTCTTCAGAACGTAGGTTTCAGTAGCCAAACCGTCAAATTTAGCGTTTGTAAGGCAGGATGGAACGCTGGACCTTGAGATAACAGGTCTGGGCTTACCGGTAGGGTCCACGGGGAACCCACCGTCATCCTTACTATTTCTGCATACCAAGTCCTTCTGGGCCAAGCAGGGGCCACCAGAAGTACCGACTTCCTTTCCTGCCTGATCCTGCGAAGGAGTCGTGGCAGTAGCAGAATAGGCGGGAATACATAAATCAGTGAGAACCGATGTCACGGAATCACCAACGCATCCGTCCTGCATGCAAGAGGATCTTTTGTCCTTGCCACAAATCTGTCTATCTTTTTGTTGAATCGGGATGCAAAGAGATCTACATCTGGAACCCCCCATCTTTGGCATATGGCCCAAAAGACGTCGGGATGCAGAGACCATTCCCCTGGGAGTAACTGCTGGCGACTTAAATAGTCCGCCTGCCAGTTCTCTATCCCTGGAATGAAAACTGCCGATATGCATGGCACATGCTTCTCTGCCCAGACTAAGATCTGGTTCACCTCTCTTTGAGCAGCTCGGCTCCTGGTGCCTCCCTGATGATTGACATAAGCCACTGCTGTGGCATTGTCTGCCTGGATCCTGACCGGGCAACCCTGTAGCCTGATAGTCCAGGCCTTTAGGGCTAGATATACCGCACGGATCTCCAGAATGTTGATGGATAAGTTCCTCTCGGTTTTGGACCATACCTTCTGGACCGCAGACTGTTCCAGAACTGCTCTCCAACCCGACAGACTGGCATCTGTTGTTACCACCGTCCAGGTAACCGGTGGAAAGGATTTCCCCTTCTGCAGGTTTTCGGGTATTAGCCACCAATTGAGGCTCTGACGCACTGCATGAGACAGGTGCATCGGAAAGTCTAATGCCTGAACCTTCTTGTTCCAGGTCGACAGAATACTGTGTTGCAGCAGTCTTGAATGAAACTGAACATAGGGAACTGCTTCGAATGATACCACCATGTTTCCTAGCAGACTCATACAAAGGCGGACAGAAGGACCCTTTTTGGTCCTGACTGCCAGAATCAGCTCCCTTAAAGCAGTGATCTTTGCCTGAGGTAGAAATACTTTCATCTGGCTTGTATCTATGATCAGACCCAAATACTCCAGTCTTCTTACTGGTTTTAGGAAAGATTTTTCTAGGTTGAGGATCCAACCTAGGTGTTCCAGATACTTGATTGTGGTCCTCAAGTTCCCGTACAAGGAGGCTACCGACCGGTCTATCAAGAGCAGGTCGTCTAGGTATGCTATGACAGCTATACCCTGAGCCCTTAATCTGGCCAGAGGAGGAGCCAAGATCTTTGTGAACACTCGAGGTGCAGTGGCTATCCCAAAAGGCAGAGCCACAAACTGGAAATGGCGCCCTCCTATCTCGAAGCGCAGAAACTTCTGATGAGCAGGAAAAAGGGCACATGCAGATATGCATCTCTGATGTCTATCGATGCCAGAAATTCTCCTCCCTGCTTGATGGAGACTACTGTCCGAATTGATTCCATGCGGAAGGACTGAATCCTTAGGAATCGATTCAGATCCCTTAAATCCAGAATGGGTCTGACATCCCCATTTGGTTTTTGGACCGTAAAAAGGTTGGAATAGAAGCCCAATCCCTGATCCTTTGTGGGAACATCATAATGACCCCCTGCGACAAAAGTCGCTCTAACGCTAGAAGGAGCGACTGCTTTTTCTCTGGATCTCTGGGGACACTTGATCTGAGGAAACGAGGAGAGGGAAATTCTTGGAACTCCAGCTTGTACCCTAAGGTTACCGTGGAGATTACCCATCTGTCCTGGAAGTCCTCCTGCCAGAGCTTTGAGAACTGTAGCAGTCTTCCCCCCACTCGATCGAGCAGGGGCGCCCCTTCATAAAGAGGTCTTAGTGTCTTGTCTAGTAGACTTCTTCCCCCAGGACTTCTTATGTCCCTGGGGTTGACTCTTCTTTCTTGACCCCGATGGAGGAGGCCATCGCGACTGCCTGGAGGCTGATTCCCCTGGCGCTGGGGAAAGAGTCCGTTAAGAGAGTGCTTTTCTCACAAGAAATCCTTTTGATATAATTATCCAAGTCTTCTCCAAACAACCTTGCACCACGAAACGGAAACCCAGCCAGCAGCTTTTTACATGGTGCTTCGGCTGACCAATTTTTCAACCATAAAATTCTACGTATATGCACCAATCCAAATGAAAGACGAGAGGTCTGCATGATAGAATCTCTGATGGCGTCAACAACAAAACATAAGGCGGCTGGAAGGTTAGCCAACCCCTGGGCCTGCTGTTCAGGTAGAACTTTGATGACCTGCTTAATATGGTCTCTTAAGTATTGACAGACTCCAATCGCTGCTACTGCAGGTTGAGCCACTGAACTAGCTAAGGAGAAAACATCCTTCAACAGGGATTCCATCTTTTTATCCACCGGATCCCTGAGCATCTGAGCATTGTCTACAGGACAAGTCAGACTATTATTTACGGAGGAAATGGCCGCATCAATGGACGGTATTCCCCACATTTTGATAAACTATTCTTCCATAGGATAAAGTGTTGAAAACTTTTTCGGCGGAAAAAAACGTTTATCTGGGTGATCCCACTCAGAATAAAGGAGCTTTTCAAGTAAATTATGAACAGGAAAAGCATGTGCTGTTTGAGGAGGTTTCAGTGACCTCAAAGAAGAAGAATGTTCTTTAACTGATTCAGATATGGGCAACTTCAATGTGGATCGGACCAATCCAGTAAGGATCTGCACGAAGACTTTCTCCTCTTGGGAAGCCGAAGAGGGTCCCTCTCCACCTGATTCATCAGAAGAGGAATCATCTGTCCCATCCCGATCCTCTAAAAGGGATTCTTCTCCTTTATCCCAGAGCTCCTCTGCCTGAGGGTCCTGGGAAACAGAGGAAGGCCTAGTACGTTTTCTTCCACTGAGTGAAGATGTAATCACGGCCATTAATCTTTCCTCTAATCCATTAATGGTTGAGGAAAAAACCTCCTGTGTAATGTATACAGGGGCTGAAGTGCCAGAAGCAGGTGTAGCCCCTGACCCCAATGGCTCTCCCTGGCTAGCTGTCCCTGGCCCCTCAGGGGGGGAGGATGCTGCAGAAAGGGGGTCCTCAGAACCTGAAGGAGATCCCCTAGAGCCTCTGGTTCTTGGGGTATTTGAACCTCTTCTACCCATAGTGCAAAGCAACAAGGTGGAGGTATCACAAAATGAACACTGACTGCTGAGCGATGTAGTCTGGCAAAAGCCTTGCTACCAAATGCCCAGTCTGGTGTTTCCTTAGTAAATGCTGCCTAGGAGAATGCCCGTGTCCCACCTTACATGCGACCGTCAGCTCTGTGTCCCTCCAAAGGCTTTGTGCACCTGTAAAGTGTGCCTTTAATAGCCATACAGCCGGCAATGTGGGCGTTTGAGCACACTGGACGCTGTGCTGACGCCCCGCCCCCCCCTCTACCACCCCTCTCCCCCTTCGTTTTTTAAAAAACGTGCGCTTCCCTCGTGAGCCGACCCTCCGGGACAAGCATGGAGGGAAGGCTGGGGGTGGAGGAGGAAGGAGGTCGGCAGTGATGGGGCCTGCACGTGGCAATGGCGGCGGTGCTAGTGCGGTGTACATGACCACCTGCGGCCTCCCCCTAGTCTGGGGGGGATATACCTGAGGAGAGCCCCCCATCCCAACCTACCTGGAGCCGGCTGGAGGAGCTTGTGCAGCGTGAAAACACTGAGACAGACATCAGCATGAGAAGGTATGTGCTCTTGGCAGCCCCCGGTGGCGACAATAGGCATAGCATGCATTTACTTTAAAGGGGAAAACCTACTAGAATTAAAAAATTCTGTGGAATCTCCCTTACCTTATCCAGCCGCAG
Organism: Lithobates clamitans; assembly: GCA_037952925.1. Classification (NCBI taxonomy): domain Eukaryota; kingdom Metazoa; phylum Chordata; class Amphibia; order Anura; family Ranidae; genus Lithobates; species Lithobates clamitans. Next base: position 1,595,202 of record JBBGZY010000361.1, on the reverse strand, counting down.
GGTTCTGTTTATACAGACCCAATCTTCACCTCTCACGGTGGGCTCCGTTTGGAAAAAACCTTCAGAGACTGGGGCCCCCTACGAATAGGGGGATTCACAGTTCTGGGCCTGTAAAGCACCCGGCCAGAAATTAGGCTAGAAAAACCATTTTCCGAAATGCGGGGTCCAGCTCTCTAAAAAGAGGAAGCGTTACAGGTAAAACCTTGTTTCTTCGGACACGAGGCCCGGGTACCATCCAATTCAGCCTAGAAAGGACACTTTGAAATGGATCCGGTTCGCCTGGCTTGCCCCAGTATAGGATATAGGATATTCCCTTTGGAGCTCAGCACAGGACTTCTTTACACGTCCAACACCTAAGACACTGGTGTAAAAACTGAGGTATCCCTGTAAGGGGAGGGATTATATAGGGGGGTTGAACTTCCTGGTTAGGGTGTGCCAGTGTCCAATCACCTAGTGATACCTATATAACCCATCAGTTATTACTGAGGCTCTGTGTTCTGTGATGTTCGAGAAAGAAAGTTCAATTTTGGTCTCATCTAACCAGAGCACCTTCTTCCACATGTTTGCTGTGTCCCCCACATGGCTTCTCGCAAACTGCAAACAGGACTTCTTATGGCTTGCTTTCAACAATGACTTTCTTCTTGCCACTCTTCCATAAAGGCCAGATATGTGGAGTGAACGACTAATAGTTGTCCTGTGGACAGATTCTCCCACCTGAGCTGTGGCTCTCTGCAGCTTCTCCAGAGTCACCATGGGCCTCTTGGCTGCTTTTCTGATTAATGCACTCCTTGCCCGGCTTGTCAGTTTAGTAGGATGGCCATGTCTTGGTAGGTTTGCAGCCATGCTATACTCTTTCCGTTTTTGGATGATGGATTAAACAGTGCTCTGTGAGTTGTTCAAAGCTTGGGATATTTTTTTATAAGCTAACCCTGCTTTAAACTTCTCCACAACTTTATCTCTGACCTGTCCGGTGTGTTCCTTGGCCTTCATGATGCTGTTTACTAAGGTTCTCTAACAAACTTCTGAGGGCTTCACAGAACAGCTGTATTTATATTGAGATTAAATTACACACAGGTGACCTCTATTTACTAATTAGGTGACTTCTGAAGGCAATTGGTTCCACTCGATTTTAGTTAGGGGCATCAGAGTAAAAGGGGCTGAATACAAATATACGCCACACTTTTCAGATATTTATTTGTAAAAAAAAAATGAAAACCATTTATCATTTTCCTTCCACTTCACAATTACGTGCCACTTTCTGTTGGTCTATCAAATAAAATCCCAATAAAATACATTTATGTTTTTGGTTGCAACATGACAAAATGTGGAAAAATTCAAGGAGTATGAATCATTTTTTGAGGCACTGTAGGTATACCCCAGGCAGTCTAATGTGTCTTACTAGCCTTCTAGACCTTGTAATAGAGTCGTGTTTAGTGTCGGAGTGGTATTTTCTCCAACAATAATGTGACGACTTTCTATGAATATAATTCCATTACCTTATCAATTATGGAATATGAATAGAACTTAACCCTTCATTAACAGGACAATATGCCAATCCCACAGATGGGTATTCCTTAATGTGTATTTCCACACCTACCTTATATTTGTTACATCCTCCCTTTCACATAACAAATCTATTTTAAAATTGCTGTTACCTTTTCAGATCTTCTTTTCTGATAACTCTAGCACTGAAAACTCCTATTTTGGTTTCTCTTCGCTATGATAGGGCAGAGGAGTGGTATTTGCTATAATTAACCTTAACTGTATTGTTAGATCTCATTATCAGTTGTAAACTAGATTTGAACACTGGCAGTCCCAAAAAAGGTTGAAGATGTAGAAGCTGTCTTTCTGCTTTGTACATTAAATTAGAGGAAGCTCAGCTAGTTTTTTGGACAGACTCACACAGATTGTTCAGAAATGCTTGTAGTCTGCCATGAGGACTTCTCCAGAGAAACATCATATGATATGGAGGTGTTTTCTCACATTTAACTGCAAAGTGGAAAAACGCTTAAGACTTGACAAATAATGACAGGGCTATATCAGAAGTCCTGGAATATCCTGGGTAGTGGAGGTTTATGATATCTCTGCATGCCATCTAACTTCTCTGTTTTTTATCAAACGCGTCTTAAAATGGCATAATCACAGCTGCTTAAACACAAACAGGAGATTTTATTCTGACTGTCTTGTTACCAACTTGTGAATTTTGGGGTAAATGAGGGTGGCATTGTGTTCAGACCACTCCCCTATTCTCTCCATTAAGTTTGTGATTCCAAACCTAGCAGGACACAGTGTGCTTTAAATAATTATCACTACAGCTTAAAAAAATCATCTGTGAATCCTTAAGGGCCCCAGTGCATGTAGCACTCTGTCCACTTTAAAAACTTAGTTCACCTTTCTGAGAAAAAAAAATTGTAATTTTTTTTGCAGGAAAAAAAGCATTGCAGCCAAGCTGTAGGCAGTGGGAATAAACTACGAGCATGCCGATAGGTGCACTTGCAGTTCATTAAAACAAAGTCTGTCTGATGCGGTGGCAGATGAGACTTGTAGTTTATTTATTCACACACCTGTGCAGGAGGAGCCCTGCAGGGCTACATTCATTTTCAAAATGTGAGTATGGGTGGGGTGTAGAAGAACCACCACCCACTGCTAGAGGGGGGGGGGGGGGGGCTCTGGAGGCAGGTGCATAGGATCATGTTACACCCTAAATGTGGGCGTAACATTCTCCTAAAGATGAATTTATCCTTTGAAATCAAAATATGGGCATTCCTATAGAGGAGGTCTGGCTAGCACTGAGCCTGCTCCCTCTAATACGGTATGTGCTGTGCATTTCCAATGCAGGGTAATGCATATACAAGAAGTACAGCAAACATGAAGTTCAGATCAGATTGATGCAATATACTGTATAGACAACAATCTTTCTTCTACACAACAAGATCAGAGTCTGCTCCCTCTTCTAGTGTGCAGCCCCACTTCAGTTCTGGCTCCTCTCACCTCTCCTTCCTTTTCCCCTGTTCAGGATCTCTTTATCACTATCGCCCCAGCAGCTTCTTCTTTTTTTTTAAATTCTTACTTTTTATTGTTTTTCATATGGCAAGGGTTAAAAGCATACAGCATCATGAGTTAACATATAATGTTGCAAAAACATTATTATTATTCTATATTCCCTCTCCCTCCCTCCTACCCGACCTAATCCCACCCCCCTACCACACATCGCTCAATCATTATCTGTACCTGTCTTCATGTCTGTTGTCTATCTCTATAACCGAAGAGAAAGAGGAAGTCCTGAACATGGGCAGATGGAAGATATATGAAAGAGACCACAGAAAAGAGAAAAAGAGAAAAAAAAAAAAAAAAGGCAGCAGAGACAGGGGCATGGCGGCGAGCGGGAGAAGATTCTCCTCAGCTCGTCGTCATCCCCTCATACGGGACATGCCATCTCCTCCAGCCAAGGTCTCCACATTTTCTCAAACTTTCTAAGGTTGTGATGTCTAATACACATCACTCTCTTGCTCCAAACCATAGAATTGATACTTTCAATCCAATTCTCCACCATCGGGGGGTCGGAGCCTGCCATTTCTCAACATCTCAACACTGCTTCGGCCGTACTGGGTCCCCAGAAGCTTCACACTTGGACAGAGAACATACCCCCAGCTCTATCAATAATCCCCTGCTTTTTCAGAAAGAAGCTACATAAGTGAATGAGCACTGTAAGTCCCTAACTGCATATTCACACTTTTTTTTCCCATACCGACAGGGGGAATTTTGCACTAAAAAGCTCCCTTCCCCCTGCTGTGGTCAATGACAGCCCTCGTCTCTAGTGACACCTGCTGGTAGAGGCAAGAGCTGTCATTCAAAGTTCCGTCTCCTTCGATCAGTGTTGTCGGACAGCAGTGTAAGGATGGGGGAAGCTGACCAACTATGCTGCTTAGCAAGGACAGCATGGATCGGAATGATCCCAAGTGCAGTGTGCACTGGATCCATTGGGGAGGGAAATATTTTTTTTTTGCAAAGATACTACAAGTCTGCAATTTGCACATGGGTTCTTTCTGGCGTTCCAGTTTCCTCCCACAATCCTCCAACATATTTGCAGGTAAACTGGCTTTTGTCTAAATTGACCTTAGCATATTTTGTGAATGTAGGTACTTTTTTGGCTGTGACCCATGATGTTGTGAGCATCAGGTAAAGAGGAAGTAAAGTCTTCCTTTTTAATTGTACCTACAGGTAAACCTATAACAAGGCTTACCTAAAACAAGGCTTAGCTGTTTACAGTACCTACAGGTAAACCTATAACAAGGCTTACCTGTTTACAGTACCTACAGGTAAACCTATAACAAGGCTTACCTATAACAAGGCTTACCTGTTTACAGTACCTACAGGTAAACCTATAACAAGGCTTACCTATAACAAGGCTTACCTGTTTACAGAACCTACAGGTAAACCTATAACAAGACTTACCTGTTTACAGTACCTACAGGTAAACCTATAACAAGGCTTACCTATAATGAGGCTTACCTGTTTACAGTACCTACAGGTAAACCTATAACAAGGCTTACCTGTTTACAGTACCTACAGGTAAACCTATAACAAGGCTTACCTATAATGAGGCTTACCTGTTTACAGTACCTACAGGTAAACCTATAACAAGGCTTACCTATAATGAGGCTTACCTGTTTACAGTACCTACAGGTAAACCTATAACAAGGCTTACCTGTTTACAGTACCTACAGGTAAACCTATAACAAGGCTTACCTGTAGGTACTGTAAATATCTCCTAAACGTGCACCGTTTAGGAGATATTTACTATATATGCAGACGCCATCAGCGCATGCGCTCAGAAGAAACGGCCACCCGTGCCATTTCTTCAGGGCCTGTGCTGCGACCGACGGCTCCCACGTGGGGGTGATGTAATCGCGGCTCTGGCCAATCACAGCCCGCGAAACCCGGAAGAAGCCCCGGGGAAAATGTTAGCCGCCTCAGTGGTGTGCGGGCGACACTGAGAGAGCTTCGTTCTAAGGTAAGTATTTCATAATGAGCTAGTATGCGATCCATACTAGCTCATCATGCCTTTGTCTTACAGGTTTGTTTTGTTTTTTTATAGGGTTTACAACCTCTTCAAGCAGAGACATAAATGGTGAAATGTACTCTAACATAGATAAATTAGTCTTACAGCAGACATAGTTAAAATGACAAAGTAAATTATTGCAAACATCGTAGATCTGCAGCCAGCAAGAAATGTAATACCGAAGCAGACAAGGAAGATTAGCCCGAACATACCGTTCTGTGTAAACCACTAAAACGTGGCAGTGGATTTCTCAGTTTGGTAAACATTACGGAAGAACACAAATACTCTCTCATTTATCATGTGTCAAATTAATAACCGCCAGCCTAAAAAAAAAAAAAAAGGTTGCAAAATCAAGCAAGTTACGAGCACATAGCATGCTACAGCCGATATGTGTCTCAACTCTACTGGAAGCTGGACAATAAGCCCCTCAGTAGCGTATTAGAGAATTACGAGTGTTGTCAATAGAAAAATCTATTTTACCAAAGGATTTCTAACCCTCTGCAGTATTAAAGAATTGACATATTGGATTGAAGGCATTACTTCTATGCAGTAGGAAGAATTTCAGGAGGGTGTGGGGGTAGTCACTGGAGATAGCTGCATGATTCTTTTGAGAGCATCTTCACACAGAGCAGATTGCCTTTATTACTGCAGGACATGCAGCCTGTCCACCTGTTGGGTTCACAATGGGATTTTTTTAGGCGGAAAAATAGAAAGAAATTAACTTTGGTGGAAATAGGCTCTGCAGTAGGCTTATCCAATGCTTTTCTCCTTCATAGGCTGATAATGAAATCTACAGTTCTTTTTTTTTCCTGTTTCTTTTTGTATTAAAAAAAAAATGAAAAGAATAACTGTTGACACTACACTGAACACTAGATGTCACTGTCTGACACTACTTTCTGCAGAACGACACTTACGTGTGCAGTAATAAATTAATGAAGGGTTACTTATCACCACATTGCCAGAAATAATGGAAATTAATATAGTTGCAGACATGACAAGTTGTAAGGTGCAATTATTTCATGGGGTATTCTTAGTAATAAAAGTCATTGCTCCTAAAGTGACACAAAAAAAAAAAAAAAAGAAACTATACAATGATGTATTCTTCACACATTGCCATATCTTCTATTGGTCTCAGCTTCCTCATGCCCCTAAAATCCTTTTTTTTTTTTTTTTTTGGCTGCTGTCATCTGACTCCATCATCCCACTGTATGCAGTCTCCCTCTCTTGCTCAGTGTGGCGATGGACTACAAGGTTTTATGTGTGCATGGAGCAATGCAAAAGACCGCACCGAATGTGCAAAGTCTGTTCCAAACATAGGGAAGTGAGGGGGAAAAGGAGAGGTTCAGGAAATCATGTGGGGCATTACAAGGAGGTAGAAAAACACAAAATAATCATTTTTTAAAAATGAAAAAAAAATGATTATGGGGTCATTTAGTAGTGGATGTGTATGGATTATTCTTGGAGAATAAGGATATTGCTTATTGTCACAGCAATGTAAACATTTATTGTGACCGTGAAGCTAGGACAGTATTATACATTTCATTTAACCGCTTCAGCCCCGGAAGATTTTACCCCCTTCCTGACCAGAGCACTTTTTGCGATTTGGCACTGTGTCGCTTTAACTGGCAATTGTGCAGTCGTGCGACATTGCACCCAAACAAAAATTGACGTCCTTTTTTCCCTACAAATAGAGCTTTCCTTTGGTGGTATTTGATCACCTCTGCGTTTTTTATTTTTTGCGCTATAAACAAAAAAAGACAATTTTGAAAAAAAAAAAAAACGCATTATTTTTTACTTATTGCTATAATAAATATTCCCCATAAATATATATAAAAAAAAAATTTCCTCAGTATTCTTCTACATATATTTGGTAACAATAAAAAAAATAAAAAAATCGCAATAAGCGTATATTGATTGGTTTGCGCAAAGCTTATACCGTCTACAAAATAGGGGATAGTTTTATGGCATTTTAATTTATTTTTATTAGTAATCGCGGCGATCTGCGATTTATCGGGACTGCGACATTATGGCGGACACATCGGACACTTTTGACACTATTTTGGGACCATTGTCATTTATACAGCTATCATAGCTATAAAAATGCACTGATTACAGTGTAAACGACACTGGCAGGGAAGGGGTTAACCACTAGGGGGCAATGAAGAGGTTACGTGTGTCCTAGGGAGTGATTCTAACTGTGGGGGGATGGGCTACCACTGATATGACAGCGATCACTGCTTCCGATGACAGAAAGCAGTGACCTCTGTCATGACACAAGGCAGAACAGGGAAATGCCTTGTTTACATAAGCACTTCCCCATTCTGCGGCTCCGTGACACGATCGTCAGGGGGATACCGGCGGACATCGAGTCCATTGGTCCCACGAGCAAGGCCGCGCTGTACGAGGCGGGCGCATGCGCGCCTGCTATCCCCGCCTCTTAAAGGGGGCGTACAGGTACGCCCATTTGCCCACCGCTGCCATTGTACCGACATAAATCGGCATGCAGCGGTCAGCAAGTGGTTAAGCAGGTCATTGTTCTCATGATCAAGGTCAAGAGAGGGACATCTAATTTGCAAATACAGTTTAATTTAATTAAAACATTCAGAATGAAACAGCAAGCATGACAATTGTATATACCTCATAGGCGTGCGCGGCCTATTGCATTAGGGTGTGCACCCCAAAGCTCATGTGTATATATATATAATTTGACACTAAATTACCAGAAGTATTGGGACACCTGCCTTTACACGCACATGAACTTTAATGGCATCCCAGTCTTAGTCCATAGGGTTCAATATTGAGTTGGCCCACCCTTTTCAGCTATGACAGCTTCAACTCTTCTGGGAAGGCTGTCCACATGGTTCAGGAGTGTGTCTATGGGAACGCTTGACCATTCTTCCAGAAGCACATTTGTGAGGTCAGGCACTGATGTTGGATGAGAAGGCCTGGATCACAGTCTCCACTCTAATGTGAAGGCCAGTCAAGTTCCTCCACCCCAAACTCACTCACCCATGTCTTTATGGACCTTGCTTTGTGCGCTGGTCCAAATCAATTGGTGAAGGGGGATTATAGTGTGGGGTTGTTTTTCAGGGGTTGGGCTTGGCCCCTTAGTTCCAGTGAAGGGAACTCTTAAGGCATTAGCATATCAAGACAATTTGGACATTTTCTTGCTCCCAACTTTGTGGGAACAATTTGGGATGGCCCCTTCGTGTTCCGACATGACTGCACACCAGTGCACAAACAAGGTCCATAAAGACAAGGACTTAGCAATGGTGGTGGAAATTGAACTTCAAGTGCAAACATGCACATTAAAATAGTAACTAAAACATATAAAATTAGGTGCAACAATCTAAAAAATAAAAATTCCAAAGTGCTATAATGGTGTGAACCTCCCAACTAAAAGGTTGTTGAACTTGAAGTTAATTTGTATTGCAATTATCTGTAGAGGGGTTTCCACCGTGCTTGCGAAGTTTAAAAAAAAAATGTTTTATTCTCATTTTGATGTGTATTACATGTGAAATCACATATCACTGGAATTATTGCACTTGAAGTTAATCTGTATGGCAAATATCTATAGGAGGGGTTTCCACCATTCCTGCTGAGTTTCATTTTTTATTTCTTTTTTCAGTTTGATGTGTATTATATGTGATGTTACATATCACAGAGACCGGTATTGGTGGTAATATTAGGTTAGTGGTAATATTGAAGTTTATTGAGATTTTCATACCATTGGAGGGTTCCACCATAATTGTTAAGTTATTGATCAGTAAGTTACCGCTACACTTTTTGTTTTGTGGTGTGGGAACACGTAACAGTGCTTAGCGACAGGCACTTTTTTATTTTACCTCCAGTAGTTTACTGTAAATAGTAGTGTGGTGATTACCTATTATACTAAAGATCGACATGTGGCATTAATAAACAGATGGATTTCAGTTTTGCCCCTCCATAGACAATGTGCCTGGCTGCTGAGATTATCTCCCCGTCCCTGCACTCAGTGCACTGATGGGCACTGATTGGATGCACTGATATGCAGCACTCAGGGGCACTGCTGGCATCACTGATAGGCAGCGCTGATTGGCAGCATTCATGGGCACTGATTGGCTGCACTGATGGCCACTGATAGGAGGTACTGGTTGGCAGCACTGATATGCACTGCTTGGTGGCACCAATAGGCACTAATTGGCAGCACTGATGGGCACTGATAGATGACACTGATAGGCAACACTGATAGGGGGCACTGGTTGGCACAGATTTGAAGCCCCGATTGGCACTGATAGGCAGCACTGATTAGCACTGCTAGGTGGCATTGGTTGGCACTGATAGGCAGCACTGATTGCAGTACAGATGGGCACTGATAGGTAGCACTGATTGATGGCATTGGTTGGCACTGATAGGCGACACTGATGGGCACTGATTGACAGCACTGATGGGCACTAATAGGTGGCACTGATTGGAAACATTGATTGGCATGGATGGGCACTGATAGGTGGCATTGGTTGGCACTGACGGGTGGCACTGATCGTCACTGATGGGTGCCATTGGTTGGCACTGATTGGCACTGATGGGCATTGATAGGCGGCACCAATTGGCACTGATCTAGGAGAAGAAGAGTTTCAGATTGAGCAGTCAGGGAGGCATGTAAGAGCCGCTCAGTGTGTGAAACTGTAATGTAATGTCACTGCTTGCAGAGACCAGCTGTCAAAACTCGGTGCTGATGTCGGAGGTGAGCGGGACCAAACAGCTAGCCTATCAAACACAAGACAATGGGATAGGGGCTGGGCGGGCTGCTCTGTGTATGTGGCTCCGCCCCTTTCTTAAGCAACCCAATCATTGGCTGTTGTTAGATAGCTGATAGAAAGGGGGCAGAGCCACATACACAGACCGGCCTGCCCAGCCCATATCCCGTTGGCTTGTATTTGATAGGCTAGCTGTTCAGTCCCGCCCACCCCCCGACATCAGCGCTGAGTTTTGACAGCTGGTCTCTGCAAGCAGTGACATTACATTACAGTTTCACACACTGAGTGGCTCTTGCCTGCCTCCCTGACCGCGCAATGTGAAACGGTCTCACCCGGCACACCCCGTACACACGCATATGATATACCTACACATTTAATGTCAATAATTTTAATAACACAACTGCACAACCAAATTCTCAAACGGCTATAGTTTCTGTGCTGTCACCAGGTGAATGTGAGTTAATCTTGCAGATACTTCAAGCAAATGGGAAAAAAACAATTCATTAAGTTTAGATAAGTAGTTGGGGAGGCAGTAAAAATATGTGGTTGACCCGTGTTTTCAACGCCCCTCAAGCTGCAATAGGCTTGAGGGGCCTATAGGATTGGTGCCCACAGCATATTCTATCTGACACGTAGTGATCGGCGGGCCGCAAGCCCACCAAACACAAACACATTCAGGCAAACAGGGATGGGTCACAAAAGCCCTGCAACTGCATGCAATAAACACAGTTGCTGCATGTTTTTCGCAAAAATAAGGTTAAATAAGGGGTAAGAGACATTACATCACCTCCTCACCAAATGCAATTGCCTCCGAAGCGTGATCTGAATGTGGATTGGTCTTCAGGACAGAGGGAGATTTAAATGCACATCTAAATCTACCTTAACACAGTTAATAGGCGAGACCATTTAACTCTTTCAGTTTAGTTAATTATTACAATGGCTGACAATATAAATGTAACTGTTGATCTGAGTCAGCATCAGTTTGGACCATAGAAGGTCCAACCATTAAATCTTGGTCCCATAATGATCAAAACGTTTACATGGTGTAGCACAGTGGCTAGCATTGACACGTATCTGGGTTTGTACACATTTCTATTCTTCTGAGGGTTTTTTTACAGGAACTCTGGTTCCCTTTCACAACTCAAAAATATACCAGTAGGGTCACTGGCTTTCAGACAGACTTGCATAACTGTGTGTGTGCACAACCATGTGTATGTTTGTGGTAGGAATAGTAGACCATATGTGCCTTTGGAGACACATATTCAAGGTTATCTGCTGGGGGAAATTTCAGTATAATATGAACAAAAAAAGAACATTTTGCAATACATATACATACAGTATATTACCATAAATACACAGTTTTTAACATCATAAACGCATTTGAATTACGATTTTGAGAGGGGGATGAAGTCAGATGAAGTCAGGATGTTTCAAGCTAATCAAGCCGTAGCCCAGATGAAAAAGATTTTTTTTGTGTAAATAGACTATTTAACATTCATTCCTTACAACTTTTTAAATATGTAGGATAATTTTAATGTGGATACAGGGATATGTATTTGACAAAGATACATGTAAAAGGTAAATACAATCAACTGGATTTAGTAAAACCTTCAAAACCAGGGCCTAAAGACTTAACCATGGCTGAGAGTCATTCCTAATTCATGCCTTAGTGACATATCTCCTGTGCTAATGTATTCAGTAAAGGCCAAGTTATAGAAGAAATAACAGAGCTACACTTCTATTCCAAAGAGTTTGTGCTTCTGTAGAAAGCAAACTATTTCCTTCTGGTTCTATGGATTTAAATTAAGGATGCATTTAACAACAGTGACTGGTATGGCTTTCTATAATTGTCTGGCATACAACAGACTTTGTAGACCTCTTCATTGTGGTGAGATACTGGTGCAAAAATAGCTTGGATTAGTAAATTCTTTCTATAATAAGTGATAGTTTAAGCCTGGCATGTCGTTCGTGTTTTTGGGCCATGTGTACAGTCTCACACACTTGAATCCCTCGTCTGGTTTTACGCCCCATTCCAGGGTATCTTTCAACAAAGCAATCTTTCCTTACCCCATCTGTATATAGGATTCCCTTTTTCTCCTCAACCCTTCCATGCTCACAAAAACAGATAAGGTCTGTACCCATGATGTCACCAATACCCTGTTTTTTTGCACCTTTTCAGACCATATAGGTGGGAAGAGGGTTGAACAGCATGTCATTTCCCTCACCTCTCCTCGGCCCAAAGGAAATTGGACATTCCATCATGCATAGCTCCCAGCTGTCCCTGACTTCAAGGGACTGTCCCTGATTGGGAGCAATATCACTCTGTCCCTCGTTCCTCCTCATTTTTCCCTCATTTTGGTCTGATCTATATAGTTGTATATACAATGCATTTTTTATCTTTCAAAAAGTGTTTCCCAGTGCTAAACCTTTCAATCAAATTCTAAATTGCTGCATTTGTCAATTTTAAAAGCCAATATAAAGGAATAGTAGTGGTAAAAAAAAGCAATTGTGGATTTAATTAACTTTTTTTTTTGGTCATGTCCCCTTTAAGGGGGTATGGCAGGGGGTGTGTCCTATGCCTACATACGTTTGCTAGTAGGTGTCCTTCATTCCCATCTCAAAATGTTGGGAGGTATGCATCATGTATTGGGATGTTAGTTTCTGGGTTGGGTGTCACTTAGGCTGGTGTGTGGGTGGTGTGGAGAGGCTTAGAATATGGGATGGTTTAGGCAAAGCTGTTGTACATTGGGCAAACAGGGCAGAGTTTCGAAAAGACATGCATATGTTCCTACATTAGAATATTACCACCCACTGATCCTACTGTAGTGCTGAACACAGATTTTGCCCTTTAGTGGAGCTTTAAAATTTAAGGTTGAATTCCAGGTATGGCTATTTTTGCATAGTTACATTAGTCCAGCTTGGTCCAATGCAACTATACATGTGCCATATCTAGCTGATCCCTGTGGAAGCTGGATATTACTGTAGTAGGCACTACCACTACAGTGATCACCGCTAACTTCTGGGTCCCGTCTCAAATAGCTGCCATGCTGCTTAGTGAACACAGGAGGTCACCTATTTGGCATGGGCACCATTCAGAGAACATACCTCATTTTTCTCAATGAATGCAAAGCATTATCTGATTGAATGCTTTGCATTCATGGAGGAAATGCAGTGTTCTCTGAATGATACCTGTTTTGAGTGAGCAACCTACTGTGTTCACTAAGCAGCAGGGCAGCTGCTCTGCACAGGACCCAGAAGCCAAGCTGGACCAATGTAGCTATGCAAAAATAACCATACCTGCAATTTGGATTTGAATTGAATTAGGCCCTTGCAGCCTGCCAGTCTTCTATTTTCAGTGTAAAAAGACACAGCAGGTGCAGAGAAAGAGTATGGGGAGCAGACTACTGATGTTCAACTTGAACATCTTTCCTGCATCTCTTTTGAAACTTAGTTATGAATTGCTCCACAGTGCCTGGAGCCACAGAGGTTAGCATGGGCTTGTTATAAATTTGGTTTACTTATTGCAAAACATATGTAAATAATGGAATGTAAATTCAATTAGTCTGGCCACAGTTCTTAAAGCCTAGCTGAAGCTTCAGTTGGGCTTTAAAGAATATGTAAACCCAGCATTTCATATTCCTGATATGTGTCTGCCGTACCATGTATTTGTATAAAAAAAAAAAAAAAAAAAAAAAAAAAGAAAAAAGGATCTCTTTGTATTGCTTCCTTTGTGTGAAATACCTGGTGTTCCTGCCAGTTACTGTGCTTACCTATTAAAAACTGACCAAAAGCAGGAAAACACACCATGGTCAGTTCTCTAGCTGTGCTGGAAACTCCATGTGCTCTCCTCCAATGATCAGTCTTGCTCTGACAGCATCCCCCAACACACACACACAAACACACACAGCCATTCACTGGGAAATTCAATGTGCTACTGCTTCTCCTCTTCCAGCTCTTATGCAGCTGAGAACATGTGATCACTTATAAAAAAAAGGGTGGGGAACAAAAAGGTATTTGTAATGCGTTTTTGTAACTATACACAAAATGTTTCGCCTTTCATTTCTATCTTAACCGGTTCCCAACCGGCTCACGCATATTTACTGCGGCACAATGGCACCGCTGTGCCAAACCCCATATGGGTACGGGGTCCACTTTAAGAGCCGCTAGAGGGTGCGCGCCCGCTGCACAGTGGGGGACTCGATGCACGTGGTCGGTGGGCGCGATCACATGCACGAGAGCCAGCATGAGGATTTGTGTGTGTAAACTAAGTATGAACTACTAAGTATGAACAATGATATGTCTCCTCCCCCAGTCAGTCCTATCCCTATACAGTTATAACACACTGAGGGAACACATATTTAACCCCTTGATTGCCCCCCTAGTGTTAACCCCTTCCCTACCAGTGACATTTACACTGTAATCAGTGCATATTTATAGCATTGATCGCTGTATAAATGTCAATGGTCCCAAAAATGTGTCAAAAGTGTCCGATCTGTCCGTCGCGATACCGCTAAAAATATCAGATCACCGCCATTACTAGTAAAAAAGAAATAAAAAGGCCATAAATCGTTCCCATAATTTGTAGACATTATAACTTTTGCACACCCAATCAATATACGCTTATTGCGATTTTATTTACCATAAATATGTAGAAGAATATATATTGACCTATACTGATGAAGAAATTTGTTTTTTAAAAACAATTTTGGGGATATTTATTATAGCAAAAAGTAAAAAATATTTTTTTTTTTCAAAAATTGTCGCTTTTTTTTTGTTTATAGTGCAAAAAATAAAAACCGCAGAGGTGATCAAATACCACCAAAAGAAAGCTATATATGTGGGGAAAAAAGGACACCAATTTAGTTTGAGTACAGCATTGCATGACCGCGCAATTGTCAGTTAAAGCGACACAGTGCCAAATTGTAAAAAGTGCTCTGGTCAGGAAAGGGGGTAAAATCTTCCGGGGCTGAAGTGGTTAAACTGAATGGGTTGTCTTACAATAATATTTTACAATCACTTTGGGCTCTTTGCTCTGTCACTATGGCTAGCATGCCTTGCTATGCTACAGCCTCACACAATGGGAATACCTGCTGGCTGTGTGCATGTTTACTGCCACTCAAAAACGGCCAGAGGTTTGTCAAGAAATCCTTAAAACTTTGCTTTTTATTTATTTTCACCATACAGCTGTAATTTCTGTCTATATACACAATGTTTTGTACACCTATTTGATTTTACTTAAAACAAGTAAAATACATTACTTGGCACTAAAACACAAATGTCAACTTTCTTTTAACATAGACACGTCATAACTAAAGTATTTTAAGCATATTTACCTGTAAAACAGACAGGACATTTAAAAGTGCCTCCCATTCCTTCAAAGCTGTGCTCAATCAAATGGCACTGCAGTTTTGCTGGGGAGTCAAATGACTGGCTGCAGAGTTTACACTCATGATTAAGACCTTCATCTAAAATAGTAAAACAAGGAAAACATTACTACAGCAATCACATTGCAAACAAATGCTTTTATAAACAAATATACATTATATTGTTAAATGCAGACAAATGGAAAAAGGCTTTGTAAAACATTTTAAAATATGCAAATTAATATTTCCTCATCTTGAACCGAGTCAGTCCCTTTGGCTTTGTACATTATGTACTAATATTTACAGATGAATGCCATCTATGGCAGATCTATATGGCTCCATGAAGCCCTTAATAAACATGAAGTCAATAATGGATATTAAAAATATCCACCCCCCCCCCCCCCCAATTAGAAAGTTCTTAAGTTCTGATATGCCCCCTTATATACTTTTGTATCTGGAAATGTTTTTTTTTTTATTCATTATAAATACAGATTACTTTTTGGGGGCCTTAATCGCTATTGAAGGCCCAGTAACTCTTAAAGCACAATGTTAAGCAACAGACTTCTGTAATCCAGAATTTAACGCAACACAATGGAAGAGATTTGCATGGCAATTCATGCAGAATCATTGTGTCTCTTTTGTGTTCTTTTAAGAACACAGCAAGTCTGACAGATATCATTTCACCATTTTAATGAATAAAAATTATAAAAAAGAAAACAATAAAAACAGTGTTTATGCAATTCTCTTTCCAACTGTGGTAAGCACAGTATTTGATAAAATCTAGAAGTTTTTTATTACGTTGCACAGTTTCAGATCTGTTTTCATAAAGATGAACGTCAACTAAATGTTATATAGTTTGTGGATGAAAATAGCAACACTTAAAGTGGATGTAAACCCGAAAAAAAACAATTTTTAATTAAGGTTTGCACCTTGTACAGTATAAGATTTCACATCATCTGTACCCAGTCTTGCCACGAAGAGTTAATCCAGCTCTAAGCAATCCTCTAATCTTTTTATAGTGAGATAAAAAAGGACAGACAGAGAAATAGGAGTCCCTTTCTCCCTCTTGCTGTGAGAGACAGGGGATTTACATATCTCATGCATGAGCCTGAGAGACAGATCCCACTCCTCCTTTCTTCTCCAGCTCTCCCAGGATTGGCTGTTCCACACCTCAGCATTATTAGGCATGCTGAAGTCATGTGGTGACTTTTCTGGGTTTTCACTGGATGTTAGTTATCATTGCAGAAGTTCAGTGTAAGAAATACACAGAAGAAAATGCATGTTAACAAGCGGAGGGTAGAGGTGGGCGGGGAGTCCTCTGACATCATGACTCCACCCACCGAGCTCCAGACAACAGACCCACCCACAGAATCTGCCATTTTTCGGGTCTAAAAACAGACAGAGGGGAGACATTTGACAGGTAAGGATACATGCAGGAGGCAAGTATATCCTTATAGATAACCACTATAGCAGTAGTTTAGAAAAGATGAGATGGGTTTACATCCACTTTAAACAGATTCTGAACCAAGATCATCATAGGGATGAGTAACCTAAACCAAACCCAAAAATTTGAATGTGTTCAAGCAGTTCAAACTCTTATACTGATTAGAGATAATCAATGCTTTGCATGTGCAGTGTACAGTAATGTACTAGACTGCCCAAAGATCACAGAACTCTTGGAAAAGCGTTATTGAGTTTGGTCATGTGATCAGAACCTACAAAGAAAAGTTGATTTCAAGGCAGGACTGAAGCCCTGAAGTTATACCTTCTTTTAAAAATAAAGACACTTGTATCTGTGATGCATATTCTACTTCCTGGCACTGCTTTGAAAGTGTGCATTCTCTTAGTATGCAGGAGAGTGACCATAAAGAAAGGTGGGAACCCTGCCAATGCTGTCACTTGAGACTACTGTCAGAGACAAATTCTATCATTACCTTATGTCAGTAGCGACCATGGCCACGCATACTGTCACCACCTGTACCAAAGTAAAATCATTTTGTGGTGCAGGCATCCTAAAGACTCCCCGTATCCAAATAAAATAATTCTACATAGATTATACAATTCTGCTTAAAAAACGTAAAATGTAGTGTACCCAAGTAGTTAAGGTATATATATAAAAAAAATTATACATTAACAAATTCTACATTAACAATCTTTTTTTTTTTATTGCTTATTTAGGTACCAATGCAAAAGGTAAGTATTCCAAATATTAACAACTATTGGCAAAGAAGTAAAGTAGTTAATCTAACCCTAAGCACTTGGCAAAACAGTTTAATAGCTCATCCACCAATATGTTCTTTTAACTACTATAGCGCACATGACACAAATGTTGTAAATGTAATGGTATCTGCCTCATCAAGCTGTCATTTTCACAAAGCTGGAGCGCTTTGCCTTCTCTATTGTAACCAAGGATGAAATAATGTGTTGGCAATTGCGGGTCTTGATGTTCTCTATATACAAATCAAATCTTTTAAACAAGGTCTACAATTAGGAAATCAAACGAATAGCCTTTTTATTTCAACGGTCTGATTAGATGCAAACACTACCGAGTGCAGACTTTAACAAAAGGTGCTGTAACTCCTAACAGAATGCAACAGCAAAGAATCATGATACACAACACTTACCTTCACCAAACCGAAACGGGGAAGGCTTTATACCCATCACCACCAATTAACCCACATATTAGAAGTGTGTGATTTTACATAAGGCTTGCTCTATCAGTATAGAATATAGCCCCGTACGTATGCCATCTAATGAAAGGTATACAAAACCTCTTCATTTATGGAATCATAAGATAAGCTGTCGTCAGTACAATTCTATTTGATGGCAGTACTGCACCATATCTTGGCCTATACCAAGCAGCCCAGTGTATTTAATTGCATAACTTTGCTGAGATAAACTCCAGAAGGCAATTTAAGTTCAAAGAAAGCATTTACTATATCCAACAATGCCTGATGATTGACAGCAGGTGGGAGCAATGCGTAACACATCTGAACTAAAATGCATGTTAGAGAACCTCTAGCACAGCACAATATGATATGTACGACTCAGATTTTGAATGCTTTTCCCTGTATTGACATAAGATTTTACGCTTTCCCATGGCAATACTGAAAAGGAAACCAAGGCAGTAACCAAGAAGGATTGCCCGATTTAAGAATGATTTTCTAACACCAGTAGGATCAAGAAATGAAGGCATGCTCAGATAAAATGTCCATTTCACTCTTACAAGGCACTTTGTGTGTGCCTTTAACCAGCAGGTTGAATGAAACAAAATTGACAGATCCCGGCATCAAACACTATGGGGTTGATTTAATAAAACTGGAGCGTGCAATATCTGGTGCAGCTCTGCATAGAAACCAATCAGCATCCAGGTTATTTTGTTAAAACTTCATTAAACAAGCTGAAGTTAGAAGCTGATTGGCTACCATACACAGCTGCACCAGATTTTGCAGTCTCCAGTTTTAGTAAATCAACCCCAATGTGTGATGCAGGGATCTTTCTTGCCAGCTACACTGTAATATTCTAACAAAGTGGACTCCAACCCACCAGAATACACTGATGAGCGTTTGCAGCCTTTGGCTGCAAGTGCCTATTGAATGCTGTTTTTCCAGCAGGACCGTTAGACCGACTTCTGTTGAATAGACAGCAGTTCATACAAACCAAACGTCTTTTCAGTCTGTGTATACCCGGATTTAGAGATGTCATGGGGGCAGACTCACATTTTGCAGAATACTGTAAACCAAGAGATACTGAGTTGGGGGGGGGGGGGGGGGGGCAGGGTTCTTAATTTATATACACCTACCAAAGGGAATATGGGCTTGTGTCCACATGGCAACAGACTCTCAGTCAAACAATAAATCTGTGAAGGGTCAATCTGCCCAATCTTGGGGTAAGGAAGGGGGTATTGGATTACCTAATTGCTTCTTATATTTCATGTTGACTCCAACAGCAAGATCTTTGCACTTGAGCTCTCAGGTCTGCCAACCTTCCAAAGCCAATTGGGCAAGAAAGACACTCTCTTAATTACATTAGGAAGAAGTAGCTGCAACTTCATAGCAGGGATTGGTTGGTATATCCCACTGCTCTAGTCCCTAACTATATTTAAAACAACTAGAGCCCACTAGCTTCCACCAATATCTGAAACGGGTGTAATGTGCAATGACCCTTTAAAAGTGCATCAGAATGGTTTGTGTTGTGTTTGTTGGTAAAAGTGGCTAGTCATTCTAAGAGATTCAATAAATGTGTGCTGCTCTAGCCAAAACTAACTACAGATATTCACAATGCAATAACTTATACTTGTCTGATGAATTAATTTACTGAACACAAAAATGCACTGCAAAAACCCTTGAATGCATAAAGCGCGACATTGTCACTGGATTGTAAGCTCATATGAGCAAGACTATCACCTATTGCATATTAATGCAGTCTCTTTTTTTCTATACAACTTAATGTACTTCTATCTAGAAACATTTTATTTATTTGTATTATTTGTAGTGCCCAACCTTGTATAGGACCAATCAACAATAAATAACAATACTACATTATATCTACACACAGATAGTTGTGCTCAAAAACTTGCTAAGCATATTAGAAATGTACCAAATACACTAGCTGCAAATGATAAAAACTTATTCTGTGCTGAGGTACCTACATTTATAAAGCATTAGAAGCAGCCAAAGGCCCCATTGCCAAATTTATACAGCGTTTCCCCAAAAAGAAGACCTACCTGGAAAATAAGACCTATCTCGATTTTCTAGGATGGCTGCAATATAACCCCTACCCTGAAAATAAGCCCTAGTTTAAAGTCCTTGTAAAATCATGTAATCCACGCTGTAAAAGGTTTATAGAATGTCCAATGTGTGTCTTTATGTAACATTATTGTAGAAAATACCTTATTTACAGTGTCGCTGGACGCTCATGTGACCTGCCAAAGCTCTTCTCCTCTCCTCCCACTCGGAGCAGGGCTGATGTCAGCCGGAATCTCTGCAACTCCCTCAGCAGTGCTTGGAGCGGTGAAGAAGAGCTTTAGCGGGTCATGCGAGTTCCCTGGGGTGCTGTAGATAAGGTATTTTCTACAAAAATGTTACATAAAGACACACTGGACATTATATAATCCATATACAGAGCTGACTAAATGATTTAACAAGGACTTTAACTAGGGTTCATTTTGGGGATTACAGAGATGCTGACTCCTGAGCTGACAGGGAGGAAGAGGGGGGGGAGAAGACAGGGGACTAATAAGACATCCCCTGAAAATAAGCCCTAATGCATTTTTTGTAGCCAAAATTATTATAAGACCCGGTCGTATTTTCGGGGAAACATGGGTAGATATTATTCTAGGTCTACATTCATTCCTAATGTCTCCCATTATTGTGCCGTCAGTTACTGGAGATCATGGGTGTCTATTTTATCAGCCAGTGAAATGGAGGTAAGCCACATATTTGTAACCTTGACAAACATAACCAAAGTCTAAGGATAATAAGGACCACAAAATGGAATGTATAGCTAGTGAACACGCTTAGCTCTTTAATACCCCTGTCATTCCTGACTGTGTGATATACAATGATCCTGTATAACGAGGAGGCTCTCAGTCACTTAACAGTCTACAGCAACATTTCAAAATTTAGATCAGTTTAACAGCGCTCTATTTTTTTCTATTCAGGTTTGCAGCCTTAACAGAACATCAAATCTGCATCATGTCTGCTGGGGCTGCCTGGGGCACTCCAATGATGCCATCACAATTCACAAGTCAAATCCTAACCTGTTCAGAAAACAGCCACAGAAGTCAGCAAATCTTCTGCAGAATAACATCTAGATTTTCAGACAGCTAAACCTATATGTAATTATCACAAGCTGTGCATGAAAAGAGACACTGGGATTTTAAAAATATTAGTATTTGTCACTGGCACAATTTACAGGAACATGAAATAATGATCGTATTATAAAATAGCAGCACAGCTACTTTATCAAACACTCCAGCTAAAACATACCTTTAATCTACGAGCTGCCATTTCCTATTTTTGAAAATGTTGGTTGCTTGGCTCTGTCTGGCTTCAATATGTTTGGGTAACAGATGCAGAACAAGAATACTGCCAATGAGTATCAGATCGGCGTTGGCATCTCATATCCCTTTACCTATTCTGTGTCAGTGACTCAAAGTGTTGAAGCCAAAGCATTAGCTTGGCAGTTAGGGAACTAACATTCTCAAAGGGAGAGCTCAGCAATGGCGGCCTCCATCATTTTCTCATTGGTGTATCTAAAGCTGCCTTCACATGGCCGCTTTACACCAGTGCACCCCAGTCCCATTTGTTGACAATCTGCTGAAAATGTATGATGTAGGAGAGTTATGTTTCAACATATTACACTGTAGGCTCTGTATAATTCCCAACCCACAGTGAGCTCTTTGGCATTAACCCGATTCGCCATGTTTGGAGGAAGAAAAATACTGACTATGACCCTAAGAACACCATCCCTACAGTCAAACACGGGCCATGTATTGCAAAATCTTGGATGGGAGCCTTCATCCCTCAGCCAGAACATGGGTCGTGGATGGGTCTTCTAGCATGACAATTACCCAAAACATACCTCCAAGGCAACAAAGGAGTGGCTCAAGAAGAAGCAAATGAAGGTCATTAAGTGGCCTAGCCAGTCTCCAGACCTTAATCCTATGAAAAAATTATGGAGGGAGCTGAAACTTCGAGTTGCCAACAGCAAAGAAACTTTAAGGATTTAGAGAAGATCTGTAAAGAAGAGTGGACCAAAATCCCCCGAGATGTGTGCAAACCTGGTATTCAACTACAAAAAACGTCTCACCTCTGTGCTTGGCAACAAGTGTTTCTCCACCAAGTACTAAGTTATGTTTTGATTGGGGATCAAATACTTAGTTTACTCACTGAACTGCAACTCCATTTATAACATTTGCATCATGTGTTTTTTCTGGATTTCTGGTTGATATTCTGTCTCTATCATTTAAAAAATACACCTATGATAACAATTATAGACCCTTTTTTCTTTGTAAGTGGGCAAACTTACAAAATCTGCAGGGGATCAAATTATTATTTACCCCCACTGTATACAGAAAAGTCAGTACTGAGAAGTTTCCCACATTCACCAAACTAATGCAAATCTGTCTCGGAAACGTACAGGTTATTGGAGCAGGATGCCAAAGCGAAGACAACTACACCGCCAGTGAACCTGTATACTACTGCCTGCAGTGGAATAAGGAAAGCTGTAATCAAGGTAAATAGAGAATTTTCTGACTTTTTTGCATTGTTTGCTGGATTTTATTAGTAGCTCACCATATGGTTTTGCTTCTTACTGGACACTGAACAACTACCACCCTTATAATAGTGAGATTTATTACAAAATCATCAATATATCTGTTCACAGCCTAAGCAACTGTCTATTGTTCAGTCATTTTTTTCTGAACTACAACCATATATATTTAATAATAAAAAAAACATCATGGAGGGTCCAGGTCAACAGCAATATGATGGCATGACCATAGAAATTGGCTCAGGGCACTAAAAACCATCAGTGCAGATGCACATAAGAGCAGTATTTCTTAGCATAGAACCCATAATTTACCTTTAGCATCCTACTGCAAAGTTTATTAAATAGCAGGCAATTGTCTGGTTCACTCCTTTGTTTCTGCATTTTGCTTTTTTTGTGTGCATTATTCTGCATTAAATATAGTAGAGGTTGTTCCCAACCCATAGAAGATAATGTAAATCCTCTTTTGACGCATTAAATCGTACAGGTGTGAACAGGGCCACAGAGCCCATTCACACTAGATGCAAAATAAAATTCTCTATTTTAGCATGCAGGCTATTGTCCATTGTGACAGGTAGTGCGGGGCAGTGCTAAGCACTGTTTCAGCACATTGTAACTTTACTTTTTATTTTAATTCACTGAAGAGAGACAAATATACACTTCATTTGTGGTCTCTTCACAGCAGTGCAATGCAATATATTTTGGTGCCATCGGATGCGCTGCAGAAAAAACTCAACATGTGTACTGCATGGCACATGATACCAGAATTGTGTGAATGGGGCCCATAGAAAACTACTGTTTTCTTTATGCCCTTGCTGTAATTAGCATGGTGTGCAGAAACCGGTCAGTCACCCCCCATAGTATGAAAAAGTCTTAAGGTTCCATTCACACAAGCAGTTGAGTACATGCTCTTTTTGCACAATACTGTGCGTTGTATTTAGGGCAGCCCATTAATTTCAATGGGCTGCCTTATGCCAAGAAACATGCAAAAAGGTGCCTGCTCCTTTTTAAAAAATATCACATACCGCAGTACCAAGCATTTTGCCAAACACAAATGCGTCTGTTGTGCGTCTGTACAGTGGCAGAATGTTTTCTTAGCGTTGCAGCAAAGCACAAGACTTTCTGCATGTTCCCGCAACACACTTATGTGAAGGAAGCCTAAAATATTTGTAGTGCAAGCTCTGTACACCATGTAGGTAAACAAACGTTTTGCCATAAAACATGTGCATTGTGTAAGGAATGTGTTATTGTGAAATTTAACAATAATTAAAGCTTAAGCTCTGACTTATTACAGTTCAGAACACCACCATTTAAGCCATTTATTAGTATAAGTGCATTATACATACGGCTGGCAAATGTACCCAGTTCTCTGTTGATCAAACTTCTACATTCCCCTCCCTAAACTTGAAGCCACCCTGTTTTGGGTGAACTTAGCCTTTCGCAGTATGTATTCCCTTTTTGAAGCCAGTAGAGTTAGTTTGTAAGATGTTGCTGTAACTAGGCTGTTGCTCCCATAACTATATGCTATACTCACATTGCCATTATCTTGCAGGTTTTTTTTTTGTTTTTTTTTAAAGGTGCGGTTTACTATCACTTTTATTAAAAAGTGGAGTGGAAAAAAAAAATGCTACTTTACAGCCAAATTGCTGTATTATGCAAATGAAAAATTGTCAGTACCCAACACCCTCACAAACTACTACTGAACTTTACAACCTCCGATATCTTGGCTATTGAATACAGATCACGCCGACCAATAAAAAGTACCAATGCAGCATAATCATTTTAGTTTTTTCAGGTTCTGTCCTGATTAATAAACCTAAGGCGGGGAGCTGGAAGAGGGCAAATACTTTTTCACAGCATGGTATATAATTTTTTATATATATATATATATATATATATATATATATATATATATATATATATATATATATATATATACACACATACACTTTTAATTCTTCTGTGCAGATTTACCCTGGTGGGATCCTGGGTTACTGCATTTAACGTAAATCTGTCATGAAAAAAATACAGGGTCCTCCATTGCCAGCCACCTTCTGAAAATAATCGTATTTTTAGGAAGGTTTTTTTTTTTTTCCCATATGCAGAGGTTATGTAGAAGTTACAGATACAAAAATTGCTTAGTGAAGTTCTGTATTATAAAACAGAAAATGGCTTTTGTGACTTTAAACCGTAATACAATCCTCAGCACAGCGAAGACTATACACCATAAACTTATGTAACAGAGCAGACATTTGGTGCCACAGAGGAAAACAATATAAAGAACAAGTTGAGATTTGTGTCAGTACTAAAATGCATAGAGCATTCCATGTGTATCCATTCTGAATATAGCACCTTGGAACTGCTCACAGATATAACTGTAAAACACTGGGTAAAATTACAGCCTGCAGGATGTGCTGAGGGGAGGAAAAAAAAGAAAACAAACATTTCCTTGTAGGCGTCCTCCAGCACCGTTAAAGTTGTAATAGCTCAAACTGTGAAGGCTGAGAAGACGCTAGGTTTCCATCAGTAACATAGGTTGATAACACCCTTAAGGAGTCAGATCGTTAAACAAGAAATCGCTTCATCAGACCCTGATCTAGGTGCCCTAACTTAATGCTCTTTTCCCTGAAACGCATTCCTAGTTCAGATACAATCAAATGTTCATTGGCTATCTCACATGCAGCTTTTATTCCCGAAGTCCATAGAGACGCCTCTGTATTGTTTGATCAACACATCAGCCATTACAGAGCACCAATTTGTAACAGTGTGCAAGTAAAGGGCTTTCTTTATACACTTCCCCTCTAGAGACTGTCCAGAAAGGTCCTTCAACCTTACATACTGGATATGTCCATAGGCTAGCATCCAAAGCAATCTACCCCCTCCCGACACATTATAATATGTCAGGGAATTTACCGGGAGCTTTGACCACCACAGCAGTAAACAAGGAAGAAAGATTTAAATAGCCTGCAGTTGCTATCAGTGAAGAAGCTTAAAATGACCTCTTTTCAGAAAGCCAGTATATGTATTTTCAGAATCAGAAGGAAAAGTAAATCAGAGCACACTAAAGGTTTTCTGCCTATAAACTAGTATGATATTTTGCTAAGAGCTGCAACAGTAAAATAACGGTTTAAGTGTTGGTATGCCTATATAGATGACAGATAGGAGTGCACAGTATTGACAGCACAGGCAGCCAGCGGATGTAATGTAAGCAACGATTTCATCCTTTTATAACTGGCGATAACCTGTAGAAGGTAAATCAGTTTATCTGCAGATATGAAAATCAATGGCATTTTAAGTACACAAAAAAAAACGTGTACCTACTCAGAAAAAATAAATATCTACACACACATATATACTGTATGTATATATATATATATATATATATATATATATATATATATATATACACACACACATACAGCCACTATAAGAAGTCTACACACCCCTGTTAAAATGTCAGGTTTCTGTGATGTAAAAAAATAAGTGGTAAAATGAAAGTGGTACACAATATTGTTTCTAAGTTGCATATATTATATATATATATATATATATATATATATATATACACACATATACATGCACACCCCAACAAACCTGTATGCAACTTAAATATTGCGTGCCACTTTAATTTTAATAGACCCTTTTAAATTAAAACAAAAAACAAAAAAATATTATATATATATATATATATATATATATATATATATATATATATATATATATATATATATATATATATATATATATATATATATATATATATATATATACACATACATACATATATATATATACATATATATATATATATATATATATATATATATATATATATATATATATATATATATATATATATATATATATATATATATATACACACACACATATCTAATAATAGGTAAAAGCAAAGATACAAACAGCAGTACAAGTGTAGTGTAGACACCTTGGCCTAACCTACAACCAAAGTTCTGTTCGCTAGCACTGCCTGCCCTGCTCCCACCTCCTGAGACTTGTTGTTGGCCAACCATCACAAATGATGAACCAATAACAAGACTCAGGAGATGAGTAGAGCTGTCAGTGACCAGAACTGGTCAATATTTGCATGCCAGAGCACCATAAAATGTAGGGCTTTGAGTGATCTATGGTCATATGAGAGGACAGAAACATTATGATGGAGGATCTTAAACCAGCATAATTATTTTAGGTATTAAAACATTTAAAAAAATACTTTTTTCTTAATTGACAAAGCACATTCATATTCAAACTTTCATTTAAAATTTTAGGGGGTCTACAAAAAAAATGCTTTGCATTCATAATACTTGTCATTTTGTAAAATGTGTGAAAATTTCTCTATAAAACTTATTCAAAGTGGGTAGTGTCCTCTGCAACAATTGCACATACACCATTTTCTGCCCTGTACTTGTGCCTATTAACACATGCTTCCTTTCTTGGCTCACCTCTTCAGGAGGAAAAAAAAAAAAGACCATCATCTAATGGAATTTGAAGGGGTGGCAATGTTACCGATACTGCACCTAGAGGAGGCTGGTCATGTTCCTAACGCTACACCTACACAGGGCTGGTCATGTTACCATATCGCACCTACATGGGGCTGGCCATGGTATCAATGCTGCACATAAATGAGGCTGGTCATGTTCCCAACGCTGTACCTACATGGGGTGGTCATGTTACCACATTGCACCTACATGAGGCTGGTCATCTCATCAATGCTGCACCTACATGAGGCTGGTCATGTTCCCAATGCTGCACCTAAATGGGGCTGGTCATGTTACAAAGGCTGCACGTACGTGAGGCTGGTCATGTTCCCAATGCTGCAACTACGTGAGGCTGGTAAATGTTACCAATGCTGTAACTACACAAGGCTAACTAACTAGCAGATATGCCAAGAGGAAATCTGCATACTACTTGGCATAGGCGTGCCAGGTGTGCCTGGGCACACCCTAATCACCCCGTGTGGTGCATATTTCCAATGTTTAGACCCCTGATATTTCACCAAATAAAATAAATCTTTTTCTCCTAAAAAATTGCAAAATAGGATTGTAACTGCCCTACTGACACCACCAATATCTGCCCTTATGACACCATTCACTGCTCTACTGACACCTTCCGTATATATACACATGCACACACAAGTATATGTGTTTGAGCTTTGAGGTGCACACCCTAATGTAATAGGCTGCACACACCTATGCTACTTGGTATCTAATGTGCTGTATATTATCAATATATGGCAGGGAGATATTTCATTTTAATAAACGTTTGTTATATATGCAAAATGTGGAAGATATTTTTAGGATTCTGAAACATAGCTAAGTAAGCTTCCCATCCAGCAGGCAGTAACATCCACCAACTTAAAAACAGAGTGATGAGGCAATCCCCTGCTTTCCTCTGTATCACTGCTAAGCCACTTTAAGGGCTGGTTCACACTAGCCACTGCATTGCAGTTTGATCCAACTGAGATCAGAGCAGTTTATTTTTTTAATAAACATTATTGAGATGTCATACAGACATCTCAAAGTTCAATTACCATACGTGCGATGCAAGTCCGTATATTGCCTTACACTGTGCTGAAAAAAAGTTCTGCATGCAGTACTCTATTCAGCGCACCATGCATGCACATAGAAGACCATGCGGTGGGACTGCGCTGGAATAGCCTCCCAACGCAGTTCCACCACATCTGGTGTGAATTTACCCTTAATACTTCCACCAGAACAGCCACAAGCAGCTCCACTGGCAGTGTCCACTACAGCCTAATTAACATGATGCTTATTTATTTTCCCAGCCACCTGACCACATTAAAGGCTAATTTCACCTTTACCAACATGTTACACCCATATTTAGGGTTTAACATGTAGCTAACTGCCATTTCCCCTCATCCTGTGTCCCACCTTGTGACAGTGGGTTCTTCTCCCCACAGCTACGGTCATATTTAAAATTGGCACGGCTGTGCAGGGCTCCACCCACACAGCCGCATCATTCATTTACAGCAAGTGAATGAGTACAATACCACCACAGCAGACGGACTTGTAGTTCTCAATGGACTACAAGCACACTGATCAGCGCCCTCATGGTCAAATGACATGTCCTACAGTTCAGCAATTGTCTGCTAGTACAGATGTATTGGCAGAGAGTAGCACGGAGTGTCTACAGGAGCCTAGCATTGCACCTGTGATCCACTGACCCAGGGGGCCACTGCTGTGTAGAAAAATAAATGCACATTTTTTTTACTTGCAAAAACATGTACATTTATTATTTCTTACACAAAGGTGAACTTCACCTTTAAGGCACCCAACCAAAGCCATAAACCAGTAGTGTATTGAAAACCAAACTATGGTCTCCCATTAAAAACAATGTGCTGTAGCATTGAATTATGAGTGCGTCTGCACTCCTAGTCCCAGCAAAGTCTCAAAAATACAGCTGAATTCTCCCACTGAGGTCCACCTTACGCAGCTTCCAGTGATGATGTGGCAACAATGCTGCACTGCTCCTGAATTCAGAGCGGAGTTGTACTTTCATATAGGCTGTGTCTGGTTGTAGAGATGAAAATGTTCAGTAGGGTGTACCTGTCAGCATTGTCACTGCTCATCACCAGCCTATTGCGAGTCAATCAGCACCTTACTACACCCATTTCTCCCCACTGCTTTCAGAATGGACAACACTGCCTCTGTGGCTGAAACCCTCCCACTTGGTTCACACTATGAATCT
The DNA here is from genome assembly GCA_037952925.1 of Lithobates clamitans. NCBI lineage: Eukaryota > Metazoa > Chordata > Amphibia > Anura > Ranidae > Lithobates > Lithobates clamitans. The sequence goes on along the minus strand of JBBGZY010000361.1, from coordinate 1,566,043 downwards.
ATGAGCCACGCTGCATTCCTGTGCAATTTACATGCAATTCAGTGTGGTGCGATTTGAGCCTATTCATTTTGAATGGGCTCAAATCGCACCACATCTCACCAAAGTTGTGCATGCAGCAATTTTAGAATCATATTGTAACTGGATGGCATGGTACTTTTGTACCATGCCATCCAGTGCCAGCAAGCACATTGCATTTGCGACCAGAGTTTGGAGTATCGTTCGAATTGCACTGACACCCGCAGCCGAGTGCAAGGGCAGTGCGATTTGAATGCGGTATGGGAAATGCACATGAATTGCGGGGATTCCCACACCGCATTAGTAAGAACCTAGGCTTAGAGAAGGTAAAGAACTCTTTTTGTTTTCTTTAAGGGGTTTGTGCATCACATAGTAACTGGATTTCATCTTTTAGGCTTTCATACCAGAGTTCTTTGTTGTACTTTATACAGAATACTTTATTAATCCCAAAGGGAAATTGGGAAATTAACTATCTGAAAGAATATTTGCTATGCCAGGTGGCACACAATGATGCATACAATATATTCAGCATTTATCATATAAAATATTAACGCTTACACCGTTACTGTTGCATTGTACCACAAAAAAAGTAACAAATAACTTAGAGAAACTTTGATATCCTGGCTAAAACCAGAATTAAGCAAAAGTCAATCTAGTGCATCTTTCAGTACCATCATTCCTAGAGCAAGGGATGCATTTCACTTCAACAACTGTTCACTTTCCTGCTTGGCTGCACTTACTTCTGTTGCTGGAAAGTGAACTATGTGAGCCACATGTTTACTAACAGTACATATTTCACTACATAACTGCTCTGACTCCCATGAATTACGCGCAGCTAAAACAGAAGAAATTAACATATTTTATATGCAGCTAAAGGCATGGGGGGAAAAAAAAGACAAGTGTGCTCAATATGCTTAACATGTTTACTTGGAAACTTGCAACTGCAGTACTGCAAACTACTTGCACATAAAAAAAAAAGGTCACCTAGGAATATGTATTTTTTTTTTTTATTGAAACCATCTAACAAAAAAAACTAACAAAAAAAAAGATGCAGTATCTTCTCAATAGTTTGTTAATTTGAAATGTAATCTATACTGTTATTCTTTACATCAAGAAAAATGTAATAATCTAACTGTACAAAGTTTAAGGCTATATGCACCCTGGGCTTAAAAAAGGCCAGTTCCCTTAGCAGAAAAAAAAAAAAATAGAGAGCGTACAGGAGTTTAGGAGAGCTTAGGATTGTTTAGTGTTTTTTTCTGCCAGAAAGCTCCAATCAAAAATGCAAACCAGGAGGGTGTTTTTTCCCTGCTTTTAAACACTGAGCTTAAAATATGCCTCTAAATGTCCTAATGTGCATGGACACTTAGGATAACACAGAGCTGTTTCTATAGGCAGAAGACAAAACCCCTGTAGAAGCAACAATCTTTAAGCCAGTGTGCATGGACCCTTAAAAAAGAACACTAGCCAATAAGAATACTCCTAGATCTGGGTACCTACTCTATTTCCTTTTTAAGGATGCCATAGTAAGCAATGTTTTTGGGAATTAAATGGGAGAATGGAAAAAGTCTGATGTAGTTAGCCACTTCAGCCCTGGAAGGTTTTACCCCCTTAATGGCCAGGCCATTCTTTTGCGATATGGCACTGCGTTACTTTAACTGACAATTGCGCAGTCGCGTAACGCTGTACCCAAATAAAATGATGTCCTTTTTTCCCACAAAGAAATCTTTTTTTTGGTTGCATTTGATCACCTCTGCTTTTTTAATTTTTTGCGGCAATTTTGAAAAAAACAATATTTTTTACGTTCTGCTATAAAACACATCCAGTAAAAAATCTTTTTTTTTTATTTAAATATAGGTAAATACTGTATGCATTCTGCTACATATTTTTGGAAAAAGAAAAAAAAATCCCTATAAGCGATAGGTTTGCGCAAAAGTTATCGCGTCAACAAACTATGGGATAATTGTATGACATTTTAATTTTACTAGTAATGGCGGCGATCAGCTATTTTTAGCGGGACTGTGACATTATGGCGGACAAATCTGACACCTGAAACTTTTTTGGGAACCAGTGACATTATTACAGTGATCAGTGCTAAAAATATGCACTGTTATGCCCCGTACACACGGTCGGACATTGATCGGACATCCCGACAACAAAATCCATGGATTTTTTCCGACAGATGTTGGCTCAAACTTGTCTTGCATACACACGATCACACAAAGTTCTCGGAAAATCCGATCGCTCTGAACACGGTGACGTAAAACACGTACGGCGGGACTATAAACGGGGCAGTAGCCAATAGCTTTCGTCTCTTAATTTATTCTGAGCATGCGTGGCACTTTGTGTGTCGGATTTGTGTACACACGATCAGAATGTCCGACAGCGAATTTTATTGCCGGAAAATTTTATAGCAAGCTCTCAAACTTTGTGTGTAGGAAAATCCGATGGAAAATGTGTGATGGAGCCCACACACGGTCGGAATTTCCGATAGCAAGGTCCTATCACACATTTTCCATCGGAAAATCCTATCGTGTGTACAGGGCATGACTGTACTATTGACAATGGCAGGGAAGGGGTTAATATCAGGGGCAATCAAAGGGTTAAGCGTCCCCCTAGGGAGTGCTTGCTAACTGTGTGGGGGAATGTCTGCCTGGATGAAGACAGAGATCGGTGTTCCTGCTTAGTAGGAACACAAGATCTCCATCTTCTTCCCTGTCAGAACGGCGATCTGCCTTGTTTACATAGGCAGATCGCCGTTCTGCTGCGCCTCGGGAACGATCGTGGGTGGCCGGCAGACATCGGGTCCGCTGGACCCGCTGATTGGTTCCCCCTCTGTTCAAACAGCGCGCGAACACCCCCAGCCTCTATTGGGGCGACCTGCCACAGTACATCTGCGGTAGGCGGTCAGCAACTGGCTAAATTAAATTTGCAATAAGTCATGGTGTCTGTATGTAGGCAGGGCTTAAAATGCCCAGTTGGGGGACTCGGAGAAAGCTCTCACTAGTGTCCCCAGTGGCGGGCAGAGGCTGCGGTCACATGAAATCAGTGTTAAGGTGAGACTCCCCATGAGAATACCGTTAACCCTTTGTAAGAAGTTGTCAAATCTTATTCCCTATTGACACAGTTCTTCATTTTACGTTAGAACACTTCTCTCACTTAAGGCTTTGCAGCATTTCTGAGCCGGTACTGTTGAGCTTGTACCGGTCTCCACCAACTCATTAGTCCTGTTACACTCCCAATGACATTGATCCGCATGTTGCTAATGGATACAGATACCTCACTTTTTCTTAAACCCATTCTTGTTCTCCTCCCAAGGCTTATGTCATCACTTGTGACTTCCAGGCTAGGTCCCTAGGATACCCTGTGCTGCAAGGTCGGTCCCAGTATGTGGGGAACTGGTCACTAGTGAAGGATGCATCAAATCCCTTTACTACCAGAGTCTCTATCACCCTTACCATGTCTCCTGCTTCCCGACTGGTTGGTTGCCTAAGCACAAGAACACACAGGTGCATACAAACTGGTGAATCTGCTCCTTAACGAAATGTAGTGTGTTACAATGGCTTTCAGTGCACTGCAATGTGGGTGTGATAGTGTGCCATTTAAAAAGAATAGCACCCTGCATGATACTGCAACACAATGGCATGAAGCCAGCCTTAAACTTGAGTCCTGCCCTAACCTTATAACAAAAATTATTATATCAAGATTTATCATCACGATGATGATAAAGTGTTAACAAAATAAAAACACACACGAAAGAAAAAAGTTTGCGCTGAAAACCTAATATTAACATGTTTGTGCCAACTGACACTCACCAAGGGTTTATAATTGTTTTAGTTCATCACTGTTTACCCCAGTTCGTGTCAAAAGGGTCTGCCCACCCAAAACTGATATTTACGTTGGTATGTATTAAAGAAACATCAGAAAGTTCCTTTTATCTCTTGAAGTAAAATTAAGGGCAAATTTTTATTTTTGTTTTGGATAGAGTGGAGAGGGATTAGAACACCTGCCAGTGCCACTGTAATGCCCCGTACACACGATCGGAAATTCCGCCAGCAAAAGTCCGATGTGAGCTTTTGGTCGGAAATTCCAACCGTGTGTATGCTCCATCGGACTTTTGCTGGTGGAATTCCTGCCAGCAAAAGATTGAGAGCAGGTTCTCAATTTTTCGGTCAGAAAAAAGTTCCGATCATAAATTCCGACGCGCAAAATTCCTATGCATGCTCGGAAACAATTCGGCGCATGCTCGGAAGCATTAAACTTCATTTTCTCGGCTTGTGGTAGTGTTGTACGTCACCGCGTTCTTGACGGTCGAAAGTTCAGAGAACTTTTGTGTGACCATGGGTATGCAAGCCAAGCTTGAGCGGAATTCGGAAAAACCATCCAAGATTTTTCAGACGGAAATTCCGCTCGTGTGTATGGGGAAAAGTAAGAGGGGAAATCTTCCAATGGGGACACTAGTCCTGGCGATTTGGGGGTCCCCAAGGAATTTTCTTAATTTGCTGGGATTTCCTCTCACTTCCTGTTTGACTATGGGACAGGAAGTGAAGGGAAGTCTCAGCAATGGGAGACAGATAGTGGAAAAAAAAAAAAAATCTGATAGGGGTTAGAACCTTCCCTTACTCTATCCAAAATGAAAAAAAAAAGTTTTGCACACAGTTCTACTTTAAGGACTTGAGTTCTTTAGTCAGAACATCCACTGTGGCTTATATAAGCCACTCTCCCTGCGGATTTTTTTATTTTATTTTTTAATATGGAGAATGCAAGAGAAGAATCTGAAATGTGGACAGGAGCAACCAAAACAAGGGACGGAAAGATTATTGCAAATAATTCATTTTATCCATAGACTCACAAACAACTACAGTTTTAGGTTTAGAGACTTTACAGTTTTGTTTCTGAACATGCGTATTTTACTTAACATGGTGATTTTACTATTTTTTTAAATTGAACTGCATAACCTGAACTGAACATTTTTTACAAATTTCATAAATGTAAATTCTCCATACTGCTGACAGAAATGTCCTGACAAAATGATGTAAAAGCCAGACTCTATTTCACACCAGTAAACGGAGATTAAGAAATAATTATTTGGAGAATCAGGGATCTTTTAAATGACAGGTGCAGTCATGCAAAGAGACCCCTCATCTGGTGTTCAGGAGAAACACAAAGACATACAACTGCAAAACATTTATTCAAAATTAAGATTATAATTGACAATAAAACCTTTCAAAACATAAGATTAGGAGCGCAAGGTGTTTAGAAATCTATAGTAAAGTATACAGGATGTAAAAAAACAGCCTTTCTTTGTAGACCCTAAAATATATGTTGCTGTGCGTTACATTTCTGTCATTACAAATGGTTTCTGAAAAGCTTTATTAACAGTGACTGCAGATTTAGCAATAAAACTTGGACGTTCTGGTTTTACTATCATTTTGTCTAAGACAGACCAGTAAACACAATTCCTCTCACTATAATTAGCCTTTTTCTCGGAGGCTCAGAAGTGAGCCTGCCTGTCGTAGATTTAATATCCAGTGCTGTATCCATATGTGCTGCCCTTGTCTGGTCCCAGAGCATATAAACTCCCCTATTAGCAGCCCTGACTGCTTAATTATGCAGATTTTTTGTACCCGCCTGCTTGTAAAATTAGTGTGTCTAACCTTTTTTTCCCCCATTATTTTTTTTTTTGTTTTGCTTTTTTTTGCACCATGCTGGCCATTCTAATGAAATCGACATAGGGGAAAGGGTGTGATTTGTAGTAATGGAGGTTGGATCACACTGACAATTTGTCCTTCGTGGGAGCTATGAAAGAAGTCAAATGCCTTTATCAGGCTCTCCCCTATCACTCCCAAGGTGATCTGAGCTTAGTTCCTGATGCTTCCTGAGTTTTCCTCAGGCTGTCCAATCAGCTCATCCACTAGGGAGCCTGGTCTAGCTTGCAAAAGTCTCTGTATCTAGTTACAGGACCACCAGGGACAGTCAACTAACCACCCCCAAGCCTTCTGATGAAAACCTTTTCTAACAAGGCCGCCCAGCGCCAATGAAATAACACACATCTGCATATCCACTGGGTCCCATGTTTCTTGTGCTCATGGATTATGTATCTTGCAGCCTCTAATAAAGAAATGCAGTTCTTTGTTTAATGTTTATCTTGTGCTTGTTAAGCAAATGCTAATGTTGTATCGGAATGCTTTAGTGCTATTTGGGTTTTGGGTGATTTACTACAACATAATCTGCTGCAGAGTAAATTTGGAAGGGAAAATGCTCCTACTGGTTTAGGGAAGAAAATAACAAAAAGAAAATGGCAAAAAAAAATAAAAAAGTCAAATCCTTTCACTTGCTATCTGGCTCTTCTCGGGCAAAGAAATACAATGGAAAAAAACAATTACACACTCTTAACATTGCTCTGAACAGTTTATATTTTGGTAAAGAAAGTAGAAAACTTAACTACCCGATCAACAATCACATATCACATATTTCATTTTCACCAGATAACTACAATTTGTTTTAAACATGTAAGTCTTATTATCAATACAGAGGTGCTTCACATGCTGATGAGAAACCGCCACTCAAATTGCTGATGAAGCCCAAAACAATACTGCCCTCATGTTGATTTTCTGGTTCAGCCTAGTCTAGGTGGATGGGACAAAAATTTTCAGGCCTACCATGTAAAAATGGCATTTATGCAAAAGGTAATTTCTCTTTTTCACCGCAACTTCGATATCTGTATTTAGTGTGTTCATTGTTAACCAGTTAAGGACCGCCCTATAGCAGAACAGGGTGGCCCTCCACCGCAGAATCACATATATACATGTGATTCTGCACTTCTGCCTATGGGGTGCACACGCCCTGTGACGGGCCGCTTCTGCTGTGATTACTCACAGCAGAAGCTGATCTGTGGTGCTGGGCAGAGACTCAGAACAGAGATCTGCCTATGTAAACAAGGCAGAACAGTGTTCTGATATGGGAAGGGATGGATTTTGTTTCGCAGCAAGCAGGGAAAAAAATCCATCACTTCCCTGAGTAAAAGCAGCACACATAGTACAGTAAAACACTGGCTAGGCACACAGTTAACCCTTTGATTGACCTAGATGTTTAACCCCTTCCCAAACAGTATGATTAATACAGTAACAGTGCATATTTTTAGCACGGATGCTCCCACAAAGTGTCAGTTAGCTTCGGACTGGTCACTGACAAATCGCAGTTCTGCTATAAGTCGCTGATCACCGCCATTACTAGTATAAAAATAAAAATTCCAGTATATATATATACACCATAGTTTGTAGATGGTATAACTTTTGCGCAAGCCAAACGCTTATTGAGATTTTTCTCACCAAGAATATCTAGCAGAATACACAGTGGCCTAAGGCTCGGTTCACACTAGGGGCGGCATCGACTTGCAGGTCGCCCCACCGAGGCGACCTGCACACGACTGCCACGGCGACTTGCAAAACGACTTCTGTATAGAAGTCTTTGCAAGTCACCCCAAGACGCCCCCAAAGTAGTATAGGAACCTTTTTCTAAGTCGGAGCGACTTGCATCGTTCCGCTTAGAACGGTTCCATTGTACAGAACAGGACGCTACTTGTCAGGCAACTAGGTCGCCTGACAAGTCGTCCTAGTGTGAACCGGCACTAAATGTATGACAAAATTTGTTTATAGAAGAAAGTAAATAAATATTGGTAAAGCGCGAAAAATAAAAACGTGCAGTGGTGATCAAATATAACCGAAAAAAAGTTCTATTTGTGGGGGGAAAAAAAATTACAAAGATTTTTTTTTTGGGTGCAGTGTTGTATGACCGCACAATTGTTAGTTGAAGTAACACAGTGCCGTATAATGAATTGATCACTGTATGTTTAGTATTCAGAGCAAACTCCCCCATCCACCAATGCTTTATTTTGTTGCAAAATCACTTTGAAAACCATTTCTGGTCGTGACCATCTTGAGTTAGGGCAGATGATTCATGTAGCATTTACTTCCTGGAATCAATCTGTCCCTAGTTCAGGCATGCAGGCAGGAGGGTGTGCTTAGCTGCGAATGCCCCTCCTGAAGACTCCAGGGATGTATGAGCTATTTTTGCCAAGGCATAGAAGAACTTAAGAAATTGAAAAAAAAAGGTTTAAAACAAGTAAATATGATATATCTTTCTATCTATTTACTAATGATAGCAGCATACGGATTAAAAATAGTCACTGTTAAGAGAGAGTTGAGAAAGTGAAGTTCCACTTTAAAGAACATTTTAGGAATTCCTCTATAATTGCCTTGAATTTATAGCAGTACTTTTGGACTATGAATGCCCTTCAACAATTAAATACTACTTGGGAGGGCAGTTTATGTAAGAACCATATTCTGCAGGTAGCTGTAAGCCATCTCTATCCAAGAGAAAAATAATTCCGTGATACATCAACAACAAGCTCCAGGGCACCTGTATTGTAATGATCTCTTTATTTCATCTAACACAAAGTCTGCTGTACTGGTTCTGCCAACATGCAACATACCGATAATAATTCAAACCGTCTAATCTTAGCAGGTCCTTTTCAAATCCCAGTGATGATCCATTAAGCCATCCATGAACTTAATCAAAATACAATTCAGATCATTCAAATACCACCATATCGTACATTTTGTGCAAGGACTATAGCCCAGGAGGCATCTCCCTACACAAAGGGCTTAGTTTACAGACCAAACAGAATTGCAAACTAGTACTGGGAATATTCTGCTGTCAAATTTAAAATGATATATGTCATAAATATGCAAGATTTATTTATATTTGTCAGTCAAAACATTTAAATGCACATAGCCATTGCAAGAGGCAGACTTTAGCATCCACAGAAGCAGACCAGCATGCAACTGTTTAGAAGTCCGGATTACAAATAAGAGAAGACCTGTGGATAAAACTCTAGAAAAAAAAACAGCTTCATGTACGTGTTCTAGTGTGGTCCTAGTACAGACAACTGCGATTACAAAACCATATATCACAGTTCCAAAGATGAGCCTTTATAGACATTTTGTGGAACAGACTATGTTGTGGTATTGGGGTGATTATGCGGGTTTGGCAGATTTGTTTTTCAATGAGTTATGCCAGCCCATGCTGCAATTTAGGGCATGGAAACCTGCATCCATTTGGCACTAGTGTGAATCCAGTCTTAGTCGCAGCAGCCTGCTGCATGTCCCACTCCTGGCCACTGGATAGGGGTTCTCCTGACACCCCAATAGCAGCTCCCCTGACTCCTGGGATGAGACTCATCTCCTGGCTGGGGCACCCCTGACCAAAAGTTGAGACCTCCTGTCTTTTTACTCCTGGCTGGGGTTCCTCTGACCCCTGGATGGGACCTCCTGTCTTTTTACTCCTGGCTGGGGTTCCTCTGACCCCTGGATGAGACCTCCTGTCTTTTGACTCCTGGCTGGGGTTCCTCTGACCCCTGGATGAGACCTCCTGTCTGCCGGCATCCAGCGAAATAAAAAAAACAGGATTGAAGGTTCTGTCCCACCCAAGACACTCTGGAGCCTTCAAGCCCCAATCTGTGACTAGAGAACCTAGAGAAAGCCAAAAACATAGCTTCCTACACACAGAAATGATAGATTGGAACTTTGCATTAAGTCTTATTGCGAATCCTGTCTCATTTTCTCCTGCATTTCCACAGGGGAGGGCCTTGCATGGTCTCAATATTTACACACACACATATATACTATACACACACAAAGGAGGGAACGATTAATGCGCAAAGTGCAGTAATCATAATAACTAGATTTTACCTTTCACAGACAAAAATGAATGTAAATCTGGTTGCTCCACATTAAAGGGTAAATACCTTTTAAGCAGCGCAATTGCCATCCTATCAATATACGGTAAGTACACACCTTAGTTTCATACAGTTCCTTAACCACGTGACGGAAAATGTACCCCCTTTCATGACCAGGCCATTTTTTGTGATACAGCACTGCGGTACATTAACTGACAATTGCGCGGTCATGCGATGCTGTACCCGAATAAAATGTCCTTTTTTTCCACAAATAGAGCTTTCTTTTGGTGGTATTTGATCACCTCTGCGTTTTTTATTTTTTGCACAATAAACAAAAAGATACCGTCAATTTTGAAAAAAACAAAACAATATTTTTTACTTTCTGCTGTAAAACAGATATTTTTGGTTAAATATCCCAATAAGCATATATTGATTAGTTTGCGTAAAAGTTATAGCGCCTACAAACTATGGGATATTTTTATTTATTTAGCTTTTACTAGTCAGCAATATTGTGGTGGACATTCTGACACTGACACTTTTTGGGGACCAGTGCAAAAACAAATGCACTGTCACTGTACTAATGGCACTGGCTGGGAAGGGGTTAACATTAGGGGCGATCAAAGAGTTAACTGTGTGCCTAGCCAGTGTTTTTCTAAACTGTGTGTGCTGCTTTTACTAGGGATAGACATTGATCCTAGTCCCTGCTTTGCAGAGACACGGGATCCATGCCTTTCCTCCTGTCAGATTAGCGATCCTACCTTGTTTAGATAGGAGGACCGTCGTCCTGCCTCTCTGCTTGATCATCAGCGAGTGCCGGCAGACATAACGTCCGCTGGGCTGCCGCTGTATGTGATCACAGTGGTAGCAAGCCGCTGGTGGCGCACATGCGTGCTTCCTACCTGGAAGAACCAGATCAGGTAAATATACCTCATCCAGCGCACAGGTGCCACCCTGTAGCAGTAAAACATCTATATGACTGACCCTATAGAGGTTTATGCCAGGGACTAGGGCCAAGCAGCCGTTCAACATGGCAGATGCATCTGAAATGGTGAGCAAGCATTGACTATACATAATCATGGCTTTCCTCACCTGACCTCATGCACCTAGTGGCACAGCAGGAAGTAAAATGAAATCTGAATGCGAAGGGAAATCATACTCAACAGTTGTCACAGGAACAGGTGTCCCAGTTGAGAAAGGTAGCCTTACCTAATTTTTCAACAACAATGAGGGTTGCTGATGGGAGATTTGCTTTCATTGTTGCAGTGACAAGTGTCAATGACAATGTTTCCATGTGGGGGGGCACAGTGATAGAAAGCTGATAGTGGTCCTAACTCTTATTCCATCTTAAAAATAAAAGTCTAGCGTTTCACTTTAACGAAGATAAACATTTAAAAAATATATTTTCATACACTAGAAGTAATATTTATAGTTCACTGTTACCCAAGGTGAAGTCCACATTAAGAGCAACTGATGCCCTAAACACAGCCCAACAATGGTCTTCCCATCCACCCTTCCATTGCTGAACTAACAAGGCATTAAAGCTGACCATGGATGGATTGAAATTTGGCCAGTTCAGCAGGTACCAGCCAAATTTTTTCTCCATACATGGGCAGGCTGGTTGTACAGAAGTCGTTCTCTTGACTTCTGTACAACTAACCTGTCAGGAAAAATTTGCATGATCAGTGCCACCAGCTATAGCTGACGGTACTGACGAGTGTATTTTGACGGCAGAGCGGTGGGCAAGTCACGTGTTCTAGTGCCAAAAAGCCAGTTCAGCAGGTACCAGCCAAATTTTTTCTCCATACATTAGCAGGCTGGTTGTACAGAAGTCGTTCTCTTGACTTCTGTACAACTAACCTGTCAGGAAAAATGTGCATGATCAGTGCCACCAACTATAGCTGACGGTACTGACGAGTGTATTTTGACGGCAGAGCGGTGGGCAAGTCACGTGTTCTGGTGCCAAAACGCATTGTGGTGGCGCCTTTGAAAGGCATCAGCATGCAGTGTACAGAACATGGAAGTGCACTATCGGTATAGCTGATCAGAATACCGACTGCATTGCCTTGTAGCGATCATTTAGTAGTGCACTTCTAAAAAGGTAAGCTCACCATTCTGAACATGTTACACCCGTATTTAGGGTGCAACATGTACCGCCTCTCTACCGCGATCTGCGCATTTTTTTTATCTGCGCATTTTCTTATCTCAAAAGGTGAACTTATCCTTTAAATGTGCGTGCATTGTATAAAGAGTGGGTAAGTTAATTGTTTTTTAAAAGGTAAAACGCCTTGTAGCTTCTGTCTGTTCCCTAACATCTTTATTATGGATCAACTGAGGATAAAGGGAGCCTGCTAGATGATAGAGGATTGCATTTAAAAGGGACCTCACACTTCTTGCAGCTGTGGAGGAAAAAAGGTGCTGGAGCATAGAGGATCCCATTTAAAGGAGACACACACTATTTATGACCTTACATTATATATGTGGGTCATAAACACAAGGTGGGAGCACAACTGGTGTCGGTGTGTCACAAGCAGTGTTAATTTCGTACACTAAAATGACTAAAACATTTTAGGCGACTAAATGAATACTATTTTAGTCAACTAAAATATGACTAAAACAATTGAGATGACGAAAATACGACTAAAATTAAAATGGCATTTTAGTCAAAAGACTAAAATGGGACTAAAATTAAAATGGCATTTTAGTCAAAAGCCCAAGACTAAAACTAAATTGAAATTTGACTTTAAAATTTAGAATTAACACTGGCCTTTAGTGCATGTTCATACCTCAATACCTTAAATAATAACATATGAGATTTTTCACTCCAGCAGTATATAATGAGTTTGGAAATTGTAGAGAAATGATAACTCATTATAATTTAATCACACCCATTCGATTCCAGATGACTAAAATGAGTTTTAGGCGACTAAAATGTACTGGAGATTTTAGTTGACTAAAAAGGTAGAACGTTTTAGTCGACTAAAATGCACGGGAGATTTAGTTGACTAAATACGACTAAAACAATTGCAGAAAACTAAAATGGGACTAAAACTAAAATGCCATTTTAGTCCTAAGACTAAAACTAAAACTTAATCGAAATTGGCTGCCAAAATTAACACTGGTCACAAGGTGTGGAGAAGTGGAGTCGACGAGTTTGTATGAACATCTAAAAATCATTTAAAAAAAAAAAAAAAAAAGCACGAGACACGCTAGTGTATATGGAAAATTTTATTTGTAAACAAACATTTATGCTCGTGTCAAATTATTTTACATTTCATCATATTAATTCTGGTTTTAACCTGATTTTTAAACATGTGTGAGAAGTATTACAGGGTGTTGGCAGCTGAGACTGACTGGTTAAACTAGGAATAGCAGTGCAAAGGGGTTTTTGGTAAGATTTCACAGAAAACTGCACCGACATAGTGAAACAATACTTTTTTTTTAATATGGAAAGTAAAAAGTAATAAACGCACCTTGCATAGTAAGCTTGTAGACCGAGGCAATCTAACCAGGAACTGCTGCTGAAATCGCAAGCATGGTTGTCTGGCTGGACCGTGTCCTGGAGAACCAGCAGTGCAGCATTGAGCATTTACAAAGTAGCGGGGAGAGGCGACCACCACGAGGAGGCAGGCATGCAATTCCAAAGCACTTGGCCCTCAGCTTTACTCCAGCCGGACACCCATGCTGATGGCTATTCTTGGTTAAAGATAGCCTCTTACGATACATGGATCTCATTTGTGAGTTTAATACTATTTTACTTTCCATGTTTAAAAGAATTGGCATACTATACCAATGCACTCTTCCTGTGCTTTGAGATTGTACATTTTCTAGAGTGCTCATTTGTCACCCCAAGAGCTGCAAAGTAAAAAAACCTCTGGTGCCTCTTCACAAACCTTTGCAAACCAATTGCAATTCATGTGGTGTTTTCTTGGACCGACTCATTCCCGAAGAACATTTTTATAGCTTATTATTATACATTTTGGTACAGTGTTTTGTATTTATTTTATCTCACTACATCTGCTGTTCTATGTGCATATCAGCACCAGTTGTATTACACTTGTTTTTATTGCCATACTGTTTTTACAACTGTATTAAATAAACTTTTGCATTTTATTGACTACCAGAATACATAAAAATGTATTTAAACAGAAGTGCAAAGCGGCTAAACACTGCAAACGGCAAAGATTTGAAAACATAGCACAAACCACAGTGGTTAAAGAATTTAAAATGACACGACTACACAAGTTCTTATCACATGATCACCAAAGGGTCAGAGGTTCCCGTCATAGGATTGGATAGAATACATGATGCATGGTCTTATTGATACAATTGCTGGTAAACTCAATGAAATGGAAACTTGCTACTAATGCTGAAAGTTAAGAGGAACAGATCCAAAATAATGTCAGCACATCTGATTTTTTTATGCCCCGTTGCCAAAAAAAGTTATTTAATCAGAAATATTAAAGAGCCAGCTGAGGCCCAGCAGTGTGCTGCTTCTGTTCTTCAGCTATTGGACAGGAATAGGACAGAAACAGCCCGTTCATTAAAAATGGATACTAGGTTTTGATTCTTTAGCAAACAGAATTCCATTCTATGTTCACATTGTATAAAAATAATATACACAATTGATATCAAATTATAGATATAAGTAGGCTGCTTGGAAGGTGTTTCAAAACATGAGCATGATCGTTATGAAAATGATTATCTTTGACTGAAAATAAATAATAATAAATAACCAGTACACGCCACTCTAAAAAACATGCATTCTTCGTCCCACATAACAGTCTAATACCACTTTCTAGATTCCAAAAGGATTGAGCAGGTAATGACTTCATCCCAAATATGAACATAGGTAAGCAGAACACGTGTAATTTAAAAGGTAGTTTGGTACAGTTAACAGTAAAAATACTACAGATGTTGTCCAAAATACAGCAAAGTACAAAATCTATTCAATTCACCTTAATTGTTTGTAATCCAGTGCACCCATATTTCACAAATCTCCTTTCACCTGCTAAGGTGAAGACTTCTCATATATAATGCTTCTTGGTACTCTAAAGTCATTCTCTCTCTTCCTTCAGTCAGTCCAGTCAGCACTTGCCCTGCTTTCCATTTTCAGGGTGGCTACTTTCCCTTGCAGGGTCCTATGGAGCCAGCTTGGGCACATTCTCCCAAGCTGGTACTAGAGCTGAAAGGATGGTCAATACAACACGCACTGCGGTTGCGCTGTTAATTGTGACCATGAGACTCAGTGCACGCTCTCCAATAGGAAGTTTGGGGAAGTTGCTGTGACAGACCTGGAGTAGAAGAAACTGTTGGTCACATATCCTAAACTTTAAGTAATAGAGATTGTTTACCAGGTTGATTAACATGCAGTCATTTAAATGTTTATTACTATATTAATGAAGCCTGGCTGTGTAATGTCCCATCTTTTTTTCTGTGCTTGAGGTTTCATCAGTCAGTTTAAACTTTTTAAGGCAGATTTGAAGCCGACTGTTGGCGATAAGAAACATGTCGGTGCTGACATATGTCTGATGAATCAGACTTTCTCCAAAATAAAAAGCCTGTGGTGGGTGTGCTCAAGGATACCTTTCCTGCATTACACATAGGTACATAAGAGGTGCTCAGAGATTACCAAAATATTACTAAGGTGTGGGGTGGACTGATACCATTAAGATCTTCTTGAATGAAAAATGGAATCTCAAAATAGGTACTGCAGGCGGTGTTCCCCGTATGCACATTTTACGGTCTAGACCGGGATTGACACCTGGCGCAACCCGTGTAATGTCATCACTGGGTGTACACAGGGCCACCACTGCCTGTGATCCCCATGATCAGCATGACATATGGATTCGGTACCGGGATGCTGCACTTTTTAGCACAGCGGACCCTACACCTTCTCATGGGTTCCCTATGTTACTGATGGCTGTTTCTGCTCTCCTGGCCAAGGACTCTTCCACACCATCTCTGCCGGGTGAGCAGCAAGTGTAAGCACCACTATTGATTTTACACTATTGAGGGGCTCGCTGCTGATTAATCAATCAGCTTGACTTTGTACATGACTTTTGGCAATTTTACACTTTATATTGTTTTCCCAACATATGGACTATGGTCTTTTTATAGGTGATCATTTTTTTCTTGATTTTAACATGCAATAATAAACCTTTTTTGCCATGTTTTGGAACCAACCATGGACATTGTATTATAATTATTTGGCTTAACAGAGGTGATTCATACAGCCACTGAACTGAGAATATAGGTCCCAAGCACGTTTCAAAGATTCAAATTGTTGACTTCTCAGCCCTTGTGTACCTTTGTGCTGATGCCAGAGGGCTGTTTTATGTAACATTTCAGGCATGATAGTTACCCAAGGTAAGAATGGGTACTACGCTACATGGCATGTGATGGGACTGCAGAGCTTACCACTGAATTCTCCAGCAAAGAAAAAAAAAAAAAAGGAACACATTTTAATAAGACTGCACACAGCTTTTAAAAAAGAAGAGGCCTATTGGTATGTCCTGACAGAAGTGGAGGGCATGAAATTTAATGAGCAGCCCCCTCTCCCAATACCTGCGGGCCCCAGAGCAGCCGCCAAGTCTGCCATATCCAATTTTATGTTCCTGTCCTCATCTTTAACAGTGGGGGCAATAATAAGAAAGTCATCACACATCCTAAGAAAATTCACCACCTCCCTGAGACAACTAACAATTCAAGCAAAAGATTTTCTTATTTATATCAGTGACACTTATTACTTACTTTACAGTTAGCTCTGATAACTAATCAGGTATAAATGCGTTTCTGTAATCTTAGCAAATCTTAAGAACAGAAAAACAGAGGCGAAATCATGCTGGATTTCCCTTAGCAACCTGACAGCAGCCCACAAGGTCGGCTAGCAGGAACAGCAGAAAATTATACCGTGGAGAATTATCAGCTAAATTATTTCAAATACTTAGGATTTTAACTATGTCTCCTATTTTAGCAGCCTCTTGTTAGTCATACCAGTCATGAAAAATAAGACTGATGTGTCAAAGAGGTTTAATGAAACGCAGGTCTTATGACTATCTGTAAAAAAAAACAAAGGCGCCGAGAAGGATGGGAGAGATCATGTACTTTTTTTTTTTTGCAGCATTATAAGATGATTTGATGTAGCAAGATGCATTTCATTTCACAGCCCTATGACAACAGAATTTAACAATTAACAGGTAAATCGGGGAAATATTCTCAGCAATTAAAAAATATGATTTTCTGAAAGGGAAAAACAGCACCAAACATCAGCAAGCTCCTTGGAGACGAGGGGCACATCTTCCACAGGAGGTGTAATGCTCTTCATTGTGATGGATTGCACAGGCCCCAGGAGAAATACTAAGATAATGAAGGTATATACTGTGGAGACCCCCAAAGGTCCTTGTTGATTGAAAAGTCTCAAGGAAGGTGCCAGGAATCGGATTTTCTTTACATAATGGTTAATCACTGAAGCACCTTTTAAATAACTACTAAAAATAGTTACAAGTACACATACAAAACTTCAAACACAAAACTAGGGGATTTTACTTTGAAAAGATAAGATCAAGCTAATATTTTCCTTCTTCTTAGGGCTCATTCGTACCCTTTCCAATGAGCTGCATTGATTTGCATACGTGATCTGTTCACATCATAATACTGTGTTGAGGTGCGCAGCATAAAAATGCATTATGTGTGCATTTTATATAGCTCAATGAATGGCACAGCATGTCACCACAGCAAATTGCAAATTCAGTAAAATAAATAAAAAAAGTAAACCGTGCAATACATCCTGACACGTTGCACTGCCCCTACACATAGCACATCAGCGTGCAAGCTTTATAGCGAGCAGGCTGGTGTGAACAAGCCCTTACTGATGCAATGCTGGTATATATTACAAGTAGGCCATTGCAGTGTCATTTTATATTTTTATAGCATATCAGTGCCCATAGATATCAGATGGTCATTGCCCTTTACCATTGTTTTCAGCAGGTAAACATTTGAATGTCTATGGGTACTCCCAGACTTCTACAAACACCACTAGCCAAATGATTTTGGGTAAAAGGTTGATAGAATAGACTGCATGATACTGCCGGTTTACTGTTCTAAGATAACACTGAAGTCTATCTTCTGAGTACACAGTTGTAAAATATGAGTATCTATATAAAAGGGCAGCCAGTTGAAAAAAAGTATTTAGAATCCAGATTGTGTATAAATGCGCAATTCTCCGTAGGAAAAGCATCTTTATATATGTCAGAGAGGTTCCCATACTTCTTGTTTTGTAAAACATTGTCAGCGGGACAGAAAGTGAGAGGAATTCCCTCTAAATGGAGCCCTGGATAGAAATAAAAACCTTCCTTGCTTTAACCAAAACCAAAAAAAAATGTTTGGGCTAAAGATACCCTTTGGATATCTCTGCAGCAGAGCATTAAATGTTAAAACATGCCAGAGCAACTTTGGGACTGGCACCCCAGTTTTTGCATTATCTAGTAAGACTGTCTGCCACACTTTACCTTTTCTACATGTTTTCCACACAGGTAATCTGTCATGTCTGTTTTCGAACTGCTCTCATGGGGGAGTTTGCATCTTCTGTATGTATAACCTCCCTAATGTTCTATCTCAGAGTAAATACAACCTGGGGCAATGTCTTTTGCCCCAGGTCAGATTATAATTTTAATCCTTTTGAGGCCACTCTAAATGCCCCACACTCTATAAACACATATCACCACAGCCTTACCAACCATTAGGATGTCTTGTATTGGGTCATTTTCCTGAGGGATACCATACATTTTTTTCCAATTCAGGAGTATTAAAGGGAAGGCATAGTGGCTTTGCACATTATTTACTTCAACCTGTTGTATCTGAGCCAAGTTTCATGTGCATGCTATGAATTGTCACAAAACGAGGGTGTCTGTGCAATTAGATGATTTATTGGTATGTATGCTAGGATTGGACCTGTGAAACATGGACCTAGGGCACTTTTTACACTGGGGAGGGAGGGTGTTGGCAGTAAAGCCCACTTTATTTTTAACAACACTTTACCGTAATTTTAGCTGCGCTTTTTCGGCCTCTAGCAGGGCAATTTTAACCCCCCCCCTAGTGGCCGATGAAGGGGTTAATAGTGCCTGCAAAGTGCCGCTGCCGAACCACTTTGCAGGCGCTTCGGCGACGCTGCCCATTCATTTCAATGGGCAAAGATGCTTCCTGCAGGACTTTTTTTTAACACCCCGCAAGCGCACTGCTCCAGTGTGAAAGCACCTGGGCTTTCACACTGGAGTGACGGGAGAGGCACTTTGCAGGTGCTATTTTTAGCGCTAAAACGCCTGTAAAGCCCCTTCGTGTGAAAGTAGCCTAATATTTGAATGTAACAACTTAAAAAAGGAAATATTTTAAATGCGTAGCAATAAATCAGAATCCGATAACCACATACAGTATTTTTTACGTTTTGTCCTATGGCCTCATGATCAAAGTTAGAACATATCTTGGATGATTTGTCAAATGATAAGCACATTTATTACTTTTGAAGAATCAAAATAACATATGAATACCATTCACAACAATAAAGAACTATCATTCAACAAAACTGGTCAGGCACTGGAGGGTCACAGAAGGAGAGCATTGAAAATAATGAGCAGTTTTTTGCTCAGGTCCCAAAAGAGCATCATTATTTCCCCTTTATTATATTGCGAATGACTATCACTCTAAAATAAATCTGACATTTTTAGCTGGTATGGTGTGTAAATCTTTTTGTTTTTCCCTTTAAATTGCTTGCATTAGAGGTGGTTCTTGAAAGCTACTCACTGGGGGGTAGTGGAGGAAAACAAAAACAGATGCAATCCAGCAGTCAACCTCTAGCACATCCAGCCATTACTCTGTGGCTTGTAGGATTATACAGTGGTCAAAAGGTTATTTGAATGGGCTCTCGGAGGAACGTGCCTCCTACACAAACAAAAACAGGCACATTAACATCTCCAAATTCAGCACATTTTCCGTCGCTAAATCGGAGGCTCCGCTGGACATATTTACAAGAGGACACTAAAAAGACAAAGCCAGCATTTGCAATTTGAAAAACAAAGATAACCAAGAGGTATATTATAATTTTATAGGTACAATTTGTACCTATCTTCCCGTAGATGAGAGAGGTGGCACGCAAGCAACGGATCATTAAGCTGGTGTGTGAAGCCAAAGGAAATTAACCAGCTGCTACAAGAGCCACCTAGCCACCTTTCTTATTCTCGATGATAAAGGCATGCCAATTTTACATAGAAGTGCTATAAATTACAAATAAAAAGTCTGTTACCTCCATATATTGTGGTCGATCAAAGGAATTCACTTATCCATGACAGCCTCCTGAAGCATGAAAATGGGAGCTAAGTATTCTATTCTGCCAGTTGGCATTAGCTACGCAGTGTTAAGTTATTATCAGCTGTGCATAAAACTTGTGCAGTCCATGTCATTTCAGTCACTGCTAACCTGGTAATATCAGGTATATTTAAACAAAGGCAATGTGACTCCGTAATGACATAATTAGAAGACTTGAAAATGATCTGCAACTGACATTATAACTATTCAATTATGATTATATGATAATGGAAATGATCGCAGTAAAGAGAGTTTTGTGAACATCTATTAATGTACCTGGATATCATTACCTAACAATACTGAGAGTTATAAATGTTCAGCTCTTTGCCCAATTCTGTACTTATTTTTAACATGGACTTTACCTGAAAACTGGCTCTGAAAACTATACAAAGGGGGTATAAAGTTAACAAACATAGAACTTCTTTTTTAGTGAACTACTGGATTTTGCAGATCTGCCCTATAATATTCAAATCTCTAAGTACTTTTATATCTAAAAAAAATATGATTAAATGGAATGGCAAATAAAGTGGTGTTATCTGTATGATATAGTTAACCAAGCAGATAGATTTACCAAGTAACATATTTGTCTGTCTTCCTAATGGAAGAGATAAAGTGCTAACATGTCACAGAGGTGTCCTTTTATGAAACTGAACAGCGGTGATCCCGAGGATCGCTGCTAATCTCAATTCATTAACGGTTCATTAACGGTTTATGAAACAGAGATGATCGGAGAAGAACATGTTCTCCACTGATCATCTCTGCACACAGTGAAGCTGTCATTGACTGACACAGAGACAGCCAGTTTATAAAGCTGCGATCTGAGCACTTCACTGGCGATCTGTGTCAGAATTCACACTCCCCGATTCGCCACGAAGGAATCCCCGGGGAACTGAGGAGGAAGATTATTCACTTCCCTCTACCTCGATCAGACCCCCCGAAGACAGTAAACATGTCCCCCTGTCATATTTATGTGTGTGTGTGTGTGTGTGTGTGTATATTATATATATATATATATGTAGTGCTGGTAGATTTTTATCTACCGCTGATAGGTAAATTTAGTGGGTCACTTATTATAGGAAGTTAGATTTGCCTCTGTTCCAGCTTGGCTGACGTTGCATGCAGTTCCACATTGTGCCGGTGGGTGTCGCTGTTACCATTGGCAGGTGTTGGAAAAGCAACGTGTTGAAGCGAATGAGTGCTCCTCTGTCCCAGAGATAACTCGGTGGAGGTGGTCCTCCGAGTTGCATTCTGGGAGAGGGTAATTATGGGACAGACGCCATGTTTTAGGGATCATTTTAAGCCACCTGCTGGCCCTCCTGGCCGACAGGTATGCACTAGAAATACCACCTCCGGGCCGTTCCGGAGGCCCGCATCGCTGTGGCGTGTGGGTGGGCCCAGAAGCCTGTCTGGGGCCTACCACAGCAGCGGAGGAATGGTCCTGAGCTGTCTATCCTGAGTGAAGAAGCTGGACAACCGAGAAGATCCCAGGGGAGGACCCGTCATGGAAGGATCATGCAGAGTGCTGGTCTGGAGAGGGGCCTGGTGACTCGGTTGGAGGACGCATTCCGAAGTAATCTTACAGTATAGTACTGCTGGGTTGGCTTAAAGGTTCAAGTACTGTATCTGACATCCGTCACAAACTAATACATCCTGTGGCAGAGGATCGTACGGGTTTTATTCCAGATAAGTCTGTGGCAGAGACTTTTGTTCGTGCTATGTACTGGCTGCTAGGCAAGTGAGAGATGTCTATCCAGGCGGGCAAAGATTGAATAGTACGAAAGGGGGACTATTCAATTGCAAGTGTTCGATTACAAAGAATGTTCTGAAGAAATACAACAGAAAGGTATTTGAGCTTCCCTGCAGCTTTCCTACTACCTCTTTCCTGCTACTTCCCTTGTTTGTTTTATTAAAGCATTGGAAAACCTACTCAAGTGTTTGGTGCTTATATCGTCCAGAGGTAAACTCAGCGGAACCCTAGCCTGGGTGCCGGTGAAACAGAGGTATCGAGAGTGAAGGTAACAAGCCCGCTTAAACCAGCAGCTCCACCGAGAGTTATTGCTATATATATATATATATATATATATATATATATATATATATTTATTTTATATATATATAGCGTGTGTGTATATATATATATATATATATATATATATATATATATATATATATATATATATATATATATATATATATATATATATTTATTATGTAGGGGGGGCTAATTATTTTATCAACTAAGGTGGGCGGTCTCCTCTGGTAATGTCCGTGTACTGAGCAGTGAAAGTTTATCACTGCTTAATAAACAGACGTTTCAGTGAATTTCTGGTACTGTACTCTCGCTATGTCTCCTGAAATTGCAGTATCAGGGGGCGGTCTCCACTGTTCAAAGCATTTGTAGATCGCTTCACTTCACAAAAGGAGAAGCTATACCACTTCATAAACAGGCACACAGAGGAGAATGATCTTCTCTGTGAATGCTGGAGAACAGAACAGTGGATATGTTCTACTGCTTCATAAAGGGATACCTAAACTATGATCTAGTTTTGATCAAAAATGTTACAATCTTCACATTTGCAAGGCTTGCATTTTGTATAATTACCTAAAATAAATGAAGAGGTCCACTGTGAATCAAACTCCAACATTTGAATATGGACACCATATATTATTCATCCACTTATCAGCAGGAAAGCCAGATAGATAGTCTTAAAGAAGGGAGTATGAATTGCCAATAATACATCAACAGCCATTGCCAATAATATTTATGAAACTGCAACCTTGACATCCTGGAAAGCCAGGTCTTTCACCACCAAATCTCTCTCTAGTCACCAAAAATATCCATATATCTCAAGGCAGCCTCAAAATGAAAGAGAGAACTTTGTGTTTAATAAAGGCAGACTGTCGTCAATGTCTTCAGCAAATGTAGAATTTTGCAGTGGGGAGTAATGATTTATCTCCAGAGATATTTTTCGGGAGCCTCAGACTGATGAAATGTCAGTCTTTAGCCTGTATGATGTACATGTAAACTACAGATTAATGGAACAAACTCTGCATTCTCCAGACATGGAAAAGATAACGTTAGGGCATGCTTCCCAACCTACTGAGATGGGACTAGTTAGGCAATGGTTATACCCCCTACTGCACTCCACTTGTGTAGATCATGCCAAATTAAAGCTTACGAATGATCACTGAAACCCACTAAAGGCTTTTACTTCCCCTAGCTTTCCTTTTTATTTGTACTTAAAAAATAAACAATGCAATAAAACTGAAGGATGGATGACACTTTAACACTTCAAATAACTTTGGCAAACAGTATATTTATACAGACCATCATACATCTAGACAAAGGGAGGCCAAAGAAGGGTCTGGGGAGGAGACGCCTAATCAAATTTGACTGGCCAGTTGTAGCCCACAGCACAGCAGATGGTAGAGAAAATAGTAGGTTGAAGTTTAGGATTTGTTGCTGTGAGAATATGGGCAGTCTCAGTGGGAATTATACTTTATACAACAAAATGCTTAGCTGCTGCTAGGAAACCTGACTATCAACCTCCTTGAGATATGCAGCAAAACTGCAGCCTTGCCAGACTTGAAACACACTAATTGAACTGAACTAAATTTTGATGTGTGGGCGATCGCCTTGTGGATAGGAAGCAACACAACCCATACTTCCTCAAGGCAATTACAGTAAATGCATCATTCAGGATCTATATTTCTTTACAGGAGTAGGAAGTGACATCACAGTGATATCTATTTAGGATCCAAAAAGTAGCATCAGGATGGTTTATGTAGACCAAAATAGGACTGACTTATGTATTGACTACGATGAGCAGTAGCTTCTGCCTCCATTCCACGTCACTTCCTAAGAAAGTGAATTCTTTAGAAAAGACAGGAACTATGAGTTTCAGAAATAAAAAAAATAGCAATAAAAGCAGATACAATGGCATCTGTATAATGAGTAGAAAGACACAGCTTTAAGTAGATCTAGCCAGTAATATACTGCAGTACTACCGAGCTGAACTCAAGCATCAAAGTCTTGACCAGCTTTAGTGTTTACACTCATCTCGTGTGCGGTACAAGTGCCAAATGTAGTGCAGACATCACTCTAGGTGTGGAAATAGATGAAGCAGAGATAAGATAGAACTAATTATTCTGTCAGATGAAAACACAAACTTTCTGATTGCAGGAGACTTTTTTCTTTCAGTGTGAAATGATAGCAAAAAATGTGTCAGGATAAGACATGGCAGCACATTCAACGTTTGTTAAAAGTGTCATGGGAATTAAACTGAAACTGTTAAAACTGACACTATTGGCTTTTGTTAACACATTAAGGATGGGATGTCTGCCAGGCTGCATAGCCTCTAAAGCATCAGAGCTGTTAAGTCATCTGGAAGACCGGAGGAAAAAAAATAGCATTTAATGGTTCTGACACTAAATTCATATTATCAAGGCCAAGATACTATTTCACAGTGGCTGGAGCCTTTTTTCTCTCTGAATATGTTTCTGATAAAAGCAATGAAGTGTTTATTGCTATATATATATATATATATATATATATATATATATATATATATATATATATATATATATATATATATATATATATATATATATATATATACTGATTCTAGTGCATCAAGCTGCTTTAACACTTACCGCAAGGCAAAAGTAGTATTGCAAGCATTATCACATGTGTGATATCACCGATTGGTTCATTAAAGCGGAGACTTTTAAGGAAATATTAATAAGACTGATACAGTGACAAAGAGAACCTGGCATAAGACTTTTAGTTCCATAATGAACTGAACACCTTTACCAATTTAAAAATTAAAGCTTAGTAACCATCTTATTCAGAGTGGAGAGGGGACGCTTCCTAAGGGTTCCCTCTAGTGGCAGCTACTGGTGGAATGTAAACAGAGATCAGGAGGCTGCAGACTTCGGTTGGAGAGTGGAGCTTGCTAAATTTAAAGCATACCTTTACTTTGCGGAACATGTTACATGTTCCACCAGTTTTTAGGGTGGAACCTGCAACATGTTCCGAATGCTGCAGCTGCTGCCTGATCCCCTCCCTCCTTGTGACAACAGTGCGGGCTGTGACTTTTTGAAATCCACTTTTTGCTCTGCCCACACGGCCGCGGCATTCATTCACACAGTGCTGTGTGTGAATAAACATCAAGCCCCGACATCCTTTACGGCTGTCGGCTTGCAGCTCTCAATGAACTACCATGGTGCTGTGGAGCGCCGTGGTAGTTCATTGATTCTTCCTGTCCGTGCATTTGCTTGCCAGTATGGGATGTACAGGCAGACAGATACACTGACAGATCTGCAGGAGGCCTACATGGCACCAGCAATCTGCTGACTGCTGGTGCAATGCTTTAAAGCAGGGATCTCCAAACTACGGACCTCCAGCTGTGGTGGAACTACACGTCCCATGAGGCATTGTAAAACTCTGACATTCACAGACATGACGGGAATTGTAGTTCCTGAACAACTGGGGGACCATAGTTTGGAGACCCCTGCTTTACAGGCTCCAAAAAAAAAAGAATTGCACTTTTTTACCTGCAAAAAAAAAAAAAAATTAGCTTTTTTTTTTTTTTTTTTGTTAAAGTGAACTTATCCTTTAAGGAATAGCGTAGAGGAGAGGGGAGGGTGGCAGTGTCTCTGAACAGCAGAAAAAAAAATTGCACTATTTACTGTGTAGCAGTAAAATCACCATAGGAAGAAGATGCAGATAAAACCTCTAGTGAACAAACTAATAATTAAAAAAAAGTTGGCATTTTAAAATACAACTTTTTCCATTTACCTGACTAAAAAATATAATTTTTAGGCTAAAAACATTACACAATTAAACACTACAGTTAAGACACCTTTATGAATTTAGACTTCTGTTCCAGGGTACCTTAAAGAAGCATTTCTCAACCTTTTTTTTTTAGTCAAGGCACCCTTTAAAATTATAGGCAGTATCAAGGCATCCCATTGTAAAATGTAAAAAACAATTCTACCGGTAATAGCTTTTTCATAATGCAGAAACATCCACACATAGGCCACCCAATGTTGGAGGTGATTTATTCTTCCAAAGCAATTACACTTTTGCACACTGGTACTGACTAGTATCCCAATGTTTCTCTTCTCTTTCAATTTCTCTACATCAGTCAGCTAATGTGACCCCAGTGCTGAGGGAGAGAGGCAGAGGAGGGTCAAACATGGATGCTGTGGAGGCAACAGACATCCTCTTTATTAACTGATGATGTAATTGGTTAGTAGGATGCCAGTGCCTAGAAAGTTGTAATGGTGCATAATGAAAACCCGTGGCTTTGTGCAACTAAAAGGCCAGCTTCATCCACCTGCTGGCTTGTAGACAATTTTTGATACATTTTTAGGCATTTTGCCAAGGCATCCCTGAAGAAATCTCAAGGCACCCTAGATGAAAAAGGATGCCTTAAAGGTCATCCATTATGGTATTGTTTGCCACAGCATAATAAAAATAAAAAAAAACAGTTTCAAGGTTTCAATGCAATGGTCTGCTTCCCTGTAATTCAAATGTACTTACATCGACCTAATTGTGCACGCATTGAAGTAAAAGTCCACTTTTGCATGCACTTAAGTTGGAGAGTAGGGTTATGTGTGCATGTATGATGTGCAATTTTTATGAAACTGTGCAAAGTGGTAACCTTAACATCATGGAAGCACCCTCAGGTACCTTTACCTTCCTCTGGTACACCTTGGGAACTCCAAATCTCAGAACACAATAATATATAAAACCCTATAGAAACTCCCAACTTTTATTCATACTTTGAGCGTGCTGAACTGAACCTCCCTTTTACTGATTAGTTAGGTACTGTATGTAGTTAGAGTGGATCTTCACCCTTTAAATAGACTTGGCTTGTCTCCATCCTGCCCCCCCCACCACATGGTGCATACACTGTTTAACAAACTAGTTTTGGTTTACCCTCCATTGCCTAGGGCGAATGATGGCAGTGTCCTCGCTGCCTCCTGGGAAATGTGATGTTCATATCCCAGGAGGCACATGGCAGTGCCGGACCCGGCGGTGGCTGCTAAGAAGAGGATCTCAGTAGGTCAAAACTGGATCTGCTGTGTGGGTATTTGAATGTGCACAGTCTAGCATCAGGTTAGTGGGGTGGGGGGGGGGGGGGGGGTTGGCGAGGGTAGGAGGGTGAAAGTCCTCTTTAAAAAGAAAAGATTCTCCCCATTCCAGTTGAATGAATATATTCTATTATTTAGGTTTGCTTTACTATCAATGATTATTTGTCATTTCAATTAGTACATTTTAATAACCCATATGCCTTCACTAAAGTAAAAACTTTCTCACTGGGATATTTTTTTTTTTACTCCAACATGCATTTTGCTTCAAAACGTATCTGTAAATTCAAATGCATTTTAATCAAAATGTGTGCTTGCTTTTAACACTATTTTTATGTATTGATATTTTGCTTAATTTCCCTAAATATGGAGATGTTGGGAAATAGATTAACAAGCAGATTCTGTGTCATGCCCTATTGGCATATTTCATGCATAATAATGCCCGCAGATCAATTAGTGATCTTCAAACCTTGAAGAAATTCATTTGCAGAAAGTTTGGCTAGGGAAGATGAGCGTTTAAAAGTAACACATAACTTACCATGTTCAAATATATATATAGCTGCTAGTGAATCATACTAATATTTTATACATCTAGTAGAAGGTTAGGAATAAATATACATATATAATTTTTTACATAATTTATCATGGATTTGGCAACAAATTGAGAGAAGCTACAATGGATCAGCACAGAAATGTGAAATGCACCAGCCTGCATTGTATGTGAGGAGGTAGGCGTGTGACCGCAGGCTGGAGCGCCTTAGAGAGGAGGTTGTACCGGACTGTTTGCCTGGATGGAGGGGCCTGCAGAAGTGAGAAATAAAGTATTGCAGCCATTTCTCTACTACGCCTAGATTTAACAAGCATTTAACTCTTATGCCCTGTACACATGGTCGGATTTTCCAACGGAAAATGTGTGATAGGACCTCGTTGTCGGAAATTCTGACCGTGTGTAGGCTCCATCACACATTTTCCATCAGATTTTCCGACACACAATGTTTGAGAGCAGGCTATAAAGTTCCGAAACTCTGATCGTGTGTACACAAATCCGACGCCCAAAGTGCCACGCATGCTCAGAATAAATAAAGAGATGAAAGCTATTGGCTACTGCCCCGTTTATAGTCCTGACGTACCTGTTTTACATCACCGCGTTCAGAATGAACGGATTTTCCGACAACTTTGTGTGACCGTGTGTATGCAAGACAAGTTTGAGCCAACATCTGTCAGAAAAAATTCATGGATTTTTTGTCGGAATGTCCAATGTCCGACCATGTGTACGGGGCATTACAGTGTGTGGAGTCCCAATGCAAGGGTATTTTTTTCTTGCGCCCATAGTTGGGCTTTAAAGGTAAAAACAATCATGAAAAGGTATGCGTTAAAGATAAACACAGGTATATAAATAATGGAAATACATATGCTGTTTTTTGCAATCTTGTGACCCAGACACTTCTACCAGATAGCATATCAAGGTCTGGAAAATCCAAAGCAGCTTTTGCAAGAAAAGACAGGCCCAGCTTGTCATACACAATGAAGAAACAGTCTTCAACTGACAAGTCTGTTCTATGCTCTTGTTAGCAAATATACAGTCCGAGTGCTTTTATAAAGAGAACAGAGCAAGACAGTTTCAAGCACTGACCCAAGTTTCATTTAAAATAGATTATTAACATATAATTACAATAACTAGTACCTTTAAATCTGCCAGAAGTTTAAGAAGTGCATTCACCCCCTGATCTTTGCCTGTTTGAGACTCTGCCTCCTCTGACAAGTGCTGGGTTCAGATGTCCCTTCTATTGTCTTTGCACCTCGTTTCTGCCTCCTGCTGCGTGCCAGCTTTCGTCAATGAGGAAAACATGATGGCGGCTGTATAGGAGTGGCATGCATTATATAAGTAGCCCTGCATAGGGCTTAATGATGAACAATGAATACCCATGGAACTCTGAGTGAAAGGAGCCTACACCAATTGCTAGCATCTTGTAACAGGCACCAAGAATTCCAGATTTCATGTGCAGTAGAAGATTTTATTAAATTAGATAGAATTGTCTTTATAGTTAGAAATGATGCGATTTGAATATATGAGGTCTGGCAAAGTGACAACCAATAGCAGGAGAATAGGAGTGTGGAGACTAAAGCATTGTTTTGTTGGACGCTAATGTAATATAGCAGTGGCACAACAGTGGATATTTATCTATCTCTATATATGTATATGTGTATATACAGTATACATGTATACACTCATCGACACTTTATTAGGTACACCTGTTCAATTGCTTGATAACACAAATTGCTAATCAGTGAATCATATGGCAGCAACTCAGTGCAATTAGCCATCTAGACGTGGTGAAGACAACTTGCCAAAGTCCAAACTGAGCATCAGAATGGGGAAAAAAAAAAAAAGGATTTAGGTGACTTTGAACGTGGCATGGTTGTTGGTGCCAGACGGGCTGGTCTGACCATATTAAAAAACTGCTGATCTTCTGGGATTTTCAGGCACGACCATCTCTAGGGTTTACAGAGGATGGTCCAAAAAAGAGAAAATATCCAGTGAGCGGCAGTTGTGTGGAGAAAAATGCCTCAATGTCAGAGATCAGAGGCAAATGAGCAGACTGGTTCGAGATGATAGAAAGGCCACAGTAACTCAAATAACCACTCATTACAACTAAGGTATACAGAATATCATCTTAGAACACACAACACATCGAACCTTGAAGCAGATGGGCTACAGCAGCAGAAGACCACACAGGTGCCACTCCTGTCGGCTAAGAACAAGAAACTGAAGCTACAATTTGCACAGCCTTACCAAAATTGGACAATAGAATATTTGAAAAAAACGTTGCCTGGTCTGGTCTCGATTTCAGCTGCGACATTCAGATGGTGGGGTCAGAATTTGGCATAAACAACATGAAAGCATGGATCCATCCTGCCTTGTATCAACCGCTGGTGGTGGTGGTGTAATGGTGGGGGGGGGGGGATATATTCTTGGCACACTTTGGGCCCCTGAGTACCAATTGAGCACCTTTGGGATGTGGTGGAACAAGGGAATTGCATCATGAAAGTGCAGCCGACAAATC
Source organism: Lithobates clamitans (assembly GCA_037952925.1). NCBI lineage: Eukaryota > Metazoa > Chordata > Amphibia > Anura > Ranidae > Lithobates > Lithobates clamitans. The sequence continues at coordinate 1,535,773 of JBBGZY010000361.1, read as the reverse complement.
TGCAGCAACTGCGTGATGCTATCATGTCACTATGGACCAAAATCTCTGATGACTGTTTCCAATACCTTGTTGAATCTACAGTGCCTTGAAAAGTATTCATGCTCCTTGAAGTTTTCCACATTTTGTCATGTTACAACCAAAATTGTAAATGTATTTTATAGGGATTTTATGTGATAGACCAACACAAAGTGGCACATAGTTGTGAAGTGGAAGGAAAATGATAAATCTTTTTCAAATTTTTTTACAAATAAATATGTGAAAAGTCAATACTTTGTAGAACCACCTTTCACTGTTATTATAGCTGCAAGTCTTTTTGGGCATGTTTCTACCAGCTTTGCACATCTAGAGAGTGACATTTTTGCCCATTCTTCTTTCTCAAGCTCTGTCAGATTGGATGGAGAGCGAACAGCAATTTTCAGGTTTTGGCACAGATTCTCAATTGGATTTAGGTCTAGACACTGACTGGGCCATTCTAACACATGAATATGCTTTGATCTAAACCATTCCATTGTAGCTCTGGCTGTATGTTTAGGGTCGTCGTCCTGCTGGAAGGTGAACCTCCAACCCAGTCTCAAGTTTTTTGCAGATTTTCTTCTAAGATTGTCCTGTATTTGGCTTCATCCATCTTCCCATCAACTCTGACCAGCCTCCCTGTCCCTGAAGAAAAGCATCCCCAAAACATGATGTTGCCACCACCATGTTTTACAGTGGGGATGGTGTGTTCAGGGTGATGTGCAGTGTTGGTGTGCAGTGTTGCTTTTAGGCCAAAAAGTTCAGTTTTGGTCTCTTCTGACCAGAGCACCTTCTTCCACATGTTTGCTGTGTCCCCAAAATGGCTTCTCGCAAACTGCAAATGGAACTTCTTATGGCTTTCTTCTTGTCACTCTTCCATAAAGGCCAGATATGTGGAGTGCATAACTAATAGTTGTCCTGTGGACAGATTCTCCCACCTGAGCTGTGGATCTCTGCAGCTCCTCCAGAGTTACCATGGGCCTCTTGGCTACTTCTCTGATTAATGCTCTCCTTGCCTGGCCTGTCAGTTTAGGTGAACGGCCATGTCTTGGTAGGTTTGCAGTTGTGCCATACTCTTTCCATTTTCTGATGATGGATTGAACAGTGCTCTGTGAGATGTTCAAAGTTTGGGATATTTTTTTTATAACCTAACCCTGCTTTAAACTTCTCTACAACTTTATCCTTAACCTGTCTGGTGTGTTCCGTGGCCTTCACGATGCGGTTTGTTCACTAAGGTTCTCTAACAAACCTCTGAGGCTCCACAGAACAGCTGTATTTATACTGAGATTAAATTACACACAGGTGGACTCAATCTACTAACTAGGTGACTTCTGAAGGAAATTGGTTCCACTAGATTTTAGTTAGGGATATCAGAGTAAAGGGGGCTGAAAACAAATGCACACCACACTTTTCACATATTTATTTGTAAAACATTTTGAAAACCATTTCTCATTTCCCTTCCACTTCACAATTTGATGCCACTTTGTGTTGGTCTAGCACATAAAATCCCAATAAAATACAAATTATATTTTTGGCTGCAACATGACAAAATGTGGAAAATGTCAAGGGGTATAAATACTTTTTCGAAGGCACTGTATGCCACAAAGAATTAAGGCAGTTCTGAAGGCAAAAGGGGGTCCAACCCGGTTCTAGCAAGGTGTACCTAATAAAGTGGCTGGTGACTGTCTGTGTGTGTGTATATATATCTTAAATCCCAAACCAATAATGTCAAAAGAACCAAACGTTATAGTGAAACCAACAGAAATGTAAATCTCGAAAATACACCGCTGCTATAAGTTGTTTTCCTAAACAAGTAAGCAGAAACTGGAGCATTCGATTATGATTCAGAGCATAGGACCAGAAAAACACATTTTCAAATCTTCCCTATTACCAAGTTAATACATTGATTTTAGATACATTTTTTATTATTGTTGTTTACAGAGACTGATTTCTTACAGCCAGGAAAGAATGAACTTTCAGCAGTGCTCGACTCGCTCTCCAGAGTACAGAACAAACATAGAAAAGGGGAAGATTTTGCAATAACCAAGGAGACTGTAGATACTTAAGGTTGTTACAAATTATTATCCACAATAAATCCAGCTGTCATCTTTCATACTACACAACCTGAAATTTTATGAGCAAATTGTCCCACGTTTGCCTTAACAAATGCAGCTCAATAATTTATATCAATAACACAGTAAATATTTCTGTGATACTACGGAAGTGCATTTTTGTTAGCTTATAATTACAAGAATGATGCAAATGAATCCCTTGATTTGCTTGAATATCCCTTGTTAGCGCCACAGACCTCTTTGCCTCTCTTGTTTTTCTCAAAAGCAATTTAGAAAATGCTTGTATTTGAGACAAAAGAAGAACATTTGGTGAAAGAAAATTCATCATTAGGTATCTAGAGGTTTGTTAATAGAAAAGGAAACTCCCACGGTGTATCCTAGTGCTCAAGCCAGACACACATGCTTAGGACCAGCAAGCTGCCTTCACAGTGGGCCAAAAGTCATTATCATAATTTTATATTACATAGACTACATTGAAAATTTAATATATCCTAGCAAAAAGAGACAAGAGACATTTTGCATAATGCTTCTGTGTGCTCACTCTCTCTCTTGCTACTCTTTTAGCCACCCCATGCAGATAATCACACCAGGAAAAAGAAGTTCATTACCTAAGCCAAATCAAAATTAGGCTTTGCTTTTTTGATAGGGAACTTCATTAGTAAACCCTGTCTTGTACAGCAGGGAGATTTGATGAATCTATCTTGGAGTAATAATTTGGTACAATCAGCCACAGTTTGGCTTAAAGCTTTACAACTCTATTAGCTGAACGGAGACAAAGAACTAGGAAAGCACAAGGTAAATGGTTCTTACTTTTTATTTACTACATCATTAGCTTATAAAATGACCTCTAACCGCAAAAGGTATAAAGGCCAAAACTATGACGTTTGAAAACATTCAGTTATTTATAATAAACGACAGACAGAATTTGTACAATTTTATTCTGAGAGAACATAAGACTGTAGAAGTTATTGTTTCTATGCTTCTTCCTAAGTGCAATCTAAATAGCTGTAGAAACAAAGTTAAATTGATTTTATTTGAAAAGCAAATGCATCTGAAGTTCCTGATGGAAGTAGCTTCTCCTCAACTGATCTTAGTTAACAGTGGCGCTGTCCAGAACACAGTAGCTATGGAGAGCACAATGGTTTAAAATGTTACTAAACCCAGGACGCTGCATTCACTATATCTGGTCTCCCACAGTACACAGAACATGGAAATGCAATTATTTTAGTAAATATAAAAAAGCTAAATACCTTTTCTCAATAAATAGCAGTCTTGTGACTTCTATCAGTGTCTGGCCGAGCACTGGTTAAAGCTTGTAGGAGGAGTTTTCATTCTCCTCCGATTGTCGTATGAGGCTGCACAGCCCCCGACTTTGTCTGAACAGTGCTGATTGGCCCAGTGCTGATCACATGCGCCCTCCCAAAAAAAAACAGAAAACTTTCTAGCAATACACATCAAACTGAGCATGTGCAGAATGCCTTCAAGACTCTATACCATCAGCAGATGGATTTGGGACTGTGTAAGAAGGGGAGGAAACAGGCTCAAACGCCCTTTTTACAAAATGCAGAGTATTAAATCCTTATGCTGCGTACACACGACCAGTTTTGCTGTCGGAATAAACTCTGAAGGTTGCTCCGACGGAACTCCGAAGGAATTCCATTCAAGCGGTCTTGCCTACACACGGTCAAACCAAACTCCGACCGTCCAGAACTTGGTGACGTACAACACTTACGACAGGACTAGAAAAAGGAAGTTCAATAGCCAGTAGCCAATAGCTTCCGTCTCGTACTTGCTTCAGAGCATGCGTAGTTTTTGGTCCGTCAGAACAGCATAGAGACGATCGGTTTTCCCAATAGGAATTGGTTCCGTCGGAAATATTTAGAATATGTTCCATTTCTAGGTCCGCCAGAATTTTCGAAAAAATTCACACGATCAGAATAGACGATGAAAAGCTTCCGTCTGACTTCTTCTGTCGGACATTCCACTCGTGTGTACATAGCTAAAGACAGATTTTACTGTTGTGAGTTTAGAACACTTTAATGGTTGAGGCACCGGGTTCTAGAGTTGCCACCTCATCCTTTTAAACCCGAACACCTTTGAATTACACAGGTTCTGAGGCTAATTAAATGCAGGTAAGGCACCAAGTGAGTTTAATTGCCATCTTAATCAGCCACAGAACCTGTGCAATTAATATGTGTTCGGGTTTAAAGGGATGAGGTGGCAACCCTACCGGGTTCCCCAGTCTGAATCTCAGCCTGGACACTGGGAGTTTGCAGGTTCTCCACGTGCCTGCTTGGCTTTCTTCCTACAGTCCAAATATATGTTGACAGGTTAATTGGCTCCCTAAGAATGTGTGTGTATATATGCATGTGAGATAGGGACCTTTGACTGTAAGCTTCTTGTGGGAAGGGACTGATGTAAATGCGCAGTATGTACAGAATTGCATAAATTGTCAGTGCTACTGAATGTGGGAATGGCTGCTTCCATCAAAGGCATCTGAAATAGGTGTTTTAACTTCAAAAATGTTTGTAGGGCTTTGAAATTGTTCATCTAGTCCAGGGATATGCAATTAGCGGACCTCCAGCTGTTGCAGAACTACAAGTCCCATGAGGCATAGCAAGACTCTGACAGCCACAAGCATGACACCCAAAGGCATGATGGAACTTGTAGTTTTGCAACAGCTGGAGGTCCGCTAATTGCATATCCCTGTTCTAGTCTGTAGCTGTGCAATATTGCAAGGTGGTATTTTGCACATAAATATGCTTTGGGCATAAACCTAGCCAGTTAGAATGGGATACCACCACAAATTAACAGCTGGAAAAAATTGATAATATTTGCCAATCATCTACTGTATATTAGAGAAATCAGTGGGGATGGTAACCAAATGCAGCACCCATGAAAGAAGCACATTCATGTAAAACTTGAAATCTGTAGGTAGGAACAGGTTTTCCTTCTGTCATTTGGGTGACCTCATATTTTGCTAAATAAACCACTCTATGGATCAAACTACCAGAGATGAACAGAACTATACTCAAAGTGCAATATGTGGTCAATAATCAAAGCTCTAAATATAGCAAAGCTTGCTCACACATGATCACTGTCTCCTCTTATTTCTTTGTCAGGCCAATACTGGTAGTTAAAGTTATCTGGTGATCTTGCAATAAGTACAGGCTGTACTTATTGCATGAACTGACAGAACTGTCTGCAATTTCAATGTAGCATTGTCAGTGTTATCCTCCCTGCATGTGAAGTCCTTGTCTGGACTACAAGACAGCGTTTCATTTTTACCTATGTTGGTACAGTTCTCCATGGCTCATTGTTGCCAGCACTAATGAAAAATGTAGTTCTGTGCACGTCTTGGGTGTACAGATATGCCTATGTACTCCAGGCAGAAGCAATGAAGGGACACAAAACAGGAACACTGGAGCTAAGTAGACATGTCATATGCACTTGTATTTATGGTAATAAGCTACATATGAAAAATGCTAAAGAGGGTACATCTACTTTAAATTACTGGTTTTCAGAATCATACGCAAATGAAAGCAGGCAATTAAATTAAACAGTGTATTGTTTACCTAATTTTCCTAGATAAATAATTGTGAAATACCACCAGGGGATAACATTGTCTTACTCTCACAGACAAGCAAAGCATTGTTAAATCTAATACTTGGTACAGGACACCCAGTGGAAATCCGTTTTTGTCATCATAACATTTAATAGATGTTAAATAGGTGCCAAGTTAGACCCAGTACCTGTATGGATCACTGTAAAAGTTAAGATGGCTTCAACAGCCATGGGAACCATATTTCCACCATGAGTCAACACCTGTAAAAACAAGGCTGCCATGGAGACGTAAGAGCAATCCATTCACAGCCAGCTGTTGTCCACTCGCTTCCAAGTTCTATGCTGTTTTTAAGATTACAGAGCCACAAAGAAGACGACTAATGATGATCCCAATGGATATTTTTTCAGGGGGATTAACATTTGCAAAAGGAAAGTTAAGAATTCTGAAAAATTGACTATACAAATAGAAAATAGACGTAAGTAGTAGGAAAAGATGAATTCAGTATACCAGAAACATGCATTACTAAAAAACAATGCCAACAAAGATGTTTATGTAGGCTTGAGTTGATAAAGTATATCCAGCAAACTGACACATTTTTTCATGCACACAAAACTTTTCAAACAGTTGCTTATAAGGGAGGCAGCTCTCTGCTGGTTACAGAAGCCAACTGACTGACTGTAGACTTCTCTGTGGTAGTTTTCTAGAAATGACAGTAGTACCAAAGGCATGTACTACTGCCCTTGGGTGGCCTAATGAAACACTGGTAATTTTTTAGGCAGTGTACATTTAGGGTGGTTCTCAGGAAGATCTACAGTATTAGATAAAAGGCGTAGACATATAATAGTGGTAATGTGCAGAGAAAGGAAAAACCATCTTAGCAGACACCTCAATGAAAAACTATTTTTACTAAAGATAAACTCCCTGCGGACATGAAAAGGCACACCTTAATGTATCTCTGTAACCATTGGGGCCTTGTTCACATGGGCATACTACAGCATACGCCCATGTGAGGGCCAGTTTACCTGCACATGAATGCACAGACAGTTCATGCAGCCCCATTCAGGTCAATCGAGATGCAGCGGGTGGGCGGACATAGCCATTGGTCCCGAATGCATATTTTCTGGGATGGGGACCATGCACCCACATGGATATCAAAATTGGGAACAGTGGTTATGTTCTTGCAACCACTGCACCCAATTGACATGAATGGGACTGTCTGCAAGGGGATGCACAGAACACCCTTCGAGGAAGTCCTTGTGGACACAACGCATAAGGGGGGAGCTTCGGCAACATCACACTAGTACCAACACCCCCCTGGCGATCTTTGCAGACACTGGCACCTTCTGGCTGACCATCTCAGTTGTCTTCATAAAATTGGGTGGATGAGTATCATACCAAGCTAGATGGATGGATGAGATTAATCTTTTAAAAGCTGCTTGTTTATACTTTGTCCTGTAAGTGTGTTATTATAGCACTATGGATGTGGTTAGTAAATCAAATAGAATAAATGCACCAAAATAGTACTTTCCATTTGTTCCGTGCATGGTTGAAGCGGAGAAGAAGATTCTTTTAATCCTATGTGATGCTATGCCTGAATGCGGAGGAACTTAACCCTTGTGTTTCTATCAAGAGCTGTTAGACCTCCTGTAACATAAGAGGTCTTAATTTAAAGAGGAAGTAAACCTCCCTGTATTGTTTGTGCCTATAGGCAAGCCTATAATAAGGCTTACCTATAGGTACTGTAAATATCTCCAAAACTTGCACCGTTTAGGAGATATTTACTGTATACGCCACCTTCAGAGCATGCACTCTGAAGTAACGGCCTGCCCATGCCGTTTCTTCAGAGCCTGTGCCGTGACTGGGAGCTCCTGTGCGCATGCATGGAAGTGATGTCATTGCGGCTCCGGTCACTCAGAGCGCCGGAGCCCGCGAACCCAGAAGAAACACCAGGGAAGATGTCACCCGTCTCAGCGGTGTGCGGGCCCTGCTGGAGGGTTTCATTCTAAGATAATTATTTATCTTACAGGTTTTTTTTTTTTTTTTTTTTGCTTTTGTTTGTCCAGGGTTTACAACCTCTTTAAGGTGAGCTCTTTGGTTGGCACATGGTGGAGCAGGAAGATATTAGTTTAGGAGCAATGCATGTATACCATTTGAAGATTGTCACCATGTTTTATGATATACCCATACGTTGGGCTGTGGGACTGCACTTTATCTTCTTTGTTAATTTATTTGTCTTGATATCTGAATTCTGTTGTCAGTTTTTTAGATTAGGGTTGATAAAAAATGTAATGTTTATTTAAGTTGTAAGAGTGTCTACACTGACTATATTAGACACATGACTTTGGTATCATGCACAGTGATTATCAAGAAAGTTGGAATAGCGCTGCACTGTTTGAATTGTTATTTTGTACAGAGGGGGTGTAAATCCCTTATTAAAGGATAAATTGACCTTTTAAACAAAATATAAATGATGCACATTTTTTTGCAGGTAAAAAATGTGGATTTACTAATTTTTTTGTAGGAACCTGGAAAGTATTGCAGGCAGCTTACACTGACAGTCTGCAGGAGCCCTGCATTGCACCCGTGATCTGCTGATCAAATAGGAAACGATTATTGGCAGCACCTGCAGAAATGTTTTTAACATGTTAAAAACTTTGTGAACTTCTGACACCTGAGGGGGATTATTATTGCCTCCTAGGGAAACCCTGAAGAGTCCCAACCCCAACCATATATACTAGGGGGGTGGTAGTTGCGCTGTGATAGGGAAGGGGATAGGGAAGGGGGGAAACTACACTAAAGTGCATATGGCAAACATGCCAGGTGACCTAAAAAACAAAAAAATATATAAGAGATGCGACAGAAAGATATAAATAAACAACTCACAGGTCGGTGTATGTAGTGAATGACTGGAAAAAACACACTAACCAGTACATATAATAGATAAATGAATGAAAACCACTAAATAGTGTAAACTTAGAGACAGAGTGGTATTAAATCACATGGAGATGAACAGTGCACATGATGAAAGGGGCAGTTAAGCTGATAACATATAAAGAATAAATAAATGCATATAGCACTAAATGCACAAAAAACCAGTAGATGAGGGATAGCAAATGGTCCTAATATGAATCAAAAACACTTGACCAATAGAATCGAAAAAAACAAAATGCAACATAAAGGTGTATCGACATGGATACAATAATAATGGCAGAAGGAAATATATTCCCAAAAATCTGAAAAAACATATAGAAGTGGTGTTGAATATAAACGACAGTCCTAGGAGCACGGGACGCTGCCACACACACAGCTGATGTTACGAGCACGGCGCTCGCGGAGTTTTACCCCCCAGCTGTCTACTTTTGTAAGTTTATAAGTGTTTTTATACAATAAAGTGTGTTTTTTGTACGGGATTACGCTATATGCGGTTCTTGTCTTGTTACCACATCACATATACTACGTATGACGGGTGGTGAGCTACAGGAGATGTGAGATGGTAGAAGGTCCTACGGCCAGCGGTGTGGACTATACGAGTTCGGCACTCGTGGATTGAGGCTTGCGCTCATCTGTCACAAGTGAGTGCAACCCCTCCCCCCTTCCTCCTATAGCTCGCTTATCCCCTCATTCCCATACGGTATCACACTATATGCTATCTATGTTTTTTTCGCATGTGATACCACTGCATTTACGAGCTATATCATCTGCTGCAACCTTTCTGGATTCCATACCTTACTGGGCTTCTAATATATATGCTGTATACCTTACAGCTGTAAGGTAAGGGGCCTGTGTTCACTGAGGTGCCCCCATCGAAGAAAACCCCCCCTTTTTCACCTGTCGTTTGTTGGTTGTTTCCTTGGACTGTGATCCAGCATTATTACACTTGGTGGTGGGACTGTCGTTTATATTCAACACCACTTCTATATGTTTTTTCAGATTTTTGGGAATATATTTCCTTCTGCCATTATTATTGTATCCATGTCGATACACCTTTATGTTGCATTTTGTTTTTTTCGATTCTATTGGTCAAGTGTTTTTGATTCATATTAGGACCATTTGCTATCCCTCATCTACTGGTTTTTTGTGCACTTAGTGCTATATGCATTTATTTATTCTTTATATGTTATCAGCTTAACTGCCCCTTTCATCATGTGCACTGTTCATCTCCATGTGATTTAATACCACTCTGTCTCTAAGTTTACACTATTTAGTGGTTTTCATTCATTTATCTATTATATGTACTGGTTAGTGTGTTTTTTCCAGTCATTCACTACATACACCGACCTGTGAGTTGTTTATTTATATATCTTTCTGTCGCATCTCTTATATATTTTTTTGTTTTTTAGGTCACCTGGCATGTTTGCCATATGCACTTTAGTGTAGTTTCCCCCCTTCCCTATCCCCTTCCATATCACAGCGCAACTACCACCCCCCTAGTATATATGCGTTTTTTTGTCTGTTCGGAGCAGTCTTATAGGTGTTGCAGCAGTGCCCCCCTCTCAGTTTAGGAGTCCGCAAGCAGCGCAGGAGTTCCTTGCTTAGTCCCAACCCCAACCAGCCACTGAAACAATGAATCTGTCATGTAGCTAGGAAAGATTGATTATAATTTAAAGAATCATCCTTTTTCAAAATATTTCAAATTAAATTAAAAAACAAATGCATTCATCAGAAATGAAGGATTGGTTTGTTTAGAAAATTTCAGTAAATGTAACTAAATAGTTTGAGCATTTTGATGATGATTTGAATGATTAACCAGTTTGCGGACCGCCCACCGTAGATTAACTGCAGCAGGGCAGCCTCTTTGTGCCAGATCACGTACCTAGTATGTGATCTGGCACTTCCGGGTCTGCGGCACGCGCCACCGGCGACCTGCTTCCGCTGTGATTGGACCCCCCCCCCCGATCGTTCAGGAGAAAGGCAGGAACAGTGGCCTGCCTATGTAAACAAGATTCTGTGAGAGGGGAAGTGCTGATCCTGTGTTCTTAAGCAGTGACACTGATCCTTACATTCCCCCAGTCAAAGCCGCCCCCACAGTTAGTATTCACTCTTAGGGAACACAGTTAACTCTTTGATGTTAACCTCTTCCCTGCCAGTGTCATTCGTACAGCGACTTTGTATATTTTTTAGCACTGATCACTCTATAAGTGTCACTGGTCCCATAAAGGTGTCAAGCGTGTCAGTTAGGTGTCTGATTTGTCCGTCCCACTATAAGTTGCTGATTGGCACCATTACTAGTAAAAATAAAAATAAATACATAAAAATATACCATAGTTTGTAGTCGCTATAACTTTTGTGCAAACCAATCAATATACACGTATTGGGGTTATTTTTTTTTTTTTACCAAAAGTATGTAGCAGAAAACATATTGCCCTAAACTGATGAAAAATTAGTTTACATTTTTTTTATTGGGAATGTTTTATAGCAGAGAGTAAAAGATTTTTTTTTTCCAAAATGGTTGTTACTTGGTTACTTAGCAATCCGTCAATCACCCCCATCTATCAGTGAAGACAATGGACAGTTATTTGCACAGTTTTGTTACGTTTATTGGGGGATACAACTTGGATTAGGGAAAGGATGACATGGGATGCCCATAGCATTTAGCACATTCTCAGAGGTTATTCAGTGGCCTTGGCCTTGCAAAAACTTGATACACTCCTTGCACCCCAGTTTCCTTCCTTTGCATAACTTTTCTGGAGACTGTTGTTGCAAAACAATAAAAACTGCATGGGTGATCAAATACCAACAAAAGACAGCTCCATTTGTGGGGAAAAAAGGACACATTTTATTTGGGTACATCGTTGCACGTCCGTGCAAATGTCAGATAAAGTAACGCAGTGCTGTATCGCGAAAAATGGCCTGGTCAGGAAGGGTCCGGGGCTAAATCTTCTGGAGCTGAAGTGGTTAAATCTATAATCAACGTTATGTATTTGACCAGCATAAAATGGAGACTTATGCCCCATACACACGGTGGGACTTTGTTCGGACATTCCGACAACAAAATCCTAGGATTTTTTCCGACGGATGTTGGCTCAAACTTGTCTTGCATACACACGGTCACACAAAGTTGTCGGAAAATCCGATCGTTCTAAACACGGTGACGTAAAACACGTACATCAGGACTATAAACGGGACAGTGGCCAACAGCTTTCATCTCTTTATTTATTCTGAGCATGCGTGGCACTTTGTCCGTCGGATTTGTGTACACACGATCGGAATTTCCGACAACGGATTTTGTTGTCGGAAAATTTTATATCCTGCTCTCAAATTTTTGTGTCGGAAAATCCAATGGAAAATGTCCGATGGAGCCCACACACGGTCGGAATTTCCGACAACACGCTCCGATCGGACATTTTCCATTGGAAAATCCGACCGTGTGTACGGGGCATTACACTGTGTTTGTTACCTAGCAGCAATGGTCGAGTTTCTTGGTGCCAAACATCTCACAGCTTAAACTGAGATACTGTATTATAACAGAGAACACAACTAGCTTACTGGCTACCTGTGCTCTCATTTCAGTATATTGTCCTGTATATACACAAGGTTTTATAAAATGCCTAAATGTATGAGATGTGCATCTAGAAGAGCACACATGGGACAATACTGCATTTTCAAGCCTCGCTATTAAAACATTTCATTTGAAATATATTGATCATGGTTGTTCGTCTGTTAAGGGAAGGGAAGGATTAAAGCTATGGTTAAAATTACCTTAAAAACACACAAATCATCATCCACATGGCAATGGTGAATTAGGGAAAAAAAAATCTAGAACAGGATCCAGAACAATGTTTCCTCAGTCACTTGGACCACTTTAGCAGAACCACAGATACGTTTAACCATTCAGTATGATATACAATCTGCAAAATACCAGCAGCTAAAGGTCCTTTAATTTTTTGCAAGGAAGCCTTTGCTATCTATATGTAGCCTGTTCATCCCCAGAAGACTGCATACAGACCACAGTTTAAGAGCAAAGGCAATAATTGTGATTTGAACTACATATTCCATTTTTGTCTGCTAGACAAATCTTATCTTCATAGGAATGGAAGGATCGTGACTCTACTTTTTGCTTTTTTATTCAAATTCATTTGTAGACTATACATGTTGTAAAATAAATACTACATCTAGCAATGTACTCAAGTCGCCTTTCTTTTCAATGTAATGCATTTTTTTTTCCAAAAAACGATGCTCATCAGCCATCTACCACAGTACAATAAGCTGGGCACACTCTAAGGTAATGATTTTGAACATCAAAATCACATATCAGACAACAAGGTAGTAAGAAAACAGAGAAACAAATTGTGTCTATAGTAGCTATGCCTAGCGGCGGCAAAGATTAAATACTGTTCCATTCTCTTTTTTTTTTTCTGTCTCTCGCTCTGCACTTTATGTCCGCTTAATAGAGCTAAGCAGCTAACCAGGTTCCAAGCAGTAGACAAAATAGCATTGTGGGATCACATTAGCTCGACAGCTGCTTTATGGCTGTAGCTTCCAGACCAATTTATTTAATATTGATCTTTAAACAAACAACACTACAAATAAATTTGATCACTTAGGTCCAGAGACTTCACATCTACACAAGAGGCCATACTGTGTGAAAAAAACACTGCCTGTGTTTTCGCCTTTGATTCAGTTGTCTTTGATCCTTTCACATATCAAAATGCCTTTACAGCAAATTAAAACAAATTCACCTTTCACATTTGTCATTTCTGAATAAGGAATTCTTCTATCACTGGTTAAACAAACACGTTTAACTCTTTAAGGCAGAGGAAGGCTTTTGAGTTGCATTTTAATTTTCATAGTGATGCAGTAATTTGCACGAGATCTATACAGGATAACAGCTTTCATAACATCCTTGCTCTCAATGACATCTTGCATGGATATTAAAGTACACCTGTCATAAAAAATATGTATGTTGGCATTACAGACCTCTCCTTCCCTGGATGTCATGCTGGTGCTTTGGCTCCAATACTCGGAGTCACTGACCCATAACAAGTTTAGAGACAAGGGATTCTGACTTTTCTTTGACTTTCATTTGCTGCTTGCTTGTCCTGTTTATTTTATTTTTCTCAGAAATATTTAAGTGGCTCTGAAGTCTAAACATTTTTTTACCTTATGCATTCCCTGCATTAACCGCCTCCCACCCGGCTAATGCAGAAAATGTGGCCAGGCGGGATAGGCGTTCTTCTAACTGGTTGCACTGGTGCGTCCTCCCACTTTTGGTGCTCATGTCTAGCCTCAGGGCCAGGCACAAGTGCGATTATTATGGATCAGTGTACTGGGCCACTGTGATTGGCCCTGGTACTATGTGATTGCTTTGACCAATCACAGCGATCACATGAAAACTAGTAAACAATGGCTGTCATTCATGATGCCACTGCTTACTACTGTGATCTCTGTAAATGGTCACAGTGATCACATGGTACCAGGGCCAATCACAGCGGCCCTGTATCATGTGATAGCTGTGGCTAATCACAGCTATCACAATAGTAAACAATGGCATTATGAATGGATGCCAAATACGGTGTAAATGATTGCTTATACAGCAAGCAATCCTAACGTAAAAAAAAAAATCCTGATCACCCCTCAAGCATTACAGTGTCACTATAGTGACACTGCACTGCTCTGATGACAGTAGGTAAAAGAAATTGTACAAAAAAAAAAAACACATACTGTCAAAGGAAGTACAATGTCACTATAGTGACCTCGTATTGCTGTGGCAGGGAGCATGTACAATGGCTGGCTGCTCTAATCTCAATGTATTTCAGTGCATCAGCCATTATCTCTGATTATCGCTACAGCAGTACAATGTCATCAGACCAGTGCTCTAGCATCTTTAATCACTGCTGTCCATCCAGAGTGTCCGTAATCACCACCGCACCACTCACAGTGTGCCTGATCACCACTGTACTACTCACAGTGTCCCTTATCACCGCCACACCAGTAATATTGTCCCTAATCACTGCCACACCAGTTACAGTGTCCATACTCATCGCCACAACATTCATATTGTTCCAGTTCATTGCCACATCTGTCCCAGTGTCACCAGACCAGTGTAAGCCATTAACAGTGTCACAGATTATCAACACACCAGCCCCAGGGTCATTAAATCATTGAAAGTCAGCAGCAGCTTTCCCGATTGCTGCCACACTAGTTCCCACTGTCACCTGACCAGTACAGCCAGCATCAGTATTCCTGATCACCGCCACACTACTGCAGTGTTGCCTCTGCCCATTGCCTGTACTAACCTTGGCCTGTTTTTTGCCCAGGTCTCTGCCTGCGGCCTGAACTGACCCATTTGCATGAACGTGTCTCTGCCTGTGGCCTGAACTGACCCATCTGCATGTCCGACTGACTATGTTCCTGTGAGACACCAGTCCCAGCCATCCCTGCAGATAACTGCTCTCCTGGAACCACAGGAACTTTTTTATTCTTCCTTTCTTCAGCCTCCTGTACTTCCTAGACAGTGAACATGGAATTTCTGAGTGTAGTCACGTACCAGTAGGCTAGGCTTGGTTATATAGGAACTGGGACTGCTATATGTGATGCTACATTAAGCTATGTTCCCTTACCACTCATTACAGTACAATGGTTTTAACACAATTGGTTGATTTTTGTGATACACGTGATAAAATGTCTGGTACATAATCAACTCAAACAGTGAAAAATGCTCACAAGTGTGGTATGGCCATACTCTGGAGTAGTAGTAAAAAGTGTTTTGCATTGTAATTCTAAGTATGCTTAAGTATTCTTAAGTCATATCTTATTAAATTGACGGCTTTATGTAAAGAAAAAAAAATCTGATTACATTTTTCTTCAGTATTTTCCAAAAAAATTAAGTCTTCAAAAGACTCCCCATATCTCCTAAAAACATTCTGTGGGTTATTAAACTGTAGTCATTATGTGGGTGTTTCCACTGTCCTGGTGACTCCAGGGCCTCCAAAAATGTGATAGTTATTCAGAAAATATGAAATTTTGCCTCAAGGACTGAAAATGGTCCTTGGATTTTTTGCCCCTCTACGTGGTCAGAATGTGAAAAAAAAAATCTAAGAAGTGGTATTGCCACACTTGGAACAAGTAACAGAATGTGTTTTGCGGTGTAATTCTAAGTATTTTTATGCTGTGTGTTAGAAATATCTTTTTTAATTGACTGTTTTGTGAAAACAAATTGGTTTTATTTTCTGTCATGCATTTTCCAAAAACGTTTGGCAAAAAATTACATTTTAAAAATACTCACTATGCCTTTTAGAAAATACCTTGGAGTGTTTGCTTTTTAACCACCTGCTTACTGGGCACTTAAACCCCCCTCCTGCACAGACCAATTTTCAGCGCTCTCACTCTTTGAATGACAATTGCGTGGTCATGTAACACTGTACCGAAAATTACATTTTTATCATTTTTCCCCACAAATAGAGCTTTCTTTTGGTGGTATTTGATCACCTATGTTTTATTCTATTTTTTGTTAAAAAACTGAAAAAAAGCCAAAAATTTTGAAAACAAAAACGGTTTTATATTTTGTTATAAAATTTTGCAGACAGGTAATTTTTCTCCTTCATTGATGTACGCTGATGGGCACTAATATGCGGCACTGATAAGGCAGCACTGGTGGGCATGGATGGGTGGCACGGATGAGCGGCACCGATGGGTGGCAGTAATGGGCACTGGTAGATGACACTGATGGGCAGCACTGCTAGATGGCACTGATGAGGCACTGATTGGCATCACTGGTGGGCATTGATAGGTGGCACTGATATTCGCTGGTGGGCACAGATTTTGATGGCACTGTGGGCACTGGCAGGTGGCACTGGCAGGCGGTACTGATTAGCACAGATGCCTCTTCCTCTTTGGGACCGATGTCGCTTCAACAGTGATCGGCTTTTTTTTCTCCTCACGCTGTCAGCGTGAGGAGAAAAAAAATGTGATTCCCGAGCTTCTATTTACATCACGTGATCAGCTGTCAGCCAATGACAGCTGATCACGTGATGTAAATAGAAGCTCGGTAATCACATTTTTTTTTCTCCTCACGCTGACAGCCGATCACTGTTGAAGCGACATCGGTCCCAAAGAGGAAGAGGCATCTGTGCTAATCAGTACCGCCTGCCAGTGCCACGTGGTAAAAGGCCAGAATCGTCCCCTTACTCCGATCTGTGATCAGCCGAGTCTCATTGACTCGGTGATCACAGAGCCTGTCGCGCGCGGGCAGCGTGCAAAGGAGAAGACGTCTATTGACGTTCTCCCGGCAATGTAGGTCCGCGCTGTAGCCATCATTCGGCTATAGCGCGGTTGGGAAGAGGTTAAAATCGGATCATATTGTGGGCGTTTCCACTGTCCTACTCCAGGACATCTAATAATGCGATAGGTAGTCAGGAAACTAGATGCATAATTTATGCTCCTTGAAAGCCCAAAAGGTGCCCCCTCCCTGGATTTTGGGCCCCTCTATCCATCTGGGCTGTGAAAGTCAAACAGCGGGAATCTCCATACTCGGGAGGTGTAGAAAAATAAGAAATAACCTGACTTGATAAAATGACAACTGTGGAAAAAAAAATTAAAGATTTCTTAATTTGACCCAAAAATTGGGACAAAGAATTTTTTTTTTTAGGTAATATCACCCCCTCACAACCTTCCAATTGGCTCCTGCTGCTGTCAGTCATATCCTGTGCCACACGGTGTGTGTTTATGGATGCTGGAAGCATGGCTTGGGATCGAGCCCACAGGTAGGCCACAATAGGAAGGGGCTTCCCATGGTGGCACACCAAGAGGAGGAGAAGCCAGAAGATGCTGGCAGGGGACCTAAGAGTAGGTCTGGGACAGCTCTGTGCAAATCTATTGCACAAAGCAAGTAAGTATGCAAAAAAAAAAAGAATTATAATCACTTGAAAACAGACAACAGCAAAGCAATAATAATTTTTAGAACATGACCAGCACAGGCAGCCCAAGTGCCTTTCTCATGGCAAAATGTCTTTTAAGACTATTCCTACTTATGCCTAGTAGATAATCATATCCCAATCTCCTGTCTCGGGATGAAAATCATATTTGCAGATCCTTTGGGGTGGGATAAAAGAAACCTGTCATTTTACAGTTTCAGTGCACACATGTATGGTTTCATTTTGTCCCAAGACGGTTTTAACAAGTCTACAATGGTGCCAAACAATTTTAACATTCATTTGTATGGTCAAGTCTGTTAAATGTTTTGGCCAAAGTAACGTGCAAGTAGGTTCAGGTGGTCCAAACTTCTTGTATATGACTACTTTAAGTTTGAGCAGCGGCTGTCAGAATACTCAAATAGCTGACTGGATGAAGGCGCTGTTTGGCGAAAAAAAAAATTCAGCCTTGCTCCATCCACAAATTTTGTGAAGCTGGCAGGGCCATCCACAGTTAGAATTTTATGTGATTCCTCTGAAATTCTAACAGTGTACGGTCAGATTAAAGTGACTCTAAATTCAAAAATTTTTTACCTTAATGCCTTCCCTGCAATAACGTCCCACTAGTTTTTGTTCCCCACCTGTCTCTCTAAAAGGGCATACAATCAGGGAAGCAATGCAGATCAATGGCCATGAGCTGCCCTACTGTTGCTTAGTTTGACTCAACAAGTGTGTACACTCATTAAGACATCCTTTCTCCTGACCTTAACACTTACTATTCTCCCCACCACTCAACGTGAAGTCAACCTGGTAACCATAGTCTCCAGTACAGAAAGAGCAAGAGATAAGGGGTAATGTTCAAATAGGGATACTGCTTTTGGAAACAACTGTCTAATAGTTTTCCTGGTTTTGGTGAAATTGCCTTTTAATTCGCATTGTGTCTCTGACCAGAAAAGGTAACGCTGATGAGACATATACAGCAACAAACATCCTGGCAGGGGTCTGAATTATTCCCCACTCTATTGAAATGCTTAAAATAGGGTCTAGAACCCTACAATTCCATCCAACTTTAACCAACAGCCCTTGAATGTAAACCTAACTGGAACTTTACTCTCAAACGATCACCTAACTACCAACTTACTCTAAAAGACTGCATTTATTCTTCCAAATAAATGCAAAGAAGAAAGCAGTTTTAAAATATTTTACAAAATTCTGTCCAGCTGAATTTAAACAGCATATTATAAATAACTGACCTAACTCTGTAATGGCGATTGCATGGGTTTTCTGTATTGCACAGACACTTAATTAACAACCTATTGTGTCGATGAACATTTTCAATTCACTTCTCAAAGAAATTTCTCGTGAATAATGAGTGTCATGCAAGAACGTAAAAAAAAAAATCTTAATGAAGAGTTTACAGATAAGTGACTGCATAGTGTAAACAGATAATTAGAGGAAAGAAAAGCTGTCATTTAACAACTGCTTACAGTTCCTCTCACAGATTGAAGCTTTTTCTGGGCTGATTTCACAAGGCCTGGATTCAGACTAATATACCACCCCTACCACCAAGCCTATTTTTATCAATTGCTGTCTTTTTTTTCCTTATAGTGCAATTGCAGAGGCCGTTGCTAAAACACAACACTTCTCTTATAAAAATGAGCCTTGTGACCACTGTAACAGAAAGTTACTGACACTGCAGTGTGACCATGGCAGCAATTGTGCTGGAAGCAAGGAATGGGGTATTTTTCTACCTTATTGCAGGCAATGTATTTATGGTAAAAAAAAAACACTTAGACCTTAGACTAATTTCATTTTTATCAACCCAAAGAACTGTATTATAGAACACAAAGTTGCCCATTTTAAGGCTATGCACCAACTCCAAATCATGTTATACAGTTTGTGATTTTGGTGTTGGCCATCACAACCTCCTTGCCAGTAGTTATGAGTAAGGATGAGCCTAATGTTCGAGTCAAACGCAAGTTCGTCTCGAACATCGGGTGTTGACCGAATAGCGAACAATTTGGGGTGTTCGCGGCAAATTCGAAAGCCACGGAACACCCTTTAAAAGTCTATAGAAGAAATCAAAAGTGCAAATTTAAAGGCTTATATGCTTGGTATTGTCATAAAAAGTGTTTGGGGACCTGGGTCCTGCTCCAGGGGACATGCAAAAAGTGCAAAAAAAAGTTTTTAAAATGTCAGTTTTTTTGGGAGCAGTAATTTTAATAATGCTTAACGTGAAACAATAAAAGTGAAATATTCCCTTAAATTTCATACCTAGGGGGTGTCTATAGTATGCCTGTAAAGTGGCGCATGTTTCCCGTGTTTAGAACAGTCCCTGCACAAAATGACATTTCTAAAGAAAAAAAAGTAATTTAAAAGTACTATTAAAAAGCTATAATGAATTGATGGGTCCGGCAATACAGAGAAAAGTCATTGAAAAAAACGGCATGGGAGCCCCCCAGTCCGTTATCAGGCCCTTTGGGTCTGGTATGAAGATTAAGGGGAACCCGGAACCAAATTAAAAATTGCGTGGGAGTCCCCCCAAATTCCATACCAGGCCCTTCAAGTCTGGTATGGATATTAAGGGGAATGTGCCATTTTTTTTTTTTAAATGGCGTAGAAGTCCCCCTCAAAATCCATACCAAACCCTTCAGGACTGGTATGGATTTTAAGGGGAACCCTGTGCCAAAATTTAAAAAAAATGGCGTGGGGGTTCCCCCAAAAATCCATACCAGACCCTTATCCGAGCACGCATACCTGGCAGGCTGCAGGAAAAGAGGGGGGATGAGTGAGCACCCCCCCTCCTGAACCATACCAGGCCACATGCCCTCAACATGGGGAGGCTGCTTTGGGGTAGTCCCCCAAAGCACCTTGTCCCCATGTTGATGGGGACAAGGGCCTCATCCCCACAACCCTTGCCCGGTGGTTGTGGGGGTCTGCGAGTGGGGGGGCTTATCGGAATCTGGAAGCCCCCTTTAACAAGGTGACCCCCAGATCCAGGCCTCCCCCCATGTAAAATGGTAACAGGGTACAAATGTACCCCTACCATTTCACAAAAAAGTGTCAAAATGGTACAAAAGACAAGACACAACTTGGGACATGTCCTTTATTAAAAAATTAAAAAATAAAGCCGTGCCTGACCCGCCCCCATGGGAGGCACCCGCCGTATGACGCATCCTCGTAGGTGACAGTTCTTTTATAACTGAGGGTGGGGCCATACAGCGATGTTCCCGGGTGACCCCGTCCCCCTCTGATGCACGGGAACTTCCCTATGGCTTTCCTGGGGCGTCAGAGGGAGCGGGGCCACCCGGTTACGTAAACAAGTGACCCATCCCCCTCTGACAGCGGGTGCCTTTCATGGAATCGGGATGGTCGTGGCTTTGTTTTTTTTTTTCTTTTTCGGTCCGTCGGCGGAATGAGAGAAGACTTCGTGGGACATTTTTGTTTTTTTATTTTTTAATAAAGGACTTGTCCCAAGCTGCGTCTTGTCTTTTGCACCATTTTGACACTTTTTTTGTGAAATGGTAGGGGTACATGTGTACCCTGTTACCATTTCACACAGGGGGGGCGGGATCTGGGCGTCCCCTTGTTAAAGGGGGCTTCCAGATTCCGATAAACCCCCCGCGCAGACCCCCACAAACACCGGGCAAGGGTTGTGGGGATGAGACCCTTGTCCCCATTAACATGGGGACAAGGTGCTTTTGGGGCTACCCCAAAGCACCCTCCCCATGTTGAGGGCATGTGGCCTGGTACAGTTCAGGAGGTGGGCGCTCTCTCATCCCCCCTCTTTTCCTGCTGCCTGCCAGGTTGCTTGCTCAGATAAGGGTCTGGTATGGATTTTTGGGGGGACCCCCACTCCATTTTTTTTATTTTGGCGCGGGGTTCCTCTTAAAATCCATACCAGACCTGAAGGGTTTGGTATGGATTTTGAGGGGGACCCCTACGCCATTTTTTAAAAAGAATTTGACGCAGGGTTCCCCTTAATATCCATACCAGACGTGAAGGGCCTGGTATGGAATTTGGGGGGACCCCCCCCCCACACAATTTTTTTTTTTACTTTGGTTCGGAGTTCCCCTTAATCTTCATACCAGACCCAAAGGGCCTGGTAATGGACTGGGGGGGTCCCATGCTGTTTTTTTCAAAGACTTTTATGTGTATTGCCGGGCCCGACAATTCATTATAGCCGCAAGTACTTTTATATGACTTTTCTTTAGAAATGTTATTTTGTGCAGGGACTGTTCTAAACACGGGGAAAATGTGCCACTTTACAGGGATACTATAGACACCACCCAGGTACGAAATTTAAAGGAATATTTGACTTTTTTTTTGTTTCACTTTAAGCATTATTAAAATCACAGCTCCCGAAAAAACGGACCTTTTTTAAACTTTTTTTTGCATTGATACATGTCCCCTTGGGCAGGACCCAGGTCCCCAAACACTTTTTAGGACATAAACTTGCATATTAACCCTTAAAACTAGCACTTTTGATTTTTCACGTTTGTGTCCCATAGACTTTAACGGTGTTCGCACAAATTTTTTGCCTGTTCGCATGTTCTGCTGCAAACCGAATCGGGGGGTGTTCGGCTCATCTCTAGTTATGAGCAGCAGATAGTGGCTTTCAGGAAAAGAGAACAAACTATCATAGGACAGCACTGATCCTCTGCGTTAACAGTGTTAGGTGAAAGCTCCCCTGAGGTGTAGTCTGTATCTAGGTGTTGGTCCGTTACTTGTACTAACAACAGTTAATGAATTAGAGGCAATAGAAAAATACTGACTTGACAGGAAAGTGGTAGTCCATAAACAAGATAAAGACAAGGCAGGAGGCAAACAAGAGTAAGCAGCTTCTCAGGCAGAAGGAAGTTCAAGGCAAGCGTAAGAGTGAAGAAAGATGGGTTGAGGTAGAAACCAGAGTAGCAACCCGGATCTCAGAGCACATAAGATTGGCATGGGAATATAGGAATGTCACACAATCTACCACCAATCCCTGAGGATAGCGTTTTGCTAAAAGGCCAAATAGATCAGTACACTGAGTCAATAGCACTATGGTAAAGAGGAACATACTACAGGACTGAATAAAGCCAGTATTCTTTACACCAGTCACTGGTCTCTTCTGGAGTTTAAGGAGAAAAAGAAGTATGGATAATGAAGGGCAGCTCAAGGGTAATTTGGATGTGTGATGTGAAGCTCTGAATACATTTTAATTTAGCCATATCTTTGAATTTTAGCAAGCTATAGCTGCTGCTGGGAATCTCGATATGATTTGCATCTGGACACTGTAAAGAAGCATGGTGTGTAGTGAACTGTTCTTCATGTTATGTAGAATATTCTCCTTTCACTTTAAATTGTCTAGGTTTGTGATAGGTTTACATTAATTTTGGAATACATGATATTTTTTTGTAAGTGTAATTCCAATTTTAATAATGTAAAAAATTGAATAATTGAAGGAAAAATACACAAGCTTGGCAAGGGCAACATATTTTCCACCTTGGTTTAGCATTAGTTAAAATTTGAGGCAGGTCTGACTTAGAAGACAGTTAAGGAACTATGAAGAAAATGCCTCCATGGAGACTTGCAAATTTTGTCAGTATAAAGTTACGCTCAAGCACTTGAGGTTTCCAAACAAGCCAGACAGCCTCAACGTACCACACTTCAAACAGCAGTAACAGAAAGACTCTTCTTTCATGGGCGTTATATTTTGGCAGCGATGATGGGGGATCAACAAATACATACATGAACGGCTTCAGGGAGCTTTGTCATTGAGGCATGTTCTTAAACACGAGAAAGGCCTTTGTCAAATGACTAAACAGAGAAAAAGAAAATTATGAATACACATCTGCAGACCAGTCTAATGAAAACGCATCCAGCAGGTTTTACACCGTATAAAAATAGAACATTTTTTCCGATGGCAGCTGGATCTGGTTCGCTAATAAAGTGAGGCTCACGCTTCAGCATAATGTGTTTGTTGGCCAAGGTTTATTTGTGTTAAGTCTGAATGGGGAATTTAAGAGACAATCTGATATGTCGTCAGACCTCTGCTAAAACACTTTAAATACCCCAATATTGCATAGTAATGTTCAGAAATCTGATATCCAGGATTATTATTTTTCTTAGCAGTTTCTTGCATGTGATAATTTGATCAACTCGCTTTAAAGAACTTCAGGCTAATGTAAAAGGATATATGTAGTCCATACCGTTGCTATGCAAACCTGTAGTATTTACAAAATAATATATTGCATACCTGCATGTACAAAAAAAGCTTTGGCATTAAATGCACTTTAGGCAAGACGTCCGTGTGATCGTGGTCATCACAACAGCTATTTCCTGACTCAAGATATAATTTGGATGTTCCTAATCTAGTCTATAGGACATTGAGAGAAAACAATGTTCTTTAAGTCTTGTGTGTCCTTCAGAGCTTAGCTCAAGCTCTTCTCTTCTAACATGTTTGAAGGACTTCTATTTTTCTTAGGAAGCTCCATGGAGCTACCACTGCAGACTGAATAGTTACACATGCAAAAAATACTAAGTGGTCAGAGAGACAGAACTAATCCCAGTAGTTAGGGTAAAAAAAATTTTAAAAAGTTATTTTACAGGTGACTACTTCCTTAGATTTTGGTAAGACTAGTTTTTGGAAGTGCCTGTTTATTTCTGTGGCAATCTTGTCAGCTGTGCTTCTAATGTCGCGTACACACGGTCGGACTTTTCGACCGGACTTGTCCGACGGACGCCGACGGACCAAATCCAGGGGACAATCCGATCGTGTGTGGGCTTCACCGGACCTTCAGCGGACTTTTCCAGTCGGAAATCTGATGGACTTTAGATTTGGAACATGCTTCAAATCTTTACGTCGTAACTCGCCGGACCCAGAAATCCGCTCGTCTGTATGCAAGTCCGACTGACAAAAACCCACACTAGGACAGCTATTGGCTACTGGCTGTCAATTCCCTCATTTTAGTCCGGTCGTACGTCATCACGTACGAATCTGTCGGACTTTTGTGTGATCGTATGTAGTTAAGTCCATTCGTTATAAAGTCCGCCGCAAGTCCGCCAAAAGTCTGTCGAAAGTCTGTCGGACAGGCTGTCGGACAGGCTGTCGGACTTTTGTAGCCGAAAAGTCCGACCGTGTGTACGCGGCATAATGCTGGCCATACACATGCTCTCTTTGCAGCGTGGATGGCTGAATCTCTGATTGCCAGTTATTGTATTCTGACAGCAGGCACCGGAGGTTGCCAGAGTACCCGTACAGTGAGTGCACCTGTTTGGCTGACTTTTTTCCACTGGATTGTGTCAGCAGGGCCACCCACAGTTTGAATTTTTGCTGATTCATTGTAGTAGGTGGAAACTTAAGCTATGTATGACTAGATTAACATTTAGCAGTTAGCTTGTTCAGCATCATTCTCAGTTTGTAAACCCTGATGACAACTGTTCCTGTTTCTCAATGCATTTGCTAATGCAATGTCAAAATTTTTACCAAACTTTAGGCCCCATGCACACTAGAGTTTTTTTTAAGATAAAAAAAAACGCTGGAAAAATTCCTGGATAAAATAATAATAGTGGACACAACTGACCAATTTTTCTCACACACACCACTTTCCACGTAATAATTTAATCACTGGATAAAAAAAGCTGGTAATAGCTTTTTGTAGAAGCGTTTTAGTAGCGTTTAGGAGCATTAGCATTTTAATGCCGTTTTTGCAGTAAAAGGAAAGCTCAAAAAACGCTGTTAGTAGTATTTTGGAACATTTCTGCTGGAAAAATGCTCCAGGAAACTCCACAAAAACATTTTTTTTTCTGCTCCTAGACGCTGAAGCTCAAAAAATGCTAATAGCCTAAAGTAGTGTGCATGGACACATAGGATAATACTATTTAGCTTCTAGGAGCAGACAAAAATGCTAATAACAGCTTCTAGGAGATTAAAAAAAATGCTAGTGTGCGTCGAGCCTTAAGTTTAATGTTCAAATCATTTCCAAAGTCGTTTTTAATATTTTTTAATCTGCAGCTATCATTACTATAATACCTGGTGATCCTGGCATGGGGGCTCTTGTTCAGATACTTCCTGTTCTAGGGTAACAACATTGTCTCCCGGTTGTATTCCTGTTTTGTCACACATTAGGGTCCTGTTGTCACCATTGGGGTCCTGAGAAATGCCAAACAGCCATCACTGAAGTGCATGTAGGCAGGAGGTGGCTGCAAAAAGTCTACTAGCAGATCAGCAACTTTGAGATGCAGCAAAGGATGAAAAAAAAAAGGAAAACTGTATTTTATTTTAAATAATTGATCATGACCTGTTGTTTTAGCAAACTAAGGGCTTGTTCTCATGTGTGGCAGCCCTTGTCGCCGCTATTATGAACTGCAAAACAAAATAAGAAAATGTATAATTTGCTCTAAAAGATTATTCCATTGAAAACTACAAAAAAAAGTAGTTTCTCCTTGATTACTTGCAGGTTTAGTAGCAGCAGCAGTCTCATCATTGTTGTATAGCCTAGGTTCACACTGAGCTATGAGAATGAAGCTGAACTCGCATGATTTTACTCCCGATTTCGGCCGCAATTTCAGAGACATGTGTACAGGTTTCAGATGTCAATGTAAATCGAAGCCCGAAATTGCAAAAAGTAGTACAGAAACGACTTTTTGAAAATGGTGCAGCACCGCAGATGCCGCGTCACACCGATTAGGACGGTACCATTGACGGCAATTTCCGCCGATTTGACATGCCAAATCGCATGTCAAAATGCTCCAGTGTGAACCTGGGCTTAAGGTCTGTACAATCATTCCACTGGACTTTGTTTTAGAGATACGTTTGTAAAAATGGTAGCTTTTATATATTTTTTCCCACTGATCAATTAATAAAAAGAGGCTTAGCAAGAGTGTTTAGACCTTGACACTGGTCTTAACTGCTTGAAACCATTTAATTCTCGGACAAAAAAAAAGTACATTAACGGTGGAAAGCTGACACACATATAGCCATAGGTAATTGAAAGGAAAGTGTTATAGAATGAGGGTTTGCAGTGCTACAAAAACGTAATTAATTGAATTGTACATTAAATGATTCAGCGAAAGTAAATCTCTTATATTCAGGTAAGCAATGCAGCCTTGTACGGATTTCTGGGAATTCGATTTTTTTGAAGCCTATGTTGAGCATGCCCATAACTTTGACAGAGCCCTGCAGGCTCTTGTCTTCACCTTCAAATCATAAGACAGAGAAATCAAGCTCCCTCTGTGCTCTCAATTATACCAAAAAACACAGAGCAGAAGTCTTCAGTAATTCAATCCCTGTGGAAGCTTCTTCATACTGTTTGCACTGCTGGAACTGCTGACAGCAGCAATCCCACAATCCCTCCTGGTAGGCTGTCAAAGTTCCTCTTACAGTGTGAGCAGCACTGCTCTGTCCCACTACTGTTGCTCAGGAGACATTTAAGCACATGCGTGGCGTTTGATGATTGCTTGATACAGTGGCCAAGAGGCCAAACTACATCACAATGAGAATTATGATACTCTTATAAGGTGCTTTGAGCTACAGTTAATAGGTTGGCTAGATACATCTGGGCCTGTGCTTGTGTAATTTAATCAGAAGTACAGCTGCATAAACAATGTGCTATACAAGTACAGAGTGGAGGGCTGAATTAGGATTTGTTCCTTTAGAGTATACTGCACATATATAGAGCACAGAGTGCTATTTCCACATGGTTCACAAACTAATGAAGCAGAGATTTTTTGTAACTTAATTCAGGAGATTGTATAGTTAACCGCTTCAGCCCCGGAAGATTTTACCCTCTTCCTGACCAGAGAAATTTTTGCGATTCAGCACTGCGTCGCTTTAACTGACAATTGCGCGGTCGTGCGACGTTGCACCCCAACAAAATTGACATCCTTTTTTTCCCACAAATAGAGCTTTCTTTTGGTGGTATTTGCATTTTTTTATTTTTTTTTATAAACAAAAAAAAAAAAAAAAAAAAAGAGCGTCAATTTTGAAAAAAACACATTATTTTTTACTTTTTGCTATAATAAATATCCCCCAAAAATATATAAAAAAACATTTTTTTCCTCAGTTTAGGCTGATATGTATTCTTCTACATAGTTTTGGTAAAAAAAAAATCGTAATAAGCGTATATTGATTGGTTTGCGCAAAAGTTATAGCATCTACAAAATAGGGGCTAGTTTTATGGCATTTTTAACATTTTTTATTTATTAGTAATGGCGTCGATCTGCAATTTTTATCGGGACTGCGACATTATGGCGGACACATCAGACAATTTTGACACTATTTTGGGACCATTGTCATTTACAACGATCAGTGCTATAAAAAATGCATTGATTACTGTGTAAATGACACTGGCAGTGAAGGGGTTAAGTGTGTCCTAGGAAATGATTCTAACTGGGGAGGAGGGTGGGCTTCAAGTCACATGACAGCGATCACCGATCCCGATGACAGGGAGCTGTGATCTCTGTCATGAAACAAGGCAGAACGGGGAATTGTCTTGTTTACATAGGCACTTCCCCGTTCTGAGGCTCCCTGACATGATCACCGGTCCCGTGGGCACGTTCACACTGTACGCCGAGAGTCGTACGGGACGTACAGGTATCTGCCCACTGCCAATGCACCAACGTATATCGGCATGCAGCGGTCAGCAAGTGGTTAAAGAGGAACTAAAGTGCTCTTTACTTACTTCCACTCCAGTACCTAGTTGGCTCCCTTGCCAGTGCAAACATCTTCAGCTATCTTTAGGCTACTTTCACACTGGAGGTGCTTTACAGGCGCTATAACGAGCCAGAGGGCTTTCACACTGGAGCGGTGCGCTGGCAGGATGGTAAAAAAAAGTCCTGCTAGCAGCATCTTTGCAGCGCTGTAGGAGCAGTGTATACACCGCTCCTAAAGCACCTCTGCCTATTGAAATCAATGGGCAGCACCGCCAAACCGTCGGCAAAGCGCCGCTGCAGCAGTCTTAACAGCAGTTTTAACCCTTTTTTGCCCACTAGCGGGGGTTAAAAGCACTAGCTAGCGGCCGAAAACCTCCGCAAAAATGACAGTAAAGCGCCACCCACTAAAAATAGCGGCGCTTTACCGCCAACGCCCCCAGTGCCCCAGAGTGAAAGTCGACTTGCTGAGCAACCCGGGAAGACAAAACTTCTACACAAGTACACAGAATGTAATTCCTCCCCTTACTAAAGCATTCTGTGAATGTACACAGAGCCTGAATGCTTGATTGTTCTGGCTGGGAAAAATTTTTAGACCTGGTACACATCTATGCAGTTTGCTTTTTATCTGTTTATGCAGTGCTTTTTGCAGTGCCATTTGCATTTTTTCACATACGTTTTTGATGCATATTAAAAAATGCAAAATCGTGGCAAACTTGCACCAAAAATGCACTACATGCTTTTCTGCAGCTTCTCCATTGAAGTCTATTAAACCAAAAAGCCCTGTTTTGTGTTTAAAAAAAGTCTGACACTTTCCAAAAACGCAGTGGCTGAAAAAAGCATAGATATGAACGTGTCACATGGGAAACCGTGTTAAATGGACTGTAGTGCGTTTCCGCAACTGGGAGAACGAAATGAAATATCTTTAAATATTAGATTTAGATTAGCTGTAAAAGACAAGGTCTCTACTACTTCCTCACTAAACCCCTCACCCTCACCCAAAAGAAATTGGCTTGGCATACATGTTATATAATGGAAGAATATCTATGGCTAGTTTAATCCTGCTCTTTGGACTATATTAGGCCCAACTTTAATTTTATGGAGGGGGAAGGTAGGGGGTTGTTTTTTTTGTTGTTGATATTATGTTATGCAGACTGTACATAGCAAGGTTTGGTTACTCGTTTGAAAAAGATGCACATTAGTCAAACCTCACACCCCTCCTATTTTAGTGCTGGGATTATATCACTCAACGAAAAAAATGAAGTATTAGCCAACACTAACTCATACGGGCATCTTTCTCTGAAAGTATTTATCCTCAAATTTATTTTGTAATATACCCACTTTTCTATGTGTGAACAACTTCATGCACACTTCCATTTAGTCACTGGTGTCAGAGTCCTCTGGCTTGCATTTATTGACCACAATAAGCCTCCCAATGCATTGAGTCTGTGTACTATGCCTACTTATCTCTGGTTCACTGTGATTAACGTGGAACTCGTACTTTGCTCATACTATTCATTGTAATATAATGGTGTTGCAGGGGGCCATAAGCAGCCTGATTTCACCTTTTTTCCACCTTGCATAATCGTCCGGCTCCTCGACAGTTTGCTATGCACTCTCCCCCACCTAAACGTCATAGTACTGAAGCCTACCAACTGGCCACCTAGGCAACAAGAGAAACATTTTTGGGAGGCACAAAGGGTGTTACGTTGGGAAATAGGATTATTTCTTGGGCACTCTGGTGGTAGCGTAGGGCAAAGGTATATGTATTGACTCTTTATAGACCTTCCTGTGAAGTGCAGCTGATACTTTGCCCAAGCAGGAGACACTCTCTAAGAAAAGGTCTGTGACGTGAGCAAGTGATTACACATAGGCATAGTGTGCTACAGACCAGTGTTTCTCAACTCCAGTCCTCAAGCCGCTCCAACAGGTCATGTTTTCAGGATTTCCCTCAGATGAAACAGCTGTGGTAATTACTGAGGACGTGAAACTGATCAAATCACCTGTGCAAAATAATGGAAATCCTGAAAACATGACCTGTTGGGGCGCCTTGAGGACTGGAGTTGAGAAACACTGCTATAGACCATGCACCTGAATGTGCCAGGGTGACAATGCTAGAAAGGCTATAGCAACCTGTGGGTAGTGTGGTCACCCTTTACCAGTTAGGACAAGACACAGGTGTTTTTTTTTTTTTTTTGAATAACAGTAGCTGTGCAAATCAAAGGGCAGAGCTACATTTCGCTTTGTCAGAGGGAGCCATTTGTATATGTATATATATGTAGAAGTACTGTATATGGGTTTGCAGGCACTTTGAGACCTTGAGGCACCATCTGATGGAGCAAGTGCATTCTATAGTAATTGGCACTCCGATCTAGCAGATTGCAGAAATAGCGGCAAATGGAGGGGCACCCAGGGCCGTCTTTAATTTTGATTGGGCCCTGGGCAAACATTTTCTTGGGGCCCCCCCTCCATTCTGAGACATACAAAAAATAGCAGGTAGACTCAAAATCAGTTAACTGCAGCAGATCTTTCAGCGATTGCAATTGTTTGCCAGAGGTTACAGCCTATCATTACTGCTCAATGGCTGGTTTCTAGAGGTTACAACACATAATTTCTGCTTGCCGATTGGTTGCTAGAGGTTAATGCACATTATTAGCGCTCACTAATTGGTTGCTAGGGGTTACAGCACATCATTAGCACTTACTGATTGGTTGCTAGCGATTAAAGCAGATCACTACTGTTTGCTGATTGGTTGCTAGAGGTTCATGCACATCATTACCTCTCACTGAGCAGTGGAGCAATCCCAAATAATTGAGCAAGTAAAGGGGCACAATAATACACATACTACAGGAGAGGTTCAGAGACAGCGGACATACTGCAGGAGATAATCAGAGACTGCGGACATACTGCAGGAGATTACCAGAGACTGCGGACATACTGCAGGAGACAATCAGAGACTGCGGAAATACTGCAGGAGACAATCAGAGACTGCAGACATACTGCAGGAGACAATCAGAGACTGCGGACATACTGCAGGAGACAATCAGAGACTGCGGACATACTGCAGGAGACAATCAGAGACTGCGGACATACTGCAGGAGACAATCAGAGACTGCGGACATACTGCAGGAGACAATCAGAGACTGCGGACATACTGCAGGAGACAATCAGAGACTGCGGACATACTGCAGGAGACAATCAGAGACTGCGGACATACTGCAGGAGACAATCAGAGACTGCGGACATACTGCAGGAGACAATCAGAGACTGCGGACATACTGCAGGAGACAATCAGAGACTGCGGACATACTGCAGGAGACAATCAGAGACTGCGGACATACTGCAGGAGACAATCAGAGACTGCAGACATACTGCAGGAGACAATCAGAGACTGCGGACATACTGCAGGAGACAATCAGAGACTGCGGACATACTGCAGGAGACAATCAGAGACTGCAGACATACTGCAGGAGACAATCAGAGACTGCAGACATACTGCAGGAGACAATCAGAGACTGCGGACATACTGCAGGAGACAATCAGAGACTGCGGACATACTGCAGGAGACAATCAGAGACTGCGGACATACTGCAGGAGACAATCAGAGACTGCGGACATACTGCAGGAGACAATCAGAGACTGCGGACATACTGCAGGAGACAATCAGAGACTGCGGACATACTGCAGGAGACAATCAGAGACTGCAGACATACTGCAGGAGACAATCAGAGGCTGCGGACATACTGCAGGAGACAATCAGAGACTGCAGACATACTGCAGGAGACAATCAGAGACTGCAGACATACTGCAGGAGACAATCAGAGACTGCGGACATACTGCAGGAGACAATCAGAGACTGCAGACATACTGCAGGAGACAATCAGAGACTGCAGACATACTGCAGGAGACAATCAGAGACTGCGGACATACTGCAGGAGACAATCAGAGACTGCGGACATACTGCAGGAGACAATCAGAGACTGCGGACATACTGCAGGAGACAATCAGAGACTGCAGACATACTGCAGGAGACAATCAGAGGCTGCGGACATACTGCAGGAGACAATCAGAGACTGCAGACATACTGCAGGAGACAATCAGAGACTGCAGACATACTGCAGGAGACAATCAGAGACTGCGGACATACTGCAGGAGACAATCAGAGACTGCAGACATACTGCAGGAGACAATCAGAGACTGCAGACATACTGCAGGAGACAATCAGAGACTGCGGACATACTGCAGGAGACAATCAGAGACTGCAGACATACTGCAGGAGACAATCAGAGACTGCGGACATTATGCAGGTGATGGTCAGAGAACTTGCAGCAATGCACAGCTTTACAGTTAAATAACACAGCTCAGAGTTTAAACATTCAGGCATTCTATGGGTGTAAGCAGGGCCGGATTTCCCACAAGGCCACCAAGGCCAGGCCTCAGGGCGGCAGTGGTACAGGGGCGGCGCCGCGGCCGCCCACAGACTATTTTTTTTTTTTCTCGGAGGATGGGGCACGGCCTCAGCGGGGTGTGTTATCAGAAAGCCACCACGCTGTGGCATTCTGGGAGCTGTAGTCCAGACGAGCGCCCTCTGATTGGCCGAACAGGGTCATGTGAGGGCGGCCGTCATGGGCACCTTTGATTGGCCCAAGGGAGCTAGTCACTGTGGAGGTGGGGCTGGTCTGTGCGTAAACGCGACCACTTGCTGCGGGAATCCCGCCTCTCTGCCTGGCGTGCTGACGTGCTGACGTGCTGTATGTCTTCTGAGGTCTCGCGCTCTCTCATCTACCCCCTCACAGTCAGTGTACCCTCTCTCTATGCCCCGCCCCTCTAGGTCAGCCCGTCCCTCTCTGTCAGTGCCCCCCCTC
Source organism: Lithobates clamitans (assembly GCA_037952925.1). Classification (NCBI taxonomy): domain Eukaryota; kingdom Metazoa; phylum Chordata; class Amphibia; order Anura; family Ranidae; genus Lithobates; species Lithobates clamitans. The sequence goes on along the minus strand of JBBGZY010000361.1, from coordinate 1,502,778 downwards.
TATCAGCCCCTCCTCTCTGTCAGTGCCCCCCCTCTCAGTGCCCACCCCCTCTCTGTCAGTGCCCCTCCTCTCTGTCAGTGCCCCCCCTCTCAGTGCCCACCCCCTCTCTGTCAGTGCCCCCCCTCTGTCAGTGCCCCCCCTCTCTGTCAGTGCCCCCCCCTCTATCAGCCCCTCCTCTCTGTCAGTGCCCCCCTCTCAGTGCCCACCCCCTCTCTGTCAGTGCCCCCCCCTCTGTCAGTGCCCTCCCCTCTCTGTCAGTGCCCCCCTCTCTGCCAGTGACCCCCCTCTCTGTGTCAGGGCCCCCCCTCTCTGTCAGTGCCCCCCCTCTCTGTCAGTGCCCCCCTTTCTGTCAGTGCCCTCCCCTCTCTGTCAGTGCCCTCCCCTCTCTGTCAGTGCCCCCCCTCTCTGTCAGTGCCCCCCTCTCTGTCAGTGACCCCCCCTCTGTCAGTGACCCCCCCTCTGTCAGTGACCCCCCTCTCTGTCAGTGACCCCCCCTCTTTCAGTGCCCCCCCTCTGTCAGTGACCTCCCCCTCTGTCAGTGCCCCCTCTCTGTCAGTGCCCCCCCTCTCTGTCAGTGCCCCCCCTCTCTGTCAGTGCCCCCTCTCTGTCCGTGACCCCCCTCTCTGTCAGTGCCCCCCCTCTCTGTCAGTGCCCCCCCTCTCTGTCCGTGACCCCCCTCTCTGTCAGTGCTCCCCCTCTGTCAGTGCCCCCCTCTCTGTCAGTGGCCCCCTCTCTGTCAGTGTCCCCCCCCCTCTGTCAGTGCCCCCCCTCTGTCAGTACCCCCCTCTCTGTCAGTGCCCCCTCTCTCTGTCAGTGCCCCCCCCTCTGTCAGTGACCCCCCCTCTGTCAGTGACCCCCCTCTCTGTCAGTGACCCCCCCTCTGTCAGTGACCCCCCCTCTGTCAGTGGCCCCCTCTCTGTCAGTGCCCCCCCTGTCAGTGCCCCCCCTCTGTCAGTGACCCCCCCTCTGTCAGTGACCCCCCTCTCTGTCAATGCCCCCCCTCTGTCAGTGCCCCCTCTCTGTCAGTGACCCCCTCTCTGTCAGTGCCCCCCTCTCTGTCAGTGCCCCCTCTCTGTCAGTGCCCTCAACTCTCTGTCAGTGCCCTCCCCTCTCTGTCAGTGCCCTCCCCTCTCTGTCAGTGCCCTCCCCTCAATGTCAGTGACTCCCCTCTCTGTCAGTGACTCCCCTCTCTGTCAGTGACTCCCCCTCTCTGTCAGTGACCCCCTCTCTGTCAGTGACCCCCCCCTCTGTCAGTGACCCCCCTCTCTGTCAGTGCCCCCCCCTCTGTCAGTGCCCCCTCTCTGTCAGTGACTCCCCTCTCTGTCAGTGACCCCACCTCTGTCAGTGCCCCCCCTCTCTGTCAGTGCCCCCCCTCTCTGTCCATGCCCCCCTCTCTGTCAGTGACCCCCTCTCTGTCAGTGACCCCCTCTCTGTCAGTGACCTCCTCTCTGTCAGTGACCCCCTCTCTGTCAGTGCCCTCCCCTCTCTGTCAGTGCCCTCCCCTCTCTGTCAGAGCTCACCCCTCTGTCAGTGCCCTCCCCTCTCTGTCAGCCGCAGCAGAGTGCACCATGCCAGCCAGCCACCCACTGACCTACAGCAGAGAGCCAGGCCAGCCTCTCGCAGCAGTGTGCACCGTGCCAGCCACCCACCCACCCACTGACCCACAGCAGAAAAACAGCCAGCCACAACAGGAGCCACCCATGGTGACCCACCCACACCAGGGAGCCAGCCAGCCACAGCAGGGTGCTGACCAGCCACCCACTGGAACCAGCCACAGAGGACATAGGAGTCAGCCACCAACAGGAGCCAGCCAGCCACCAACAGCAGCCAGCCACAGAGGACATGGGAGCCAGCCAGCCACAAAGGACACAGGAGCCAGCTACAGAGGACGCGGGAGCCAGCCAGCCACAGAGGTCGTGGGAGCCAGCCAGCCACGAGGACGCGGGAGCCAGCCAGCCACCAACAGGAGCCAGCCACAGAGCACGTGGGAGCCAGCCAGCCACCAACAGGAGCCAGCCACAGAGGACGCGGGAGCCAGCCAGCCACCAACAGGAGCCAGCCACAGAGGACACAGGAGTCAGCAACATCTGCAGTACCCATTGTTAAGGTAAGAGGAGCGCTACACAGTGCCAATTTTATTTTTACTTTGTGAGAGGTTGGGGCAGGGGTGAGAGTCATGGCACAAGGAGGATGTCCCATGAGGAACAGAGTGAATGAAGGTGTTCACTGTACACTCTGTTAGATAGAGGCCCCCTCCAGGTCCATTATACTCCTTTTCAGTCTCTAATGGGACCTGGTGGGGACTCTTTCTAACAGATTCTATAATGGACACTGAATGGGCCTCTGTTAGAGAGACCCCCCTCCAGGTCCCATTAGACTCCTTTTGAAGTCTCCAATGGGTCCTGGAGGGGGTCTCTCTCTAACAGAGACTTTCTAATGGACACTGTTAGAGAGAGACCCCCTCTCCAGGTCCCATTAGACTCTGTTGTAGTCTCTAATGGGGCCTGGAAGGGACACTTTCTAACAGCAAGGAGCCAGGCCAGCCACCTGCAGCAATGTGCACTGTGCCTGCCAGCCACCCACCCACTGACCCACAGCAGGGAGCCTACTGGCCGCTAGCCATGGCCTGTGCGTTCCGCTGGCCTGTGGGTCTTGCTGGCCATGGCCAGCTCCCAGCAGGATCAAGAGGCCATGACCAGCTCACAGCAGGACCCACAGTGTTGAGGGCTATTTTTAGACTACTAGGTGGGCACTGGCCTGGGGCAGGGTAAATAGGGTGTATGGGGGGGTAGATGGTATGTGGGGTTCAGCTGCGGGTGTCAGGGTCTCTCACCCCAGCGATGGCAGCTGCCTTTGGCAGCTCAGCAGGTCCCTGCGCTGATAGGCACTGGTGAGGCTGCACTGATGGGCACTGGTGATGGTGAGCTGATTCGGTGGTTCAGTGGGCCACTTGACGTGACTTGCCCTCCAGGCATAAGGCTGCCAGCCCTGCCCTGTCGGCCGCCCCCCCCCTCTGCACTAACATAGCAGCATGGCAGGTCCATGCCTTCTCTAATATCACTGCACTGCCCCCTCCCCACACTGCCTTTCTTATTCACACAAAACATGAAGCGCGGCCGCTCTAGACAAAGGGCAGGACTCCATGTCTTGTGTGAATAAGGTAGGGTTCTTTGGGGAGGGGGGAGTGCTGTGCTGTAAAGAAGTTTGATATTGAGAGAGGACTGTGATGGGGGTTAGTCTGTGATTGAAGGGGTCAGTCTGTGATTTGGGGGGTCAGTCTTTGATAGGGAGTCTGTGATGGGTCAGGACCAGTTTGTGATGGGGGTCAGTCTGTGATGGGGGGTCAGTCTATGATGGGGGCTCTGCTATGGGTCAGGTCAGTCTGTGATGGGGGGGGTCAGTCTGTAATGAGGGGTCTGTGATTTGGGGGGTCAGTCTGTGATGGGAGAGGTGAGTCTGTGATGGGTCAGTCTGTAATGGGGGTCTGTGATGGGGGTCAGTCTGTAATGAGGGGTCTGTGATTTGGGGGGTCAGTCTGTGATGGGGGGTCAGCCTGTGATGGGTCAGTCTGTAATGAGGGTCTGTGAAGGGGGTTTGTGATGAGGCAGGGGGGATGTGACGTAGGGGGGGTGGGGGACCTGAGGACACTGATGCAAAAGGGGGTCTGTGATGTGATGTGAAGGGGGGGACTGAACACACTGATGTAAAAGGGGGTCTGTGATTTCTGCACTAGCAAAACACAGGTCTCTGCAAGGGCAATAGAAAACAATTGTTTTCTATGTGTCCTGTTCACACTGCAACAGCACCAGTGCGTGCTGAGCAGTGTGGTGCAAAATGCATACTGTTTCTATGCACTGCAACTGAGCTGTGGTGCATAGAAATGAATGAAATGTATTTGCATAAAGAACTATTTACGATCATCTTTGGGTCAAGAAAGACTGAACAGTTTAGCTTTACTTGCCATTGAGTCAGAACGTTTAAATACTTTGTCCTACGAAGATATTATCGATGAGTTTGCCAAAAAAAAAATTAGAACTAAAAAATTGTAGGGAGTTTCTTACTGCTATAATCTTTAAAAGGCATTTTCTGCATTACAGAGTATTTTCAGTCTGTACAATTAAAGCCAGTTATTTTCAGTGTTCTCGTGTGTGGAGATATGTTTTTAATTGATCTATTGTAGCAGTCATCGATAAAGGACGAGAATGGTGGTGTGGGTGTGGGTGTGTGTGTGTGTGGGGGGGGGGCGGCATTGAAGGACCCGGCCTTGGGGCGGCAAAGGGAGTAAATCCGGGCCTGGGTGTAAGGACATACCTGGCCAGTCAAACTTACTACAAACATTCAGGACTGTGGGCGGGGCTTCCACTCTCTGCTCTCACTCTGCTTCACTGATGCTTTGTTGGGGGGCCCACATCACCCGTGAATTAGGGCACCGATCACAGCTTTGCAGAGCGCACAGAGGACACGGGAGGATGTATTCCATGCTAGCCAGCTGAGAGGAGCGGGGCCGGGAGCTCCACTGATGCTCTGACCCCGCCCACGTGCAGCCTGTGTACTGGGAATAGAGCGCCTGTAGTGAGAGCCAGTGATTGGAGTGGGAGTGTCATTGGAGCTCCCGGCCCCGCCCCCGGACCTCTGTATTCACCAGCCAGTATAGAGGAGGCGGGGCCGGAAGCTCCTCTGACACTCGCACTCCGATCACTGGCTCTCACTACAGGCGCTCTATGCCCAGTACACAGGCTGCACGTGGGCGGGGTCAGAGCGTCAGTGGAGCTCCCGGCCCCACCCCTCTCAGCTGGCTAGAGAAGAATACAGCCTCCCGTGTCCTCTGTGCGCTCTGTAAAGCTGTGATCGGGGCCCCAAGTCACGGCTAGCGCGGGCCCCCCAACAAAGATTGGGCCCAGGGCAAGTGCCCCGTTTGCCCTGCGCTAAAGACGGCCCTGGGGGCACCAAACAGCAAGACTACTGGGGTGGGATTAAGTATTTCTGCATCTAACACAAAAAGTTTTACTGAAGGTGTTGAAGTGAAGCTCCATTTAAAACTTTGTATTCATACTACAATTTGTGTTCCCATTGGGTAGATATCCTTTCACTTCCTTTTTCGAGTGGCCACATATGAAGTAAGGAGAGGGGTCCCAATGAAGGCACAGAGAGCAGAAATAATCCTAAAGCGATAACCCTCAAAAAAAGAAAATGACAGAGGCAGGTAGGCAAACCTTGCCCCTCCAAAACTAAATTAAACATTTAGGCAGAGCTCCAGAGGTAAAAACACATAATAAGGATCAATAGTCAAGAGTACACAACATAATTTCATAACAGAAAATGCAACAGCTATGGGGCCTAGCAGAACACGGCGCTTAATTCTGTCTGGCTGCATTGTGATCTGTCCAGGAAGCAAAGGTACACAAGTATAAGATTTAGAATAAATGAATGCAGTTGAAAAAAGCAACTTGGTCAGTGTTAAAGGTCTTAGTTATGAGACTCTACATGAAAGCTGGAAAGCCAGTAATTCATGGGCACAGTATTTTTCACATAATACATTTGCAATCAGTAAATACCTACAATTACTCAGCCTGTATCTATGGATCCCCAATGTCAGTACATTTATACACATATACACTTTACTTTAGATGTGTGCAGGTGGAACAACCTTCAGGGTATTTTTTTTAATACACTCAAATCAAGAAAGTCGGAGTCTGTGAAACTCAGGCAGAGCAGGGATTCAGAGTAACAAAGATGAAATCTCAGGCCTGCTGGGGATTGAGTCTTTTCTGCTATGAAAGTTTAAGGACAATTGTATCTCACAAAATAAGGTTCACAGGCATAGGTTGCTTGCTTGAAACCTCCACCGAACAACTGTGCTCATTTTAAGGTGATTTTGTGACAGTTGTTTTTCACATTATAAATCAGAGTTACACAGGGGGTCTGTAGATGGACTATTACTGGTGGAGCAGGTTTCTATCCTGTGCATGAGAAAATGTGAAAGAGTAGGCAGGAAGTATGCATACACTGTATGTCTGCATTTAACATTACTAATCTAGTAAACAGGATTTACATTGATAAATGCATGTTCCTCCTTGAATCAGAATTCCATGCAACCAGCTAAATATGGAGATTATATATATATATATATATACATAGATCTTATAGATTTTATCTGCTACAGTATGAAGTCCTTTCTTCCTCCCTCCTGTATGGCAGAATAATATTTCATGCACATTCTCTTCATCATTGCACTGGCTGTGTAGCTTTTCACACTAGTCATGAGATAGATAAGACAAAGGGATGGGACCTGGAAGGATGGAGCACAGTTTAGCAAAAATTAAACTAAGGGTTGCTTTAGTGGAGGAGTACAGTGGTAATGCTGTAGGACAGTCTCCTACATGATCATCATTTCTTTAAAATACAGTATGAGTTCACTTTTATAAAAAAAGAAAAAAAAATGCACTTTTTTTGCAGGTAAAAAAATGTGCATTTATTTTTATTTTTTGTTGCAGTAGCCTGGAAAGCATTGCACCAGTGATCAGCAGATTACTGATGCCATGCAGGTCTCCTGCACACTGTTGTAGTGTATCAGCTTACCCATACATCGGGTAAGCCTATACTCCCTGACAGGAAGACTCAAATGAACTACCATGGCGCTTCACAGCCTCGTAATAGTTCATTGAGAACTACAACCCGACAGCCACTATGGATGCCGGGCCTTGTCGTTCATTCAGACGCACAGAGCGGAGTGATTGACTGATGTGGCTGTGTTGGCGGAGCTGCTGTCACAGGGAGGGGGACAGCGGTGCAGCACTGGGAACATCTTAACATGTTCCACCCAAAAATCGCGTGAAACGTGTAATATGTTCCCAAAGGTGAACTTTTTTAACCACTTCAATACTGGGCATTTTCACCCCCTTCCTGCCCAAGCCAATTTTCAGTTTTCAGTGCTGTCGCACTTCGAAAGACAATTGCGCGGTCATGCAACACTGTACCCAAATGAAATGTAATCATTTTTTCCGCACAAACAGAACTTTCTTTCGGAGGTATTTGATCACCTCTGCAGTTCTTATTTTTTGCGCTATAAACAAAAGAAGAGCAACAAGTTTGAAAAAAAAAACACAATTTTTGCTATAATAAATACCGTATATACTCGAGTATAAGTCGTTCCGAGTATAAGTCGAGGCCCTAATTTACCACAAAAAAAATGGGAAAAACTTATTGACCCGAGTATAAGACAAGGGTGAGAAATGCTCAGCTACTCTAAGTGGAAAAGAGGGTCAACAATGCCCATTTGCAGCATCACTGTGCCCATTTGCATGCCTCACTGTGCCCATTTGCAGCCATAGGTCCCCTGAACTTCAAACTCGGTAGTTAAGGGTTCCTAGATGCCCCCTAGCTGCAGCCAAAATTTGGGGTCTCTGAACCCAAAGGGTCCCGAAATGACATTGCTGCAGATAGACACAGTTGACCGAATTTGGGGCCCCGTATCTTGGGGCCACTTAGTGCTAAGAACCCCAAATTTGATGTGCAAACCCAGTGGAACTAGCACCATAAAATTTCCAAAGCTGGGGTTTCTAGCACCAAGTGGCCCCGAGATACAGGGCCCCAAAAATCGGTTCAGAAAATGGCAAGCACTTTTTTGCAGCAGAGAATGACATTTTCCGAACCAGTTTTGGGGCCCTGCATCTCAGGGCCACTTTGTGCTAGGAACCCCAGCTTTGGATATGTTATGGTACCAGGTCCACTGGGTTTGCATACCAAATTTGGGGTTTCTAGCACCAAGTGGCCCTGAGATATGGGGCCCCAAAATCGGTTCAGAAAATGTCAAGCACTTTTCTGCAGCAGAGAATGACATTTTCCGAACCGATTTTGGGGCCCCATATCTCGGGGCCACTTAGTGCTAGGAACTTCAACTTTGGATATGTTGTGGTACCAGGTCCACTGGGTTTGCATACCAAATTTGGGGTTTCTAGCACCAAGTGGCCCTGAGATACAGGGCCCCAAAGTCGGTTCGGAAAATGACATTTTTTGCTGCAGAAAAGTGCTTGACTCGAGTATAAGTCGAGGGGGGCACTTTCAGCACAAAAAAATGTGCTGAAAAATTCGACTTATACTCGAGTATATACGGTACCCCAATTTAAAACTTCTACATTTTTTTATTTTTTTTTACAAAAAATATCGCAATAAGCGTATATTTATTGTTTTGCTCAAAAGTTATATCGTCTACAAATTAGTAAATAGTTTTATGCCATTTTTATTATTATTTTTTTTTTTACTAGTAATGGCGGCGATCTACGATTTTTAGCGTGACTGACATTGCGGCAGACAGATCGTATACTTTTGACACCATTTTGGGACCACTGGTATTTATACAGCGATCAGTGCTATACAAATTCATGATTACTGTATAAATGCCACTGGCAGGGAAGGGGTTAACACTAGGGGGCGATCAAAGGGTTAACTGTATTACCTAGGGGAGTGATTCTAACTGCAGGGGGAGGGGACTCACAAGGGGAGGAGACCGATCGGTGTTCCTCTGTACTAGGAACATGATCGGTCTCCTCTCACCTGACAGGACGTGGATCTGTGTGTTTAGACAGAATATGGGTTGGGTTTACATATTTTTTAAACTGGTAGCACAAAGAATTGTAATTTTCTGTATCTTTATCTAACACACCCATTAAACTTTCAAAGTGCTGGAGGAAAAACTAAGTGAACCCCTGGAGTTAATAGCTGGTTGAACCACCTGTAGGGGTAATGACTTCTAGTAGCTCTGGATCACACCTGCACAATGTTCAGGAGGATTTTTTGACCATTCCTTGTTCTAAAATTGCTTCAACTCGGACACATTTGTAGGATGTCTGGCGTGAACAGCTCTCAAGGTCATTCCACAGCATTTCTATGGTGTTCAGGTCTGGGCTCTGACTAGGCCACTCCAAAAAGGACCATTCTCTTTTTCTGAAGCTAGTCTGTAGTGGATTTACATTGATGCTAAGGGTAATTGTGCTTCTGCATCACCCAATTTTTACTAAAATCACATTTTATGGCAAATTACTGCCGAAAACCAGTGAATGCCAATGGGTTCACATACTTTTTCTTGTCACTATATATATGAATTTAAACATTAGTTCACTAAATCCCAAGTCCTCACTCCTTCAGGCTTCCTCTTTTGTATATGGTAGCCTGAGTCTGCTTGTCTGTGCCTCTCTGGCAGTCAAAAGGCCATCCTTTGTCTTCAGGTACAAAGCAAGACCAGCAGTTCTGCACTGACAATGAGGACATTGGGGGTCTGCCCACATCCTGGAAATGTCAGAAAGCAGTGGCTGCTGGGGAAGAGAGTAATGAGGTAAGTCTTACTTCTTCCAATTGCCCTAGACAAAACAAGCATTATCACATGCAGTGCCAGGGATGGGATATTGCATGCTTAAATTTCACATCAGCCCGGGGTTCAGCTTTAAAGATAGGGAATTAAAGGTCTTTGCCTCTCACTGATAGCGAGGAAGTTATTTGCGTTGCATTTGAAAAGATAAGAAATTCATTTGTAACACCACTGTAATAAATATTCTGGTAAGTTTTTTAAACAAGAAATGCAATAAGGTAACCAGCTGGCAGACAAATTTACATAAAATTCACAAACCTACACAATTTTTGTTTAGACAAATCGGTACCCTGTAAAAAAAAAAATACACATGTTTAAGGATTTTTAGTTTAATGAGATAGTGTAATCCATTATTCCTTGTATCATTTCAGGAGCAAGATAAGGAGCAGGCTGCTTGAGGAAGGCCCTAAGGCATAAACAAATCATGGGAAGTTTTAAGGCCAGGAAGCTAAATCTATTTTTTGTGGCCATTGTGCACAGTGCTGAAAAAGGTGGCATGATAATGGAATTTTGTGCTGCAGCAACAACACAGGAATATTAATGCAAATCGGACATTTTAGTTAAGGTTAAAATATCAGTTATCTAGTCAACCAAGATCAGAAGACACGTGTCCATTAAGTTCTGGCTGTTGTACATCGAAGGCCAATGCAGAAAGAAGTCAAACAGAACCCTAGGTACCAATGTATCCTCATTTATGGGGGAAAATGTTCTTAATTCTACAGTATATATCAAATAAAATCTAGGCTCCATTCAGCGTTAATGTTGTTTAAAATTCTAATATTGTGTCTGGAGAAGGCATGTCTTAGATTCAATTCCTTAGTACCGCTACACTTACAGTAAACAACCCCATTAATAATCAGCTCTCATTCTATGCATTAAAATGGGCTGCAGCTGCCCCCCCAGAGCCCCCCTTTTTCTTACCTGAACCCGATCGTTCCGGCGATGAGCCCAGCAGCTCCAGCCACTGTCTAGGGTCCTCATTGAATAGATTGATACCAGCAGGAGACATTGGCTTCTGCTGCTGTCAATCAAATCCAGTGACACAGGAGCCGGGGGTGGGGCTGAGTCCTGTTGTCTGTGTCAATGGACGCAGCAGGACTCAGGAGCACGCTCGCACGGGTGCCCCCATGGAAATTGGCTCTCCGTGGGGGCACTCACTGAAAAGGAGGAGCCAAGAGCACTGCCGGGGGGACCCCAAAAAAAGGGACGATCGGGGTTGCTTGTGCAAAACCCTTGCACAGAGCAGCGAAGTATGTTTTTTTTTTTTTTTTTTGTAAATTACCAAACTTTTACATTGAAAATAAATATGCTGACAAAACAGCAAGTATAGTAAGCTAGGGTGCCCACTGGTGTTCTATAGCTGCTTTACTGCCCAACCAGCCAGTTGGGGGGGGGGGGGGTGTTCTTGACCAAGCTATGCAGCTGCAGTGAAGGTCATAAACATGGCTGTGCTGTTTGTCAGGAGTGACTGCATCACAAGACTAGCTACAAGGAACAGGTAGGAAAAGTCCTTTGTATGGAAGAACAGCTTTGCTTTCCATACTGCACCCACCTTTTAGGCCTCATGAACACTGGATGTTTTTACAGCTTCTATTTTTGGTGTCAGACTTTTTTTTCTGCAGCCAAGAAACTCCCCAGCATGTTATCCTATGTGTCCATGCACACATAGGCTGTTATCAGCGTTTTTTGGCTGGAACGTTTTCTGGCTGGAAAAAAAAACTCCAAAACTAGTGGGTTTTAAGAGGAGTTTTTCAGCTGTAAAAATGCTCTAACTCTGATAAAAGCTTAAAAACAGCATTTTGAGCCATGAGCATTTATGGGAGTATAGTTTTACCAAAAAAAAAAAAAAAAGAGCTAAAAACGCTACAGCTAAGAAAAAAAGAAAATCGCTACTGCAAAAATGCTGAAAAACTCATTCTACAGCTACAGCTTTCCACAGCTAAATCTGCTGGCATTTTTTTATAACGTCCAAATGTGCATGAGGCCTTAAAGAGGTAGCAAAGTTATTCTTTAACTTGTACCTACAGGTAAGCCTATAATAAGGCCTCATGCACACTGGACGTTTTTAAAGCTGTCATTTTTGGCTTTAGGCATTTTTTCTACAGCCGGTAAACTCCCCCGCGTTATCCTACCTGTCCACATATAGGCTTTTAATCAGCAGTTTTTGGCAGGGGCGTTTTCTGGCTGGACAAAAAACCCAGTGGGTTTTAAGAGGAGTTTTTCAGCTGTAAAAACTGTGAAAAACACTGAAAAAAAAAGCTGAAAAGCTATTCAGTGTTTTTGAGGGTTTTTGAGCCATAAGCTTTTGTGGGTGTATAGTTTTGCTAAAAAAAGCTAAAAACCGCAAACGCTAAAAAAAAACTTAAAACACTGATGCAAAAATGCTGCAGAATGCTAAAAAAATAGTTTTTAATGCAGTATTCTACAGCTAAAACTACTGCCATTTTTATAACATCCATTGTACAGTGTCCATTGTACATGAGGCCTAAGGCTTACCTGTAGGTACAGTAAATATCTCCTAAACTTGTGGTGTTTAGGAGGTATTCACACTGGATGCAGGCGGTGACATCACCAGTGCATGTGCTCTGAAGGTCTGGCATGGTATGCTCCATGCCGCAGGCGAGGGCTCTTGTGTGCATGCGCGGAAGTGATGTCATTGTGGCCCCAGCCACTTTTATACAGCCATAGCCCGCGAACCCGGAAAGAAGACCGGGGGAAGATGGAAGCCCTGCCAGCGCAACGCTGGAGGGCTTCGCTCTAAGGTATTTCATAATGTGCTAGTGCATATTAGCACATTATACCATTGCCTTGCAGAGGATTTTTTTTCAATTCAAATGCTGCAGTTTACTACCGTTTTAAGGAACTAGAGGCTGTGTGTACTTATAGACTGAACTCATGCTTATACTGCTTTCACACTGAAAGTGCCAGCCGTTAGCGCTAAAGCACCTCTTGTTTTAATGGAGTTTTATCGCTGTTTAAGCTGCATTTTTGCGACACTTTTCTGCCGCTAGCAGGGTGTTTTTAACACTAAAAATGCTTTTCAGGGGCTTTGAAAGCGCTGCCCATTCATTCCAATGGGCAGGGCGTTTTGGGAGCACTAAATGCAGCGCTCCCAACCCGCCCCAAAGATGCTGCTTGCAGGACTTTTCGGAACCTCCCACAAGCGCACCGCCCAAGTGTGAAAAGTCACACTGGAATGAATGGGAGGCGGTTTTCAGGTGCTTAGCGTGAAAGGGGTCTTATAAGTAACCTTTGTCAATCCAGTTTTGCATGGAATGAAAATCTCTTTACAACCTTTGGTATGGCAATTCTGTACTGTCTTAGGAAAGCTGTAAACTGTGGTGGGTGCTGCCACATTGTCTCTTCTCAACACAGTTCAAAGCAATACAAGTTGGGTTAGGCTCTGAGTGATGAGCCCGCCTTGACCCGCAGCCTGTGTTCACGGCTGGAGCCGGCGCCTTTACTTGTATATGGGCATAACTTCTTAGTGTCGGGAATGACACATGGCTGAGTGCACTTATAGTTTTTATTATCAATAGTGGATTGTTTTATACTATGAAACCTTTCTGTCTTTCTGTTTTTGACATGTTGGGAAATGATCTGGAACTGTGAGGAACTCGCATGACTGGTTTGCAAGTCCCATTAATGAAGAAATTAGATCTATTAACCCATTTTTGGATGTTTCGAGATATAGTGCTCCTGCAGGTTCTGAACTGGATTGTATAGTGAATGACACCATCTAATAGTAAGAATTTCTATTTCGTCTTTTTTGTAAAGAGGGGAGTCATTTACCTGAAGGGGTGAAGAACACTGGTTGTTTTGATATCTATTTTGAACAAAGAAGATTGTTCTATATACATATATATTAGTTTTTTTTTATATACATTGCAGTTGAGGTTCCGGTCATTTTTCGGCTCTGTTTTGCTTCAGATGACAAAACGCTCAGATGTGAACAGGGGCCATTGAAATGAATGGGATTTGTCTTATTGGGCGTTTTTTTTAGAGCTGAGGCTTACAGCAGAAAAACATCCAAAAATGCCTAGGTGTGAACAGAGCCTAAGAACTTGGCTTTTGTTTATTTGGATTTATGTATAATTATTATAGACACATGGTTTGTAAACTGAGCAGTATAATGTTTAGAGCACAATATTTTTGAAAATAGATTTTTTTAGATACATTTTTACATAGTGTTATTTAAGTAACCTTGTTTTAGGTATTTAACACTTAATATTTAAAGTGCAATCACATACATAATTATTTTGCACACACCACCGAGAACATAGTGACTGCAGGGGAGTAATTATTTTATTATACCTTTGGATATTTGCACAATGTTTACTTATTCTGGGATTCAACTTTTAGTGCATTTAAATATGTAGTTGTCAAGAGGATGTCTGATGTACTAATATTGTATGAAATGATAAATCTATATGTGATAACTATTTCAGTGGAAGTTGGAATACTGAAAATGAAAAGTGATAGGCTACTTATAAAGCACAATGCTAGCCAAAAATGTTATATTATTACTCACACAAACAGTGTGTCCAGTTCTGGAGACCTCACTTACAAAATGATATTGATAAGATATAACGAGTCCAGAGATGGGTAACAAAAATGGTGAAAGGTTTAGGGGATAAAACATATCAAGAGCAACTTCAGGAACTCAATATGTACCGTCTGGAGCATGGGTGTCCACAGAGCCTTTTTTGGCATCATTTAAGGTGTCACCCATGCTCCGCCCGTTTTCAACAATGTCATGAAGGGGTAGAGCTTAGTCAAGATCACATAAAATAAAGCACAAGCATGCACTCAGCTCTTCAGGTGTGCTCCCTTCCTTCCCTCAGGATCTGAGTCACACTGCCTGGAGAAAATGGAGAAGGTGGGTGGAGTCAAAATTGACCAGGCTGGGGCCTTGTCTCGGCCTCATGACGTGATGTCACTGGCTGCTAGATGCCAGGCAAGTCTAGCAACCAGCACAGTGGGCAGCAGAGAGGCCAGAGGATGGAGTCTAGGGAGTCTAAGAGTCTAGGCAGTCAGGATGGCGCTGCTGCTGTATGCTCCAGGGTGGGGGCACTTGCCCTCCCATGTGGACGCCCATGGTCAGGAGGAAAGAAGGGGAAGGGGAGACCTGATTGAAACCTTTAAATACATCAAGGGGGTGAATAAGGTTCAGGAAGGAAGTTTTTTTTCAATGTGAAACCAAAATCAAGAACACGGGGACATGACCTCAAATTAACTGGAGGGAAGTTTAAAACAAATCTTAGAACATATTATTTTACTGAAAGGGTAGTTGATGCTTGGAATAAACTACCACCAGAGGTAGTGAGACCGTCAACAGTAAATGGCTTCAAAAATACTTAGGATAAACATAGATCTATAGTCAAACAACAATGTTAATGAAAAAAAAAAAAGGGGCAGACTCGATGGACTACTTGTTCTTTTTCTGCCCTGACTTTTCTAGGTTTCTATACAGGAAGTGCAGGGAAAACTTGATAAAGGACACAATAGCCAGTTAAAAAAATAAATAAATAAATATCCCTCACTTGCTGCCATAAACACACCATGTGATAAGGTGAAACAGAAATGGAAAGGAATTCTCCCCAGCAGGGTCACACACAGCAGGTCCTAACCCTCCACTAGTTTACAAAAAAAGGGTGTCTGAAGTTGAGCTTTAAAGCTGAACTATGGTCAGTTACAATTATATCTGCGTAAACCCTCCCCCCAACATATTAAGGATCTAATCCTTGTTAGGCGGCATGGCATAAAGAGAACTACTTCTCAGTACCACAGGCTTCCTCCTAGACAATTGTGGTATTAATGACTACTCCTAAGAAGCTGTTTCCCCTCTGCGGTCATGTGGCCTCCCCCCTGCTTACTATGCAGTACTAGCAGCTATCATGGGTCCTGCATCGTATGAGTAATGATGTTAAGGGCCTGCCCACATCCTGGGGCTGTAGCAGTTTTAGGCTGGGTTCACACTAGCTGCATCCAAGGCTCGCAGCAGGGGGTCCGGTGTGTCCCTGTTCTCCGTTTCAGGGGCAAATTTTGGCCCGAAGTTGGACCTGAAACAGAACCAAATACGCACAGGGATTCTTTTCCTGTGCAGATCGTGGCTGCCCCGGAGCTGTGTGAACCAGCTCCTTTGAGAACCGGTTCGAAAAAGTGTGAACCCAGCCTAAATGTCTGCTCTCGGAGCTTGCAATACAAAGCCTACCAATCAAGGTTGTAAAACCACCCATGTTTGTTTTCTTGCTAATGACTCATGTCTAGAAAAGGCAGAGTACTCTTCATAGGGTCCCATGGGTGGACTGCTTTAAGCATATTTAAAAACACATTTTTGCTATTCCAGTAACAGAGGGATAGAGAATACTAAAGAAGGGATTAATACATTATTTATGTAATTTCAGCATATCCAACTTGTGTTAAGTATTTACCCTAACAGGGGGAAATATACTTTTAACAATTTGCAGGTCCGAATGACACACAATATGTACTATTTTAAATGATTGGCAGCCGGAGTCATACTAATCAAATATCCATCATAATCCACCCACTGTACCTGACACATCTACATGTCTAAGCTAACCCCTCTACAAAATTGCAGTAATGAAATTCAGCTCAGGTTAAATTACATACAAGTGGTACTGGCTTTGCTTAACAGCTAACAGTGTATTTCTGTAAAGTAAGCCTCTCAATTTCTTATTCAGTCTATGTTCTAGGAAAAGGGCAGATACTATTATAGATGTCTATGCTCTCTATTTTAATGCTCACTTTGGTTCCAATGGGATGACCACATCATACTATAGCTCTAACTTTTTGATCAAGAGGAGTTTTTGATGCACCACATTTTACCCATAGATGTGAAATTAAGAACAGCCGTTTAGGCAGCCTCAAGTGTATAAGTGTTTGCACTTCTGTCTGGAAGCATTGGGGTCCTCGGTTTGAATGCCATCCATAACATTATCTGTGTGGAGTTTGCATGTTCCCCCTATTCATGCATGGGTTTCACTTGTTCCGGCTTTATCCTCCTTTTCCAAAGACATGCTGGCAGGTGAACTGGTTTCTGCCTAAAATGCCCTTTATGTGTGCATGTATGTATACATGTGAGATAGGGACCTTAGAATGTAAACTCCTTGGAGGCAGGGACTGATGTGAATGTACAGTATTGTAAAGTACAGTATGAAATATTGAAGCTATATAAATGCCTGTAATAACCAATATAAACTATATCTGAAGTCCCCAATGACTAGAGAAACAAGCTATGAGTTAGGCTACAAAACCTGTCCTGATCATTGCTGCTCCTCTAAGATAAACAGTGCCACCAGCATCTGCTATGGGAGCCAAACATTTGTGCTTCCAAATCCACTGAGCGATGGTGGCATCTTAAAAGGGGTTGTACAAATAAAGCCATCTTTAGAAGTCTGTGGAAACCTTTAACATTTATCCCATTATTTACATTGAGGGCTTTGGCAAAAAAAATCAAAAAAGACCAAAACATTTGAAAACATTTCTGTTATAAAATGTTGCAAATAAATAATCTTTCTTCATAAATTTAGTCCAAAAGGTATACTTCTACATTTGTTTAGTGACAATAACCCAAATCAGTACATATTTAGTATGTAGGAAAGGTATAGCGTCTACAAACTTTGGTGTAAATAGATTATATATATATATATATATATATATATATATATATATATATATATATATATATATATATATATATATTGATCAATCCTGATGTACTGACGGCTCATCTAATTTTTTGAGGCCTGAAAATGCCACAGCAGTGCAAATATCCCCCAAACGACCCCTTTTTGGAAAGTAGTTCAAGGTATTCAAGGTATTTAGTAAGAGGTATGGTGAGTTTTTTTAAGCTGTAATTATTTTGTCACAATTTTATGGCATATGAAGAAATTCAAAAAATGTTTTATTTTTCAATTTTTTACATACTGTCACCAGTGCAGTACAGCGTCATCATACGACTGGTGTGGCGGTGATCAGGGACACTGACTGGTGACACTATGTAAAAAAAAAAAAAAAAAGAAATTAGTAATTTTTAAAAAAATGTTTAAATATTTTTTATTCCTTTTTTTTTTATTTACAATTTATTTATTTTTTTACATAGAGTGACCAGAGCAATACAGGGTTACCACAATAACACTGTACTACTCTGATGAGGTGATCAGGATTTTTTTTTTTTTTTTTTTACACACTATGATTGCTGGAAAATGGCAGGCGCAACAAAAGTCAAAGCCGATCGGACACTTCAGCCAGATCGAGAACTGCAGCCAGTGAGACCCGGTGTCACCGACCCCACGAGGGCCAATCATGCGCCATCAAGTAATCTGTTGCCAGGCAATGGGAGGACGCCGGGTCAGCCACAGTCCAAAGCTTTTGTGAGTGCTGATAGGGCAGAGCACACAGCCAATGACTGACAGTCACCGACTCTCTGCTCACTGAAGACCGAGAACTGATCGATTCAGTTTTCGGTGCAGAGGCAGCAGAGGACAGATGTTGCAACCACCTAGGTGAGTATGTAAGTTTGTTTTATTTTAAATCCCACATTTCTGTTTTAAAGCCGATTTGTAGTATAAATCTCAAAATTTAGTCTACGAACTGCACCACTAATATCAGGTGGGTGACCTAGGTATTCGAGTTGTCCTATTCCCTAACTAAAAGCAAGTAAAAAGAAAGCTGTTTAATATGATCTTGTAAATGTAAAGATTTGTACATTAAAGAGGAGCTCCAGGCTTCTTCTGTACCTGCTGACTTTTAATATTAGGGCACTTACCTGTCCAGGAATTCAGCGGTGTCCTCATCCAAGCTGATTTTTTTTAATCGGGTGCTGCTGCCGCCATCTTGGCTCAGGGAAACCGGCAGTGAAGTCTTGCGGCTTCACAGCCAGTTTTCTACTGCACATTTGCAAAGTGCGCTGTGCTTTGTGAATGGGCCGGTTGAGGAGGAAGGAGGGCGGTGAACTGAGCCAGAAGTGGGAGCGGGTACCTGTCAAAACCAGGTATCGGCTCCCCCCCCCAAAAGGTGCCAAATGTGCGCAGGAGGCAGACAAGCGGTGCTTCCCCTTTTGGATGGAGCTCTGCTTTATGCTTTTTCCTGTTCTGCATGTTTTTAACTTGTCGTTTGCTATAGAGTTTAATAAGAATTCATTGCAACAGTATTTCGTAAAGGTTAAGACTGCAATAGATATTTATCAATGATGAACTAGATTAAAAATATATGCACGTTCCTACCTACATAAAAACACACAGACACACACATATATACAGACACACACATATACATGTATACAGACACACACACATATTATATATATATATATATATATATATATATATATATATATATATATATATATATATATATATATATATATATATATACACACACACACACACACATACACACACACACACCCGCACATATATAGGTTTACATATATACACACACACACGACCACAACCCCAACCTCTGATCCTCTTTCTACAGATGCTAGCAACTGTCTGGGACACATTGCACTCTATAGCGAAAAAGAAAAAAACAGGAATATTTGTGCCAAAAATCATTCACTGTGTTAAACTTCAGTGCCATCTCTACAAGATACAAGCCTTTCTACGGAAAGTGTACAGTTGTAATTTTAAAGCACAGTCCAGTTTTGGGATACCTGTGCAATATACATTCACTTATACAGAAGGTCATGAATTTGGGACAAGACAGAAAAGAGACGAAAACAAAATGCTTTAAGCAATCTCTCATCTTTGTTGCTTCAGAATCGGACTCAAAGCCCAAAGTAGTCTCTTGCACGTTTATTTCTCGTCTCCAGACTTCTCATGTTAGCCTAATGATTTAGTGCTCTGCATTACAAGTAATTCACCTGCCTCGGGTGTCCCTGTGGCCTTTTTCTCTAGGGAGGGAGATGTGGAATAGAAAGTTCCACATATGGTGAAGTCAAGCTGCTTGGAGCCTGCACAGTGTCTGCTATGGGGATAGCTGTTCCTGAAAGCCCCAGCTGGTACTTGGAAGAGATTCTACATTACTACACCTCAGTGCCTGCCTGGTTCCCTTCGGAAACCGTTGGCTTCTCATACAACAGCCATTTTCGATCTCTTCAACCCTTTTCTCCCGGTTCTGTATCCAACTGAACAGTTGGTCCTCTACTGCTGGATAATCAAATTCTTCCATCTGGCCCTATCCCTGTGGAACTGAAAAGGTGTATGTGTGCACCCGGTCTCCCTCACATACCAAGAGAGGCACTGACACACTGACAAAAAGCATTAAGCAGAAGCAGAGGAGAAAAGGCTGCAGTTTAAAGGCTATTATAAAGCGCATGACTAACATATGCATAAATTAAAACAAAAATCACAAATGCAAACTTTTATTCTGTTATATCTAGTTACAAACAAAATGAGCAGCGTTTGTAATGATGTGGAAACATTTATCCAAGAATATGCTATATGAAGATAAGAGAACAGTACTAACATTTTTTTTCCAATCTTAAATATCTGAGCTGAGAAAAGAAAACCCTAACGAGAAAGATTTATGCAGTTCACACTTGGCAAAAATACCAGAGAAATACAGATGGCAAATTAACCATAAAAATGTATCATGCAACACTGCAGATTTGAATAGATAAAAAAACAAAAATGACTGAACGCTGTACAGTATCAAACAAAATATAACAAGAAAAAGGTCACGACAAGCACTTCTAGAATAATTCCAAGCAAAAAACAAAAAACAAAAAAAAGATGCATATAGAATTTAGGTTAAGGTAGTTTGTTAATTTCTACACATCTCTGTCACCTAGCCAGCGACCTTGAGATAAGTAGACGGGCAATTCGTAGTATCTCCTCTGAGCATATTAATTACAGAGCTGCAATTCCCAGTATTTGCAGGGGCTTACGGATGCAAAATTATACATTCTGATGGTGGAAGTCTGAAAGGTCATGTTTTTCTTTTAACCCATCTCACAGTGAACACTACTTCTGAAAATCTGATGGTGAGCATTTGTGAAAAATAAAAATACTTAGATGCATCATTTATCAAACAATAGTGAACAATGGCCTCCACACTTAAACACTCAGATTTTTTTTTGTTTTTTGGTATTGTTATTACCAAGTAGAACTAAAACTACAAACACAGCTTACAGGAAAGCCTGAAGGACATCACAGTGAATACTTTATTGCACATCCAATCACTCATCCATGTCTTTACGGACCTTGCCTTGTGCACTGCAGTTATGTATGAACAGGAAGGGGCCATCCCCAAACTGTTCCCACAAAGTTGGGACCATGAATTTGTCCAAAATGTCTTGGTATGCTGACGCCTTAAAAAGTTTCCTTCACTGGAACTAAGGGGCAAAGCTCAACCCCTGAAAAACAACCCCACACCATAATCCCCTCTCTACCAAATGATTTGGACCAGTGCACAAACAAGGTCCATAAAGACATGGAAGAGCGAGTTTGAGGTGGAGGAACTTGACTGGCCTACACAGAACCCTGACCTCAACCCGATAGAACACCTATGGGATGAATTTGAGTGGAGACTGCAAGCCAGGCCTTCACATCCACATCAGGGCCTGACCTCACAAATGCGCTTCTGGAAGAATGGTTAAACATTCCTTTAGACACACTCCTAAACCAATAGGCGGCATTGAGTGGCACTGACAGGCATTACTGATGGGGCACTTGTTTGGGCACTGACAGGCGTTTATTATGGGGACAGGCTGGCAGAAGTTGGGCACTAATTGGCAGCTGATGGGCACATTTTAATGGGGGCTATGCTGATAATCAATGTGCTGATTATCAGCACAGACCCCCTCCCCCCAACAGGGAGAGCCGCCAATTGGCTTTCCCTGTCAGCGTGAACTGAGGAAATCCATTTACCGGCACTTCCTGGTTCACGCAATGATCGTCTGTGATTGGTCACAGCTGATCACATGGTAAGAAGCCTCTGTCAGAGGCTTCATACCGGGATCGGAGTTGCGGTGTGTCAGACTGACACACCGCACCTCCGATCGTCGTGCTGCGCGCCAGCTGTGTTATCCTGGGCACGTCATATGACATCCGGTCAGGATATCACAACCACTTTGCCACCGTCATTTTACTATATGGCGGGTGCCAAGTGGTTAAACACCAATTTATTTTTTTCACTTTTATTGCGATTGTAAAGAATGTAAACATCTCCTGTGATAACAAAGCATGACAGGTCCTCTTTTTTGGAGAGATCTGAGGTCTATTAGACCACATAGCTCTCCTCTGGCCGCCAAAGCATCAGATCACACCAAGAGTCGTGTGATCTGATGCTTGTCAAAGCCGATAATGACTTGTTTACAGAGCCCGAATCTGGAATCGAAAAAATCCTTGTTGCTTCCGGTTTTCGATGTCACACAGTGGGAGGAACAACATCTGTTCATTCCACTGTGTCTTAGGAACAGGATGCCGCCAGATACATCCTCACCAGGCTCCCCCCCACGAGAGAGCCTGATAAAGTTGGCGACTGGAAGGGGGGTTTCCCTTTCTGCTGGCTGAAGAAAATTAGCTGCAGCGATGACTGAGATATCACCAAAAACGTTCAGGTATGTCCTATGGATGGGGAGTGGTTACAGTGTTTTTACTTTTGTTTGTGTAGATGTTAAAGATTTCCCCTAACTTCTTCTCCTGGGGACCACCTATTTACCAGAGAGAAAGGGAAGGAATCTCTCCAAGGCTAGCCATAGATGTCTTATTTTTTGATCAACCAGAGGCCTGATAAAAAAAAAAAAAAAAAGAACAACAGATTCCCCCATCCACACATGCAAGGTCGATGGATCCTCCCTGCTGTGTCATCATAGTCCAACAGCAGGTCGCCTCTTCTGTCAGAATACAGTGATCAGCGGCTGTAGCCGGCTGATCTACAAAAGTTTTCAAACAGTCCCGTTAGATTATTTCCATTTATCGTTACATTGACTTCTGTCAAGCGGAAACGGCCACAGATGGCTCAAAATGTCCCTCCTGAGCCAGCCAAATTTTGATCCATCTGTGGACAGCTTAAGGGAGCCTCGGACTGCAGTAAACCCTGACAACAGTTCTAATCCTTCTCCACATTATCCAAAATTAAAATCTTTTGAGTATAATTTGATACACTTTAAATGTGGAATTAATGAGTGTGCATTCATGGGACTGGCTTAGATGTTTTTAAAAAGTGGCGGAAAAATCTCATTGGTGATATCTGCATGCAGTAATTTGAGTAATTTGCTACATCCTTTCACCAATATTTGTTTTTTATGATGGCCGTGGATGAGGGAAGCTGCCATGATATAGGCTAAAGCTTAAAGCCAGTAGTTCAATCTGAACATGGGTTTATAAGTTATTTTAATGGATTGACTGGACAAATCCATTTCAAAATTTAGCTTTTATATCTGGCACTACTAATACTAATAGCAATACTATACTATATGTACTATGTACTATATACAATAACAAAAACAAGTCAATCTTTCATGCATTTCATCCTTTTTACCAGCTGCATGACCAATGGTAAACAGACAGACATTGGTGCTTAAACACTGTGAAGACCGTAAAAATCTAGAGGGTACAGAGCTCAACTGGTTCAAATCCTTCAACAGGGAGATTACAAAGGTCACAGAAGTAATACACTCATCCTTCTAACTTCCATTAAACTATGGGGTGTCACAGGGCTCAATTCTCTCAGCAACATTATTTACAACATACATGATCCCACAGGGAACGATCATCCAATACCATGGTCTTAGCTATGCTTTGCTGTTCAGATGACCCATAACTCTACCTGTCTTTCAGTCCAGACACTGGTGGCAATGTGACCAAGATCAACAGGTTTCTTACTGACATAAAAGAGTAGATGAACTGTAAATGGCTGAAAGTGAAACTCGACAAGGTAGAAATGATTGGAAGCAAACACTGCCAGCTGGTTTCAACGTTGAGAATACAACTATTACATTCTCAGACTGTGTGTGTAGCCTGGGCATGATCCTAGACCAGCCTTTCTCAACCAGTGCACCGTGGCACACTGGTTTGCCATCAGAGGTCCTCAGGTATGCCGCGGGATCAGAGGAGAGAAGGGATGTCAGATGAGCCGATCTCCCGATCCCCCGGCCGAACTGTACATTGAAATTGTGAGAAGCTCCGTCAGCCTGAAAAGTGAAAGTAAAGTGCAGGGGAGTGTGCTGTGCTCTCTGCTTTCCCCTACAGTGCAGTGCCCGGCTGAATGAGGAAACTGGAAAGGTACTGTGCTAGATTCATTTTAAAAGAGCTTTATACATGTGTGTGTGTGTGTACATGTGAGTGTGTCTGTCTGTGTGTGTGTATGTATGTTACTTTTAATCCTGACCCCCCTATTCCGGTACCATCAGAACGGCTTTTGTAGGGCTGGTTTGTGATCGCAGCAAGGACTGCTGCTTCTCTGTAAGGCAATCCATGCACAGATCGCTCTTCAGAGGCATTTGACAGGTGGTAAAGAGGCAATATGCTGCCTCCTGACCAGGTGTTTTAAGCCTGTAAATGCAGCATCACTACACCGCAACCATGCAATGCACACAGTTGCGGGGTAGTTGCAGTGCAGCCCCATTCACCCTGGGTATACCTCCAGCTGCAGCCACAGCATGTGTACAACCCCAGCTGCTGCCCCTGCAGCTAAAGGGGAGAAGTTGGGGGTGGTAACAACTCAACCATGTGGTTTTACCACCCCTCCAAACAAGCCCTTGGTTCACATCTGTGTGGCTGTGTGTAGTGCAGCCCATTCATTTCAATGGGCTTCCCTACCAGCAAAAATGCAGTGAAAGAAGTCCCCAAACTTTTTTTTTTTAAATTGCGCCGCACTGAAAGTGTGTGGGGTCCTAGTAAGAATTAATGGTACGCCTAAAGAGCAGAGCATTCATTCTGTGTGTCAGGAACAAGCGTGATTTTGCACGTGTTCCGCAACACACAGTAACGTGAACCAAGCCTTGGACTGGGGTGCCTCAAGACTGAAAATACTTTTCAAGGGCACTGGAAAAAGGTTGACAACTGCCATCAGGTCATCTTTCCACCATTCGCCATCTCAGAAATATCACAAGTCAAACCTCTGATCCAGCAATGGATATGCCATAATTAGCCCATGCTTTTGTTTCATACAAACTGGATTACTGCAACTCCCTCCACTATGGTCTTCCTGAGAAATAACTATATTGTTTGCATCTGGTACAGAATGCAGCAGCCAGACTACTTACCCCTACTAACCCCATCACTTCCACATCACCTCAAATCTTCATTTCCTACACTGGTTTCCAACTAAATGGAGGATATACTTCATAAATCGTCTGACTCACTTACAACCTGGGCCTTGCCTGACAGAATGTCTGGTTACCTATTCTCCTCTTTTTTCCTCAAAGAAATAACATTTAAACATGCCCAGAATCGTCCTAAGATCTTTTGGATCTGTCAATCAACACCCACAATATGAAACTCATTCCCCTGATTATCCCTCCCACAGGATGTTCTCAAAAGCAGATTCAAAATATACAGGTGCCCGGTACCTTTAGCTTCTTTCATATGAATCTAGGAGGACAGACTTCCGTCTATAAAGCATGTAAAAAAGCCACAGCACCTCAGCCTTTAGGCCAGGGGTGGACACATGAACTCAAAAGTCAATCTGTCCAATCCAGGAGCCAGTAAGATTTATTTTTCAAGTCGGTTCCATTGACCAAACTAGAGAAAACCTCAAAAATTAGGGGCCAGTTTTAGTTTTCAAGGAGCATTGTTGGCCGAGCTTTAGGCAGATAAAAAAAGAAGACAAATTGATGCAGTCATTTATTATTATGTAAATAAATGTATTTTTTGCATGCAAGCACTGTAGGTTTTACAGAATTTAACCTGATCTCACAGAACTAGCCTGAGCTCCAAGAAGTAGGTTGAATGATGTTGGCCATCAGACGGAGGACATTTGGCAGCAAATAAAATACACTGTAGGGGAAATCTTTGGATAGAAGGTGAGTATTGTGGATAAAGCTGGTTTGGGTATTTTACCTTTTCAGGCAGAATTTTTTTTTTAATAAAAAGGAACCAAGGAAATTTCTCATGTTACATAGTGAGCCTGGCTGAATAAAGACACAAGTCCATCTAGTTCAACCAATCGAAGGAAAAATGTGCTGGTATGCATCACATATTAGCACATTATGACAAACTTACCTGTTAAACAATGCTCTCCAGTGCTGCCCTGTCAGTGCTTCTACTGGCACGACTTCTTCTCCCGGTCTTCCTTCCGGGTTCAATCTTTTTGGCTGCTTAAACAGCTGGGTGGCGATGACATCACTCCTGTGCTGGTGCATAAGAGTCACATCATCACAACACAGAGCAGTGCCCTAATTGTATGCTAAACTGCACATGCACAGCTCAGTGTACATACATTACAGCTGACAGGCAGGGGGAAGAATTTATGATAGAAAAAACCCTATTGTAAAAAACCCTATCGTCCATAATTTTTTTTTTTAAATTTAATGTAAGTTTAATTCTGCTATAATGGGCTAATCATTTTTTATTTTATCTTTGGCAGGAGTTTTTTTTTTTTAAATTAGGTCTTTTCCCTAACCTAAAAAGCCTTCTGAGAAACTCAGGCCATAAATAACAAAAAGGGAAATGGCAAAAACAGTTCAGTGCTACTACCTTGTTTTCCATCATATCCCCACCACCCAAAACCATAGAGGACAATAGCATTTAGCCATTCTACAGCTAAGAGGTATTACTGGGGAGGGGCCACAGAAACCACTAGTCCAGTGCTTCCAAGCTCTGTGCATTTCTACATTTGTGCATTGTAAAACAATGGTATCTTAAAGGACAAATTACACTGAATATTACATAAACAGAGGCATAGGTCATACTGAAAGTTCTAAAATGGCTAAAGATTATTTACTGCTCTAACAACACTACAAGGCCTCACAAGAATAAACAGAGAATTTCATTAATTTGACTCCTATGCAATTTTAAATCTCCCATTCTGTGTAAGCACTGTTAGTGAACAGCCCCATTACAGCTTAATGGACGTTGTTAATTCCTAAAGAGTCTTAATTTCCGATTTTTAATCACCCCTTAACTATTCAATTAAATTTCAATAAAATGTTAAGTACTTACACTAGCCTAGTCATTTTTTGCTGTATAATAGTTGTAGCATTAAAACCGATAAGGAATATTGGAAAAGTGAGGAGGTTAATAAAATTAAATCATATTCTATACTGCAACAAAACTATCAAGCAAGCATAGCAAACACTGAAATTATACATCATTCTTTAGCACATACCTTTCCCTGTGTTCTGCTGCCAGAGATCTTTATTGCAATGACTCCACATCTAAATCAAAAACCTAAAAGAATACTTGGATACGGATCAGGTCACTAACAGACAAAAGTTAAATGTTTTCACCATGTCAGTCCGTGTCGGAATGACAGTGCAGTTATGTTGAATGTTTCTCCCTAATGTCAGCTCTGACTCTGCGGAGCTCCTGTTCATATTTCCACAAATTTGTCAGATTTTTTTTTTAAAAAGGTGCTAAATTGATGATTTTTGAACTATTAAAAAAATGGCAGCAACTTCCACATCATCTCAGTTTGCTATAAATTAATGATGCGCATCTTCCATTAAAAAGACATATTTTTGCTACTTTTTTTTTCAGTAAGTGCCGGTTCACACAGGGGCGACTTGTCAGGCGATCTAGCCGCCTGACAAGTCGCCTCCGGTTCTGTACAATGGAACCGTTCTAATAGGAGCGACGCAAGTCGCTCCGACTTAGAAAAAGGTTCCTGTACTACTTTGGGGGCGACTTGAGGCGACTTGCATAGACTTCGGTGAGGCGACCTGCAAGTCGTGCCGCCCCTGTGTGAACCGGGGCTAAAATAAATAACATTTAAACAAAGTAACAAGTCAATCTTGACAAACCCACCCTGTCACCTGGCATATAGTGTGCTAGTGTAAGGGTTCACTGAACCATTTACTAATATACTTTTGACTCCCTTGCTCTTCCCCTAACACACAGGCATCCAGTACACAATTGTGCAGAATCTACTGGGAAGCTTGCTTTAACTTAAAGTGACACTAAAGGCTATTTTTTTCTTTTAACAAACATGTCATACTTACCCATGCTTTGCACAGAGCAGCTCCTATCCTTCTCTTTTCGGGGTCCACCGCCAGCGCTCATGGCTCCTCCTATTCAGCCAGTACCCCCAATAGCAAGCTGCTTACTCTGTGGCACTGGTGCATGCTCGCTTCCGAGCCCCACTCTATATGTCCATAAGAGCCGTCACACAGAGCTGCGGCTTGGGCCTGCTTCCTCCTCATTATCTTACTGGCTGAGATTGACAATTTTGGGAGCCGATAGCTCCCGCTGCTGTCTCAGCCAATGAGGAATGAGAGACCCGGTAGAAGCTCAGCTTTTGTGCACATCGCTGAATCGAGATGGAGCTCAGATAAGTATTGGGGGGGGGGGTACTGTACACAGGTTTTTTACCTTCATGCATAGAATGCATGAAAGTAAAAAAACATTGAGCCGTTAAAGCCACTTTAAGAGCAGAGGTGCACAATTACACACCCTTTGTGATGTAAAGTACATATAAAAGGTACTATACTATACCTCAATATTAGGTGCTGCCTCTACTGGATCCCAGGCACTCATGAACAGTGGGTAGGCTTCCCATAAAGAATGTATCTGTGGTTTAGAAAGGAGTCAACTGGTAGAGTGACTCAGCCATTTATGGTGACCACGCACGCACCATGGATCTGCCTTATTCACTAGACATCAATTTAAAATTTATGTTATAGCTAAATATTTCATATTTTTAACTGTCTTTTCCCAGACATCTGTCCTTGAAAATATGCATAGACACCATGGCAAGGGCAGCACCCATTTTGCCTAAGGATTTGAAGAAAAAAAAAAAAAAAAACATTATGAAGGACACAGGTGGTGACCAATTTCTGCTGCATACATACTGTATAATCATATACGTATATGATGGTTTACTCTAGAAATGCACTTACTGGATATGTTACCTCTTCAGTTCAGCACTCTACAGAAATGAGGCCCTACAGAGCAGCATACGGAAGCCAAGCACATAGGACTGTATACAGACTGGGTGAAAAATAGAAAGTGCAGTTCTCAATGAAATACTCACCTCTTCTCTAGTACAGTCCCCCCACAAAAACTCAATTTCACCAGCCCACTTCCAGAGAGTCCAAGCCGTCATAGATCCAAATCACATTCAGTAACACCAAACGAGAACTCCCCTTAGTTGGGTGCTAAACAGCCACCAAACAGCATGCAACATTTTTGAGCTATGCAGGACTCCTTTGTAAAACCATGTGTGATACTCTAATCTGACAAAGGCTGCCAATCTAAAGTGTAAGACGAGCCAAAAATGTGGTTTAGTTTTGAATAGAGTTCAGAACTAGAATGGAGAGAAGAACTCTGGGTTTTGGTTATATTTTTCTTGCTTTTCACACTACTTGCAAAATTTAGGTATGGAACCAGAAGAATTAAATTCTGTTTAGTATTAAAGAAAACATACTGCATCACTTTATTTAGTTCATGAGAATATTACTTAAAATTGTATAATAATTTTAGGTATAGTAAATCTGGTCATGGACAGCGGAGGGCAGTTGGACATAGCGTGAAACCATCAAAACAGGGCAAAAGACATGCAGGTTTTGGCCATATCTCAAGGGAAACAACAGCAGTCAGCCAAAAATATCCAACACGGTCAGCTGCTTGTTCCCTCCAAAAACAATTGGCCAGAGATGTCTGCTGGTATCTGTTGTTGCCCATAGATATTAGATTTGTTGCCCAATCCAGCCAACAAAGTAGGGAACATTTCCTACAGTGGATATAAAAAGTCTACACACCCCTGTTAAAATGTCAGGTTTCTGTGATGTAAAAAAAAATGACAAAGATAAATCATTTCAAAACTTTTTCCATCTTTAATGTGACCTATAAACTGTACAACTAAGTTGAACAACAAACTGAAATATTTTAGGTGGAGGGAAGTGAAAATAAAAAACTAAAATAATATCGTTGCATACGTGTGCAAACCCTTAAACTAAGGCCTCATGCACACGGACGTTTTTACAGACAATTTTGAGTGTTTTTTGCAGCTTAAAAAGGCCTGTCTATGTTAGTCTATGGCTTCATGCCCACCTAGGCGTTTTTGAGCTGCAAATGACATAGGCGTTTTTAAGCTGCAAAAAAAACCCAGGACCAGTAGGTTCTAAGAAACGTTTTTCAGCTGTAAAAACGCTCTAACGCTGATAAACGTTCAAAAACGCTCAAAAAACGTCATTCCCCAACGTTTAACGTTTTTGATCCATTGAAAAAAAAACCGCTAACGCAGAAAAACGCCATTGCAAAAACGTTGAAAAAAGCTGAAAAAAAGTTTTTAAAAAAATCACTGCAAAGATACTGGCGTTTTCATAACGTTATTTTAACATCCAGTGTGCATGAGGCCTAATACTTTATTGAAGCACCTTTTGATTTTATTACAGCACTCAGTCTTTTTGGGTATGAGTATATTAGCATGGCACATGTTGACTTGGCAATATTTGCCCACTCTTTGCAAAAACACTCCAAAGCTTTCAGATTGCAAGGGTATCTCCTGTGCACAGCCCTCTTCAGATCAATCGGATTCAGGTCTGGGCTCTGGTTGGACCAATCCAATCCAAAACTTTAATCTTCTTCTGGTGAAGCCATTACTTTGTTGATATGGATGTATGCTTTGGGTCGTTATGCTAAAAGATGAAGTTCCTCTTCATATTCAGCCTTCTCGCAGAAGCATTAGTGTTTTGTGCCAATATTGACTGATATTTGGAACTGTTGGTAATTCCCTCTACCTTGACTAATGCCCCTGTTCCAGCTGAAGAAAAACGGCCCCAAAGCATGATGCTGCCACCACCATGCTTCACTGTGGGTATAATGTTCTTTTGGTGATGTGTAGTGTTGTTTTTGAGCCAAACATATCTTCTGGAATTATGGCCAAAAAGTTCAACCCTGGTTTCATCAGACCACAACACATTTTCCCACATGCTTTTGGGAGACTTCAGATGTGTTTTTGCAAAATTTAGCCAGGCTTGCATGTTTTTCTTGCCACTCTACCCCATTGCCCAGATATATGATGAATACGGGAGATTGTTGTCACATGTACCACACAGCCAGTACTTGCCAGATATTCTTTTAGCTCCTCCAATGTTGCTATAGGCCTCTTGGCAGCCTCCCTGATCAGTTTTCTTCTTGTCTTTTCATACATTTTGGAGGGACGTCCAATTCTTGGTAATGTCACTGTTGTGCATATTTTCTCCACTTGATGAGAACTCTCTTCAGTGTGTTCCATGGTATATCTAATGCCTTTGAAATTCGTTTGTACCCATCTCCTGACCGATACCTTTTAACAATGAGATCCCTCTGATACTTTGGAAGCTCTCTGTGGACCATGGCTTTTGCTGTAGGATGTGACTAAGAAAATGTCAAGAAAGACCTACTAGAACATCTGAACTTTATTTGGGGTTAATCAGAGGCACTTTAACCACTTCCAGTCCCCCATATAGCAGAGTGACAGCCGGAAAGTAGTTGCATTATCCTGACTGGTGTCATGACGTCCAGCAGGATAAGCCGCTCGGTGCGCAGCGCGGTGATCGGTGGTGTGGCATGTGTCAGTCTCGCACACCGCATCTCCAATCCCTGTAAAGAGCCTGACGTAGGCTCTTTACCATGTGATCAGCTGTGTCCAATAACAGCTGATCACATGTTAACTAGGAAGTGCCGTTGATCAGCTTTTCCTCTACTCGTGCTGACAAGGCATGAGTAAAGGAGAGCCGATCGGCTGCTCTCCTGATGGGGGGGGGTCTGCACTGATAATCAGTGCCTTATCAGTGCAGACCCATCGAGGGTGCCCACTAGAGACCACCAGGGATGCCAATCAGTGCCCATTGAATAGCCAATCTGTCCCCATCAGTGATTGCTTGTCAGTGGCATCTATAAGTGCCCATTGGTGCCACTTTTCAATTCCGCCTATCAGTGCCCACCAGTGCTGCCTATCAGTGCCCAATATCAGTGCCACCTGTCAGTGCCCATCAGTGCTGCTTATCAATGCTATCAGTGCCCATCAGTGCTGCATACAAGTGCCTCATCATCAGTGCCCGTCAGTGTCCATCAGTGCAGCCTCATCAGTGCCCATCAGTGAAAGAGAAAAAGTACTTATTTACAAAGTTTTATAACGGCAACGAAGAAAAACTTTTTTTTATTTGTAGCGCAAAAAAAAACCCAGTAGTGATCAATTACCACCAAAAAATGGGGAAAAATTGATAAAAATTTTGTTTGGGTACAATGTTCCATGACTGCGCAATTGTCATTTAAAATGCGATAGCGCTATGTTAACCAGATGTTGACTGTACTGTTGTATGTTTGTTTTGTCTATGTGTTTGCTAAAAACAGATCCAAATCCTTTCAGGGGAGAGGAGACCAGTACAGAGGAAGACCGATCGGTCTCCTCCCCTTGTGAGTCCCCTCCCCCTACAGTTAGAATCACTCTCTAGGTAACACATTTAACCCCTTGATCGCCCCCTAGCGTTAACCCCTTCTCTGCCAGTGACATTTATACAGTAATCAGTGCATTTTATAGCACTGATCACTGTATAAATGTGAATGGTCCCAAAATAATGTCAAAAGTGTCCGCTGCAATGACACAGTCACGATAAAAATTGCAGATCGCCGTCATTACTAGTAAAAAAAAAAAAAAAAAAATGAATCTATCCCCCATTTTGTAGGCGCTATAACTTTCGCGCTTGTTGAGATTTTTTTTACCAAAAATATGTAGAAGAATACATATCAGCCTAAACTGAGGATTTTTTTTTTTTTTAAATTGGGATATTTATTATAGCAAAAGTAAAAAAAATTATTTTTCAAACTTTTCACTCTTGTTTATAGCGCAAAAAAAAAATAAATAAAAAAAACGCAAAGGTGATCAAATACCACCAAAAGAAAGCTCTATTTTTGGGTACAGTGTAGCATGACCGCGCAATTGTCAAAGTGCGACAGCGGTGAAAACTGAAAATTGACCTGGGCAAGAAGGGGGTGAAAATGCCCTGTATGGAAGTGGTTAAAGGTGGAAAAAGTTCAGAAATAATTTATGTCTCATTTTTTTTACACAGAAACCTGACATTTTAACAGGGGTGTATAGAATTTTTATATCCACTGTATATAGAAAGTGCCTCAGTATGTCACAATCTCAGAAGGGTGTTTTCACAACACATGTCTATTATTTTCTGACACCAGGTAATTTGACAGAGGAACGGTGTTAGATCAAGTACACAAGACACCATGTGGACAGTAAGAGAGCATTTGTTGTA
Source organism: Lithobates clamitans (assembly GCA_037952925.1). Classification (NCBI taxonomy): domain Eukaryota; kingdom Metazoa; phylum Chordata; class Amphibia; order Anura; family Ranidae; genus Lithobates; species Lithobates clamitans. The sequence goes on along the minus strand of JBBGZY010000361.1, from coordinate 1,470,028 downwards.
TTTTTAAAGACAGTCTAATCTGCAACTG